>VDFB02271358.1:1143685757-1143980297 GCA_007258455.2 Sequoia sempervirens
ATCCAACCACTCAAAACAGGGCTTTCGTGGAGATTTTGAGGCGTGGGTGTTTTTTTTGCAGAAGGGCGCTTCACTGGCATCTGCTTATATGGTTGTTGCAACGAGGATAATGGAAGCTTTGGAACAAGGTAATGGGCATCCGTCAAAATGTAATGAAGCAGGAATTTTTGCCACATATTACTATTGGAAATGCTCTATTAAACATGTATGCGAAATGTGGAAGCATAGATAAAGGTACGTGATCTGGCAAGTGTAAAGCCAAGCTCTGCAATGTTTACCAGCATCCTACCTGCCTGTGCTAAAATTGGAGCTTTGGAATGGGGCGTCCGCATCCATCATAGTACTAAGGAAAGAGGAATTTTGTCAGATGTTGTAGCTGCAACTTCCCTTGTAGATGTGTATGCAAAGGAGTAAACTCAAATTTTAAATGGAAAAACAAAAATATCTTTAACACAATTAGATCAGTGCCCTATTCGCCCCTCAGATGAAAGATTTTACTATACAATCACGTTTTCTTGTCAAAATAGGGATATTGTTAACCCTTCATAATAAATCTGTGGTTTAGTATTGGCAAAAATGCAAGTTCATTCGACATTTTATTTGCATATTTTCATTTGTATTGTTTTAAATGTTTAGAGTATATAAATGTAGATTGATATTTGTTTTAGTTTTATATTATTTTGGATTGATGATTTTGAATGTATTATTTGAGTATATGATTTGATTATTTTAATGCATTTATTAATAAAAAATTTAGTTTATTAAAAATAATGTTTTGTTTTCTTATTTAAAATCTTGTTGTTTCTAAATTGAATAACTTATTCAGCTTCAATAAAATTGTAAACTTGCAATTTGTCATTTTATTTTAAAATCTAAAGTTTCACATCTCAAATTTTGACAATCCTTAAATCTAACTATTACTCATTTACAAAAGTGCCAAAGTTTTAATTTCATATATCTAGGATGTGTATTTAAAAATATCATCTCGAGACATTTGTACATAAAGAGAAAATGAAGCCCTCTTCATTGCTTCCCAATACTCTAGCAAAAAAACCAACTTATAACTCTTGTTATCCACCAATTAATAAAGAATAACATAATTTTGTTCCTTCATATGTTCCAAAGCAAGGATGATTTCCTCCTTATTCTTCAAAGAAGAATAATAAAACTTTTAAAAATCTCAATGCCACCTCTTTTAAAAGGCGCTACTTTCATATGGGTTCCAAAGAAAAAGTAAAATATTCAAAAAGAACAATTTAATCTAACCCCACAAGCACAATAGCAATATTACAAAGGGTATTTCTCATATTCTACATATATCAAGCACATTCAATGACATCATATCATGACGACATTCAAAACATTAAAGGTGGTTGCAAACCACATAAATAATATGAGAGCAATCTATTAGATGGATTTCCATCTAATATTATTGGCTGACATTTGGAGCTTCTTTACTCTACATACATATCTATATGTACTTTATATTTACTTAGATGGTGTCCCCCATTTAGGAGGCATATCTTTTGGCCTTTTTCACTACCCTACTATATTGATAAATTTTTTGAATATTTTAAATATGATTGTAATTATAATGATTATGTTCATCATTTTTATCACATTTTCCTAACATAATATTTCTCATGATGATTACAATATTTTTAATATATTCCACATGATTTAAATGACTATGATTACATTTTAGAGTCAAGTTTCTTCACATTTGAAAATGATGATGGACATTCTCAATGATATTTTTTATGACTATAAGAGTAACATTAAATAGTTATTTCTTGTGAACAAAATGAGAATTTATTGATTATACCAAATGAATCTATGGCAAAGAACCAATAAAAAGTAAATAAAAAAAGGAAAAATAAGGATAATATGAAGCCCTCTTCATTTCCTCCTAATGCTCCTAAGCACAAAAACCAACTTATAACCCTTATTCTCTACCAATAAAGAAAGAGAGATAATTTCATTCCTCCATACATGTTAAAACAACAAAGATTTCATCTTTTTGCTCCAAAGCAGAATAAGAAATAAAATTTTGACAATCCTAATGCCACCTTATTTGAAGACTCTACTTCCACATGGGTTCAAAAAAATCAAAATATTCAAAAGCTAATTAATTGTTCTATATTTATGAATTCATTTAATTTAATTAATCACATTGAATCCCACTGATCCCTAAAATCCTATCCATTCATTTGTTCTAGAAAATCTCAACCCTCCATGTTGATGTTTGATGTGCGATTAAACATGTGATCTCTGACACATGCAAGCAGACACTTGTCATGTCTCTCTTCTCCATGTGATCTCTCACACATTTGAGAGAAGTGACATGTCTCCATTCCTTATCCCCATGCAATCTCTAACATATGTGAGAGGAGTAAAATATTTTCTTCCACTTCCCTATGTGTTCTCACACATGTTTAAGAGTAAACTCAAGTCAAAATTCCTATTCTCTATGTGTTATCAAGCATGTGAAAGAGTACACTTATCAAAAATACCTCTTTCCTATGTGTCATCACTTATGTGTGAGAGGACACTTCCCATAAGATCTATTTCCCGTAGTCTTTCTCACACGTGTGAGATGACTCAATCTCATCCCTTAGATCTAGTAAAACCAATACTATCCATTCAAATATCTTTTATCCTCTTCCTCTATAAGTGTGTTCCAATCACATGGTTCCATTTGGAAGCTTTCCATTCACCTAACATCTCTAACATTCCTATGCTTTAATCATCAAATCAAATCCTAACCTTAACCCTCCATCTTTAACTTTTCTAAATGAAACCATCCTCAATCTATTTGAATAAATCACTCCATTCCAAAGTCAAGTTGTCAAATTCAAGAGAAACCATGTACCATCAACTTATCTAAGAGTGCATCAACAAAATCATTGGGAGATCATTGAAGATTTCTCAAGTTTTTGGGTGCTTCAACCTCTTTATCAAGATCAAACGAAACTATATATAGATGCAAGTTATAAAGGTTTTTATTTGATGTATGTGAATGTTTTTTCTCATATATGCATAAAATAAAATAAAATACACATCACTTTTAACATTGGAGATAAAGTATTTATGAGAGCACAACTTAAAAGGGAATATTCAAATAATAGATATATAGCCCCCTTGAAATTCTTGAACAAATACTTGACTAGTGACCTACACATTTATTGTACCCTCATACTTATGTAGACTACATGATGTCTTCTATGTGTGTAGGTTGTAAAAGTATCTTCCTAACCTAAATCACATGATTAACTAGTGTTTCTTACAAATGGATGTAGATATCAAGCTTTAGGTAGAATCAACAAAAATATTGGATTGGCACATAGTTTGCATTTGAAACTATAGCATTGTACTCAAGTTAGGGTGTTATGGGACTACTATAGGACTAATTTAGAAACATGTGAAGGAACCCAAGAAATGCAATTTCTATACGTATTGCTAATTTTAAATTCCAACTTTAAGAGGGAACTCCCTGAGAGGGGGACAAATATAATACCCTAATGTTTCTCTTCTTTTTTATCTAAACTAGTATTAGGATATAATTCTTAGAGCCTTGTGAATTATGACTGTAAATGCCATAAACTAAAATAATTTTAATTTTAAGGCAAATGGATTATGATAAATTGTTTTATTAGCTATATCACCTTTTATAACTATATCTTATAGCATAAGTAGTTTAGAGTAGGCATGCTTTTGATTAAAGTTTTGATTCTAAAATTGCTTAGTAAGACTTTAAATGATTAATTTTTGACTCCTATATGCAAGATAAGACACACATGATAATAGTATTAAAAAATGACTAGTAAACACCAAACTTAATTTAAGATCTCAAACCAATGAATTTAGATTATTTTTTAAGTTAATGTTTATATTTTTATAAATTTAAAATTTAATTAGATTTATGTCATCCCTTGGAGGGATTATATTTATTTTTTTAATTATTTAATTATGATTTTGTAGTGCTATTTTTTATATTTGTGAAGGGAATCCTTATCACTAGTTTCCTAAGATTCTAATGTAATGTCATTGTGTTCATGTGTGTGCAATGTGTAATGTCACATAGTCAAAGAATTGACTTAGATCATTCGTGCATTTTTTCCTAATTTAGGACTAAGATAAGATCAATCGTTAATGTATAAATTAAAAGTTTTGGGAATCCATCAAAGCCTCATTGTTAAGAAATAAAGCCTATGTCATGTTTAGGTTTGTAGAGCTTCTTCATGAGCTTATTTTTTAGAATAAATTAGACCCTTGGTATATTTATTCCCTTCAAAAAATATTGGTTGAGCCCCTAGTAATACTCAAGTTTTAATTAATATTTATTTGTTTACTTGTTTGGCCTCAAATTGGAAGATGGTATTCCCCTATGATGATATTTTATATTTTATAAGTTCTCTTTTGGTGTTTTCTATGATTATATAATGTAAATTTAGCAAAGAGAATGGTGGTCATTGATCTTGTTTTGATCAAATGGCTTGTATATTTATAGTCATTATTAAAAAACACATTAATAGCCCTAGAGTAAATTAGTCCTCTAATATTCACTTCATCCTATAGTTCACATTACTCAGGTAAGAAACCCCATGAAATTTATCAGGGCCCTCGTGCACCATTGGATGAACCCTAATTTTATTTTCTCAATTATGTAGATGTTAGCAATGATAACATCTAATTACCACATTGCATACTCTTGCAACCCACAAGGATTGTTTGGGATTTTTTCGTGGCACCAATTATTTGTTGAACGATCTATTATTATGTGTAATCATATAAGGCTCCATAAAGAATGTTAAAAGAACATTGTTTTATTGGTTGATAGTATTGCATATCAGCTACAATTGGTCCTCTATCCTATGCCTTATTGAGTTTGCATTCTTGATGGATGATGACATTGAAAATAAATATTACAACCTCTTTTACTCTATAGGTGTTATCAAAGCTTCCAAGCTCTTATAGATGCACCATTGGCTAGTTCATAGCCATGAATTTTCATGGTGGGGCCCCTTCCATATAGGATAGTAGAAAACTTGTGCTATTGGTTATTATTACAAAGTAAAATTGATTATTGATCCTTGATCATTAAATTGTATATAGCATGCATAAATTTATTTGAGTGTTGGTCAAAATCCTTTTAAGGTGCAACATATGAGATTGTTTTCTTGAAGGAAAAGTGTTTTCCTTATAATTATGACTAAAAATATCTAGTATTGAGATCTAGATAGTTTGAGGACTATCACATGCTTAAGGGGCAAGCTCTCCTTGTGTCAAATAAAGATTACATCAACCATTCATCTCACGTCCCATAAACTCCCCATGGTTCTGTAATTAATTTTTTTTTCCCCTAACTTGATCATGAACACTTATTCATAACCATCTACTACTATAGATGATTAAGAAATAGTATGATTTTTAAACACACTTAAAAAACCCATGTGTTCTTGAGCTCAACAATATTCTCACTAAATAGTACTAGAATGTTACTTGTGAGAAGCTTAGAATGACTTGTTAAAAGAAGTTACTATGCCATGAATCCAAACTTTCCTAACTATAAATAAATTTATCGGGATTAAGTAAATAAACAAATGAAATGGGTCTATTTTTCTAGTAGCTTGGAAGGGATATGTGAGATATCATCAATCTAGAAGATGGTTCTTAGGAGTCTTCCCTCTATTGGATGTTCATCAACCTTGTCCATGTGCATAGATTGATCTTCATTCTTCCACACACATGCTAAAGTTTACTCACAAAATTTGATGACTTGTAGGATTTCACATTCCAACCAATAGGAAAATGAATATCATTATATCAAGCGTTAATCTTGCTAATGTAAGCCAATTTTTATTTTGTGTTAGAGTGTACCTTTAAGTGTTAGCTTGATAATGGATGACAATTGATAAAATACAATTGACTTTTCATTGATTTATGATGTGATTGAATGATGCATATGCAAATTAGAAGAAGACTGTTTTCAATGCTTTGTCAAAACATTATTTTCATAGTGATACTCTCCATAATGTATAAATGTCTCGGGATGATATTTTTAAATACACATTCTAGATATATGAAATTAAAATTTTGGTACTTTTCTAAGTGAGTAATGGTTAGATTTAAGGGTTGTTGAAAGTTGAAATGCGAAACTTTGGATTTTAAAATAAAATAACAAATTGTAAATTTACAATTTTATTGAAGTTGAATAAGTTATTCAATTTAAAAACAACAAGATTTTAAATAAGAAAATAAGACATTATTCTAATAAACTAAATTTTCCATCAATAAATGCATTAAAATAATCAAATCATATACTAAAATAATACATTCAAATCATCAATCCAAAAAAATATAAAACTAAAATCAATATCAATCTACATTTATATATTATTATTTTTAACTAAATCTTCACATTCAGGCACCTATAGCGGCTAAACTATGAGGAATTTGAAGATGGTGAAAACTAGAGTCTCATCAAATTTTGTCTGTATATTCTAAAAATATTTATTTCAAAATTTTTGGAATCAAATTGCACTTCTTTTTCCATCTCCCACAAAAACTGATTTTTTTCAGAAAACAACATTTTTAAAAAGTGATGCACACCGTATAACGCATAACTTTTTTTCCATGAAGGATAAAATTATAATTCTTTCAAATTTAGATTTGTAACTCTGATATCTAGTGCTTCTACTTGGTTAGATAGTTTTTTATTGAATATTTTTTCCTTAATCAAATTTCAAAGTCAAACAAATTACAATTCAGACACAGGGCGACCGTATAACGCGTAACTTTTTTTTGATATGTCAAAATTTAATTTAAATTTTTTTGTTGGATCAAGGACTTCAATATTTGGTGCAATAATATTTTTCAATTTTTTTTTTGGATAATCTTCTATTTTTCCACATGTGAAGAACAAAGAAATTCATTTTCGATGAAAAACCTATGTTTAATAAAACTTAAAAAACAAATACATAACAAAACCAAAACATATTAAAATTATATTCATAGGATAGTTTGTTTTGAGGAATACCATAATCATTTGAAATAAATTTTAAATGAATTAATTTGATCCCCCAAAATATAAATCAAAAGTGATTTTTTATCAGCATTTTGATAGGTGTAAAGGAGACTCATTTATAGGTATGGTTTAAAACTAGCGAGGTTCTATCCAAGGGGGTTTGATTTAAGGTGATTTGATCAAACTCTCTTCAATTGGAATCCTTAAAATAAATATTTTTAAGGCTTAAATCATTATATTTTCTAAAAATATGTGATTTCAGCTAAATTTTGTTCCTCTCAGGAATTGTAAACCACTATTATGACAGCACCATATACTCTAAACATTTAAAAAAAATACAAAATGAAAATAGAGTAGCATGCTGCAAATATAATGTGAATGAACTTAGCATCTTTGCCAATCTGAAGGGTTAACAATATCCCTATTTTGAGAAGAAAATGTGATTGTCTATTAAAATCTCTCATCTGAAGGGCGAATAGGGTACTCATCTAATTGTGTTAAGATTTTTTGTTTTTCCATTTAAAATTCTGAGTTTGCTCTTTTGCATACACGTCTACAAGGGCAGTTGCAACTACAACATCTGACAAAATTCCTATTTTCCTTTATACTGTGATGGATGTGGACACCCCTTTCCAAAGATCCGATTTTGGCACAGGCAGGTAGGATATTGGTAAAGATTGCAGAGCTTGGCTTTATACCCTACAATTCACGTGCCTGGCTTCCACATTTCACATGCATGTTTAATAAAGCATTTCCAACAGTAATATCTGGCAAAAATCCCCGCTTCATTACGTTTTGATGAATGCCCATTACCTTGTTCCAAAGCTTCCATTATCCTCGTTGCAGCAACCATATAAGCAGATGTTGGTGAAGCGCCCTTCTGCAGAAAAAATACCCACGCCTCAGAATCTCCATGAAAGCCCTGTTCTGAGTGTCTGGATTTTTCTGTCATGGCTGAGAAGCAAACAAGCAGACATGTATGCAAAATAAAGATAAAATACAATAAAGGTGAATATCAAATGTTTACGGGTATCTATCGTACTTTCAAGCGGGAATTCTTTGAATTTCAAATAATTAACGGCGATTGCTTTGTAAACGGCAATGGACGGCGAAAGGAATGGGCCCGCACCAGCCACCTAAGCGGTCAACGCTTAGAGTGTGCTGGTTAAGCCCGGCCCTCCATTACTCTTATCCTACGCAGAACCCCCTCAATGCATCCTTCTTTTCAGACATATCACGCAACCTCTCCCTTATGCTGCCACACACCCCTTCTCTCCACTCCACTCTTTTGGCTTGATCTCCTTCATCTTTACTTGGCGCATCCCTCTTTCCCTTATATGCAACCCCCCTTCACACCTATTTTAAAGTTGCATTTTTAAAACCCAAAGTCTTCAGTGCCCATTGATCCTCTTCTTCAAGGTGTTGACTCTCTTCACATTCCTTTTCTATTTCCTTTCTTGTCCATTTCAAATTTTTAGACTCTAGATCTTCCTCGTGCAAAGGTCGCGACATAAGCATGAGTAAATAAGATAAAACCACAATATATTTTATGGTCTTTCCTTCATAGCCTGCAGTCTAGGTGTTGATTGTGTTTGCAAACAATTGTTATTTTCTCTTGCCTTATCACATCTTCATAGCTTTTTGTCTTCTCCTTTAGCTTCACCACGTGACTCTTCCAGTTTGTTGCCCCTTCATTTCCTCCCATCGTCTATTCTGTGTTGAAAATGAAACGCTTGGCCTTCAATTCCTCACCACACTTCTTTATGCCAAGATTTATTTAAGTTGTGAACATTATTTTAGTCAAACTTTGATTTGTCGACATATCCTCTTGGTCGTGCCTTCTTAGCGTGTTCTTGTCCATAAAATCATGAAGAAATGTTCAACGATAAATATCATAATTCATAATCAATAATAAATAAATGTGATTTAACCCATCAAATATTGGAAGGCATGTAGAGTGAAAATTGTTATATGACATTTGATCATTTATGTCAAAATGAGTTAATTGCCATCGAAGACCACTGAGACCAATATAGACTCAAACCCAAGGGAAAACACCACACCAAAAAAAATAGAACTCAAAATGAAATATTTTTTTGGTTGACGCAGGAACGTGCCTATCCCCGAGTGCTCCTTCATCAAAATTGTCTAATAATTTTTTTTAAAACCAACAAATATTTTTGCTGCATAAATTTTTTTGTGACAGAGGGGTGAATTTTCTTTTTTGTCGACTGTACGAATCTGTATAGTACAGATTTTTTGCCCCACCTCCACAAAAACCCTCTGATGCCTCCAGAGAAAAGTTGTCGAATTTTGATGATTTGATAGACATTTTAGGGGTTTTAGGCCTCCTAAACATAATGGCAAGGTCAGATCTGACCCAATGTGCTCCAAAAATTAGGTGCCTTCCAGATGATGACAACTAGCTCAAAATACAAACCTTCAAACCTACAATGAAAATCTCCTCAAGCTCAACTCTTCAATATGAGATGGACTTTTCAAGGCCTATGCTCTAATACTATGTTGGAAATATTGATGAACAACAAACCCAATTAAAGTTTTGCACTCTTCAAATGATCAACCATGAAAGACACCATCCACAAGAAAGTGTTGCAATATGAATATGAAGATTGATGATTGATCAAATGATGATCTATTAATGATATTGAATTGATCTAGATGATTTTCAAATGTACAAGCACCTTGTATATGTAGGCAAGGTGTGATAAAGTAGGATAACTACACTTGATACAAACATTAAATGCCTAATACAAATAATAAATGCATGATATAGTGTACGAGAAAACTATTAAATTCCTACATGACTAAAAGTAAACAATGAGCATGACCCCATCATAACTAACTTCTAAAAATGACAACTAGGATACCTTAACTCCTAAGTAAACTTATAGTGTGAATAGGTCCTCACTAATGAATAGTTAGGAAATAACCCCATTCACACCAAAAAATATTGTATCTAATATATATATATAAATAACATTACATAGTTAATTATATATATTATAATATTAAGTATAATTATTATGTTTTTAATAATATAAAAATAGTTAGATTTTAATTATATTTTTTATGTATTATATACCTATATATATATATATATATAATAGAGTTAATTATAAATTTAATTATTGTTATTAATAATATATAAAATAATAAATTTATAATTATATACTATTGTAAAATAATAATTCAATAACTATAAAATAGAATTTGAAAGTTCAACTCTAAATAAAAATAAATAAATCATATAAACAATAATTTTTTTTATATATATATTTTGTCTTCCTTCTTTTTTACATTTTACATTCAAAATTTATTAATTAAAAAAAAAACTATATTATACTAATCATTGTATTATACTTGTTAATATATGAACTTGATATAGTTGATATAGTTAAAGTAAAATTTTAATAGTGAATATATTAGATATAAAGATTATTAGAAAATATACTATCACAATGTATATAATAATGTGTTATTTTATTTGTAAATCATAATGTATATAATAATTTGTTATTTTATTTGTTAATCACAATGTATATAATAATTTGTTATTTTATTTGTAAATCACAATGTATATAATAATTTGTTATTTTAATTTTTAATCCTATTAAGTAAGATCTAATATTTTTTTTGATAGCCTAAAAATATCCCATAGTCTTTGCTAAGAAACTAGAAAAGTAATTTAGTTGAATAAATAATAACATCGTTGATTTTTATTAACATAGTTGGACATATAATATAATTAATTAACTTGGAAAAAAAATCCTTCATCGTAAAACCAACCTTGATTTAATGTTATAGTATAACAAGCCCTTATTTCATTTAATTTTATACATGTGTATGCAAAAAGTATCTATTTTAACCACATGCTTTGCAAATTATCAAGCAGTTTTAGACGGAGTAAAATGATATTATATTCGACTTATGGTTTGCAAAACAAAGAATTATTACATGCTTGTAAAAACGTACAATAAAACAAATGCTTTACCACATGCTTTGCTAGTTTTAAAGCGGGTTTATCACGAAGTAAATGCTATGATATCCATATAAAGCTACACAAATTTTATGGCGCACTGTCAACTATGCAGATTAGGAAAAAAGGGGTAGACTTTGCAGGTAAAATATTATGAACATTTAAATGTGGTAAAAATCAGTACAAGGCAATCAATGGACGAAATAATTTTAATCATCTTGCATTATATGGCAGACGATATCAATTATTGATTGTCAATTTTAACTTTGTCTTCTTCAAATAAAATACACCTTCGAGGTAAAAAAATATATTTTATAAAAACAATATAGTTTATTTACATCCAATTCACATGACAAAAACTATAAAATTTCCCTATAAATTAAAAATTTACTTAATGTATTTGTTTTAATATATAATATTTTTAAGTAAAAAGAGGACCCACCAAAACAAAATATCCTGAATATTATACCAGAAACAAAAAAACTCAAAAAGATTAGTACATGGACACAGAGTACTGTAGATTGCTCATGCCTGCGAGAGCAATTGAAAACTGCCGAATTGATGGTTGCTTTAACTTCCAGTTTGGCAAGTTGGATATGCCAAATGTTAGTGCCGTGTACGTATGGGCAACTACATTTCACTATGTCAGCTGCCCAGTTTGGTTTCAATAACAAAGTGACAAGAAACTACTGTAGAATCCGTGGGGTATCTCATATTAAAATATAGTTTTTGATATGAACAGTAGATGGCAAAGTTTTTAAGAAGAGTGTGAGCAAAGAGTTTGTATCTTTTGTACAGTGGGGACATTTGAATCTGATAAGCATTTTATTCTAGAGTAGGGACAGTTGAATCTGAGAGGCACTTTATTCTAGAGTGCAAGGTTTACTATGATATTTGGATCAAGTATGAAGACACTTTAATGACTGCTTCGCTATAAGATTTGTTCGAGGATAAGATTGGGAAAACAGGGGAACACATCATCAAGTTTCTGAACAATCATTCAACAGATCTGACAGCTAAAATGACAGGGTCCGCTGTCCCATAGACTATCTTGAATCTCGAAACTCTTCCATTCTATTCTGTCAGTCAAATACAAAGGGACAGAACATTTGGTATGGCTACTTCTTTTTCTCTTCCTTTTGTTTCCATTTCTAATATTAAAATGTAATTCTTGATATGAGTAGCAGTTGGGAAAGGTTTAGAGAAGAATGAGAACAAAGAGTCTGCGTCTTTCGCACAGCAGGGACAGTTGAATCTAGAACTTTATTCTAGAGTCTGAAGTTTTCTATTATATTTGAGTCAAATCTGCAGACACTTTTACTTCGCTATGAGATTTGTTCAAAGAGGATAAGAATGGTAAAACAGAGGAACACATCATCAGTCTTTTTAATAGTCATTCAACATGAATCTGACAGCTAGAATGAGGGGGTCTGCTGTACTATAAACTCTCTTGAATGTGATAGACAGGGAAACTCTTCTATTTTATTCTGTCATTCAAATACAGAGGCAAAGAACATTTGGTATGGCTATTTCCTTTTCTCCTCATTTTGTTTCCCCTTCTCCTCCTCCCGGTCGGCATCACAGTTCCAAGTCGGCTACTGTTATGGATAATGTACTGTTCATAGTCTCTGTGGTTCTCTTCACAATGGCTCTTCTGGCGGCTGCCTTCACAATTTTCACTCTCTGCTTCAAACGACTCACTCGTCGTCGACCGCCATTAGAAAGCAGTAGAGACACTGTCGACCTTCCACGCCTCCCCCATGAGAAAACAGCTGCAGAACGTTTTCCTGTGTTTGTATACGAGTCTAAGAATGACAGTGAGCGAGGGTTCGAATGCGCGGTCTGTTTGTGTGAATTTGAAGAGCGAGAGAAGGGAAGAATGCTGTCTGCGTGTAAGCACAGCTTTCATGTCGACTGCATCGACAAATGGCTCACCTCGCATTCGACCTGCCCGCTTTGTCGAGCCACCGCCGTTGTCAGGGGAGATAGATGAAAGAATGTTTTCCGACATGTATCAGATGTAAATCATTGTAATTTTCTGTCAAGGGCAACATGATTGAAGTCCCTGACATCCCATGTGTAATTGATGAATAGCAGCAATGGCGTCAGGTCGGTTGCATTGGTTAGGTCGATAGTAAATGTAACAGCTTTAAGCAATAATTTAAATCTATTTTATTAGAAATTTGAATGAATTTTAAGTTAAAATATTTTAATATTTTTAAAGTTAAGATAGAATAGATTATTATAGATATTTTAGATGTATTTATTTAATAAACGTTGTGTCATTGAATTGGAGTTATTTTATTCACTTAAAAGTTATTTTATTTTATTTTAGAAGTATTGTATTTATTATATATATGGGCACATAAGTTTTATTGTATCTATATGTTACATGTTTAAATCTATATATATCATCTTTTTCCTTGTATAAATAGAAGCATAAATATAAATGTATAAGAATACATATAATAAGACTAAACATCTTATATATTTATTTTTTAACAAATATCCAAAAGAAAGGAGTTTGTAAGATTACAAAAGGCATCAAATCCAACCTTTCATTATGGGTCTTGGAATATGCTTTACTTTGTATATATTTTTCATTTTTATAGTGATTTTGCATATACATCAGCGATTTGATAAGTATTTATAAAAAATGACTTCTCTATTTTTAAAATAGATCTCTTGATGTTTAAATATAAGAAATTTTAAATTATTTATTGTGTTAGGTTGGTTGGAATGCATCCAATTTAGACATGGCTAGAATGAATATATATTAGAGGTCCTTTGTTTTTAGTCATGTTGTACCTACACATTTGATAAAAAAATAATTATACATTGATTTGAAATACATATGCAATACTAGTGTAGTGATGTAACATAGATGTTAACAAATATAGTAGAACATTATTTCAATCATAATAATAAAAAAAATCAATAGATACATAGAATAAGACGCAAATGCATGAGTTCAATCACACAAAAAATTGTTATGTCAACTTGATATAATTAAGATTTACCTTTACTTTTTTGCATCAAATAACCAAGCCATATGTGCATGTGTTTGTTGGTTTACCTTTCTCGTTTGTTTTAGTATCAATAAAATGAGAGAGGTATCAAGACTATGGATGGTTAGACACCTAAAATTAGCATTGGTCCACAAATAATTTAACATGAACCTATAGACATATTGGTTGAAGTCGATAAATTCTCCACTATCGAATAGAGATTTATAGTCTCAACAAAGATACCTCTAGGCTAATTTTTTTTATCTAATTATCAAAGAGCTATATATATATATATATATATATATACACATATACTAGAGGTGATGGAAGATCATTATGAGGAACTTGTTTAAAATATTGAGGCAAAGGACATGGGGCATTTGCATGTACTCAGTCCAAAGGATGATATAATAAAATATTTGAAAATAATACAAGGATAATACATGTTGATAAAGACGTATTTTCCCATGATAAATAAGTAATTATGTCAAAAAAGGGTGAGTCATTACTATTGAACACCAATACTAAGAAACCTACAATATCATGAAATATGTGCTATCTTCAAAGGTTTGCAGATATTTTATCATTCATCCACCATTTACATGCATGAATAAAGATAAAAGTTTAAAAAGCAGCTTCAAGTTTCAGCCCAGACTAACTTTACAAGACCATTTACCAACAGCAAATGACAAAAAGTATGGACTGGAAGGCATCAACACAGTAGGAATTTCTACAATCACGGAACAACATTACCAAAATCTATCTAAGCAATTAGAACTAACCAAAACAACAGTGTAAATCTAAATAAAGCATCTAACAATGAGAGATTGAATCATGAAACATGTGAAAACCTAGAAAATGCACCAAGTCAATGTATTTTCATTAGAAATTTCTACAGCATGTCTTCACAACAACTCAACTCTCTCTTGAAAATGAGAGAAGACCCCCCATTTACAGTGCCCAAAAAGTAGAACGAATGGCCAAGATTTAATCTCATTGTGTGGCCAAGATTCACTACAAACTAGGGTTCTACCTACCCCCAATATATTACAATTTAAAATACAACTTTGTCTTCATCCCTATTTTGTCCTCTAGTGACAACACTATAGCCTTTTTTCTTATTGTTGATTGCCCTTTTGTTGTAGCTATTCCTTTAGAAGCTTCTCACTAATAATAGGGTCACCTTCCTGCTTCTTCAAAGTTGCATACTCCATGAACTTCAAAATTACAGGTTGGAGTTTGTCGACCTCTATGACCTCAGACTGCAATACTTGATAGCTCCACTCCTTGGAGTTGTCCTCAAGCCTTTTCCAGTCTTCATCATACTTGGCAGTGTGGTCTCTGAATAATTCTGACTGGGCGAAGACGCGGGTGGAAAAACTCATGAAATCTGTGATTATTTCTGTTGACATTCCGTCCTCCATCCTTTTCTGGAAGTGGGGCCTTACTTTATTTGGGTCCATTTGTATGACGGGCATCTCATAGCCTGTCATTAGCTTTAAATATCAGACACAATCTGCTCTGACCTCCTTGGCCCATTCAAGGTCTGGGTCCACTTTACCAATCACCTACCCCAATCTTTCTTTTTGATTCTCAAAGTCCCGCCTCCAAACATCCACAAGCCAATGATCGTCCCTCTTGAGCGCGAATTCCTTTTCCCATGTGGCGCTTGACAACCAGAGGATAGCCTCAATCTTTGGGTAGGTGGATTCATACGTCACAAGGAAGTCAGTGCAAATTTTCTTCATGCTTTCCAGAGATTATTGTATGTCCATGAACTTGTTGGTTGTTCGAATAGCCTGGCTGATGCCCATATTTCCAACATATAGAACCTATCAGAACCAGCTTTCTGTGGTTTTGTCTAGGTTCTTTCTCTTTTCTAGCCTGTTGATTTGTTCCTTGGATAGTAGTTGGGGTGGAGCCGCAAATGTGGTGGGCATTTCTTCTGTTGAGGACCATTGTTGAATGTATGTTGTTAGGTCAGATACCTGTGCTTTCAACTCCTCCTTTGAAACTTTTTCCTGTTGTATCAAATTCACTACTGTGGCAATAGATTCCTCGAGGTGCTCCACCTTCTGCTTTCTAGTAGCTATTCCCAAGTCAATGGTGGAGATATTATAGCTTACCCCTTCCTTTCCCACCATCGGTGTTGCTACTTGCACAGTTTGGGATCCAGAAGCATCCATCGTTACCTTGGATCTGATTTTGGGCTTCTTCTCTTTCCTAGTTGTGATCTGCGCTCGGGCTAAGATAACCTCCAGTCTTGCTCTTGGATCCTTTGGAGGAGTTTTCTTTTCAAGTTGTCTCTCCAGCCATTCGAGCATAATAGATTTTCCTTTAGGCGATTCATGATCACCCTCACCTTCCTTCGTTTGGATCTCTATTTGTTTACCTGCGGGAGCCCTTTCTTCCATTTTAGTGTTTTCTCCTTCTTCCTCATCGGAGTCTTGGATGAACACAAGGTGTTTGAGGGGAGGCTTAGTAGGAAATCGCTCTCGGGGACTTTCTTCTTTCTCAGTTTTCTTCCCTTTCTTTTCTTCATCTTGTTCATCCTTATGCACATGCTCCTCGGGCTGCTCAATTTTGAGACTTTTGTCGGTTGGAACCTCACCCTTAGGTTTGTCTTCTACATTTTCTTCTTCTCTATAAGGAGGTGATACATTCTCCTGCTATTCCCCTATAGGGAGTTCTACATTTTCTGTTGCCTTGTCATCTTCTTGCCTTTCTTCTCCGGGAGGTGACCTTTCTGCCTCTTCTTCATCATCTCTCAATTGTCGGGCCATTTCCTCATCGAAATCATCATCGAAGGTTTGTACAATAGTTTTACCACCTACACCCTCCTCTTCATCTCCACTTTTGGAAGACCCTATTTCTTCTTCTTCGCAGACCACCCTGTCAATTTTTTTGTGTTCATACTCTGGGTGTTCGTTGTACTCATTGAATTCTTCCTCTGTTGCTTTTGAAGCTTCCATCTCCCGCTTCACCCATTCCTTGGAGATTAGCATTGTGGCCTCCATTGCTGGTGGTCCCGTCAGAGGTTGCGAGGGCGAAGCGCTGGTGAGGACCTGCGCTAAGGCAACTTGGATGGTGGGATCCACAAAGATTTGGAAAATCTCAGAGGGGACATTCTGCATATGCCTCGAGAAAGCCTTTGGCAGTGTGAGTATGGGCATTGATATTGTCATTGCTGCCAGTGGAAGTGATGTAGTGGGTGACATGGAGGCAGAGGAAAGTAGAGAAGTTGCAGTAGAGGAGTCAACCAATATCACAGGCCCAGCTGGCGGAGAGGAGGCGAGATGGACCGAGATGTCCACCACAAGTGGGGATGTGGCAATCATGGCTTGGGAAAGGGATGGAAGAGTGATGGGAACAGGGAGAGCTGGAGGAGATTTTGGTTGATCTGTTTTCCCTTCCTCACCCTCTTGAAGGGGATCCTCTTGAATTTTTGGCTACCCCGCGACACTTCCCATCCATTTGGGCCTCCTAGAGGGTGAACCTCCTGAATCTTTTCTAGAATAAACCTTTGGATTTGGCAACTGCTCCACTTCAATCCCTTTCCTCTTCTTTGATCTTGTGAGCGGAGGAGATTTGGATGTCCCTCCTATTGAAGTTGTGGCTGCAACATCCTCCATAGCACTAGGCTCACTCTTGAGTCCCTCATATGTTAGGACAACCCCTTGTTGCTTCAATCGGGCTACTTTTCCATCAACCCATTCTTTGGTACGAGCCTAAATTGGCTTGGTTATAATATTGAGGTCATCGATCTCCTGCTCATCCCAGTCTATTGTTGGCAACAACAAGTTAGCGACTGTGTTATACCTGGGGTCCATGATGGTGCTTTCATCCTCTTCAACTTGATTAAGTACAGGAAACAATTGTACTCTTTTTATGACGTACACATTCATTTGCATGTAATGCCTTGCGCATACCTCCTTGTCATCCTAGCAATCCGCCCAGAAATCTTTGACGTGATGCACATGGGCATACCCTAGTCCTAATGCTTTCCTTACATGCCCATACGGGTCCATCTGCGGGTGAGCAGTGTGTAGGTGAAAGTGATACTCTGCCAATTCCTTCTCAGAATTCCCAGCGCACTAGGAGGTTTTTAATTTGTACATCTCTTGGCCAAAAGCTAAGGGATAAGGGATCCCCATCAAGTGTCTATTGCCGAAGACTGAATGCACATGCTGCAACTGTCGGGAGAGCTTTAACAGTATGATCTGGTCATTGGGGTACTAGGGCAGCTTATTCGGCCTCTCTGTGAAACCTTGGGCACAAATATATGTGAACTTGGGGTATTGTATGAATAAGAAGGCGTATTGCTTCAAGAACACTTGAGCAGTGTGAGAGACCCTTCTTTCAAAATCCCCTCCAAGCAATCTAATGATGTGACCAATGAAGGCATCGTTCACCCTACAATACTCCTTCTTGAAGTTCCTAAACTGGAGCTAGGGATATCTGTCATAGACCTTCAACGCACGACCTAGCTCCTCATCAGGTGCCACAAACAATCCACTGTACTACCTCTGCTCGGCCAGTGAGTACACAAGATAGGAGGTCATATAGAACTTGGAGGTCTTCTTTACATTCATGAATTGCTCATGGAAGCAGTCGCTTATTATGCCTCCCTAGTAGAATGGAGATTTTCTAGTGACATCTTCATCCCCACGGAGGATCTTCTCTATGAAATATACCATCCACTCCTGAAAATATGCAGCAGTGGGGAGGCCCATCACCCTGCTCAACATGGTGACCAAGTCATGGTAGTCCTCATGGAAGTTGTTGCGGAAGAGCTCTTGAGGAACCTTTGCAGCACTGCCCCTTTTTTCTTTGAGCCAATGCTAATTTATCAACTTCTTGCAACCCATCGGGTCCTCGTCCCACATTGCTTTACACTTCGCTATGATAGGCATCTCCATCTCCCCAAAGGCGGGGATATGAAAATTCTTCATAATCGTCTAACCTAACATGTCAGCAAGGATGTTTCCATCTCTGTCAATAATTGTTCGTGTATGTGGCTAATATGCTTGTCGGAAAGTCATGACCAATTCGAGGGCTATGAGGGATGGAGGGAAGCCTGCAGCTTTAGCAATTCTACTTTGCCTGATCAGTCTAGCATTGTTGGTCTTAGGGTGGATTATGACCCTTTGCTTGAACTCGTCAATATCGACGTGGCTGATATTGGTATCTATAATTTCTTTCTAGTATGTGATGATCTTCGAATGCAAAGGCTATCCCTGAAACTAGTGCTTCATTTTGTCTTTATCCTCCTTTCCATGAAGAGCCTTGCCTACTTTTTTCCTGTCTTTTTTTGTAGTTGCCCCCGAGGGTCCTGCACCTGATTCCATATATCCTACAAACGAGGAAATAATGAGCACAACCGATCACAAAATCATGAACATTAGTTGAAATGCCATGGACGAAATCCAATTATACAATATATCATTCATGAAATCAAACTTTTACTTCCAGATGTCATTAGTAATTTTCTGGAGGGATTTTGGACAAACCAGGTCAGGAGGGTTGGACTTCCCTAGTAGAAATGTTGTTTTAAAGGGCGAACAAGGTAGGGAAATCCATGTGATTTCTCCCAACTTCATATTTTGATGCTTTGAAAGGCTCATGCAAGAGAAGGTTGAATTTGAGTTGAGATTGGTTTTCAAATTAAAGGTCATTTGAATCACTTTTGGGGGCACCCGGAGGTACAAGGGTGGAAAGCCATCAAGGCTTCGCTGTTTGGAACTGCCAGAAGGAAATAGAGTCCCAGGGTCGAAATTTTGAGGTCTGGGACCCAGGAGGTCAAACGACGACCAATGTAAATTTAAACTTCAAAGGATTTGGGCTTGACGGGACGGGAAGCCATCAGGGTTTCGTCGTTTAGAACGACAGTCATTAAGCAGAAATCCGATGGGAGCGGCCCAGTGGACCGGACCTGGCATTGAGATTGGCTGCTAGGTTTTCTCTTAAGTTTCCTTTCAACGATCTGGATGGCGAGTCTTGGAGGTCAGAAAGACGAACCTGCTTTTCCCTCTTTGTGCCAACTGAGACAATACAAAACCCTAATGGATGGAGCCTGACGAGGGAAATGACGCCAAAGTTTTCCTTCTACTTGGTCTTCGCGGAAAATGGAGGGTCAGGACCCGGGAGGCGAAAAGATGTCGCCAGATGGCCGTTTGAAATGACGAAGACGCTAGGGAAATCCGCAGATGGAACTCTGCGAACCGAGGCCCAGGGACATGTTTGGTCAGCTCATTTTTGGTGTGGTCTAATGAATAGCAAAAGGAGAGGTGGGTCCTAGAGCTCAGGTGGACGAGGCTGCCTCGCCGTTTGGAACGACGAAAATGACACAGAATCCTGAGGACAAAGTCCCGTGGGAGTGGGTTCGAGAAGTCAAAATGGAGGCCGAACTTCAAAGTTTGTCGAGTTTTAAGTCTGACGATGACGTGTCGACGGAAGTCTGGGGTAGCGGGCTCGATAGGGCATCCTGCCATTTGGTTTGATTGTTATCTATTTTCTAAGTTTAACAGTGATGAGTCAGCGTGGGCTCGGAGGGCACGAATTCCCTATGCGAAGAATGACGGCAGC
Source organism: Sequoia sempervirens (assembly GCA_007258455.2). Taxonomy (NCBI): domain Eukaryota; kingdom Viridiplantae; phylum Streptophyta; class Pinopsida; order Cupressales; family Cupressaceae; genus Sequoia; species Sequoia sempervirens. The sequence goes on from VDFB02271358.1 coordinate 1,143,706,375, forward strand.
AAGGCCGAGTTATGACTTGATCTTAGAAGATGTTTTTGGAGGTTTCTTAGAATTTGAACACATGGGTTTTTTTAGATGTTGTCATGTTTTACCTAATTAAAGCATTTTTAGCCCATTTTGTTCATTATTTTAAGCACAAAATCACAAAAAACCTCACGGGAGGGCAGACGACAAACCTATCTTGGAAGTCTGGTGAAAGAAGTTGCAAAATCCACTAAGGATTGGCAAACGAGGGCAATGGGTGCGAGGGCAGTGGGCGACGAAGGTATTGGACTCCTCGACTCTACTCTGAACTCCTCTAGCAAACCTAACATATGAAAATGACAGGTTGAGCCAGATATTTATACCCCAATTAGCATTTAATATGCCCATTTAATGCTCATACGGACAACAGGAGGGTTGGTGGGTTTAAATCTCGGACGACGGCGGGATGACCGAGGCTTGGGGTCTGGAAACACGTGACCCTATGGCCATTTCAAAGTTCATTTTGCAAATCACTAGTGAAAGGGAACCCGGGGTCTGGAGAATGGAGCACTGTCGCAATTTGGTCATCAAAAATGGCAAAGATAACACGGACTTCCGAGGATGAAATTCCAGAGGGGCGAGCCTGGCAGGGGTAAAAGCAGTCCAATTTCATCACAAGTTAAACGGGGCGGCAAAGGAGCCAATTCCTAGAGCTCGGGAAGGCGGAATCCTTCTGCCATTCAGAATGGCAAACACCCAGAGGAAACTCGGCTAGGCAGGCCTGCCAGGCCCCAAGGTCGTTGGCAGAAGCAGACTGCCAAGGAAACTCCGCAAAGCACCAGGACTTCTAAGCAAAATTGGAGGGGATGAAACATGGTCAGCTTAAGATGATACTTTGGAGGAATGTTAACCATTTAGGACACCAAAATAGGGGGGCATGCAAAACGAGGCAACAACAAAATGCCCCGACAAGGTGAAAAAAAAGAGGGTCCCCATTCCGAACGGGGCGTGTGTGCTGAGGGCACAACAAATTCCTTGTGAAATTCAAAGTTGAATTTTTTGAAGATGAAATTTTATGTGATATCATGCTAATGGATGTTTGTCATATTTTTCTGGGTAGACCATGCCAATTTGATAGGAAATATATAAATTATGGAAGAGAAAGTACTTATAGGTTGATAAATGATGGAGTGAAACATGTACTTTTTCTCTTAAAGGAGGAAGGTGAGAAAATAAATGGTAAACATTTGTTTAAGTGATTAAGTAGAAGAAGATTTATTTTTCTATTATTTCTAACTATATACAAAGTACAAGTACTACAAAGATAGTAGTACTGTAGACACGTAATATATACCGATTGACATTGTGCATTTGATCCCAACTAATAACACCATTTCATCTTGAATCATCCTTCGGTCTAACCATTTAATAAAATTTTCTTATTTGATTAAATTCATCAATATTCCTCTCTTAATTGAATAAATCATTTTATCTAATTAAGTCAATCTCTTTTGTTAATTAAATCAATCCATCTGATCTAATTATCCCTATTTAATTAAATAATTAAATTTATTTGATTAAATCTCTAAAGTCTATCCATTAAATTAAATAAATTAAAACCTTATTTGATTTAATCTAACACCATCTTTTTTAATTAAATAAATCAAAATTCTTATTTAATTAATCTCTTATCATATTCCTCTCTTATTTGATTTAAATAAATCCATAAATTTGAGTCAAATAGGTCACATCATCTAACATCCCTCATTAAATTAATTAACCATTGGTTAATTTAATATCATCTTATGTCCCATCCTCTAGATTTTGCAAGTTGCACATGAAAATAGATTTAATTCATTTATTAAATCTCTATTTTCCTCACAAGGCATCTTTTGGAATATTCTCCAATTTTGAATTCAAAAATTCCAAGTCAACATGTACATCCAACAAGACAATAACTTCATCTTACATGTCCTTTGTCTTGAGCCAAGTGGAATTTATTGCATTTTCCCTTCCCTCTTGCAAGTCATTTCAACAAATTTGAAATTCAAAAATATGCATTTATTGGCACAATTCTCAAATCTTGCACATCCTCTATCCATTCATAGATTGACAAGTGGCATCATGCCATTAGATGAATGTTAGTCCCACATTGCTCAAATTAGGACATTCATCCATCTTGGCATTCTATAAATAAAGAGCTCATATCCTCATTTGAACATCTACAAATTATGCAAAGTTATTATGCTAAAATGTTTAGCCATTTCCATCCATCAATCTTGAGTTCTTAGCTAGGTTTTTTGTAGATTTTGGCTTGGAGCTCTCATTCTTCACCATCAAAGTGGATCAATCTCCATCAACGCATCAAGCTTGCATCTTAGGAATTGGGAAAGGGCCAATTTTCACATCAAATTGGCACCAATTCCCCCATGGGAACATGAGTTTGCACATTTAAATTAGGATTCAATCTATATTTCTTTGTTTCATTGTGTTCTTTGTTGTTTTCTCTCCTAATTTGAAGTTGTAAATGGATTTCATGGGGAATCCTTGTTTTAGCTTGTAATCTCTTGTTTAACTTGTTTATTCATGTTGTTTTGCAGGTACTAGGATTGGGGTTCGCACATTTGGTGCTCAAAGGAGGGCTGGATATCATTCTTTATCATATTTTTTTAAAAATTTTGCATTTTTTCTTATACACAGAAAATTCCAACACTGGGAGCTTAGCGTCGCTGTTTTGGCACCGCTGACTCTTTAGCATTGCTATATGGCACCATTTGAAATTCAAACTGCGATGTTGGACTCTTCCCGCCCAAATATTTGAATTTCTAATTCCGCCGCTTGACCATTTGACTCTTAAGAATTTACAAAAAAACCAAACAATGACACTAGGGAAAAAATGCGACGCAGTTGAGCTCACTGCCCCGACACAGAGCGACATTGACTGGTAAGCGGCACTGTGAGAGCACTGCTCAGAAATCAAACTCCGACGCAGTCACGAGTTGTGCCGCTGGCAGGGAGTAAAAAGTAGAAATTAAATTTTAGCACGTCCTTTTATTAATGATCAATTTTTCTTCTGTTTTCTTCTTTTTCATCTTTGTATTTTCCAGAATCTGACTGGTTTTTTTCTTGTAGGTTGGAAATCGAAAATGAAGAAAGGAGAGGCATGAAGAGGATGTTTCATCAAATCAAAGTGTTTTTGAACACTTTAGTGTTTGCTTAACACTTTTTAAGAAATTGTTATCATTTCTTCCTTAGGACACTAATTTCATTTGGGTTTAAAAAGAATCTTTTCATTTCTTGCAAAAGGCTAAAATGAACATTAGGATCATAATGTACTAGAGTTTGTTTCTTTGGATAAAAATTGAACAAAATTTCTATCATTTATCTTTTGGTGCTTAAAAAGAACTCACATTTTGCTTTGTGGATTTAAAAAGAACAAGTGCAACTTTGTTTTTTGTGAAGGCTTACTTAAACTAAAGGCATTGAAAAAGGACATATGCGCTTCTCTCGCGCTTTATAGTGACCTTGAGAATCAAAAGGCCTTTTTCATGTCTTTAGGGTGAGACAAAGCAATCACCTCCACACTTTGATTTGGGTTTTAAAATTGAACATCTTGTGCGAGTGTGAGTGGGGGCATTATTGCATATATTCTCTCTCTTTGTTACCAACAAGGATTGATCGAGTTACAAATATTGTTCTTTATTCACTTTTGTTTATCTTAGAGGGCCTACCTTGGGGAAAAAGTACTCACCCAAGGGAATGACTCAACCGGTAACACTCTAAAGCCAAGAGTATTTCCAACCGGTATATAAATGTGGGTATTGGAGTAAACGCCAATATCACGCAGGTTGATTCTGACAAGATGGATCCGAAAGGGGACTCTTTCCGTATGGGTTAATCTCCACGAACGAAAAGACCTTACTAAAACCCATGTGCTAATTTTTTCTAAAATCGTTTAAACTATTTGTTGGTGCAAGAACGGTCGTTCTAAAGCCACCCCACACTTTTACGGTCTTTTAGTAGAAATGGAAAACATGCCATGGGAGTTTCATGGGTGTTGATGCTTGGCTGCCCCATATAAGTGAGTGTCGTGGAGGGGAGCCAGTAGGGTCAAGCATCTAACCATTCGCTAAAGATAAGCGTAGTTGGACTTTTCCAAGTGGGAATCCAACAAATATTGTCTTACACATCCATAGGATTGTACTTATTCTTGGGTTACAAAATGCATTGCTTAATCAAAAACATCTTGAAAATAAACACTTAACATCATCATCCAAATTTCAAACCCTTTTGGAGACAAATACAATTGACTTGATCCATATGTTATTGCTTTCCCTTGGGATTCACATCCTTAGAGGTTTCTAAACATTGGATTATATCTTGATTTGTATACTTAAGTAAACAATAGGTAAACCCTTGCCCTAAGTTCATCGAATTTCCACATGACATATATTGTGGGGTTTGAAGAAATTAAGACATTGGACATCTCAGTTTGAAAACTTAATCAAAGAAAGTGTTTTTGGTAAAATAAAGTCATTAAGCAAAGCTAAGCAAAATGAACTTTCATGTGTGTTGAAGACTCACGATTCTCAAAAGGTCCAAATCCCAAAGCAAAAGATCATTGATTCAAAATTCAAAAATGTATGTTCAAATGGAATCATTTCTTGGTTACAAAGGTCTATAGAAGCATTGTATGCTCTTCAATACCTAGGTCTAGGAAAACAAAGTGTCTTTTTTAGGTTCATCTTAGGATTAAAGCAAATCAAAATCTTTTTCATCTATCCTTCAAACATAAAAAAAAACATCATCTCACAATCACCTTTCGGAAAATTTTGAAATCATCCTTGATGCTAGGATTTTTGGCAAAATCAAAATCATCAAAATCCTTGAGAGTAAATCCTTGAAAACATTATCAAAATCACCTTTTGCTAGGTATGTGTAGATGCATCCTTTTACATATGCTTATTCAAAGTTATCAAAATCATCTTGTTTAGCTTAGTATACGTAGATGCATCCTTCTTCATATACTTGGCTAAACTATCATCTTGTTTTGAATAGGTGTGGGTAGATGCATCCTTCTCCCCGCACATATTCAAATCATCATCCTTTGAACAAATCTATCCCTTAGATCATCATCCAACATCTTAGGGTCTTTTTGTTCAAAATCAAAATAAGGACAAATCCCAAATCCCAAATCGAATCAAAATCAAAATCTAAAACATATCCGAAAGTCCCAAAAGCCTAGTATCTTATTCAAGATTTACCAAAAGATCATAACATCTGCATCATCCATCCCTTGCATCATCATCATATCACCTTTGATCCTCAAGATATCCTAAAATTTTTCTACTTTGGGCATAAAGTAAAGATCAATCCAAGGAATCAAGAGATTCATCTCCCATATTCTTGAAAATTGATCATTGTTTTATGGTGCAAACTAGATCTCAATACAAGAAGAGTATGGAAGCCAACAAAGAAACACTCGCTTCAAGTGATCTTAGCCAAACAAACGTTGAAATGAATCTCGCCGAATCAAGCAATCCTTTGACCATTTCATCATCCCAAAATCCGCAAGAGGAAACCCAAGGAGAAGATCTTACCTTTGGGATGTCTAATGAAGAAATAACTGAAATGCTCCAAAATCTGGATAACCATAGAATCATCAACATCATGATGAGGTTGAACCCTTCATTATACATGCTTAAGCTAGCTAAACAAGGGGCCCAGTTACCTTCGGATTTCGATGTGAGTACCATAGTGGAGACAACATTTCCTCCAATCTCATCCACCATTCCCATCTCATCCACACCCCCATCCCAAAATATCACCCAAAAAATTCCACAGATCACGACATCTTTTGCTCCAACCCAACCCAATGTTAATAAGGGAAACACATTTTTTAATGCTATTCAAGCACACCCCCTTGTTAATAATCAAAACTTGGATGCAAATACCACCTTGGAACAAAACATACTTGAAAACCCATTACATAAGAACGTTCCCCTCACTTTCCATCATGATCCATCATCATCATTTTTTCGTGCAACACCTCAAAATCCTCTCCTCACAAATTCGCAAGAAGAGGGAGACATGTTCGGACTAGGGGGCATATTCGACACTACAACATTCTCGCAAGAGCTTGCACCCCTCACATTTCCACCTCTTCCACCATTGCCATTATCATCCACACCACTCCTTGGTTTAGGGCTTCCCCCTCTACCAACTATCAACCAAACCAACATCCCAAATATAAATCAAAGCAGTATGCCAAAAGCTCCAAATTTTTCGTCGATATCGCAACAACAAATGACAAATGCACAAGCAATTGTAACATCATCAAACACACTCCTAACATCGCAAAGAATGGTCTCTCAAGGACCAACCACCACATCAACACCACCATCTATCACTCAAAACATCAACACGACATCATTGCTCACCACAAACGCCATTCCAAATCCACCACCACCCCCACCACCACCAACTTCCACCACATCAAGCCAATACAACACGGCATTGCAAGCTACCTTCCAAAGGGGATTCCAACAAGTGCAAAAACAAAAAGCTGCACAACTAGCCGCTCAGCAAGCCGCTCAAGTTGCCCAAGCAACACAAGCCACATTACAAGCGCAACAGGTTGCGCAAGCCCAAGCTTTATTGCAACAACAACAAAAATCCACGCAAGTATTGCAAGCATTACAAACACAAAAGGCTACTCAAGCACAAGCTCTATTACAACAACAAGTAGCACAAGCACAATCCCAAGCACAAGCTCAGGAAAATGCTCAAAATCAAGCACAACTTCTCGCACAAAGACAAGCAGCGCAATTGCAAGCAATAAAGCAGTATTAAGAGCAGCAAGAAGCAGTTGAATTGGCAGCCCAACAACAAGCGTTGTTGGAACAACAACAAGTGCAACAGCAAGCACAAATCTTAGCGCAGCAACAACAAGATCAACAACAGGCATTGTTCATACAACAATAGGTGGAAGCCTACCTAGCTCGACAGAACATACAAATACCATCGAACAACACACTAAACAAACCACCAATTCAACCCATGATTGAAACATCCCAAAACACTTTCATCCCACCCCCTGATCCGTAAAATGATGTAACGACACAAATCAGGTTGCTCTCGCAACAAGTGCTCGATCTTCAATTAGGGCGAACAACCAAAACACCAAGCAACTTGTGTCCCCATCCATTTGATAGGAGATTATTAATGAAACCATTCCCCAAGGGATTTGAGATCCCCAAATTTGACAAATATTAAGGGACGAGTAACCCTGAAGATCACATCAGGGAATTCCAGGTACATTGCATGGAAGTCGCATACGACGATACTTATCTTATGCGACTATTTCCTAGGAGCTTGGCAGGCCATGCTATGGAATGGTTCTCTCACTTACCCTTAGGCATTAGAACATTCCAAGAAATTATGGATGCATTCATTAAAAATTATGCATGCAACATTGCAATGGATGTTAGTCTAGAAGAAATTTCGGCTCTGAAACAAGGAAAGGGTGAATCATTCGCCTCATTCCTATAACGATGGCAATCCAAGGCCAATCAGAGCAAGTGGACCATGCCAAAAGAATAAAAATTTTGCACCATCATAGCCAACCTTGAAGGACGCTTGGCATTTCATCTCAAGGTTTAGGGAATCACCACATACGATCAGTTGATCCCCAAGGCACTCAGCATCGAAAGAGCCCTCATAACTCAACCCGCGGAATCAACATCAAACCCCGAACAACAAAACAACCGCCCACCATCCAATTACAATGATAAACCTCGTATGTGGGCAAGAAACAAAAAAATTACTAATGATGGTGTCATCGATGCCAACGTGGTCATTAGTGCCCCTTGCCAAAATACACCCGCACCACAACTTCAAATACAACACCAAAACAATCATCACACAACACACCAACCAAACAACAATCCAACAATCAATAACCTGAATGATCAAAGAGGACCACCCCAACACAAGAGTTATCCCAAGCAAAAATACACCACTTTGGGAGAACCACTTGAGTGCATAATGAAAAAGCTGATAGACGAAAAACTCATCAAAGCACCTACATTTGAGAATTACCAAGAACCGGATGTGAAACCTCCTTGGTATAACGAGAATCAACTCTATGAGTTCCATAAAATCAAAGGCCATACCATGAATAGTTGCATGAGATTAAAGAACATCATTCAAGATCTCATTGATAAAAGAATGATAAACGTGGAACAACCTACAGGAAATTAGGATCTTAAGATACACACGAATCTGATGTTGAATCATGGCAACAAAGGGAATAACAATAACAAAGATAAAGGGAAAGGCACCCACTCAAATGTAAATCATGTCTATGAAATAGTTGTCACCTCCTTAGATGAAAAATGCATGCTCATTACTATCAAGGGCGCCTATGCCGAAGATTGTGGAGTCACCACAAGAGGCGGAAAAGTAACCATCGTAGGATCATCCCAGCCAAACAAAGTCCCTACATCTAGATCTGTTCCTAATGGCTATAATGTCCTAGATCAACTCAAGAGAATTCCAACGCAAATCTCCATCATGGAGTTGCTAAAAATCTCATCTGCCCATAGGAAAATCCTTGAAGAAGCATTGGCCTCATCCACTGTCCTCGTAGATCTCGATGCGGAGCAATTCCAGGCTATGGTTAGAAATATCATTACGCCTAATCTTCTTACATTCTCTGACCAGGATTTCCCCGCTCAACCATCTCACAACCATGCACTTCACTTGGAAGCCATAGTACATAAGAGAAAAGTCAAAAGAGTCTTGGTGGATGGAGGTGTGGGCTTGAGCATATGTTCCCTCGGTCTCATCAAGCAATTGAAAATATTAGAGGATTCTATTGACAAGGGAAAGGGTATCACAATAAGAGCATATGACAATCAAGAAAGAGTGTCCCAAGGCATGATCAAAATCCCTATTCAAGTAGGCCGACTATCATGGAAACTACTTGTTAGGTCTTGGACCTTGACTTACCATATAACATCCTTCTGGGACGTCCATGGATTCATACAATGAGGGCAATAGAGTCAACTTTTGACCAATGTGTGAAATTTACACATAACAGACAAGAAGTTACCATCCATGGAGATCCTGAACCCTTCTATTGCAAAAATCTTGAAGCAAAGTATTACAAAATCCCCCAAGTACCAAAAAATGATGAGGGCCCATCCACACCATACATCGATCCCACCACTCTCGCATCCACTTCTGTGACAGAGACACCTGCCACTCCCGCCATCCCCACCATCTCTGATATCAAGCTCATCATCCAAGATAACGGTTGTGGAAACTACAAGCTCCCTAATAATGCTTTTGTGGTAGGAGAGTTACCATAATCTCCTAGATCATGGGGACGCCCGCAAATAAATGAGGCTTCCACATCCCAAACGTCTCTTGAAAACTATCCTGAATTCACAAGTTGGGGAGATCTTGGACAAGAAGTTATTGAGACAGATCCATCTCACATGCTATATCAAGATGAAAGACCAATGGTTGATTTACTAATGGATGACAGAAGCAAGGGCCTACAAATGATGCTCGCAATGGGCTACGACAGAAATCAAAGACTGGGAAAAAATGACAATGGGCTTATAATACCTATCATGCCAGAGACGCGACCAATAAAAAATATTGGCCTTGGATGTACCCCTCTAAGTATAACCATATGAGGCCAAAGTCCTTTAGTTAGAATGGTTAACAATCCTCCTCAGCCAACCCCAGCAGAATTATGTCCACCAGTATCTACAGGTCGTGTCATAGACAACTTTACATTTGATATAACCGACATCTGTTGTAGTAGCAATGATGAGGATCACTTGACTAACTTACCTAGGTTATTTGAGGATACTACTCTTTGCATGATTAGCACCCTATCTTTTGAAACAAACCATCAAAATCATTAGATCTGCCTAGTATATCCCTAACTCATCGACTCTGACCAACGAGGACCACCAGTTCTTGATACATTCGAAAACGATGAGGAACTCTTGGAATTCATGGGATTGCGGGATAACATTCCAGATGGGGATCACAAAGTAGGGTTTATAATAGAGTTGGACACACATGCCTATTATGGGGAAATAATTGAATCCTTTAGTCGCAAAAGCGAGAAATTAAGAATAATATCCAAGTCCTTGAGTGAAAACCACACTGTGGCACTCTCTAACCAGAAAAAAGTAAAAAGAAAGGATGCGTCCAATGGTGAAAACCTCTTTGAGGTGCTCGAGGATGGGGGAGTCAATCTTCCTTTAAGATCTATTCATCAGGAAAAGTCAGCAGTCTTGGCAGAAAAATGCAATCCGGTCAACCTAGGAACAGAGGAGACCCCACATATCACATTCTACATCGAATCACTACTATCAGAAGAGCAAGAGCTCCTAGCGGCATTCCTAAGGGAAAGACAGATAAACTTTGCATGGAGTTATGCTGACATGCTAGGGCTTGATCCAGAGACTGTGTTTCACCACTTAGCAGTGTATCTAGAAGCAAAACCTGTTAAACAAAAGCTTTGAAAGATGCATCCTCAGATCACCCTATTAGTCAAAATGGAGCTAAAAAAGCTATTAGATGCAGGATTCATCCGACCAATAGATTATCCAGAATGGGTGTCAAATTTGGTACCTGTTTCAAAACCCGATGGGAACATCAGAATCTGCACAGACTTCAGGGACTTGAATAAGGCATGTCCAAAAGATGATTTCCCACTTCCCAACATTGATATGATAGTAGACATGACAACGGGACATGAGATGTTGTCACTAATGGACGGATTCTCAGGGTACAATCAGATCATGATAGCTAAAGAGGATCATCATAAAACAACTTTCACTTGTCCATGGGGGACATACTATTGGAACATGATGCCTTTCAGCTTAAAGAACACAAGAGCAACATATCAAAGGGCCATGATATTGATATTGCACGACATGATTCATAAGACAGTCAAAGACTATGTTGACGACATTCTAGCTAAGTCAAGAAAGAGAAAAGATCACATAGCAACCCTAAGTGCCATCTTTGATAGACTGGAGGAGTACAAGGTCAGAATAAACCCAAAGAAGTGTTTCTTCGGCGTACAATCAGGAAAGCTCCTAGGATATATAGTGTCAATGAGGGGTATCGAGGTGGATCCAACAAAAGTAAAAGAAATCCTCGAGATGGAGGCACCAAAAACATTAAAGCAACTGAGAGGTCTCCAAGGCAGATTACAATCCATTTGAAGATTCATAGCACAATTGGTAGACAAACAGAACCCATATTCTCACCTACTCCACAAGGGAGTAGCATACAAATGGGATACCAAGTGTGAAGAGGAATTCAACAAAATCAAAGAATATCTACTAACACCACTAGTCTTAATGCCACCCATCCCAAAGAAACCATTGATCTTATACGTGTCAGCAACAGCAGCAGCCCTTGGAGCTCTTCTAGCTCAGCATGACAAAAATGGAACGGAAAGGGCTATCTATTACATCAGCAGTGCAATGGTTGGTCATGAGCTAAACTATTCATTCATCGAGAAAGCATGCCTCGCAATAGTGTTTGCATCACAAAAATACAGACATTACATGTTGGCACATAAAATAAAACTCATCGCCAAAATCAACCCTCTCAAGTATCTACTATCAAAGGAAATGCTCATAGGAAGAATGGAAAAATGGGTGATGATACTGTCAGAATACAACATCGAATATGTGGAGTGGAAAGCAATGAAAGACCAAGTCATCGCAGATCAATTGGCAAAAGCACCTATCTATTATGAGAATCCTCTTGTCTCAGAGTTTCCAGATGAATCTATTTTCAACCTCAACGTAGCTAACCACTGGAAACTATACTTTGATGGCTCATACACATAGCATGGATCAAGAGCTAGTGTCTTCTTCATCACCCCACAAGGGGATTGCATACCAAGGTCCTACAAACTGGCATTTCCCTGCACCAATAACATTGCGAAATATGAGGCTTTGACCATAGGTCTCAGAATAGCAGTGCAATGGGACATCATAGCTCTTAAAGTATACAAAGACTCTCAATTGATCATAAATCAAGTGAACAATAAATACCAGACCAAGGATGACAAGCTCCTCCATACAAGAAATTAGTGGAGACTCTCAAAGAATCTTTCATAGAAATAACATTCGAGTAGATTCCTAGAACCAACAACAGAGCAGCAAACGCCATGGCAACAATTGGATCCTTGCTCGATATCCCCCACAACGTTCCAAAATATGAATTCTTGATTGAGCAGCTTCTTGTACCTACGTTCGAGGTACCAAAATTAGAATATGTGTGCGAAATCATTGGTCCCAGTGATCCTTGGTATCATGACATTTACACATACCTTCGTATAGGATTCATACCCGCCGACCTACCATCAAACCTAAAATGAACTTTTGTCAAAAAGGCATCCAGATTTTTTATCCTAGGAGATACCCTATATCGTAGGAGCATAGAAGGAACCCTACTATATTGCCTAAACATTGAGGAGGCATTAACCATTCTAACTAAAGTACACAACGGTATTTGTGGTTCACACTCAAGTGGAATGACCATAGCTAAGAAACTGCTGAGGATGGGGTATGATTGGCCCACAATGGAAAGAGAAGCACATGATCATGCCAGAAAGTGTCTACAATGTCAGCAGCATGGGGATCTCATCCATGCTCCAGCTCAAGACCTTCATCCCATCGTCACACCATGGCCCTTCTCATAGTGGGGACTTGATCTCATTGGAAAAATCATGCCCACTTCATCTAACAGCCACAAATTCATCATAACTGCAACAGAGTACTTTACTAAGTGGATGGAGGCCATACCCATGATGTACATAACTAGGAAGCAGATTTCAAATTTCATCCTGAACTATCTAATTTTTCGATATGGTGTTCCACAAGCCATTATCTCAGATAATGGGACACCATTCAAAAATCAAGAGGTCTGTGACTTATGCAAGAAATTCAAAATCCAACTTCACTTCTCCACCCCATACTATCCCCAAGGCAATGGCCAAGCAAAAGCTACAAACAAGACCATTCTGAAAATCCTCAAGAAAATAGTCAATGACGTAGGTCATGACTGGAATTTATAGCTCAATCCTGCCCTCTAGGCCTATCGAACCAATATCCGCACACCCACCGGTGCCACCCCCTTCTCCCTGGTCTACAAATCAGAAGCAGTACTCTCCATTGAGATCGAGATCCCATCACTCAGGATATCACTACAAAACCTCATCACTGATGAAGACTACCGAGTGCCAAGACTAAATGAGATGGAGCTACTAGATGAGCGACGTATAGATGCTTTGAATCATTTGCAAGTCTATCAGAATAGACTCAAAAGGAGCTACAATAAGAAAATCAAAAGCAGGACGTTCCAAGTTAGAGAACTGGTCTTAAAAGAAAATCAGAAGAATGTCCCAAACCCAAGCAGCAAAGGCAAGTTTGAACCCAATTGGTTAGGACTGTTCATCATAACAACAAGTTACAAATCAGGGGCATATCAGCTATCAACACCCGAAGGGGAACCTCTGCAAGAGCCCATGAATAGCTCTCATCTCAAAAAGTTTTATGCCTAAATCTTTCAAGGTATAAAACCAAAAAAATCATAAAATGTCCTGGAAAAATGGTTACTTTGGCGAAACCTTGGAAAATAGGCGTCTTGGTGACAACAAAAAAAAAGCAAAAACCAAAAAAATTAGAAAAAGGATAAAAAATAGTAAAAGAAAAAAATTTAAAAAAAAAACTACTTCGGGCACTTTAAGGGTATCTTTGGTAAAAACTGGTAAACAGTTTTGGTAAATAAGCACTTCTCCATCCACCGAGTATTCCTTAGGACTTGTTCTCGCATCATCCATCCATTTCGCTTCCATCATCCATCACATTTAGGTCTCCATCCATCACTCATCCACCTCACATCCGCACCATAGCTTGGTCCTTGTTTATCATGATCCTCCTAGTACTACCATCCTCCTAAGGTAATTTTTGTCCTTTATTTTTGAGTAGTCTATTGCATCATCATGCTGGGGCATGTTCTCATCGATCGGATTCGTATATTTTAAAGTCCTAAAATCCAAAACATCGTAAAATCAAAAATATCAAAATCCAAAACATCAAAACATCAAAATCCAAAAATCCAAAACATCGTAAAATCAGTAAAAATCCCAAAACATGTCAAAACGCAAAAAGCCAAAACGGAGTCATCTTGTCGAATCATGGGTCTTTGAGCCTTGAACGAGGAAAGGTTGATCTTGATCATCCCCAGACACTTAGGGCAGCCCTTTAGGAGTCTATCATAATAAGCGGACATTTCACCATGTATATATCTTCATCTCAGAATTAGTCAACTCATCTGGTCCACGTTCTCTCGGTATAATGTAGGAAAGGCTAATCTGTTGATCGCCTCCCCGACCCCTAGGATAGTCTTTAGGTTAGTCTCTTGGTCAAAATCTCAAAAATCTCAAAAAATCCCAAAACATTTGGAAAATAAAAAAATCAAAACATTTGAAAAATCTCAAAAAATACCAAAAACAGCCTCAAAACATTGCAAAAATGTCAAAAACATCCAAATATTTGAAAAAATCCATTCATCTCATCTCGCTTGCACCCACAATAACATCACTCATAATAAACGATTTTCATCCTCAATCTTTGGTAAGACAATCAGAAACAAGTCTAATAGGTTGAAAGTAAAACTCAAAAACGTCAAGTCTCAGGTCTAAGTCAGTGCATAAGCAAGTTGGTCATCTCTTCGTATCGATAACCTATCATCCAATTGGTCCCATGTCAATCATCTGATAACATCATGTTCTAGGATGAATCCTTCCTACAATGGGCATTATTTATCAGACAAAACACTTTGGATAAACGAAATGATGTGTCGCCATCCACTAACATGTCCTAGGATGTATCCTTCCTACAATGGACATTATCTTTTGGCAATAAGTTTCGGTTCTTATCCTTAAAAATGCATCCTATTTTTGTTAGCAGTATTGAAGAGCATCAGCTTGTTTGTTTACTTGGTCTTTATCTTTTGACTTATCTTATTTGCGCTCATTCCAAGGACCTCTCAATGATATCTGAATGAAGGATTTAGAGAAATAGGAATGGGGCAACAATTATTATCTTTTGTCTGCTATGATTGTTGGATGTTCTTGTAATATAACCTTGGTGAATACTTGCTTTGTTAGGTATGTATGGAGGAGGTTTTGCACAACTTGGTGACTATTGCATGGATATGTTTACCTTTCCGTGTTTTGGTCTGAGGTGTTTTGAACTTCTAAAGTGCATCCTAGCAAGGTTTCTGTATGTCAAGTGTGAACAAGGATACTCCTATTTGATTTTCAAGTCAAAGTCCATCACACTAGGTACAACGCCATCCTGGTTTTCTATACCTTGATGCATCGTACCACGTGTGTTATCAAAAATAAGAAAATTTGGTCCTTTGAAAGTCCCAATTCCTCGGTAAGTGATCATCATCATCATCATTTGCATTTGCATCATCTTGTGTCTTGTTGAAATGACTTCCTCTCTTCTTGCTAACCGCACTAACAAGGTACTATGACAGTTGATCATCTTCACCATCATCGTCATCGATCCTACATCCACAAACCATTACCATATTGCATAAACATATCATATAGGAAACACATGCATTGAATTGCAATCATCACATAGATAGGTGCATCCACTTCATCACATTTCATACATTACATCACTGCACAAACATTCATTTGCATTTCATAACCATTTCGCATACTGCATAATCATAAACAAATAGGTACATAAGTATAAATAATCCATCACATACATACTAGCATAACATCATAAAGTCATCTCATACATTAAGTCCATTTTTACATAAAACATTATCATATCATTGCATTACATACATCATCATTCAATATGTTTAGGATAATAGCATTTGTTATTCTAAGCATCTCATAAAACCATCTCATTTGCATTACACCATCTCATTTGCATCATATCACGATCATCGTATTCACATTACATCATCCATGTCATCTCATAAATAGCATCACAAATCATTCATTGCATAAACCATTCCACATAAAGAAAAAGTAGAAAACAATCCATCACATAGAAAGCGTACATCTATCCATAATCCGTTCATATATAAGCATGATTCACATAACATTTCACAAATATACCATATCATTTTGCATATTACATTCCACATCACATATCACATCACCATTTGCATCAATAGATCATCATATCACATCACATTTTGCATATCATAGGTTAAACATAATATAGGTCTATTAGTCATAATCATAATGCATACATCGTCAGAAATAAATGCATCCATAAAAGCATCATTGCACAGCATATAGAAATAAATCATCCATGCATAAATAATAATAAAAGAGTAACATTGCATCACATCAAAATCATCATTGGCTCATATATATATCATCAATAACACAATTGTCATAGTACAATAATAAATCGGATCACTGTACATATATGTCAATCAATACAAAAGGCTTATTAGGCTATCAAAAATGAGCCCGTACGGCACAAAAAGTATCGTAGAATCTCGATCAAGCTCTGTCCCTGTGGATGCTGCCCTCGCCTTTGTCACCGTGACCCTCTATTGGTCTGTGGCTGGCTCGCTCTGAGTACTCTGGGACCCGCTCTACCTTGGGTACGGCCTCATGATAGTACCTCTAATAGTACTCTGCCTCTCGAATGACATCCCTGTAAGATCGAACTGACACTATTCCCTAGGAGGAGGAAGTTGTCATGCTCTCTAGCTGCTATCTTCTGCCTAGCTCAGTGGCTACCTGTAGCTCTGTAGCTTGTCTCTGTTGCATGGCTTGATCCCTCTCAGCCCTAAGCTGCTCTCTCTCGGCCCTCGCCTGATCTCTCTTAGCTGTCACGGCCTGGACCTGGGCCTGCAGCTGCGCAATCAAGGTATCCCGTGCATCTGCCTGTCCTGCTAGTTGTACCTGCAGTTGCACGCGAGGAGGACCCTCGCCTCGTGGTGGTGGGACTGGTGGTACCTATTGCTGGTCCTGCATGTGCACATCTCCCTGATCTAGCTACACTGGAGATACAAATGGCGGGTCCTATCGGCTCTCCATCCTCGTCCTCCCCCTCTACCTTTGACTCTCCGCAGATTTGGAACTGCACCTAGAATCATCAACCAAAGCAGAGGCTGGAACCAATCCCTGTAGGCCTAAGTAGTGTCTGGATCTGTAAACCCCTGATCATAAGCCCATGGTCGGGCTACCAGTTGCCTGAAGCTGTCCACCGCCTCTGAAGCAGAAATGTACCACCCCCATGAAACCTATGTCATGGAGTAGGCGAAGAAGACCACATAATCATCATCAGGACGATCCTGCGGCTCCCCGAACTGATGCTGCACACGCTCGGGCAGGTACATCTTGATCATGGTGTGCTCCTGCCCCTGCATAAAATAGTTATGGCAGCAATAGAACAATTGATCGACATCGTCAGCCCATCCAGGCCGACCAAGGTATGGTCGCCAGGTGAAAACCAACATCTCGTCCAGGACTCTCCTCCAATAGGAGATCCCTTGCTCACCAGTGTGTGTGAAGGACACACTACCTCTGTATCACCACACAAGGGAATCGTCTGGCACCATCAGAACTAAAACAACGTGCTGCCGCAGCACAACAATGTGCTCCCACGCCTAGACATGAAGAAGAGTCACCCCTGCTCTGAGTGCTCTGTCATCCATGTAGATGTACTCATGGAGGTCTTTGTATAACGAAGCTAGGAGAACAGGCCCCCATGCGAAACAAATTGGCCTATCTCGAACCATCCGCTCCCAGCAATATCCCCAGCCGGGACTGAAGTATCGACCTCGTCTGTCAAGGCCAACAAGACCCAAAATAATGGTTGCAATCACCCAGTGGTAGGGAGGTGCCAAGATCCTGTGTCACTCTAGCTCTATCTGTCCCTCGCAGAAGATGATGTCCTGTGTGGCAAGGACTCTATGGCAGGCCTCGCATGCCTCATCCATATCAAAAATCGCCCGTCGGCCATAAATCAACAATCGCAAAATACACCAAACGTCCTCTAGGGTGACAGTGGCCTCGCCAATGGGAAGATGAAACGAAGATGCCTCACTATGCCATCTCTCGGCTAGTGCTGACAACATCCCTAAGTGAGTGCAGACGGGTGCTGCGTAAGCAATGTACCACAACCCCGCAATCCGGAGTTGATCCTGGTCCCTGTCGCTCAAGTCCCGCAAGTAACCGGCTAGGTCCCGTGACCTGTGCTCTTGGGAGTAGAGCTCCCTCGCCGCGTCCTGCATCAACGAAGGTCACCATGTTAAAATTTTTGAAAAAATCTTTGTTGCGCGTTCAAAAAACTTCTCCAGTGGTGCAACTCGTGATGGCGTCGCAGTTTGATTTCTAATCAAACTCCGACGCTAGGCCCTAAAATAGCAAAATCGCATCGTCGCGGTGCACTTTATCATTCAGCAACGCACTTTGGGTGAAATTAGGACCACCACGTCGCACTTTGTCAAACCGCCCCACCAGCCTCGAGCTCAGCGTCAAAGTTTTTAAACTCCAAACTGCACCGTTGTGGCACAAAATCGCACTGAGAGGTGTAGTTTGATTGCCGAGTGGCGCTATATAGCACCGCTGCAAGCGGATTTGCCCTTTAAAGCATTAAACGAAAAAACAAAGCTCGAGTAAGGGTCACATACCGGTGCCCCAATGCCAAGTGGCTACTGGTACGTCCGAACTCGATCAGAAATGTGTAGGGGAAGCTGTCATTGCACCATATCGTTGAAAGGTCAGAGCTCAAATCTCAAGGTTGCTATTGGAGGTGTTTGAAAATGACTTGAAAGTGACCCCTCGGGCCCCTTTTAAGCCTAAAAATTAGGGGTTTTTTCACCTTGATTGGCTGTCCTGTTAGGGTTTTGGACCTTCGACCCTATTTTTGTCCAATCGAGGCTTTTTTTTATCATTTTATTACTGTAGACATCCAAATTTGGACACTTAATTTATCCAAATTTACCACTTTTCATCTAAACAACCTCTTATCCAAGTTAATTAAGTAATATTACTATTATTTAATTAATATCCTTAATTCTGTCAAATCCCTAAGCTATTTAATTAATAATTAAATACCTTACCCTCCTTAATCCTTTTTCATCAAATGAATTCATTTATTTAATTCCTCACATGTCATTTTCATTTAATCCTAATCCATCTCCTAATCTCTTCATTATGAATGTGCACATGCCTAATCCTTGATTAGGATGTGTCACATCCTCCAATTTTTGCAAGTTGGCTTCTAATCTACATTAACCCCTAATTATCCTCTAATTACTAATTAGTTAAACCTAATTAGTACCTTGGTCAACTCTCCCCACCCCCCAAGGAATTTTTAATTCCTTTTTATTCACCCTAGGTTCCCCTCTCTCCCATGAGAATTTTTAATTCTCATTTATTCATCCTATGTCTCTCTCCTCCCCATGTGAATTTTTAATTCACATTTTGTCTTTCCAAGGCTTCTAGAATGTTTGACATGTCACCTCATGCACATGTGACCAATTCCCACCTTTTTGGAGACCCTCTCTTATCCATTAGATTCTCCTATAAATGTGAATTTTTAATACACATTTATTTCTCCAACATCTTTCTCTTTTCCCATGGAGATTTTTGAGAAATTCCAAAATTCTTCAAGTGTCATTTTCACTCCCACTTGGGGATAAGAAGTTTTTTTTTAAAGAAATCTTCTCACTCCCCAAGGTACTTGGAAGGTACTTGTCCTTCCTCCACATCATGTACTTTCCACATCACCTACACATCATCCTACCTTTATCCACTTCACAATCCACATGTCAAGATGTGAGGGCTTGTGAGTCCTCAACTCACCTTAGCCCTTCATCTTGGCCTTGTTGGATAAATCCCAACCATTGAATTCTCTAGAGAATTCAAGTTTCTCTATAAATACCCCTTCTTCTAAGGCATTTGGAAGACTTAGCCATTTTGCAACTAAATGCTGCCATTTTGTGCACTCATTTAGCCATCAATCTCATCCATTTTCATTTGCATTCAAGCATATAGTTAAGCCTTGCATCTAGCCATATCAAGAGCCATCAAGGAGCATACAAATCAAATAAAAATCAAGGGCCAACCAAGGAGTTTCAGCTGCGAAAAGGGAGGTATATCTATTTGTCTTCGTTTAACACTTTCCTCTTTGAATTTACAAATTTCTTAGGCTAATCTTGAGGTGTTTCCTTATGTTTTTCCATTGAATTTTAATTGCTTAGAAAGGTTTAGACATTTTGGATATCACAATTACATTTACACATGTTTTTAGCCTCCTGGAGCCCTTTCGAACCTATCGAGTACTTTGTCCTCTATTTTTGTGAGATCACCCAAAAATTGAAATTTTCGTCCAATCTCTCGAGGGGGCATTATAATGGCATGTTTTCTCTCGCCAGGCAGCAATGGGGCAAGTTTTTTAAAATATCAAAAATTTTGGCTTCAATCGAGATCGTTTATTCTTTGAACCAACGCAACAAGTGCATTGCTTCAAAGAGAGGGCAAAATGTAGACATGTAAAATATACCAATTGACATTGTGCATCTGATCCCGACTACTAACACCATTTCATCCTGAATCAGCCTTCGGTCTAACCATTTAATCAAATTTCCTTATTTGATTAAATTCATCAATATTTCTCTCTTAATTGAATAAATCATTTTATCTAATTAAGTCAATCTCTTTTGTTAATTAAATCAATCCATATGATCTAATTATCCCTATTTAATTAAATAATTAAATTTATTTGATTAAATCTCTAAAGTCTATCCATTAAATTAAATAAATTAAAACCTTATTTGATTTAATCTAACACCATCTCTTTTAATTAAATAAATCAAAATCTTATTTAATTAATCTCTTATCATATTCCTCTCTTATTTGATTTAAATAAATCCATAAATTTGAGTCAAATAGGTCACATCATCTAACATCCCTCATTAAATTAATTAACCCTTGGTTAATTTAATATCCTCTCATGTCCCATCATCTAGATTTTGCAAGTTGCACATGAAAATAGATTTAATTCATTTATTAAATCTCTATTTTCCTCACAAGGCATCTTTTGGAATATTCTCCAATTTTGAATTCAAAAATTCCAAGTCAACATGTACATCCAACAAGGCAATAACTTCATCTTACATGTCCTTTGTCTTGAGCCAAGTGGAATTTATTGCATTTTCCCTTCCCTCTTGCAAGTCATTTCAACAAATTTGAAATTCAAAAATATGCATTTATTGGCACAATTCTCAAATCTTGCACATCCTCTATCCATTCATAGATTGACAAGTGGCATCATGCTATTGGATGAATGTTAGTCCCACATTGCTCAAATTAGGACATTCATCCATCTTGGCATTCTATAAATAAAGAGCTCATATCCTCATTTGAACATCCACAAATTATGCAAAGTTATTATGCTAAAATATTTAGCCATTTCCATCCATCAATCTTGAGTTCTTAGCTAGGTTTTTTGTAGATTTTGGCTTGGAGCTCTCATTCTTCACCATCAAAGTGGATCAATCTCCATCAACACATCAAGCTTGCATCTTAGGAATTGGGAAAGGGCCAATTTTCACATCAAATTGGCACCAATTCCCCCATGGGAACATGAGTTTGCACATTTAAATTAGGATTCAATCTATATTTCTTTGTTTTATTGTGTTCTTTGTTGTTTTCTTTCCTAATTCGAAGTTGTAAATGGATTTCATGGGGAATCCTTGTTTTAGCTTGCAATCTCTTGTTTAACTTGTTTATTCATGTTGTTTTGCAGGTACTAGGATTGGGGTTCGCACAAGTACTACAACCAAATATTGACAAGTTGTTGATAGGGTATAGTGATATTATTTCTAATGGCCTATCTAAAGGATTACCACCAATAAGAAGTATGAATCATCATATATTGATCTGATATATTGATATGATTTTAAGATGAAGTTTACTCAACAAGTAAAATTTTATATTGACACTAGTTGAATAAAGAGTTAAATAAGCAAGTTGTTGAATTGTTGAATAAAGTAATTTTAAGAGAAATTGTAAGTCCATATGTAGTATCAATAGTGTTAGCACTAAAAAATGGTAAAGAAAGATGTGTATAGATTCCAAAGCTAATTAAGATTGCTATCAAGTACAAATTTCTATGGGGTGATCCCACAATACTGGTTTACAATTTTTGGCCAAACTGGACACTAAATTGATTTTTTCTAACTAAATCTTCACTTTTGGGCACCTATAGCAGCTAAACCGTGAGGAATTTGAAGATGATGCAAACTAGTGATTTGTGAAATTTTGTCCGTAGATTCTAAATATATATTTTTCAAAATTTTTGGAATCAGATTGCACTTCTTTTTCCATCTCCTTCAAAAACTAGTTCTTTTTAGTAAACACCATTTTAAAGGAGTGATGCTCACCATATACAACATAACTTTTTTTCCATGAAGGATAAAATTCTTTTCTTTTTTTTTAATTTAGATTTGTAACTACGATATCTAGTGCTTTCATTTGGTTTCATAGTATTTTATTGAATATTTTTCCTTAATCAAGTATCGAAGTCAAACCAATTACAATTTAGACATAGGCGGACTATATACAACATAAAAAATTTTTTTGTATGTATCGAAATTTATGTATTTTTTCGTTGGATCAAGGACTTCAATATCTAGTGTGTTGATATTTTTCAAAAAAAAATTGATAATCTGTTATGCTTCCACATGTGCATAACATAGAGCCTTATTTTCAATGAAAAACCTACATTCACAAGAAATAAAAAATAAATATAATAATTAAATTAAATTTATTTAAAATTATACTTTTTGGAAGATTATAATAAGGCTACATACTTACAAAAAATAAATTTTAAATGAATTCATTTGAATCCCCAAAAGGTAAATCAAAAGTGGTTTTTTATCAACATTTTAATAGGTGTAAAGGAGACTCCGTTATAGGTGTGGTTTAAAACTAGCGGGGTTCTATCCAAGGGGGTTTGATCTAAGGTGGTTCGATCAAACCCTCTCCAATTGGAATCATTTAAATGAAACTTTTCAAGGCTTAAATCATTATATTTTTTAAAAATATGTGATTTCAACAAAAATTAGAATCTCTCAGAAATTGTAAACCAGTATTGTGGGATCACCCCATGTTCAAGGATGGATTCTCTTATTAAGATATATTTGAAGAGTAGATATCATCATATCAAAACTAGAGAAGATTGGATAGAAGGATTTACTTGAAAGATAAAATATGGTTTGTACAAGTAGTTGGTTATGCCATTTAGATTCATTAATGCACTATTAATTGTATGATATTGATGAATGTAGCATTGAACATATATCTTTTTTTTTAAATTGTTATATACTTAGATTATATTCTAACTTTTATTAAGAATAAAGAGGAACACCTTCAAAATCTTAGATTAGTTACATAGAGGTTGAGAGAAGAAAAATCGATAGTGACTATGAAGAAATATAGTTTCATAAAGGAAGGATTGGTATATCTTGGATTTTTTTATTTATATTGATGGATTGAAGATGGATCTTGATAAATTCAAAGCTATTGTTGAATGACCTTCACTAGTAAGTATTTTTTAGGCTAGATCTTTTCATGGATTAGCTACTTTTTATAGAAACTTAATCAAAAAATTAGTGGAATGTGTACTAATTATTGAAACAACAAGAGGAGATATAATGAAATTTGGATGGACTATTGAAACTAATAAGAATTTTGAATTAGTGAAGAAGGAAACAACTAAAAAACCTAGGTTAGCTTTGCCAAATTTTGAAAAGTTATTTCAAGCAAATTTTGATACTATTGGTGTGAATTTGGTATTTTACCTAACTAGTTCACCTACTTGGTCCTATTCACATATTAAGTTTATTGAAAGATTAAGGAGTTTATCGTTGACTTGTTTGTGGGCAACATGAGCATGGAGTATAAGTATAAGACATACATTATGCAATTTAGTGTTGTCATTGATGTCAATATTGTACTCTAGTATGAAAATCACATTGAAAACCAACTTGTACATATTGAGCATGTTTTAAGATGGTTATCTAATGGATATTTGCAAGAAGGTTTGATCTGGTGAAGATAGATGAAGAGAAAATTGGCTAAGTGTCAAAACAGATATTTCGGTGTATAGGACATCCAGTATTTCGGTCTGCATTGGTTCATTGCATAAAATATCACTTTGTGGAATTGGGATTTTTTTTTTGGATGTTAGAGGAGTTTATATCTAGAATTTCATAGTGTTTCAATTTTTGGTGTTGAAGTTATGAATGACATAAGTTCTCGTCTGGCAGTTATAGTGTTACCAGTATAGTATGTGTGTTTTGGAGGAGCCACACTTCTCCATGGATTGGTATTTGGCCTTGCAGATTTGTGGAGATGTTGATAGGTGTTAGTAGAGTGTGAATTCCAAGTGGCACAAATTTTGGAGATCTATGTGTCAATTTTTGGTTGTAAAGTTGGTGAATTTCTTTTTTTTTTGGTGCTGACCTAATAAGTTTTGGGTATTGCAAAGTTTTGAGAAGTATTGATCTGCTATGTAGAAGCTATTATAGGTCCATGCCAACCTATTTGGATGTGTTATAAGTTTTTAATCATGTCACAAACCGTGTAAGTGAGTGTTGAGCTGACAAGTTATATTTTGTATGATACATCAAATTAGGATGACCTAATTGATGTTGTAGGTGTTTGTGGATGAAGTGGACATATATGTAAGATATTTTTCAGTGTTTTGGAGATAGAGATGTGATATGATGTGTAGTTGATGCGAATTGTGCAAGTATAAGGTGAATACAGACCAAAGTAGAGTGTTAGTGCAGATCAATATGAAGTGTGTGAAGTTGGTATATTGAGCTTCAATGGAATTATATTCATGCATATGATAGATGCAATTATAGTAGTTCAAATCCTGGTTGTGAGCCACCTCTCTATTCTATTTTTTCTTATTTCAATGGAAAATGAGTCTACTTGGACAGTTCACCTGTAGTGAGCACTTTTGTAATATACTATAACTGGTTATAATATATTGTGAGCTAATCCTCACCATGGTTTTTCCCATTTTGGGTTTTCCATGTAAAATCTAGTGTTCATGTGTTATGTGATGTTGATGGTTGTTTTCATACTTTCTTTTCCTAATGCAAATTGAATATATGCTATGTGGAATGAATTTTTAAATGTTTAAGTGGTTTTAGATAATACTAATTCACCCTCCCTCTCAGTATTATGGGTGTTCAACAAATGGTATTAAAGCTTGGTTCCTTGGAAGGAGCTTAACCGCTTGGGGAAGATCTTGGAGGTTGAACACGTGGCTATTAGAAGATTTCCTACTCCTCAGTTCAAAATCTGGATGTAATCCGAATGTTTCTGTAAGATAGTGTGTCTTCCTTTGGGTAGTAAGCCTCTTTGTATTTGAGCAATGCGCTCTAGGAAGTGTGCCTGAATGCATGCACATTCCCATTTATTTTTCCTTATACTTTTAATAGGGTATAATCTTGTGGACTAACCTCCACCGTGGTTTTTCCCCTAACAGGGTTTCCACGTAAAAAATCTTGGTGCTATGTGTGTTTCTAATGTGGTGATGATTTATGACTTCATGTTTATTTATCAAATATGAGAATAAGTTTAAATTTATGTGACAACTGATTCACCACCCCCCTAAGGATGTCGAATACAATATTAGGGTTAAGGAAGCATTGTTGAGTGCTCTAACTGATTTCAAAATGAAAAATGTAATGGAGCTGAAGACTGCTTATGAGATCTAGAAAAGGTTGGAAACCTTGTATGAAGGTGATACTCATGTGAAGGTTGCTAAGTTGCAAAGCCTGAAAGGGAAATATGAAATGTTGAGAATGGGTGAAGATGAGAACATTACTTCTTTTATACAAAGAGTGAATGAACTTGTGTGTAGTATCAGATGTGCTGGTGGAACATTGGATGAATCAAAGATTATTGCTAAAGTGCTCAAATCCTTGCCTACTACATACAAACACAAAGTTGCTACTATTGAGGAGATCTGGACTGTGACAAATGTAACAAGAGACATGTTGATTGGTAAGCTTGCTGCTTTTGAGTTAAGCGAGTTTTGTGAATCTCTTTCTAAGACAAAATCTGCATTCAAGGATACTATCTCCAGAAAAGATAAGCAGAGATATGATCCAGGAGAAAGTTCTTCTAGAAAAATGTTCAAGTATGAGGAGGAAATGAGAGAGATTGAAGAAGAGGAGAGAAAACTAGATGAGCTTGAAGCACTTATTGTCAAAAGGGAAGCCAGAGGAGAAGGTAAGTATAAAGGGAAATTTCTTATTAAATGTTTTTCTTTCAATAAGATAGGTAATTTTTCCTCAAGGTTTCCGAAAAGAGTTCCTAAACCAAGATCTAACAAGCATAGATTCCAAAGAAAGTGTTATTATGCTGCTGATGAAGGTGTGACAGATGATGAATCTGATAAAGGGAATGTAAGTGAAGATGAATGGGTATTTATTGCTATCAAGGAAAATGATCCGGTACCTACTAAATCTACTAGTTGCATGAATGTGGAGAAAGCTCTAGCTGCTAGAATTGAAGAAAAAGATGAATGGGTGATTGACAGTGGATGCTTTCATCACATGACAGGTGATAAAAGTAAATTTGTGAGCTTGGAAAAGTATGATGGTGGTGTTGTAATATTTGGTGATGACAAAGCTAGTGTAATTTGTGGCAGAGGATCCATTTCTCTTGATGGTAAGAATAATATTGATGATGTTCTATATGTGGAAGGTTTGAAGCATAATGTTTTAAGTGTTGGACAAATGGTTGACAAGGGATAGAATCTTCAATTCAAGGATGGAAAGTGCAGAAAATTGGGGAGTTCTGAAAATGTGATTGCATCTAGTACAAAAACAAAAGGTAATATCTTTCACCTGAGTACTGCTACTAAAAGTTGCCTGATTGCTCAAGTTGATGAAAGTTGGTTATGGCATAGGAGATTGTGTCATGTAAACTTTGATAATATTATCAAGACAAGTTCTACTCAGACAGTGAGAGATCTTCCTAAGTTGGTAAAACCTACTAATACCATATGCAAGGAATGTCAGTTAGGGAAGAAAACTAGAATTTCATTTCAGAGCAAACAACATTGTTCAAATGAAGTGTTGGAGCTTGTGCATATTGATCTGTGTGGTCCTTCTAGAATCAAAATTTTACAAGGATATAGGTATTTCATTTTACTTATTGATGATTATTCTAGAATGATGTGGGTTACTTTTTTAAAGGAAAAATATAAAGCTCTAGAGAAATTCAAGATCTTTAAGGCTATGGTTGAGATAGAGACAGGTCTGAACATTAAATGTCTGAGATCAGACAGAGGTGGTGAATTCACTTCCGATGAGTTTAATTCTTTTTGTGAAGAGCATAGGATAAAGAGACAATTATCTGCCCTGCGGAACCCTCAACAAAATGGAGTTGTAGATAGGAAGAATAGGACGATTCAAGATGTTGCTAGGACTATGATGCTGGAAGGAAATGTTCCTCATATCTACTGGAGAGAAGTTGTGAGTAATGTTGTTTACACACTCAACCAGGTACATGTCAAAGGTGATACCGGTAAGACTCCTTTTGAGCTATGGTTTGGTCATAAGCCTATTGTTAAATACTTCAAAATCTTTGGGAGTAGATGCTACATAAAAAGAGATGAAGATATAGGAAATTTTGATGCTAGAAGTGATGAAGGAATCTTTCTTGGTTATTCTACTAAAAGTAAGGTCTACCGGTGCTATAATAAGAGATTGAGGAAAGTAGTTGAAAGTGCTAACGTCAAGGTTGATGAAGACACATTTAGACCATCCAGAACCTATGGATATGATTCAGATGATCAAAATAACAGTTCAGTTATAGGAAAGAAAGTTCAAACTTCAAATCAAGTTTAGATCATTCTGATGAATCAGCAAAATCAAGAGGAAGAAACTAGTGAAAGTGCAGAAGTGAGATCACAAGAGCCTAAAGTTCAAGAACATCATGAGACTCCAAGGTATGTAAGACTAAATCATTCAGAAGATCAGATTATAGGTGATAAGAACAAAGGTGTTCAAACTAGGAGAAGAATTGTAGAAGAATACTATTTGATTTCAAAGACTGAGCCTAATAGTGTCAATGAAGCATGCAAAGATGAACATTGGATGGAAGCAATGAAAGAAGAACTATTGAAAATTGAGAAGAATGATACATGGATTCTTGTTCCTAGACCTAAGGACAAAAATGTAATTGGAACTAAATGGGTCTTTCAAAATAAACTGAATGAGCAAGGTGAAGTTGTTAGAAACAAAGCAAGAATGGTGTGTAAAGGATATTCTGAGATGGAAGGAATTGACTTTGAAGAAACTTTTTCCCTTGTTGCTAGGGTTGAAGCTATGAGACTATTTCTTGCTTATGTTGCTTACAAAAACTTCAAGATTTATTAGATGGATGTGAAGTCAACATTTGTAAATGGAAAACTAGAAGAAGTGTATATTGAGCAACCTGATAGATTTCAATTGACTGATCAGGGAGATATGGTTTTCCGGTTGAAGAAAGAATTGTATGGACTTAAGAAAACCCCAAGAGAATGGTATGCAGATTGGATAAGTATTTTTTGAAGCTTGGATTTAATAAAATTACTATTGATAGTAACTTGTATTTCAAGATTGATCATGATAAATATTTGATTGTTGAAGTCTTTGTTGATGATATCATTTTTGGAGGAGATAATAGTTTGTGCATGAAGTTTTCTGATGAGATGCAAAGTGAGTTTGAGATGTCTATGATTGGAGAAATGAAATGAAATTCTTTTTGGGATAGCAAATTACTCAGCTAGATAAAGGGATCTTTATATCTTAGTCCAAGTATGTGAAAGAATTGCTAAAGAAGTTTGGAATGGAAGATTCAAAGCCAGTTGGTACACCTATGGTGACCAGATGCAAGTTGAAACAAGATGATGATTCTCCTAAAGAAAATCAGACTAGATACAAATCCATGATTGGTGGATTGCTCTATTTGACTCAAACTAGACCTGATATCATGAATGTCGTATGCATTGTTGCAATATTTCAAGCTAATCCTAAGGAATCTCATGTGACTGTTGTGAAGAGGATTTTCAAATACTTGAATGGGACAGTTGATTTTTTCCTATGGTACCCTAAAGATGATGATCTTACTTTGAGTGCTTTTACTGATGTTGATTGGGCAGGAGATGTGAATGACAAAAATAGTACTAGTGGTGGTGCATTTTTCTTAGGAAAGAATTTGATTTCATGGTTAAGTAAGAACCAAAATGTCATTTATTTATCTACTACGGAGGCATAATACATTGTTGTTGCTAACAATTGTACTCAAGTTTTGTGGATGAAGCAGATGTTGAAGGATATCAGAGTTGTGTATGATGAACCTATTGATATATTCTATGATAATTCAAGTGCAATTAACATTTCTAAGAATCTAGTGTTGCATTCAAAAACCAAGCATACATCTATCAAGTTTCACTTTTTGAGAGAGAGGGTGAGTGAAAAGGAGGTCAGATTGGAGTATATGCCCCCTAAGGAATATATTGCAAATATCTTTACCAAGCCTTTTCCTAAGGATACTTTTGATTATCTCAGAGGGAAGCTAGGGGTGATTACCCCTCCTAATCATAATTAATATGCATTGACTTGCATCATTTTGTGCATTTCATAGTCATATCTTGATCCGGATTGATGTTGTGGTGGCTGCTACTTAGGGGGAGTAGTAAGATGTTTAGAAATGTGTTCAGAGCTTGTGTGGGGAAAGATAATGCATATCTTTGTCATTGATGTCAAAAGGGGAGAAGAGTCACGTGAAAAATTGTGAATTACTCGGGGAGAAGAGTCAGAATCTATGGGGAAGAAAGTGTTAAGAGAAAGTTGCGTTGATGGTGTTTTTCAAATCATGTGTTGCCATCAATGCCAAAGGGGGAGATTGTTGGATGTTGTTGATATGTGGTTGTAATTGATGTCAACACTATTGGCATCAATGTCATTAGAGGTTGTATATGTCGAGGATATTGAGAAAATTGTAATAAAATAAGTTGCAGGTTGTCAGTGGTGAAGTAAATTTTAGTATGTTGGCTAGCACAGTATATTGGTGATAAGAGGTTTTGGATTAAAGGGTTTTTTTTTAGTATATCTAGTTTATCCACATTAAGTTTCAGAGATACGCATGAAGATTTGATTGAGTTATGAGTATCTGTGTTCTGACAGTTGTTATGTTGCTTCAGTTGGTGTTCCTGAAAGAAGATGATGTGATTCTAGTAAGTTGAATTGTTGTGGATTCTTTTGTGGTGATTCATGATGCTTTTGGATGTTTCTAGATCATGCTCTATATTTTTTGCACATTTGCATTGATCGTTGTGCTCACAATTGGTGATTTTCTCTTACGTGTTCATGTTTTTCATGTTCATGGCCGACATGGTGATTGTAGCTTGTTGTGGATCTTCGAGGCATAATTTTTTAAAGTGTTTTGTGTTTGAGCATGTTGATTTGGGTCCTTACTATGTTGTGGCTGACATTGGTTGATTCACATTGTAAATTATTTATGTTTTGGGCCGACAATTTGTACACATTTTATATTTTGTTGAAGTTGACATGTAGTTGTTATCCTTGGTTGTGGATATATATGAGTGCTTGTTTTACCATTTGAAGGAATTTGTGTGTGAAGTGTACAAGTGCTATGCGTGAATAATGTTATAATCCTTTGAGAGAAGTGAAGTATGAAGAAGTGTGAGCAGATGTTTATGCACTTAATCACAACTGTAATCAAGCATTAGCAAATGCTATTTTCTCAGTTCAAAATATGGATGTAATCCGAATGTTTCTGTAAGACAGTGTGTCTTCCTTTGGGTAGTACTTGCCTCTTTGTATTTGAGCAGTGAGCTCGAGGCAGTGTGCTTGAATGCATGTGCATTCCCATTTATTTTTTCTTATACTTTTAATAGGGTATAATCTTGTGGAATAACCTCCACTGTGTTTTTTCCCCTAATAGGGTTTCCACATAAAAAATCTTGGTGTTATGTGTGTTTCTAATGTGGTGATGATTTATGCTTTCATGTTTATTTATCAGATCTGAGAATAAGGTTAACAAGTTTAATAAGTTTAAATTTTTGTGACAACTAATTCACCCCCCTCTCAATTGTCTGCCCTTGTGTTTCCAACAAATAATTCAACACACGAATATGAGGTGTGGGTCAATATGCTTGACATATTGGAGAAAGAACCAATGGGAAATATTAAGTTGCAGAAGTTTGCAGAGCATTTGAAGTTGACTATGCATACAATTAGGGTTTGACAGCTTTATCAACTAAAGCATTCAATTAAAAATTAGGTCAATTTCAAAAAGGTTATAAGTGATTTCACATGATCAAAAATCATTCGAAAATGAGCATTTGAGAAGAGAAGAGTAGACAAAGAGTAAAGTTGAGTGATTGAAGTGATTGAGATTCAATGAGAGCAAAACCCTAGCCAAAAAGTGATTTAAAAGGTATTTGCAATTTCCATTTTCCCTATTTTTTGAAAGTACTTTCAATTTTCTGCAAATATGTATACACCACAAGTGGTAGGGGTTACAAAGCATCTGCACTCTAAATTCAAATAACATCCTAAAAAATATTTGGTGGATGACCCAAATGGTGTGTTTTCACACATCCCGTATGGTGTTTTGCACATGGAAGATGTTAAGGAATATATTCATGTGAATATGAAAGAATACAATCATACAAATTTGAGTGATGTATGGTACAAAGAGCTCACTAGAGATGATTTCAAGTTGAAATCAAAGTTTGAGGTTTTGGAAGAGAAGAAACTCGATGTCTAGAACAAATTCCCTATCTTTTGCTATGTAGATGAGTGTGTGAGATACACCCTAATCCACATTCATGATAAGTTCCTCTAGTTGGATATATCTCATTTGATGAACAAAGAGGAAATTAGGGTTTTCAATCGATTTTGTTCAACCAAACTAGCTCTAGTACTTAATTCTATGAAGAATGAGGTTGTCATGAGAAAACGAGTGTGAAGTATGATAGAAGGGCATTGAAAATAAAGGACATAAGAAACTTGATAGTGAAGTACACTTCAATGATGATAGATACAAACTATACTTATCTAATAGAGAGAATTTTGTATCCACAACTACCATCAAAACAACATATGAGATGGTTGAGATGGGAGTTGATTATGATCTCTGTGAACTGTTGAGATTGCAACTTCTTGAAAACCTATATGTAAGACAAAATATTCTAAGTATGCTTTCAATTTTGGCACTTTAATCATTTTTTTACTATTTTACTTTTTGAATGAGGTTCCCGACACAAGGAACATAGTGTGGCTAAAGGATAGACCAATGGCCCATTAGATCGGAGATCATTTGATGAGGTTGGGATAATCATATGCACAAAAGAATGCACTCTGGGGATTCTTAAAAACTTTTCAGGAGAAGATGTAGTCTAGAGAAATAATACCAAAAATCATGGTAGAAAATTACATGAATGACATCACATTCTTGGTAACAAAATATTGTTGCACCATACAATTTATTGAGCCTAGGATCATATGGATCTCAAAAATGGGATATGAAATCACAGAGGATGAAATCATCAGCTCAGTGGACTTCATGTTGAGCAAGCTAAGAGACACCTCTAAAGAGAGGTATGGTACATATGAAATAAATCCATGGAAGTGCAAATGGATAAAAGGAAATCACAAATAAAGAAGATTGTTGAT
Source organism: Sequoia sempervirens (assembly GCA_007258455.2). Taxonomy (NCBI): domain Eukaryota; kingdom Viridiplantae; phylum Streptophyta; class Pinopsida; order Cupressales; family Cupressaceae; genus Sequoia; species Sequoia sempervirens. The sequence goes on from VDFB02271358.1 coordinate 1,143,739,174, forward strand.
AAAATGACTGCAACAGTTGTAGAGGCAATAGGCCTTGCTAAGGAGCAAGTTGAGAAGGAAAAATCCATGTTTGGCTCACCGAGAGGATCATCAAGTGTTAGGAGATCTGATAGAATAGCTACCACTCCTTCGGTTGCCTCCAATTCCTCCAAGACTAAGTTTGTTGCAAAAGAGAAAAGAAAATATTCTGCAAGTACTACAGCGAAGGAGAAGACCCCTCTGATAAAACAACAAAAAGTGACTGAAAGGGAAAGGGTGCTCTGGTACCACAGTAAACTGGCCCTATAAGGAGAAGGGTAAAAACAAAAGCCACAAGGGAGAAGTATATGTGAGTAAATGTGGAAGATGATGAAGAAGAAGATACTAAACCATTGGTTCAGAAAAGAAAATCAAAGCTTCACAAGGAGAAGCAAGTGTGAAGAAATAAAGGTTTGATATTATTGATACTAATAGTGAGATAGAGATTGAGAAAGAAAAGAAATGGTACAAGATGCAAATGAGGGAAAAGAAGCAAGAATTTGGTAAAGGAAAGACGCCACTGAAAGAAAAGAAGAAGAAAAGCAAGGCTACCCCTCCATTAAGACAACACAATCCCATGAAACTTGAAGCCCTAGTAAGAAGTATAGAAAAGTAGGTGAATCTTAAGGAAATTGATGCCTTGTACATAGAGGCTAATGATACAGATAAGTCAACCATCGAAGAAGCAATTGTTAGATACATGATAGCCTTGGATGTGAATATGAAGGATATAGAAGATCAACTTCCTAAAGAATTGAAAGGAGTTTTGTATGCAAGGAGGGAGAAGACATTTGATGATGATTCTAAATTGAAGGCATCCACCTTGGTAGAGATCAGTGCACCCATTTCCAAAGAAAACAAAGAAAGACTAGCTCAATTATACAACAAATAATTTAGGACTAAACAAAGGGTCACCACTTTGATGAGCCATGACAAGGATGACTTTGAAAGGCTAGGAAAGGAAACAATTGTAAAGATTTCCAATTTTGCAAAAGAATTGGGAATGACTCCTAATGCAGAAGAAATGCATGTTGATATGACTGCTCCAGATGTGAATATTGTAGAGGAAGCACAACATGATGGTGCTCAACATGAGCATGTTGTTGTAGAAGAATATGTGCAAAATAATGTGGATGAAAGTCTTCTAGAAGTGGAATAAATTGCAAAATAAAATGTTGCAGGAGAGGAGAATGTTGAAGGAGCTATCCGAGAAGACATTGTAGAGGAAAATACTTCAAAGGAGGATAATACTACAGATCATCAAACACCTCCTCTGGTATCTGGGGAAAATGATAAATATTCTCAAGGCTACCCAGATACAATCATTCCTCTAGATAACAAGGATAAATCTACTGGTGAAGATGTGCAAAAGGAGTAGAAGGATGTGGATGCTCCCAACAATGATGAAAAGAAAGATGAGACACCGGTTAACACTGGTGACAAGGAAAATGCATTGAAGGAGAAGGTTGCAAAGGAGAATGTAAAGACTATTGGTGAATCTTCTAGTTCCTCTAGAGATTCCTTAAAGAATTTGTTAAGCATGCAGTTACAATTCTAGCCTATAGTGTCCATGCAATTATTACAATTGGGTGATGCATTCCATGCATCTTCCCAAAAATAAATTATAGATACATGTCAGAAGAGTGGAGAGATAATTGATGAGGTAGTAAATATTTTGGAGGATGCCATACCCGATGTAAGTATTGACAACTCCCTATCTAGTATGGAAAATCTAAAATTTTTTCTTGATTTGTTCAAGGAGTATGCTAGAAAACTGAAAGGGAAATTAGAGAAAGAATTAGAGAAAATAGTAAATGATAAGCAATTGGTGGATATATTTGAGAAGTTTGTTTCTTCACACACCAAATTCTAGGAAAATATTAAAGGTGTATAGGCTTGTGTGGTGGAAGCCAAATTTTTATTCCAATTCTATATGAAATGGTCAAGCTCTAAAAAGAGCATAAAAGATGAGATGGACTCTATTGAGTCCCAAATTGACAAGGCTTCTGGTGCTTATTATCCAACAAAAAATTTGGATGGAAATACAAGGTATGTAATTAAAAATCTACATGAGCAATTCTTCCAACTGCAAGGTCAGAAAGAAAAGATTATAAGATAATTTGGTCATCTCAAGGATCTAGTGAACTCTAAGTTCATAACTGTTTCCAATGCCTTGTTAAGTGCTGAAAAAGCCTCAAAGATAAATTTGGTACCAAACACTCTAGATGGCAATGAAGAAATCTTGATAGAGTTTGAAACCCAAAGCAGAATGCTTGGCCTAGCCAAGAAAAGTTGGGAGGAAGGAAAGAAAGAATGGCAAGCCCATCTTGAAAAGTTGCAAGAGTCAAATGTTTCCTCTGATTGAATTTATTTATTTCTTCTTTTTGCATTTTAGTTTATTGTTCAAATTATAGTGTACATATGCGAATGGTATAAGGAAATTTTCTAGTACAATTTTTTTTTGGAAAACACCCTTAGGGAGAGTCAATAAAGTTTTGAGTTTGTACATATATGCATATATCAGTAAAGGGGAGAAGATATGTCAGTATGTACCCTTTACCCTTGATTTTAAAGGGGGGGAGTAGTTTTAGGAAAATAATTTTGGCATGTTACCATCAAGGACACAAGGGGAGATTGTTGAAAGATTAAAGAGTTTTTCATTGACTTGTTTGTGGGCAACATGAGCATGGAGTATAAGTATAAGATGTACAGTATGTAGTTTAGTGTTTTCATTGATGTCAACATTGTACTTTGGTATGAAGATCACATCGCATAATAGCTTTTATAGCTTGAGCATGTTTTGAGATGGTTATCCAGTGGATATTTGCAAGAAGGTTTGATCCAATGAAGATAGATGAAGAGAAAATTGGCTAAGTTTCAAAATAGGTATTGTTGGAAATTGAGAAGTTGTCATTGATGCCAACAAATATTAGAATTTTGATATTTGTCAGTATTCAGTTGCTCTAGTAATGAAAGTTTGTTGATCCAGTATTTTGGTTTGGATTATCCTATTTTGTAATATTTTCTCAAAATCTCATAACATGTTCCATCTTGATACTGTTGGGAAAAATTTGTCATCTTAGAGAAACCTCCAAGAACAGTAGTGCCTTCGGTAACTTTAATTTCAAATAGATTGCCTCAAAAACACGTACAACTATGTCACAAAGTGGAATCAAACACAGTTCATTTCCCACATTAATCTTTCTGAGAGAAGCACATGTAAATTCAGTTTCAACAACTTGCATAAATAGATTCAACAAACAGAACCATTAAACATGAAAGATAGTATAGAAGATTAGAACACAGATTTATGTGGGGAAAACCCTTTCGGGTAAAAAACCCCACACTCCAAAAGATCTGAGCCATTGTATTATTTAGCAACAAATAGAGTTACAATACAATCTTAGGCTCATAGCCTTTTTCACAAAGATTACTCCTTGTTTCATTCTGGAGACAAACTAGCAACAACCCTGTTCTGTTTCCCTCTCTCCTTTTTACATTTCACTAATCAACCTCTCAATCCATACAACCTTCGCACTGTTACAATACTCTCACATAGTATACAGTGCAGATTAACATGAGAGATCAACCAAGACACTTAATCTGGAGAGATTTCGGTAGCATAATCCTACCTCAATCTTCCTCTCTCTTCTTCATACTACAAAACATCCAATGTATATACATTCATCTTCAGCAGACAGGCAACGGTTCATCTTCTGTAGATAAGTTTGTATTCCAATAGTCAGACCAACTTTTAACCACTCTAACTTCTCCAACTCACCCATGATCCTCCAATGAACATCATACACATCAGCAGTCAACCAAGTCAGCGACCTTCCAATCATGATCCACCTTCAAGTCTATCGGCATGACCTTTTCTATCGACCACAGTTTAGAAAAACACACCAATCATAAAATTCTCCCTGATGTTGTCCATCATCCGAGGTCTCGACCAAGTCCATCAGCAAGGAAACGTCCATCGACAAGAGTTCATAATGTCACATTGAACCCATAGGTCTCCCCGATGTCATTAAGTTCATACACCTTTTGAACCATCTTGTCGGCCAAACACACTCTATCGCTAAGAGTTCACACCGATATCCATCACGTGCAGCTCTATCAGCAAGACCATTGCTATCGGCAAGAGCTCTTATCGAACAAAGACCCATTGGCCTTCAACATGATTCACCATCCTATCGGGTCCCACATCTGTCGGCAGTTGGCAACCAACCATCGCTTTCCAACTGTCAACACTCCTTCATATTCCGCTTGCCCTGGTGAGGGGTCCACCAAGACACGCGTCCACTTCTTGTGCAATTCTGAAGCATCAAAAGGGAATCTACAATATTCTCAACAAGTCTCTCAGAAAAGACTTAAATATTAACTCCAAGTGGTCCCCACATCCGTTGGCATCCAAGTTGTTGTATTGTTGGAGAACCGAACTCCAGAACCTCATGTCGAAGGTTACTGAGTTCCCAGAACCCACGATTTACCGACAAAGGAATCACTCCGTCGCTCAAAACCTGAACTTCCAAACCCCAAGTCGGAGGTTACAAAGTTCCCGAAACCTGCAATGAGGCGACAACAAAGGAAGGAGCCTTCCCTCCACAGTTGCTAAGTTGGGAGGTTAAGAAACTTTGGAACCTCATGACTTCAGTTAGATAAACTTGAAAACCAGTGACTTAACTCAGGCCGATGAAGGAGGAAAATAGAACTGCTCCAGGAAGCAATCAAGCCAGTAAATTTGAGTCATAATTCTCAATAGATACCTGTTGCATCTACTGACATGGTTTCATCTGACTAAGTTGTATGGTTGGAAATGTACAATCACCAGTAGTTTATAAACAAAGTTATACTTATACAATGGCTCTGTATGACGGTTTTTTGGTATGGATTCTATCTTAGAAAAATATATCATTACAGGAATTTGTACACAGGTTTGAGACTACAAGGTGCATTTTACTTTGGAGTTTCATAATGATATGTGAAGGAATTTGGAAGATATGAATGACAATATTCTAATTTGTAAACTGTAGTAAGCTTTCATACAGTACATTGATGTGGGAGATTTCGTATTTTCTCATATTTGTTTATCATATTGTGTGGTGTTGAAGATAAGCAGTTCAATGTCGTCTAAAGGAGATTTCAATGTGTTAACAAGTTTTGGGTTACATGCTTAATGGATTGATTTTTTTTTTTTTGGTCTAACTCTAGCCAGCCTAATTATATATTGAGATATGCTATGAATGATAAAGGGATCCATCTTAGGTCCATGTCGACTACTTACATGTGAAGATGAATTTTTTTTTAGGATAGTTCCGACATAATTAGTTTTGATTTAAAATGAGGTTTCTCTAATTAGGTTGACCTAATTAGTAAACACAAACATATATATATATGTAAATATGTAAGACATTCAAATAGAGAGAAGAGGTAGTGTAAAAGGGAAGGAAGTAAGTGTAAGAGTTACAAGAAGGAAAGGAAGAAGATGAGAAGATAGGTGTGTTATTTTTGTATTGTGTTTCACCAGAACTGAACTCCAACACAAGGAAGGTGCACTCTTTATCATTTTATATCCTTGGTAGTGAGCCATAACATTTTGTATCTTTGGCGGTGAGCCATAATTTTTTTTACTCCGGATGTGAGCCCTTTAAGGACAGTGAGTCCTAGCAGTGAGCCATTGTAATATTCTATATCCAGATATATTATATTGTGAGCTAATTGTCACTGTGGTTTTTCCCATTTTGGGTTTTCCACATAAAAATACTGGTGTTCATGTGTGTTGATGCATTGTCTTGATTCCATGTTTTCTCTGATTTAGTCAGACTTGTCATAATGTTTAGTTGGATTCTATGTGAATGATTTTGTGGAATATTGATTCAACCCCCTCTTAGTATTTCAGATGTTCAACAGGTATTTAAGTGTACGAGACATCTGGTATTTTGGTCTGCATTGGTCAGTTGTGTAAAATATCACTTTACAAATTTGGGGTAATTTTGTTGGATGTTAGAGGAGTTCATATCCAAAATTTTATAGTGTTGAAGTTATGAATGACAAAAGTTTTGGTCTAGCAGTTATAGTGTTACCAGTATAGTATGTATATTTTAGAGGATCTTCATTGCTCCATAGATTAATATTTGGCCTTGTAGATTTGTGAAGATGTTGATAGGTGTCAGTAGAGTGTGAATTCCAAGTGGCATGAAGTTTGGAGGTCTATTTGTTAGATTTTGGTTGTATAATTGGTGAATTTTTATGTCTATTTTTTTTCGGTGCCAACCTAATAAGTTTTGGGTATTATGGATTTTTGAGAAGTATTGATCTACTATGTGGAAGCTATTATAGGTCCATACCGACCCATTTGGATGTGTTATAAGTTTTGAATCATGGCACAAATCATGTAAGTGTGTGTTGATCCAACAAGTTATATTTTGTATGATACATCTAATTAGGCTGACCTAATTGATGTTGTAGATGTTTGTGGATGAAGTAGATATATGTGTATGATCTTTTTCAGTGTTTTGGTGATAGATATGTGATATGATGTGCAGTTGATGTGAATTGTGTGAGTATAAGGAGAATGCAAAGTAGAGTAGAGTGTTAGTGTAGATCAATATGAAGTGTGTGAAGTCAATAGATTGAGCTTTAATGGAACTATATTCATGCATATGCTAGATGTGATTATAACAGTTAAAATCCTAGTTGTGAGCCACCTCTCTATTCTATCTTTTATGGATATGTTCTCTTATTTTGAGCCTTGTAATTCACCTCATATTTTGATGGGTAACAATACATATATGAAGGTAAGTGGGAAAGGTTCTATTGACATGGGAGAAAGGAATTTTAATAATGTACTTTGTGTTCCTTCTTTGACATCAAATATCATTTCTATTTATCAAATTACCCATGGTGGCAAAGGTAAAATAGTTGAGTTCACTCCTGATGGAGTGTACATAAGGGATTTGGAGACTAGGGATATTGTTGCTATCAAGATGGTTGATCATTCATCTTGTTTGTATTCCTTTTCACATTTTTCTTTAGAAGAATATATAATGTTCCTTTGATTGCATATCACACTCCTTCATCAAGTGTGAGTCATGTTTGAGGAGAAGTTTGGTCATCTAAACCTTGGTATTCTAGAGACCAGCACTAAGCTTCCTACTCCTCCACCTCCTACTTCTTCAACTATCAGTGCTTCTATTCAACAAGATGAAAATAGTTTTTCAAATCTTTCTTTTTGGGATGAATATTTGACAGGTATTTCTAACTTTTTTGTGGAGTCTCATATTGCAAATTTGGACACACTTGAGGGGGTTTCTCTCCTCTTTGATGAAATTTTCAGCACAACTATTATACCATCTTCTTTTTCTTTGGATATTTCCATTCATGAGTCTCCTCATTCACTTGATTTGTTATGTTTCTTGGTTGAGTTTGACTATGATTATTTTCTAGCTTATTCAAGCTTGGATACTTAGCTTTCAGAGGCATACATGTTGAGACTTCATTCTTCCTCCTTTCAATTGGACATGGAGTGACATCTTCATCAACATATGGATTTTTTTCTCCCTAAGGGAATATGTGTTGCTTACAAAAATTGGATCATCTTTTGTTTTCAAGCATGCTTCATCAGTATTGGAGATTATTCATTATGGGGGGGATATCTTGTCTCTCATTTTCCCTCTTATGGGGGGGGGGGGTCATTGATTGTATATACATGATGGATGTAGTCCTTGGGGAGAATCATTGAGTCCTCCATACATCATGTTGTTTTGTTTTGTTTTCTCTCTTTTGGAGAGGAGGTTTTTCCCACTAAGTTCTCTCCTTCTCTCTATTTGTGAGAGATTGCATTGATTGAATTTGCATTTTTATTGTAAATGGGTACCTAATATGGCCTAGTAGCTGAGACCCATCCTCATAGTCATTTTGCATAGTTTTCATAATAATATTCTCCCTAAGTTGCACTTAAGGGGGGGTGTTGGTGTGAATAAATGTCTTGTACCTAGTTAATTCACTCAATAGGGAATTAGGGGACATATTCACATGTTAAGTTTACTTAGGATATAAGATTCCTTATAGAAGTCTTAGTTGGCTTTTCTATAACTTATCTTATCTAGCTTGTAATGCTTGATTCCTAGGCAGTTAGGTTGTTATTTGTCTCATGTTACAAGATTAAGAAACTTGTCATGATCTTGTTTAATCCTATGTTTCACCTTGCCTTTATAAGTAAGGAATCTCTTGTAAATTTGTTTATTCAACCATATTCAATCATATTCAATCATGCATTGTTGAAGCAAGCTTTCTTGCCATTTTCTCTCTTGTGGAAGATATTTTGGTCTAGCAACTATTCCTGGGGGTGTTGAGGAGTCACCATTAACTCCTACAACTATATGGTCTAGGTGTCAATTATAGATGTTTAAATAAGTCTTTGTTCCAAGAGGATGATGTTTTGACTAAGTTGATTGGATTGATATGATGAAAATGGCCAATGTGAGCTAGATATGGTGCAAAAAAAGTATTCATTTGTAGTTTTTGATACAAGAGAATACTAACTATTGTAGGGACTCAAGAATTTTCACTTTTTTTTTTATGGGAGTGGATCTGTCAAACCAAATAGTAGATTTACCAATGTATAAATAGATTCACCAATATAGACTGAAAATGCATCTAAAAAAGGATAGGGTGGATTCACTGAAAAGTAATATATTCATCGAACAAGAATTTAATAATTTTTGAATGGTTGACAATTGTGAAATGTGTTTGATAGTTTTCAAGTCAGATTCACTTTATATATGATGGATTCATTGGAGTATGGTTGCACACTTCAAATTATGGGATAGTTAGACAAAGTTGATGACAAAATGTAGAGAAGATTATTTGACCTATGGACGGATTCATCAAAGAGTAGGGAAAATTCTCCAAACTAAGGACTGATAACTTGGGGAGACTAATGATAGAGAATTTTGGACTAGAAAGATTCACCCAAATATAGAGAGGATTTACTAAACTATGGATGAATTTTTTGAAGAATAGGATGGATCTATCGATTGTATAGACTGGACTGACGTAGAAAAAGGACAAGGAGACAAAAATCAACAAAAGAAGGTTGACTCAAACAAGACTAATTGAAGACATGCACTAGTCAATCACATAAAGAAACATTAGACATAGACACATTCCCTAAGATTAATCAAGGTTTGATATTTAGTATGGGCCCATGTATCAAAGCTAATACTATCTACTAGTAATTGGATAGATAGAGATCATAACCCTAATGGGTAAAGGACTTCTTAATAATAGTGGCTAAAATATAATACCTCGATAAGTTCTATCTCAATACATGGAAGTACATTGTGAGTAACTTTGAGGTACAATACAGATCCCCTACACCACACTAACTAAAGATCAAAAGGTCTTAATATAGGTCACACAAGGCTAACTAATGCATCCTCAATGTACCACAAGGGTACATGAGGAATTCCCATGAGCACTAGCCTATCACAAGCATGAATTGAGAAATTTCTCTAGAAAACTCAAACCAACCCTACACTATTAATTGTGGCATCACCAAGATATTGAAATTTTCTAGACACAATGTGACTAGATTGGGGTATAAATTTTGTTCTCCTTTTTTTAATACCTCATTGGTTCATGTGGTTGAGGTTGTCCCTTGGGGGTATGAAACCCCAATAATACCTCCTAAAAGGAAAGAGTTACTAGACACTTATGATCTCCAAGTTCACATGAAGTGCAAGGAGATAGCATACACATGAATGGAGCTATTAGGTCAACACAACAAGACTTGGATCAATTTGTAATTTTTTATCCCTAGGCTCATTGAATGGTGCAAGGGCAGAACATACATTGACAAAAGACCCTAAACATGAAAAATAATGGATTGAACCTCTATGATAATTTAATTCCTATATTAGTGGAAAAATAGAAAAGATCTTTGGTCATAAAATTTGAAATATATGATGTTAAAAATTTTAATTGCACTTGTCTTTGACTAATGTAGTTTTTGCAAATGATGTTAGGTTGAAACAAGTTAGCTAGTTAGTGCTAAAAATAATGATAAATTTGACTAAAAATTAGTAAGAACAAGAAAACAAGAGTACTTGGTAGATCCATCGATCCACAAAGAATATTTTCCTATCTATTATGCATTTTTTGAATCCCTATCTAAACACATTTTCTATTTTGTAGAGTGCTTTTGCTAATATAATTTCACATTTGTCGATTAAATTATTCTTTCACTAATTAGTATATCAACTTATTTAGGTGATGTATTTTCCTATTTCCCATGCATTTTCTAATGCACAAGATTCTTTCATTGATCTAGAGATAGTTTTTTTGTTTTGCACCTATGAACATGTGAAAACTAAAACAAAAAAAATTCATAGTACAATCCATGACATGGGTTCGACAAAGCATGCCAAAATTATGTGGATGAAAATTATGCTCAAATGAATAATACCAATGAAAACCAAAAAACCACAAAAATTCTAAACCTCCAATTGAATATGATTTTCTTATTTGATAAAATTGGTGTGTGCTAACTCAAAAATTTAATAGCATAATGATGGTCCACTATAAAAGTGAGTTTTTGATAAAATTGACTAGGTGTTTGGATATATAGGTTGAGGGTGGAAATGAGATGAAGGGTCAATATTTGATCAAGATATCAAATGGCTAAGATGAGAGGTGATCTCCCAACTAATGGGATGGTTCCTAATGGCACCATAAGAGGATTTGAGAGGGGAGATGGTACTTTGGAGTGTAAGAAGAGATATTTCCATAAAGGAAAATATTTTCTCACACTCCAAAGGGGAGGGAGTCATAAGAATAAATATTTTTTTTATTCCTTTTGTGTACCTTTGGAAGGAAGACCCATGTGGGGTTCCTTTCAGAAGAGGAAATATTTATGAGAAGAACAAGGTGGGTAGATAATTAATGGAAATTTTTGACCCCCCACTTAAGCCCTGATTAAGTGTGTGCACATATTTAGGGAGATGATTAGTTGAAGATCTAGGGGTAGGATTAGCACTAATGGAAAGATTTGGAGGATGGTGCGTTTGGAGAGATAAAATGAATTAAATAAAAATGTATTTATTCAATTCATGTGGAGGAGATGGGATAGGAGGGTTAAATTAAATAAATAGAATTATTTATTTAATTTTATAGAAGAAAGGGATAAATGGGTAGTGAAGGTTAGATGATTAAAATTAATTAATTAATATAGGCTAGGATTTAGGGAAATAGAAGAAAATATATTAGGGTGATAGTAGAAATATGGAATACTAATTAACTATTAAAATATCATCTAATTAATATTAGGGATCAGGAATAGAAAAATTAGGGATAAATTGACCAAATATAATGGTCAATTTTAGATGTCTACACCATTATCACCACATTCTAGTAGAAATAATAAACTAGACATCATCACATCCATAATCATAAAATACCATTGTCATATCAAAATTACATTCATCATAACATCCATCACATAATCATATACACTATATTTGTTACATCATCATCATCCATAAAACATACATAAACATAGTCCATCATAAGCATTCATAGTAATCATCCAAGAATCATAATCATATCCATCTTGTATAATACATAACACATATAGAATAAATCCATCTCATAAACCATCATTATAATTATTTAAAACATTCATTATAAGAATATAAAAATCATACATCATATATCAAAACCATAAGATACATCTTAAAATAATACAACATATCACAATCATATAGCCATAAACCATTATGGATAATCTATAAAATAAAATAAATTCATAAACATCATATAACACATAATCATACATCATTCATCATATGCATTATAACCATAATAAACATCACATAACACATCAATATGCCACAAAGCTAGCATCCCCATACTAATGGATGGCCTTGACTATGTTGATCTTGACCTCCCTGATCTACTAATATTCATAAAAATGGGTGCCCTCTTCTTTGTTGGTAGTACCGACTCATAAAGAGACCAATACTATTGAGCCTCTTGTGCTTCCTTGACCATCTCCCTCATGACCTATTCTATCCCCAGTCCTCTAGCCATCCCCTTGGTAGTATATCTCTCCTACCTCAACCCCATTGCCTCTACCTCCACGCTCTACTAAAAATATGGGTTGAATCCTACTTGATATTCATCATATCCCTCTCCACCATCAACTTTGCCACCTGTGCTACACTCACTTGCTTGCCTATTGTTGGCTCTATTTTTAAACTTGCCAATTTTCAAATGTTTTGCATCAAAATACCTATGATGAGTTTCTCCTAGTCAAAACCACTACAATTATCCTCATTTGTCAAGTCATTTTCCAATTTGAAGTAAATTCACTCATCGTTCCAATTCTAGCCTCCAAAGTAGTTGTTGCATTCACAAGTGTTACAAAAAAATTAAACATAGAAATTTGTAATAGCTAAAATTAAACCATTTCATAGGGACATTCTTTGGTTCATTTGACACAATGTGGAAAATTTTCATGCTAAAATTCATCGTCATTTGGGATATTTTAATTTTTTCAAGTTTTCACTAGGTAAGTCATAGAAATGATTAAATCAAGAGTTTTATAAAAGCTAGAGAAAAATGACTTGACAAGGAGTTTTTGTGGAGATAATTGATGATTTGGTAAGTTTTCAAGAGAAAATTTTCACTATCAAAATTTATGGTATTTTTCTCTTTCATCATGTTTGTTAACTTTTTAGACATTTTAAAAGTCAAATGGAACTTGTTCAAGGTTCCCATAATTCCTAGAACCCCTAAAAATTACTAATTCCCTCTAAACCCCCAATAGTTCCTAGTTCCCTCAAAACCCTTGATAATTCTCAGTGCTACCCAAAGTCCCAACACTACCCATTCATTCATGTTTTTATTACATTTTCAAAATTCTAAAAGGAATTTGAAACTAATAAGAGGTCCCATGGTACATAATTTTTTTGAAAAATTTCTTCAAGAAGATGTGGTCTCATGGAATGTTGTGATTATAGGACATGAACAAAATGATTTTGTTGAATATATTTCAGGGACCTTCAAACAAATACATTTGGCATGGTATAAGGCTAAATTCCACAACCATTTAATAACATCCTAGCAACCTACCTTAGAATAGGGCATGGAACATCCATCAAATAATGATGCATTAGTAGGAAGAATACAATATGGAGGCACAAAAAAGGAACATGATTTGTTTGATAAAACACATCAATGAGAATTAGCCTCGTGGAATGTGATTATTGTAGGATATGTACAAAATAGACTTTTTGATGACACATTGGAGTTTTTTTAAGAACATGCAATTATCAGGTGTAAAGCTAGACTCATAAACCTTTCAAGAATCCTCCCACCTTATGCCAAGCTTCGAGAATTAGATAAAGTTATATAAATCCATCAATATATAATTAAAAACAATATTTTTTATGATGTTCTCAAGAATTGCATCATAGACATGCATTCAAAAAATGGGAGCATATAGAATGCATGAGAATTGTTTGATAATTTACACCATTGAATCATAGTCTCATAGAATGTAATGATTATGGGACACACAATGCATGGGTATAGTAGACGTGCACTTGAAATATTTGAACTAATGGAATACTCTGGAACCAACCCTAATCATATAAGTTTTGTTTGTGCTTTATTTACATGTAACCATGCAAGTCTTGTCCATTATGGAGGTAGAAAATTCACTACAATGAGTTTCTATTATTTTATCATGCCTATATTTGATCATTGTGTTTTCTTGCTTGACCTTCTTGCTCATGCAACCTATCTTGAATAATCCCTAAATTTCATCATAAAAATTCCAATAAAACTTGGTGCATTTATCTGGTTGTGTTTTCTTGGAGCTTGTAGATCACATAAAAATATATGCCTAGTAGAATCTGTGGCAATAGTCCTTTTATTTAGATTGTGGAAATTGCGTACCTTATGTTCTTCTATCAAACATTTATTCAAAAGTAGGTAGGAGGGGTGATACCACATGACAATAATAAGATTGATGAAAGATAGAGGAATAAAAAAGATACCTAGATGTAGTTGGATTGAAATCCATAAAATATTTCATGATTTTGTGTTGGAAATAGATTGCACTCACAAACATACAAAATATATGCAATGTTGAGGAAATTGTCTTCATAATTTAATGCAAAAGTGAATATTATAGATACAAGACCTATATTCAATGATGTGGGAAAAATAAATTACGAGCAGAGACAAAATATAGAGATAAATTTGTAATGGTATTGCCCCATATTGGGAAACTTACCCAATTTCCAATACACTTGAAACAACTCACTAAGAGATTGAAAGATTGAAGCTTGTACTGATATATAGAAGTTTTGGATATGAAGATACCACATGAAGATCCTAAACAAGTGACTCAAGAGGTATTTTAGCTAGTTATGAACACATATATGCAAAGTGTTTAATATAATACCTTGATAGGAATTAACTTGTCAAGTTTGCTCAAAGAATCAAATTTATATTATGAAGTTAGTTGTATTAATGTTTGTAAAATATTTTCATTTAATGAGTTGAAAATATATGCTCATCAAAAGGACTTTATAAAATTTTAAATGTTTTATAAGGTTTGGAGGTAGGTAGCTATGAGATAGTTAGAAATTGGTTATGGGCTAGAAAGCTATAAATGCAAATTTTTTCATTGTAAAAATAGGGAGTTTTGGCTCTTTCTAGTTTAGTTGAGAGATAAGGGAAAACTAACAAGATTCTTGCATAATGTATAGAAGGAAAGAGTCATAGATATCTTCATCTTGAATGAAATAAAGAATGATAAAGTTGGTTGTAGAGTTAGCAGGGGATTTATTTGTTTGATTTATTATTTGCATGTTTAATTTGGAGCTTCTCTTAAATATTTTCTATCATGTATTGAATTCATTGGTTTTCCTCATGCAATTGGGATAAGGTTATAGGTAGTTATTTGATCATAGGATTATGTAACTCCTATGTAAATGCATCTCTTTTATGTTTGATTGCATTTCTTCTTAAAACCCTAGTTGCATGCCTACTTTTTGAATACTCCTTTTCTAGAAATGGATCTTGGTACTAGTTTCATTTATATGTGAAGTTTCAAATCATCTTTTCATTTTAGTTTTAGTTTAGTTTTTGTTTCTACTTTATGGTAAAAAGCCCCAAAAGTCCATATTTTATCATATGAGGGAGCTGCCATTGTCAAACATGGAGGAAGATCACTATTCCATTGGTGGTCTCTCCAACTATTGTAGGAATTTTTGTCACCATTCATCAGGAAAGTCATAATTTTCTTATTTTTTTCAAAGTAAAAAATATTCTTACCAACACCTACCTACCTAAACCTATAGAGCATCTACCTATGCCATATACCCATCTCTCTATTATGGAAAAATCTTCAACTATAGAAAAAATTTCCCTCTCCCAAGTCATCTGAGCTAATTGAGCTCCCCATCATCATCATCAATGTCCTATGCCTATTCAGTGGCTAGTAACTTTTGTACCCTAGCTAACTTGGTCTAAAATGTTTCCCTCTCTACTATCAATTTTGTGACCTTTTCTCTAGCCTGGTCTCTCTTTAACACTCTTATAGCTCTAACACAACTACCAACTACCTCCCCACTAGCTCCCTCCTCTCCATATCCTCCTACATCCACATCCATCTCCTCTCCCCCTTTCTCCTCCTCCACTACCTTGGCATGTCTCCTCTCAACTCACCATCATACTCATTTCTCCCCTCCTCCTCCCTCATCTCCCCCTCACCTCCACCTCTTGTTGCAATCATATGAACCTTTGGAATAGTCAAATGCAAGACCCTATAGGCCACCCACCATGCATCATAATCAAGAGATGTCCCAAAATCTATAATTATTGGCCTCTACACCCCTGGAACTACCTACACACCCAGTAGTTAGTTCTTGCCTCATATATCTCTATAAGAATCCCCCATAGACCAATATCCCTTGTAAGTCAAGAAAAAATAGCCTCATAATTAGGCTCCCCCTATACTAGCTTGAACTACCATTTTACCCTCTCTAGTAAGTACTCCTCTATAAAATGTAAGGTGTGACTAATCAAAAACTATCATTGTTGTGTGTAGAGGAGTTGCTCATCATCCCCATCATAAGGATCACAATCCCTCCACAAATTTAATATGAATATATCTATCTCTTCCATAACCCAACCATACTCCTATGGTGAAGAGCACCTTTGTACAAGGCAACATAGGGACACCCCTATGCCCTCAATCTATCTACTTTTAGCCATAAAATTACTATATACTCTCATGCCTAGATGTGTAGAAATGTCACACCACAAACTAAGTTCCTCCCATCTCTTTATACCACCAATTGCATGTCTTGGTATAACTAACCTAACATGCAACAACCCCATGTATACACCACATTGTTTGACAACATCCTCGCTAAAACTTGACCCAATCTAGAGGGAACCATCATGATCATCTATCAAAAACTAGTATCTTGACCATCAATCCAAAAGAATATAGGAAGAGTCGGCATAGTATTCATACCCTCTATCAATCCTAACTCAATTCATAGGATTGATAGCTCATCAATCAAGAAAATCCTCAATATATTGGCAACTAATTCATACTCAACCAACTCCCCATTAATAGGGATTTGTAAGAACTATCATACATCCTTTAATGTGATGTTGATCTATCCTATTAAAATTGGGAAAGATATCCTCTCACTTTTCCACTACTCCAACAACATGATCATTGTGGCTATTTGTGCTCAAATATCTATCATGTGAGCTATCTCATATAAACCCACGACCTCTAACAATGCCATATCTATCTCGTTTAATTACCCATGAAATCACATTATTGATAGTCATCTCTCCCATGACTACAATGGAGGTAGACACTCTTACACTCATCAAACCACATCACTAGAATCTTTTGAAATCACAATCTAAGTCTTCCTATCCTAAAAAGTGTAAGCACCACTATGCGTACAAGCGCTTCCTAGTGAAAGTGTCACTTTTTCCCACGTAAGCACTACACTACATTGTACACGTATGATCCTAACCTATGTAAGCATGATTTTGTGCAAGAGAACATATAATAAACACAAGATTGATTCTACACAAATGTTATTTCTCTTTGTGCGAGTGTAATTCTCTGTAAGTGCACCTCTTACCCATGGAATTTTGCTTTTGTGCAAGTGAATCTATTCTCAACGCAAGTGTGAGTATGCACAAGCGTATGCTACCCAAGCACAAGTGAGGATTTTCTTTGGAAGTGTCATTTCACTCCGCAAGAATAAAATTTCTCTACAAATTTCGATTCCCAAGGTAGAATTACAGAAACTAACACACAAGTGACTCCTTCATAGAGTCACACCTCTGTCTTCCCCTACTTCTAATCACATTTATGACCCTTTCAGAATCAAGATTAGATATGTACCAGTAGCCCTGAGCCCTAAGGCCACTTGTTCTATTAGACTCACTTTGTGAGGTGTGTATGTCATGGAATGTTGGTCATAGCATCAAAAGCTCTTGTAAGCACTAGTCACTATCAATTCTAGAAGGTGTGAATACAAATGAGATCAAATGAGCCCTCATAGGTTTATTTTTAGACCTCACTAGCCATTTTTAATGGCCCAGGCCTTGAATTTTTCATTGCTTCCCTCATTTCTTCTACTATGTCCCCAATATTTTGAATTTTTCCTTTGTTTCTCTTCCAATCACCCTCATTTTCCATCTTTTAAACCCTTCTAATTTTTGTTTCTTCTTTTTTAGAACTCACCCTGAAATTTTGTTGAAGTAACCTTTCGAGGGGCATTGTTCCACCACCTTTCTTCCATCATCCTTTTTCATCTGACTAAGACATAATTTTTATTTCTTTGACACAATATCACTTTTGTTAGTCATAATGCCACATCAAAGAGGGGAAAAATGTAAAAACTTTGAAATTGACCTTCCATTATATAAGTAATTAATTACCTTTTTTAATTCACCATTTTCTAATTTACCATAATTAATTAAATATTTAATTATTATATTTCCTCTAAAGGTTGATTAATCTAATTAAATCAACATTAGCCCCCACTCATTCATTATTCTAAACCTAATTAGTTAATTAATTCACCCTAATCATAATTAGCATATTCCTAATTTAAAAATTCTTCTAAATCCCCAAACTTGCCATCATGTGACAAGTGTCCCTAACCCTCTTCAATGCTCAAACATGTGTGAGTATGCACAAGTCACCATCATCTTCCACATCATTTTTAGCCAAGTCTTCTATTGGTTTCTCACACATGTGTGAGATTATACCAAACACATGTAGACACCCAATGCTTTCCTTTTACATCCACATGTCACTCTCATTGATTTCTCCCTTCTTGCACTTTCCACTTTTTCTCCACATGTCAACCTTGTATTCTTCCCAATGTGTGCTTAACCATGTGTGAGCACACCTAGCCCTCCTCCTCATGCCACATGTAACTATCTCAATCCCCCACCTTGTGACACTTATCACAAGGCTATATTTTCATATTCACATGCAATCATATCCCTCCATCTCACAATACACTTCAATTGTCCATTCTAGCCACTAGAAATCTATAAATTGGAGCCTTGATCTTCACTAATGATCCAACTACATATGATAAACTTATATTGTTTAATTTCCATCAAAATATTCATTTCTACATCAAGATTATGCTAAAACTTAGAGCAATCAATATACATTGAAGTTGGATAATCAAGAAGAGCACATTAAATGGAGTTGTGTGCCTCCATTTCAAGCTCAATCCAAGGGAGTAAGGTAGTAAAAGGTATAAAATATTGTTTCATTTGCAATATCTTAATTTCCTTAACCTTGGAATATTTTATCATCCTCAAATCCCCCTAACAGACCTACCACTTTAGCAACTATTGATATTCCACCTCCTACAAAAAATAGAAGGGATTTTTAAGTGTGGTTATTTAAAAATCCAAGACTAATAATAATCGTTTGGATCCACCTAAGTACTTTTCTAGAAATGGTGAGTATCTACTGAGAACTCAAGGAGGCATGGTTTTAAAACCTTAGGATCTGAGAAAATCTAGTATTCATTATTGTGGGGAGACATCCAAGGGGGTGAATAAGGTGAAATTGACTAGAGCACTATGGGAGTCATTAATTTTATCTTCTCAAGTGAATTTTATTACCCACTCCCCTTTACCAACCCTAGTGGTTCTATGAGCTAGAGAAATGACAACCCAACCAAACTTTCACTCAAATAAGAAGTTTCAATATAGAAGAGGAATTTTTATAGAATATTTATTCAATTTTTGGTGAGTTGGATAGTGAGGAATGTCATGACTCTCTTTCTTAGAATATTTGGAAAACTCTTTATTATTAAGTTACTTTGAAATAATTATTATTTTATTTATTAAGAATAATTTATAAAGTTAAAGCTAAAAAATAAATAAAATAAAATCAATAAATTAAAATATGTAGAAAATTAAATAGATATTTGATAAATAAATAACATTTATGATGCAAGAATTTATTTAATATCGAAATATAAATCTTTTCAAATTATGAGAGTAAAAATAAATAAATTTTATTTATTATTTTTATTTAAAACTTTCCATATTTCTCTTCTTGTCAAGACCTCGTCTCTTATCAATTAACTTCATCTCATTTTAGAATCTAAATCTTATCTTATCAGTTAATTAATCTCCCTTTTAGAAACTTCTTTCATCACCATCAGTTAGCTAAGAATGAAGTAAGAAACTTTGTGTGCATCATTATCCATCATTTTAATTCAAATAATTCATTGGTATCCTTTCATGAGTTAAAGTGGAAACTTTCCATTCTCTCATTTGATCTTAACCATCAATTTTGCTATCAAATCTCGACTGTCGATCAAGCATACATCTCCTATAAATACAACTCTTCATCCTTTTTCAAAGGGGACCCAAAAAAAAATACTCATGCCATATTAGTGGAGTCCATTTTAAAAAAAATGAATCTCTCAACTATTTAAAAAAATGGATTTTTTTCTTTTAAAATGGGGCTTTTGGAATGCATACGACAATTTTTATTTTTCAACAAGAATTTTGCAGGAATTTATCTCTTCAAGACAAAGGAGTGTTGAGGAAGAAAGAATAAGGCATCAATTGATTGAAAGCATGGTTTTAAGCTGATATTGGCTCAACATAGAATGGATTTGAAGGCTTTGCATTCTAGGTAGGTTCTTCCTTAGTCCAACAAATATTTTATATGAAAAAAAAATATTTTCTTGAAACACATAACTCAAATATTAAAATGCATAAATTTTTATTTTTATTTTGAAAAGCCTTATGTTCTATTTGAAATTAAAACCTGGTTGAGAATCTTTGAAGATAGTTTTCTTTAAAATAATTTCCCCTAAAATAATTTTCTCATATCTTGAAGAAACTTATGTTTATTTTGTAAAAAATAAAACAATAATCTAATTTAAAAACCCAAATTTTATTTAAATAATTAAAACAAATTTTCTTTATTTTATTTCCTCTAAATTATTTTACTCAATCAATTTATTTGCAATGTTTAAAATCATGCTTTTTCTTTATTTCAATGAATTCAACTTTAATTAATATATATTTATTATAAATATTAATATTAAAAAAATTAATCATGTCAATTTTACTTTATATAATTATAAATATAATTTAATAAATAATAAATATTAAATATATTAATATAATAATTATATATGTTTATTTTAATTTAATTTTTATAAATAAAAAAATACACTTTAAGATAATGGCCATAAAATATTTTTTATATTTATTAAAATATTAATATTAAAAAAAATAATCATGTCAATTTTACTTTATATAATTATAAATATAATTTAAGAAATAATAAATAATAAATATATTAATATAATAATTATATATGTTTATTTTAATTTAATTTTTATAAATAAAAAAATACACTTTAAGATAATGGCCAGTGGCCTTTATGCAGGCTATGACCTGCATAAAGGGTCATGGACCTCTATACAAGCCAATAATCGTATTACTTTAAAAGAACAAAAATAATGAACAAAATTTATAATTTTATTGTTAATTAATAATAAAAAAAAGTAAATACATAATATAAAATAAAAATATAGAATAAAAATATTTATAAGTGTTTATAAATATTTTAATATAAAATAATTAAAATATTTAATACATATTTTTTAATGAGCATTAAAATTGGATATGAATATATAAATTTGGTAAAAAGTAAACAATTTTTAAATTAGATAGATATTTAGAAAATTAAATATAATTGAAAAAGTATGTGATTGATATTTTATCTTTAAATTTAGATTATTTATTTGATTAATATAGTAAAGTTATTTTCTTTTTTATTAATTAGTTAACAATTTTATTTCAGTATAACAATTAATTTAAGTTGTAAGTAGAAGGTGAATTATTTCTAAAAACAAATATATAGAATTTATGGTGGATTTAAAAGATTAAGTAGATATTAGTAGATATTTTATTTTTTACAAG
The DNA here is from genome assembly GCA_007258455.2 of Sequoia sempervirens. NCBI lineage: Eukaryota > Viridiplantae > Streptophyta > Pinopsida > Cupressales > Cupressaceae > Sequoia > Sequoia sempervirens. The sequence goes on from VDFB02271358.1 coordinate 1,143,760,729, forward strand.
TAACACATTAAAATAGATTAGAATCTCATTTTTTTCGATGTCTCCAAATCTACGCAAGATCATAAAAGCAATAAATCAAGTATACTTTTAGAAACTAGATCAATGGATTTATAAGTTGAAATTTTCTCTAATATAGTAATAAATTATTGCATGCAATTATTTAAAAGGATTAAATTAAATTAACATTTAATTTCATGTCATTAGGGATCATAATGGCAGTCTGATAGTTGCCTACACAGGGAATTTAAAAGAACACACAAATAATCAGGCAGAAGGTATGGCGCTTCTGTGGTGTCTTAAGATTGTGTTGTTGATTGGCGTCCGAACCTTGGAAATCGAGGGTGACTCTCAATTGATAATTGAAGCCACAAAATGTACAATGTCAGTTGGTTGGTTAGTTCAAGGAATAATTGAAGACATTAGATCTCTTCTTACTGGGTTGGAGGAATTCACTCTACAACATGTTTATAGGGAAGGAAATGTGGTTGTTGATAGTTTTGCTGCTTTGGGACTTGATCATGAGGGGCTACGTTGTTAGAGGAAGGATTACTCCTTGCCTCTTTTTACGCTATCCCTCCTAAAGAATGAATCTTGCCCAGTTCACCATGGAAGCTAACAAAGTTGGCTTTCTTGCCTTGGCTTGGTACTTACTAACTTTGGTAAGTGGTCTTAGCGAGGTTCTAAATTTTAAAAATTGGTCGTTGATGTATAGGAAGGCCTACGAAAAGGAAATGCCATGTGGAATGTACTTTTCTTTCCTAGACGCTGCCGCGACTTTTCATGATGAATCTAGTGGCCGAAAGGCTATTATTTTTTGAAACCCTTCAATTTTTGGGTCATCTCCATCAGCCTAACCGATTTTTCTCAATCTTATGTGACGTCCGGATTTATTTCCGTCCCCATTTTTTATTGTGCAATGGACTTCTCACACAAGGGAACTGCCAGTTTTGAGCTAGATATGGGGAGTGGCATTAATTGTAATAATTTTAAGAATTTCCAGTTTATTTCTTGTGATTATTTCATTGTGGTTGGCTCTAATTTGGGGTTTTATTGCAATCATTCTGCTATTCTCATTCGCACCTATATTATGCCTAGCATTCGCTCTGCTATTGCTTTCTCTTACTGACATTTTCTTGTTGGGGCCATGGTTGGAGACTGTGTTTGTGTTGAGCCTGATAAATTCGATGAATGGAAGAGGGATGACACTGTCTGGCATATTTGCAAAGAGGGAGGAATTACCTAGTTTATGGAATGTATGTCGGGGTTTGATGAAAGCCTCTCTAAACAATTTGTCACCTATTGGTTTGCAAGAAGGGTGACAATGGGGAGTATTTCCTTTGAATTTAACAAAGAAGTTATTGCTAAGGCCACTGGTCTTGCATTAGACGGGAAAAAATGGAAGAAAATGAGAAAAGTGTTCAACCAAGCCAGCCTCAACCAATTCTTCCATGGGGATGAACAACCTATTAAACTTTGTGGTGGCTATGATTGCGAGCAACTTCCTGAACCCTAGGATAGAGTGTGCTTGGTCGTGATGAAGTACTTCACTCTTGAGGGGAGATTCGATGTGTATTACTACTACCATTTTTGTTTTCTCAATCATCTCAGGAATCACAACAATATTTCTATTTCATTTGTCTTTTGCACTCTCTGGAAAATACTATGAAAGATGTTGTTGAGGCTATGAATTTGGGTAGGAATTTTACAATTATGCACTAGGGGATTATGTTTAGACCCTATCATTTTCACCTTGCCCTCTGCCCTCTTTGGCCTATTGTTGTTGAGGAAGCCCTGTCTCTTCTACTCCGTCGTCAGCCAATCTTATGGATACCCCTAACCCCAACAAGAAAAAGTGTATTAAAAACCCATACTCAAAAACCTCTCCCCAAGACACTTCCCCTATTGCTGGTCTGTTGAAAAAAGGAAGGACAAGAAACATAATGCCCCAACCCCCAAAATTTAAGCCAAAGCTTCAAAGAAAACCAAGTTCAAGCTTCAACAAATAGACTGCAATATTGAAATCACTGAGGAGACTAGCACTCCTCGCAGGTCCAATAGACTAGTTTCTAATCCTGAAAAGGAGAAGAGTCCCAAGGAGGCCTCAAAGTTTGATAATGGTGGGGAAAGTGAGAACAAGAGAAAGGATGAGAAGGATGTGGAGGAGGAAGCCCTTTCTGCTTCTACAAGTAGCTCCTCCCACATTTCTGAGAGTCTAAAAACAAGTTCTTTGGGTCCTGCTAGTGTTAGAGGCAAGGGGGTTGTGACTAGGGCCTCAGCCAGTGCTAAAGGGAAGGCCCCCATGGAGGAAGCAATTAGCAGACATGACACGATCTAGGAGGTGGAAAATCTTAAAAATAAAATGGAGAATTTGGAAAAATGGCTTCATGATGTCACCTGCTTTTCTCTAAAGATCATGCACAGATCTACCACCACTTTGTGCCTATTGCAAAAGGATAATTCCACTGACAATGTGGAGGAGGACGCCAAATGCAAGGAACTTCTCAAGTTCCTCACTGAAGATTGGGCTACTATAACCTTGATCAATCCATGCAGCAGGAAGAAAGATTAGCGATGCATGATGTTTGGCATTTTGGTGGGGATTGGCCTTACTGGCCTTTGTGGTTTTTTGAATTCTCTACTGATACTTTTATGGTTTATATGTTTAATTCTGACTGGTATGGCCCCTAGTGGGCCTTGGTTAAGACTCTTTTAAAACTGGGTTTCATGATGGACATTATTAGTAGTATAGTTACTGGTTTAACGAGACATGTTTTTTATATTGATGTTATGTGTTGGTTGGTTAGTATTCTTAAGATGTTGGGTGGTAATATGGTTACCCTGCTCGTCTTTTTGATGTGGTTTTTGATATGGAATGATTAGGATGTCTAGTTCAGTGTTTGTTTGTTGTTAATGTGCTGATGATGTTATTCAGCTGATGATAGCCCACAAGGCCTTGTATTAAAGGGAGCCCACCCTAGTTTTGTTGCTTTTTAGATCAAAATAAATAAATTTCAAAGTAATTTATTAGTGTTCTTCTCAAATTTAGTATTTTTTAAATTTATTAATGTTAACTTAAATCTGATTTAAAAAGTAATTAGTGTTAATTTTAAAAATTGATTTCAAAAAATAATAAATATTTTATACAAATAATTTACAAGGTGATTAATATTAATTTATTTAAAATAATAATTAATTAAATTTTTATTGCAAAATAATTTTTTTGAGTAATTAGTATTAGATATTTAGTTAACATTTGTATTCAAAGTTCAAACTTTATTAATTATTTTAATAATGCAAAGGGAAATTAGTAAATAATTGCTAGTACCAATGCAAGCTGTAATTAGTAAGTAATCATTAAGTATTTAGAATTAGATTAATTTGGTTCAAGTGAAATTGAAAATAATTAAATTAATTCATAACCATTCATAAAAATTAAAAATTAAAAGCAATTAATATTAGTTAATCTATTTTCAAAGATAATTATTGAATTTGGAGGCAATTAGTATTAGAGTAATTTAGTACTATATTACTTTCGAAAAAATATAATAATAATAAAAGTTAATTTTTATTACAAAGGTAATTTTGAAGGAAATTAATTGTTTTCAAAAGGACTAAGAATTAGGTAGATTATATTTGCAAAGGTAACTCTTTTTGTGTTTAGAATAGTCTAGATTTGATTAATTTCAAAGGAATTAACATTAGTATTTTTCTAATGTTTTGGATTTATCAGGTTTTCAAAGGAGTTAATATTAGTTTAAGTTTATTTATTTGTATTGCAAGAGTAAATAGAATAATCAAGTGAAATTTACTTATGCAAAGTAATTAATTAAGAAATTAGTTTTCTTTTCTTTTCAAATGCATTAGCATTAGTCAAATTTATCATGCAAAGACAATTAGTTGAAAATTTATTTGAATTAGATTAGGTATTTGGTTATGTATTTTGAAATTAAAAAAAAATAATAATAATAATTAGAAAGATAGAAATAGAGAACCCCAAACACCTTGAATTTCAAATGATTTCTTAGTATTGGATAAATAACAGTTCACATCAACCTTAGATTAGAAAACAAAACTACATATTTTGCGTCTTGATCTTGTTTGGAAGTAGGGTATGTAGGCAGTCTGGGAAATGAAGTATGCTTCAAGTACCTCAGGCGTTCAAGGATGGGGCTTAGAGAAAGTTTATGATAATGATAAATTAAAATATAATTTAATAATTCAAGAGATTTGCTTGGTCAAGAGGGGCTAAAATTATCTAACATAAATATAAGATAAAATACATTCTTTGTATACTCAGAAGGAATCCCGGATGGATTCACTTGACTCCTCGAGGCCTTAGGCCAAATTATGAGGGGGGGATCAAGCTACATATTTATTTTTACATACTCCTAAAGACGATTATCTCGATGCACTTTCAAGGGGAGTGTAGTCTTTAGTGAGTGACTTAGGACCCAGATGGTCCCAATGAGTCTATGTCTTTGGCTAGAGCACATTCTTATCCTTTATGGATAGATTCCTATCTCGTTTGGGTAGATGCCTATCCTGGATGGATAGATGAATTATTGTCCCATATGGAAAAATTCCTAACCCTTATGGTTGGATTCCTATCCCGAATGGATAGAAGTGCCTAAGTATACAAGTGAATGAACACATAGTAAAATAATAATCAAGAAAGAAAAAAATATAGTCGTAATTTTTGGGTTAATAGATTGGGTCCTTACAAGGATATTACTCTTAACACCTATTGATGAATTTAATGTCTTGAATTTTTTTAATTTTGATAGACCTCCCAAGGAGTTATTCTATGTGTGACACTTGAAAATTATTTCTAGGTCTAAACATTCTCTCTCCATAAGAAATTGTGATTTCTATTTTTTTTTATTTTTTTTACATGTCATGTTATCTAGCCTACTGGTCATTTTTTGTGTAATAACAATGAAATGAGTTGTGGTGGAGTTGTCGTCCTTTTTTCTCCTTAACAAAATTAAAATTCATTTTCTAGGGATGTAACCCCACCAACCAAGTGTTGCAGAATACTTTGAACATTAATAATTATTCCTTTGGAGTTATTAATGCTTATGCATCAAATAATGTTTTTGAATGATCTACCCTTTGGAGGTGGATTGTGGATTCAATGAATACTACAACTTGGTTTTTATATGGATATTTTAATATGATTGATATGACCTACAATAAATCTAGTGATTTACCTATCAAAGGCATAGCTAGTGAAAGAGAGGATTTGTATTATATATGTAATAAATTGGGAATTTTATGCTATTTGTGGCTACCACCATCATCATATGATGTGGTACATGCATGAGGTAACCTTAGAACATGCCTTGATAGAATCTACAAATGGTTTGATAGAGTCATGTTATAAACCTAGTCATTATTCTCCTTTGCCAATAAGTTTTCCTTATTAGTTGAGCCTTTGTCAAATATTGGCCTTCCAAAATACTATCTAGTACAATTTTCTATTGAATAAAACTTTCTAAACCAATAACCATGAATGATTTTTTATTTTTAAACATTTTGTCCCACAAGACTATATTGACACACATTTAACATGTTTGGAATTGACAACCACATCCCATGCATGAGACAAGTTGGATTGCTTGGTGGAATGATGTTATCAAATGCACATACCACTTCATCCTTATTTATGGTTGCTATAAATCCTATTTCCACTATCACTCCTATGAATCCATCACCTTGAATCTATGTTATGCAAAAGCTACTTTAGGGGTGAAACCATTTGATCTAGCAATGTTGTAGTATGTTACCAAACTCCACCATCAAAAGTAGGTTAAGATAATCATTTTTCCTAAGGTACCAAATCAAATATTAGCTTCATCAACTTAAAATTGGATATAAGGTCTCTAAAGAATCCTTCTAGGCCCTATGAGATCATTACACATTCCAAGCCATTAAAAAAAACAAAATTGTCAATAGTGTTGGAAATAAGTGTTGTCATTGATGTCAACCCAGTATGGGTTGTCATTGATGTCAACCCAGTATGGGTTGTCATTGATGTCAGATATGATGTTGAAGTATGTACACTCTCTATAGATAGTTTTCATGTTGTTATATCAATTGGAGCAAGTTTGTAGGGCTACACAAGGAAGAATAGTGTCCAATATGTTAATTAAGTGTGTTGTGGAGGATGATATTCATGTTCTAATGTGTCCATAATATGTCTAGAATGATATAATCACAATTTGATGTACCACACACAAAGATATGTTGTAGAAGTTGTGTTAAAGTACTCGTAGGGTAGACTCTATGGAAAATTCATGATATGGTGATCCACATTCTTCCGCAGAGAAGTAGTTCTTAAGGAAATATGATTGTGTTGTAAAGGTGCCACATCAAAGAGATCATGTCATCAAACTTTATACAGTAAAAGTTACAAGTAATAGTGTTCCAGTATGAACCCTAACAAAGGAAAGCAATGATGGAAGCCCAATGGAAAGCTCTACATTCTTCTAGAAGTGAAAGGATGATCTTAAAATTTTGTAAATATATTCTACAATGATAAAAGTGTACTACTTAGTAGTATCAAGTAATGTAGTGGTCTGTAAGCATAGTTTTTGGATGACTGTTAGCTATAGCCTATTTGAAATTATTTGTTCCTATACTTTCAATGGGTTTCTCCTTATGTGCCGGCATTTTATGGTCAAATACTTAAGGGAAAGGTTGAATGAACATTGTGAATGGTCTACAACACCTACATAATGGTCCACATAATTATTTTGTTATCTCCCTGGCTATGTGAAGTCAAACAGTGAGAGTGTTAATGGTATTAATATTATTTGGGCTAACATGACTTGTTTCATTCTCTACAGTTGATCTTGTTCAATTAATTTTGTCTTGAAGAATTTTTTGTGATGTATTTAGGCCCTGAAATAGCATATGATGATCCACAACTAAATCTCTTTGATTGTGGATAAGAGACCAAAATGTGATTTATTTTGCTGTGTGAAGTTTGATAAGAGCTCTAACAATAAAAGATATAATAGGTCCTAGTGTCTGGTATGCTACAATGGGTATTGCATACAAAATCTATTTTACAAATAGGGAAGGATCTACTATCACCACAAAAATTCATACCACTCGTCAAATGGTGAAATAAAGTACCAATGTTGACCTATGTGAGCTATTGAGAGAATAGCTGATGGAAAACTTGAAAATATAAAAAGGAAACCAAGTACAACTTCAGGTTTGATTCCTTGATCATATGTCTTACTTTTTTCTTCCTAAATGAATTAACTGTCTTCAAAGGAAAAATGTGGGATAAATTCACTCTGGTAGCTACAAAAATGAAGAAGCATATAAATGGATTTTTGGATGAACAATCATATACTACCATGTATGGGGTTTCTTTAAAAATTTGCAACAAGAGTTGCAAGGGAGATATAGGATATAACCTAGTTTGGTCTAGAAATATGAAAATGAGATAACTTTTATGGTAAAAAAGGATCATTGTTTTATGGAAGTAATAGAACCTAGAACTGTATGGATATATGAACTACCTTATGAGGTTGAGGATGGTTTTGTGCAAAGTTACATAGATATTTTGTTGTCAAAACCTAGAGATCCTAAAATCAAAAGATTTGGTACATATAGAGAGATCATGGATGAAATCTACCAAAAAGAGAGAGAAGAAACCAGTGAAAAGAAAGTTGAAAAAGTGTTGAAGGAAATTGGTGCTCCACGTTACTCAAAAATTAAAAGCAAAGAGGAGCTTTACAAGATATTGGGTACATTTATTGCTCCTGCAGTGGCTTCCAATATCAAATTTTCTCTTCTAGAAGCTAGTCCTGGTCTAAGAAGATCAGGTAGAACCTCTCCTATTGTTACATGTTGTAGTGTAGAAAAAAGTAACCATTTTTCACACTTAATTTGGGAATAATTAATAATAAAATGAGCTTAATTATGCCTCGATTTAGTGTTGTAATTTGTTTTACACATTCACATTAATTTTAGGACCCTTATTAATAAAATGGCCTTAATGGTTCCTTATTTAGGGTGTTGTAAAGTGTATCTTTACACTTTCACATTAATCTAGGGCTTTATTAATTAATTGAGGTTAATTGGACCCTTTTAATTCAAATCCAAGACTAATTAATTGTAAATTATGAGGGATAAAGCCCGACATTCATAAATGATATAACACAACACTTAATTTTTAAAGGTGTGTATCCTAGGTTAGTAACCTAGCAAATGGGTCCTCACTAGGTCCTAGGACCCTATTTTCACATTATCTTTCAAATTGTTCAAAGTGTGTCCTAGCTAAGTGAGCTAGGACTCATTCACCACATGGAAAATGGGTCCTCACTTAGACCTAAGACCCCCCCTTGGGATATGTTTTTGGCGGTATTTTAATGATTTGAAATTCAAGATCTGATGTGGTCTTGTGTTATTTGAATTTTGGGAATTAAGAATAAGATATGTATAAATACAAGGATATTTCACTATGTTTCATCTAAGAAATCCTAGAAAATTGAAGTTATCATAAGAGCACTTTCACAAGAGCATTGATAAAGCATTCAAGAGCAATTTCTAAGGCATTCAAGGGAAGATTTGTAGAAGTTTATTGTGCAGAAATCAAGAGTCATTTCATCATGTCAAAGGCATAGTGCATCATGCATGTTGTTGAGCTAATGTTGTGATGTAGCATTGAAGATCCAACTCAAGCATTTTTTCATATCGAGGTTCATGATCAAGATCTATATCCATTGAGGCCACTTCATGCAAGATTGTTGATTTGTACTCCAAGGTTCAAATAAGGTGTGGTGAGTTGTGACATTGTTTATTCGTTCATCATTCCTTTATGCATTGTTTCATTTCAAGGTTTAATTACCAAAATGGGGTCTGACCAAGGAAAACCTCTATTACCTAACAAAACAACATTTTTCTCTCCTTTGATGTGTTATTGCAGGTTTTAGGTTGAAGATCATTTAGAGAGAAAAAATGGAGAAAGTTGCAAATTTGTCACCTTTCTTGCAAAATCATGAAATCTAAGCTACATAATTTATTTACATGTTTTTGATAGTCTCCAACTAGGATTTGGGAGTGCAAACATTGAAGAACAAAACCCTGAAATTGATTTTCCAGAACCCTAGTCAAGACCCATTCGCCATAGGGCGAATGAGTCCTCAATGAAGCTTGAGAAGTCACTTTTTGCAATAGGTACACATCATTTGACCCTCTTAAAACCTGCCTTTTGATTGCTATATTGGTTAGGTTTGATTTATGATTGTCATTTACACATTATAACCCTCATAATTGAGTGAAACATAGGAAAATAGGTTCATCTTAATCATCCATTTTGGTGAACAACCTATATTTTTCTTTGTTTCTCATATGCTTCACTACCTTCTGAATCCACTCAAACAACTGACAATAAAAGAAAAGCCACATCTCAAATTTCTCCAGAGAAAAAGGCCACTAAAGCTATACATGCTAGGCCTAAAAGAAAGGCCAAGAGAGAAAAATCAAATGAGGAAGAGTTAGATGATATTGAGGATATTGAAGTAAAAGAATTAAAATCTTATATTTTTGAGAAAAGAAAGGAAGGAGAAAGTCAAAGAAAAGAAGAAGAGACCTCCTTATAGAAATAGAAAGGAAAAGGAATTGCTAAAGAAAATAATGAGAACGCTCCCCAAGTCACACATGAGCCCATAGAATTTGATGCAATACTAAATGGAATTGTGGCAAATGATTTACTAAATGAAACAATGTTGTTGCATCGTGATGTTCCTCCAGGAGATAAAAGGATAATTGAAAAAGTTGTCATTAATTATATGCTAATGCAAAATATCCCTTTCAAAGATATTGTTGGCAAGGCTCCAAATAGCCTTGTTCATGCTGTAAGGAAAAGAAGAGAAGATGCAATTAAAACCAACAAAGATTTGAAACTACAAGCAATTGATAAAACTAGAATCTCTATTTCTCAAGAAGAAAAATAAAAGATCACCTGGATACAAGCTAAAGAGATATGTACCAAGAGTAGATAGATCTTCTAATTAGATTGGATGAGGATCTACAAAAGAAAATTCAAAATGAAATTTGAAGACAATACAAGGAAAATCATTAATGAGATGTAAGGTAATGTCGATGGTGCATCACAAGATCCTTCAGAAAATACAAATTCAAAAGATATATTTGGTCAAAAAGAAATGCAAGGACCCTTCAGACAACATGAAGGAGAAGGAATCCTAGGTGTACATAAAGTGCAAGTTGTCTCTAAAATAGAAAATGAAGAAGACAAAGGATTTGAAGAGAAGACAACGAAGATTCTTGAGGAGATGAAGATGAGTATGGATCATACTTCTCCATATGACTCTATCTTGCAGGATATTCTTGATGTTTCTACTCAATATATTGATCTATCAATTCTTGAAGGTAATGTGACTATTGGTGATAGCAATCAAATGGGGAAGCTACTCCTCTGGTGATTACAAGTACACAAGGCACTGAAAGTCAGAGTGAAGTTGGTGCTCCTCCTCTGAGACATAATGTTGCTCCTTCAAAGAATTTAGAAAGCAATGAGAAAATGAATGAAGATAATCCTAAGATTGTTCAAGATACAAAAGAGAGGGTTGTGGAGAAGCAAGATGCTTCTATGGGTAAAGATTAAAGTTCCTCATCTTCATATTCACAAAAATACCTTTTTATCTTTGCAAATGTAGTTCCAACCAATAATAACTCCTCAACTTCTGCATATCCCCACTCATGAAGGCTAGGTAGATCTATCTAATATTTCTCCCCTTCACAAATTACATCTTGATGATACTCTACATACCTCCACAGGGAAATCTTACAAGAACATATATAAATAAAAATGAATTGATTGATGATATTGTAAGGATCATTCAAGAAGGATTACCAAAAGTAAACATTGATGTTATCCTACCTCTAGAACAAAAACTAAAGCTTTAAATGGATTCCCTTAAGGATCATTCCTCTCACTTGGAGAAAAGGGTAGAACAAAGAAAATTGAGTAATAAAAGAATGGAAGAAGCATCTTATTGGTGTGCTAGTGCACATAATGAACTGCAAGAAAACTTGAAGATTTTTAAAGAATGTATAAGTGAAGTGACTACTTTGTATCAGTTTTTCTTAAGGTGGCCAAGCTCCACCAAAAATATCAAAGATCAGAATGACTCCATTGAGTCACAAATTGTTAAATTGGTTGAAGTGTATGATTTATGAAGAGATATGAATGGATCAATAAGAGCTCAAATAGAAAATATTCATGTGTAGCTAACATTACTTCAAGACCAGAGAGAGTAGTTAAAGAAACAGTTTGGTCAATTGAGGGAAGCAGTCAACTTGAAAGTTGTTTCTCTATCAGGGCTACTTCTGAATGCAGAAAGTGTTGGTAAGAAAATGAAGACTCTGAGTAATACAAATGAAGCTGAGGATTTGTACATGTAGTGTGAATTCCAAAATAAAATTCTTTCTTCAGCAAAAGCATACTAGGTTGCAACCTTGGTGCAATTCAAATAAATTCATAAGAAAATCCTACCTTCTAAGGAAGGTACAAAGGTATGATCTAGAAAATTTTGGTCTTTGCAGAGTACTCCAATTCTATTATAATTCCTTGGGGATCTTAATTAATAAAGGAAATATTAATTTTATACCTAATTTGGTGACCCAAAGCATATTTGTAATTGGTAACCCATCATCTTGTTGAATATCTCCTATAAAATCTCTCAAGTTGTGGCATATTCTTCCTCAATTGGTCTTCCCTAAGAAAAATGGTTTCAATAAGTTGCAGTACATATTCAACAACATTATTATTATTTCGAAGGGGATGGAATATGCCTAACACTCCCAAAAATCTATAATTTTTCTCAAAATTGAATTCGTTAAGGATTGTGACCATATTGAATGACCTTTTAATATTGCCATGCTTTATGCAATGAATTTTTTTGCACCATATTTTGTGCATTTAGTTAAAATTATTTTTGTAGATACATCTACTCACATCATCATTAATGGAAAACAATCCAATTCTTTTGGTATCTTCCAGTCTACTTTCTAAGGTTTCCCTTTAGCTCCTATATTTTATGTGCTTGCTATAGAAGGATTTAGCTATGTTTTTAACTTTTTAGCCCATATAATTTCTAATAAGCTGGTTAAGGGAATTGTGTTTCCCAGTTCATCTACCTAGCTCATCAACGACCACTTTGCAAACATCTTCTTTATCACTTTGATCAAAGACAAGGATAATTTTAAATAGGTCTTTCATTACCTAGACATATTATTCAAGGTTTCATGTTCAAGTATTCAATGGTAGAAGACTCAATGCTAAAGACAATCTTTCCTTCTTAAGCTTGACTAGTGATTTCATTCAATTCGAAGTGAATTGATCACTAGGAATTCTTCCATATTTCTTGGCATCCCCTTTTCCTTTCAAGCATCTCTTACTACCTTATGGAAAGTTTTTTTATCCAAAATTGAGAAAAAGTTGGCTTATTGGATTACTAAGACTCTCTCTCTAGCTAGTAAATTTTGGGTGTGCTAAAATTTTAATTGCTACTCATGTTCTTGTTGGATTCCTAAGGCTTCCTATTTGAAAATTGAAAAGTTATTTGGGGGCTATAATTGGGCATATTTTGATGGTAACAAGGAATTTCACCATGTGGCTTAGGAATATTGTTGTCTCCTCCATGGTCTTGGGGAATAGGATTACTCTCAATCTATTGTTTAGGCTTAACACTTTCTTCTTAATGGATTATTAGTGTCCTCGAAAGCAAGGATGCTTACAAATTCCTTATTTAGCATTGTATTTCCTCTAGAGATTCATCTAGGAATCCATCTTGGAAAGTCCTTGGGCTTCATATTCTCCTCACTATGAAGGAACCCATTCACATAAAGGGAAAATTTGTTATCAAAAGTATTTGGAAGGCTTGGGATTCTATCAGGCCTTGGCTTTTGTGGGTCATTTTTTTTTGCAATAGTCTTTCTATAAATCACTAGTCTATCTACTGATCACATTAATTCTTGTCAAGGTTGACCTCTAGCTAAAGCCCCTTGGGTTTGAACTTTGACGTTTTATAACAAAGGTGAATTTTTGCCAAATATTTTTAATAAAGTCACTAAGGATTTTTTATCTTAGCTTGAGGACAATCTCAAATTTTGGCTTTCCAACTAGAATCGTGAGACATACTAGACAATTATTGATCTCATTCCTTGCCATATGGTTCACAAAATTAGGGTTAGGAATTTCAATCCTTGGTGGAAGGATTAGAAATGGTATCTTGATACACCATTTCACAATGACAAAGCTCACAAAGGGAATTTTTGGATTACACCTCATCTTCCCATGGCGGCTCAATTAAATCTTCATTAGCACCTTTGGTCCTCTCAAAACACTTGACACTATAGATTCTTATACTTTATGGCCTATTATTCTTGATTATCAAGGCCTCCTAGCACTTGGATCCACTATGTCTCATCTAGGTGTCACCAATCCATGTTATCCATTTTGTGGACAATTTGAAACTCTTAAGTACCTTTTTTTAGTTTTGCACAATAGCCTAGGAAGTTTGGACTTGGATTCACAACTTCTTCAAGTCTTTTAGGCCTAACCCATTTTCATGATATATGGTTTTGTTGGGAGATTAGCATTGCCTCCCTTTCAAATTACCAAATTTATCATACTTTTAGGGTGGAGATTCCTTTTGGCATTTAATAGATGTAAATTATGTAATTTTTAATAGTTGTGCAATTGATATTCATTTCTCCTTTTACATTAAAGCTACAATTTGCTCCAATATGCTTATGTAGATTCAGATGCAAGCAAACAGAGTTGCACTTGAAGTTTCTCATCTATAGGTACTTTTAGATCACTTGGATAATTTCTCTTGTATGGTTACTGAGATGTTGCCTCCTTCTAGTTTTGCCTCCCACTAGCATCACTCCCCTCCATGTGGTTGCAAATGTTGACATAGTTAGCCTACCAAAAGAGATCATAGATCCTAGTCACATGGCTCTCAACCACCTTATAGATGAGCTAGGGATCATGTTATCCACACATGGTCTCAACCTTCTCATTTTCCATTGACCTCTTCACCTGGGTACATGGTGCTTCTCATTGGCTATATTTGACAAGTTTCTTCAGCTTGATTTGGCAATTTTTTGTATTCATGCTTAGCAACCTATAAGTGAAGATCAAGAAGAGGAAGGTATAACTATTAGTTGTAAATTGATTATTAATAGTTTCATCCTTCTTGATGTATGGGGAAAAGAAAATGATTGTGACCCCCCTTGATGATGTAGCTCTCACCACGTAGCAACTTTGTTGATTCTTGATGTTTAGGCTTGACCCCACGAATCATTATCTTAGTAATTTCAACTTGATCCTACTTAGACTTTGAAGGTATTCCTTCTTCCACACAAAATATATCCATTTCTCCCATATAAAGCTATTAAATTTTACCACAATTGGTACCCACAAATTACATGGCATTTAGATTGGGTATGCCCATGAAAATGAAAACTTTAATGAGACAAAATCCAAGAACCTGGCCATGAACATGGCTAAAACAGTTGGGAACCTATTGTGTCGTAGGAGGCAATAGCTATCCAAAACATGGTCAAATGTCCATCCAGTACGCTGGATGAACAATACGATCATAGGACATTGACAAGATTTGAGACTGGACAAAACAACTTTGGAATTGCCCAACTTGGAAGTAACTGGTCCTTAACAAAACCATATTACTTAAGATAAGATGGTAATAAGTAAGACTGATTCTGTGCTGAGCACAAAATATCTGATTTGATCGCCAAGAGCTGAATTGACTGGCTACTGGCGTTATGTTTACGTGAAGTTAAAGAGAGAGACTAGGTGTTGAATCTTTTTCAGCACAGTTTCCATGTTGACTACACTGACAGCTGCCTTCAATCTCATTCGACCGGCCGGCATTAGTCGGTGTGAGGATAGAGACATGACTGTAAATGTACCCTTCAAACAAAGGTATAGTATGTCAATCCCTGTATACTGAAAACGGTTTGATTGTACAGAACAGATGTAAAGACTGTCACTGACCCATTTATTATGTGATTTTCTGTAATGAAGTTGATCTACTTGTCCTTTTTGGGTTTCCTTACAGTCCACAATTGCACATCCATAAAGCTGAACGCAAACACACTACAGCAGTGGTGGATTTGTAGAAGTTATTCTTTTTTTGGTCTCCATTATTAGGTAGAGGTGTTTGTCAAGAAAATTAGCACTTGCAGAAAAAAGAACTTTAAAGAATTACAAGAGAGATTATGATAAAAATGAAAAAAAGTAAGGATTTGACTCATATTTTTCGTGTTAATCTACTATTATAATTCTAGTTTTTTATTTTTTTTTTCAAAAATTATTTTGTAAGTGTAGCTAAAACTTTTATGTATCTTCTAAAAAAATAGATTTATAGATAATTCTTAATGGAAGTAAATATTTCTTATTCTCAAAAAATATGAGTGAAATGGAATTATATTTCATAATCATGAAAATTGGGCAGGATTTAGATAATAGAGTTGGCTTCAAAAACGAAATAATTGTAACAAAAAACCTTGATCTTAAAAAGAAATATAATTATTCGTGAGATTGCATAATCATAAAGTTATAATGATGAAAAAACTTAACAAAGAAAGCTATAAAGCTCATACTATGAGGAAGTCTTGATCATCTAGCTTGCACAGGCCTTTGTTAGGGAGATATTTTCCATCATCAATGGGCTTCTAGCTAGTGAGCAATGTCTTCATTTTCTTGAGGTTGTGAATTTAGAATATTAGGTTGCAATTGAATCTAGAAAGCATTCCTCTATGGCTAAAGACAAAGTTTGGATAGGAGAAATTGTCCAAACCTCTACGAGGGGCTTTCCCACATCATTGAAGGGATGTAAGTGAGTAGTGTGGAGGTGGTGACTATCCCATTTTCTACCCAATTGAGTGGTGTTGAGAAAATCAAAATTCCCACATTGTTGGCCCTAATGGTGTGATATAGCACAAGGAAGCAAGGATGGTGACACTAGTCACCATAATGCAATGAGTATTTCCCTAGGGATCCAAAAGGGACTAGAGATGGGCCACCTCCAACACCACTTTATTAGCACGAACTAAAATCTATATGAGAACATTAAAGATACCAAGACAAATTTGTGTGAGAAAAAAAAGTGGAATCAACATAAATATTAGCAAATAGAGTAGCATTTATATATTTCCAAATGCTAAAAGGAATATCAATTTTGAAAGCATGTCATAGCTAGGTAAATCTACCTAACAATCTAAGTTCATCTCCAAAATAAAAAATTTGTGAGGTGAAGAGATCTAATCTAAAAGGCTTGAAGAAAATCATGAATCCATAACCAATTTGATTATGCATAAGCATATAACAAAACTAATGATTAAATCATTTTGAATTATCTATGAAATAAGAATCTAGGGTTTGACACACTTGAATGTGTTAACAATTTGTCACTAGGATACCTTAGTAGAGTAAACATCAAGCAAATGAATATTGGGCTCCATAACAACTTTCCAAATGATTTGGTAATGTTTATTCCAAATGAAAGATAAAGATTGGAGAGAGCATCTATTAGGAAAGGAGTTGTACACCTTGCATAAAATATATAATATTTTGTAAATCTATGGTCTATCTAAAAATGTGATGCCACAGTTTTGAGTAGAGCAATATTTCCAAGGAATTTGTATGTAACATTGAGAAGATGCATTTAATGTATAAGGGGGGTCACATTAAGACACTTGGATCTAGAGTCGAACATAGGCATCCAACTTGGAAATGCCACTTGCATTGATTGGAAAACTTGGTAGGTTTTAGACTTGTTGATGCTTGCCTATAAAAAGTACTTGGGATAAAATATTATAGAAAAAGTAGCTAGAAGACAAGGTTATGATGTTAGATCTCTTTCATCATTGAAGAGTGTTGATTTATCTTGTTGATCTCGGTAATGAAATGGGAGTATGGCTATGATGTTGCTAGATTGTTAACACCTAGGTTGAAAGGCAATGTGTTGAAAGTAACATATTATCTTTGAGTTTCAATATTTTTTCTTTTTCCTAAAAGAGTATTGATACTATAAAATTGTAGTGTAATGGATTTGTTGTTGATAATACACTAGGTGTGCTTTGGAGGATATGTTTTTTGCAAAAACGTTTTTCAAAGGTATATATTGTGTTTTGAGTTTATTTTTTATTGGGTTTTTTTCTTCTATTTTATATTGCAAGCATTCTTTTGTTAGAATAATATAATTTTCTATAATTAGTATTAATGTTAACCTATCAAGGGTTTATACTTATGCTAAATTTCTTATATTTGGTATTACACCCATATTTTAGCTTGGTTGATCCATGGGAGGAAGGGAATTTTCAAATCTATATTAATCTTTGTTATTAGTGGGAGCTTCTTGTATATGCTGAGTATTTTTAGGTACAAATAAATGGTGAACACTTTAAGAAAATAAAAATTGGAGATAAAAAACTTTTGCAAAGGTTGTGAAGTTGGTATTTTGGTGGCCTAGAAGCTCCTAGAATAACCCATAGATATATGATTCTATAGAGATTGTGGAGTTGGTATTTTGATGACCTTGAGCTATTGGACAACCCCTAGAGACATCTTGTGGATTTATGTTGTTTATATTTGTGGGTTGCAAATTTATGGCTATTTGATTTGAATAATTCTATATCTACTATTCATGCCATGGGAAGACTCTACATGGTGCCTTGAATATTTTATTATTGAAGAAAATTTCAATCCACATTTTTTTTGGGTCTACACTATTTTGGTGGATCCAAGTTGCATTATCTTGAAATTTGTAAACTGTGTTTTTATTATGTTTGGTTTTAGGATGAGCACCAGCTATGCCTTTTCCCATCTTTGGAGGTTTCATGTGTTCTATTATTTTGTGGATGTTATTTTTCTACCTACATGTTGCCTGAAAAAACTTTTTAAAGTGTCCATGCTCATTCTATTTAGCTGACCATTTATATTTCATTATTATTGTTATTAAAGTAAACATGGGAGAGGGCCTAGACCCATTAGAAAATATCGAAGAAGGCTAACAAAGAAAGTCTCACTAGGGGTGAGATTAAAGAGAAAAAAAAGCCAACAACGACAAATAGAGACAATAGAAGATCAACATGATGTAACTATAAATAAACAAGTAGTTTCAGACCTTTTATGACCTACCATTCACAATTGAGGAACTCCAACTTCTCTTAAAATGACACCTCATTGTGAACTCCACTTTGATCATCAATATTGACATGAGGAAAATCATTATGGACAATAGTTTTACCTTTGGTTTCCTTCCTATTATTGGATGATGTATAATAGAGTCTACCAAGATTGATTTCACCTGAGTAGCAAACTCTGCCATCTTGTGTTTGGTTTTCCTTTTCTCCAACTCAATATAGAAAACCTGAAGAGTAGGAGCAGTATTTTTCACTGAGTCTTTGTAGTAAGAAACAATTTCCTTTGTATTCTTATGAATATTATCTTGATTCACTTTGAGATAATTTGCATCCTTCTTCAGGCGTCTTCGCTTTATCAAAATTCCCATCCTCATTCTTGATATCCTCCACCTCCTTTTCGAGTTTTTCCCACTTGGCAAACTTCTTAGCCAGGCTCTTCATATAATCCGAAACATTGTCCTGTATCTCCTCATCATGCCACTCCAACGATTTAGCTAGAGAAAGGGATTCTAGTTTATGAATCATTCTCTTGGAAACATTCCATTAGGAAAATTTCCATTTAAGAATATCATTTTGTATATTGATCGCCTTACACAGGTTATTCACTTTATCCCCTAGCTGGTGGCAAGATTTGTAGGAAGGATTAACTTCAAAGGGTCCAAGGATTGGGTGTCTAGGCGTTATGACTATAAGGAATCTCTAAAGAAACATGATTGTTATCATTAAAGCACAGAGAAAAATTAGGGTAAGGACAAGCAGCAGAGGATCCACCTTTAATAGGAGAGTCCTCGGGGAAAGGACTATATGAGGGAGGAGGACTAAACTAAAAGTGGGAGAATAGCCAACACAATTTGGACTCGAAGAGAGCTAGGTAGAGTATCTTCTTCATCAAATGAGGGGATAGAGATACTCAAGAAGGAATTCATAAAAGAGACATTTTGGGCCCATATGGAGATGTAGATGGGTCCATAGGGAGAACATTGGTAGGGTTCGGTCAAGGAGAGTCATGCAACACATTAAGGTTAGACATGCTAGTTTTAGGATTTTTAAGGGTGAGACCATTCTCTATTCTGATTAAAGAGGGGTTATACACCCTTGGAAAATTGAAGGGATTCAAGTGAGAATTAGATTTTAGCAGTATAGGTAGTATATGAGCTTCTGGTGTAAGGGTAGGGTTTTTCCATTAAACATAATCTTTTGAACAAAATCAATCAAAGAGGAATGCAACCAAAATAAAATGTTCATCTTAATATTGTGTCTAAAATGATTCAACATAGGAAATAGGTAAGCATAAAACCTCTTGTAGCAACCTTCAAGAATGACATGTCTCATTAGAACCTTGGCAACTCACTTCCAGAATCTAGGTAGGTCATCTCTATTAAACAAATTTTAAAGTCTACAAACCTTCCTGCTTCTTTTAAGGAATATGTTCATAGCATCATGATAACTCCCTTTCACCTTTAGAGGAAGACCAATAGCTATAGAAATCATATCCATTGAAACTTTTAAGGAAATGCTTCACACCTAAATTATTTTGACTTTCCAAGAGTTAGCGAATTCCATCGAGATTAGGGATTCATAACCATTCATGGCTTTGATGTAGGGAGAGAGTTTTCCTCTCTTCAAGATGAACCAAATATCTTTATCATTTTTTTAAAATTTCATTGTCTTTAGACTTAGTTTGTAACAAGTCCCCTCCCATTGTGGCAAAGAAGATAATGACATAAGGGAGGCAACCAGGGGAAGAATGTGAAATTAACTAGAGACCATACAAAAGTAGAGGACTTCCAAGAATAATTGAGAAGGGAGATATAATTTCTTGCCTCAAATTTTTATTATGAGGAAGTCAACCTAGATTAATTGCCTTCGTGTCGATGAGATGTTCTAGTACATCATTTGACAAGAGGAGGATTATCACCTTGTGCTTAATTTTTGACATGATTTCTAATATGATCCAGGAGGGAGAAAATATCATTCCAAATCATTATGGAATTGATATGGGGACCTAGGTTAGCAAGGAGATCCATTGTTGAATTCCCTCCTCTAAACACGTGCTAAATTTTAAATTCTTCTAACCTTTTGATATTGAATATGGTTTTCCCAATTATGTATTCATAAGTCCAATAGGATTAACTTTGGAACTTGACATGCCAATGATATTTTTAGAGTCCCCCTCAATAATAGCCTTTCTAATTCCTTTGGTGATGGCAAGAAGGATACCATGGTAAATAGTAGCATCCTTGGTTAAATTTGAATATTGGACTCCCTTGTTCATAGCGAAATATTTCATTCGTTGTTACACAACAAATAGGTAAGGGAAATATCATGAAGATGATATCTTGGGCAATGTTATTTACTCAAAGGATGCTTTAAGACATAGCTAGAGTGATATATTAAGTGGCATGAAGTCTATAATCTTATCTTAGAAAGTAAGTGTAATATAGAAAAAGGGAATCCTAAGTTTAATATCTAAATCTAGGATTACTTTTGCTCCTTTTTCAAAGGTACATTAGGATGTAAATCAATAAGGTGAAATTAGATTGAATTTCAACCATGAAGGTGAGTCAAACAGACCTAGATCTTATCCTTTCAATCCTTGGAAGTGGATAGGAATTTATTTGCCTTGATTGACCTAATTAGACTATGTGCCCTAATATGAAAAATGCAAGATCCCAATGACTGACAAACTGGAACAGATATTTGCAAGCAGATCTAAGAAGAGCAGAAAACTGTGTACCTATCCTGTAAATTTGGAAATGGTCCGAGTAGGAGGACAGATTTGTCCAAGGTACAATTACTAGTTAGAAATTGATTATTAATAGTGTCATCCTTGTTGATGTATGGGGAAAATAAAATGATTGTGATCCCCCTTGATGATGTAGCTCTCACCACATAACAACTTTGTCGGTTCTTGATGTTTAGGCTTGACCCCACTAATCACTGTCTTGTAGTTTCAACTTGATTCTACTTAGACTTTAAAGATATACCTTCTACCACACAAAATATACACATTTCTCTCTTATAAAACTATTAACTTTTACCACAATTGTTACCCACAAATTAAATGGTATTTAGATTGGGTATGCCCATGAAAATGAAAACTTTAATGAGACAAAATCCAAGAACCTGGCCATGAACATGGCTAAAACAGTTGGAACCTATTGTGTCGTAGGAGGCAATAGCTATCCAGAACATGGTCAAATATCCATCCAGTACGCTGGATGAACAATACGATCATAGGACATTGACAAGATTTGAGACTGGACAAAACATCTTTGGAATTGCCCAACTTGGAAGTAACTGATTCTTAACAAAACCATATTAC
This sequence comes from Sequoia sempervirens, assembly GCA_007258455.2. NCBI lineage: Eukaryota > Viridiplantae > Streptophyta > Pinopsida > Cupressales > Cupressaceae > Sequoia > Sequoia sempervirens. The sequence goes on from VDFB02271358.1 coordinate 1,143,782,273, forward strand.
TTAGATAAGATGGTAATAAGTAAGACTGGTTCTGTGCTGAGCACAAAATATCTGATTTGATCGCCAAGAGCTGAATTGACTGGCTACTGGCGTTATGTTTACGTGAAGTTAAAGAGAGAGACTAGGTGCTGAATCTTATTCAGCACAGTTTCCATGTCGACTACACCGACAGCTGCCTTCAATCTCATTCGACCGGCCGGCATTAGTCGGTGTGAGGATAGAGACATGACTGTAAATGTACCCTTCAAACAAAGGTATAGTATGTCAATCCCTGTATACTGAAAACGGTTTGATTTTACAGAACAGATGTAAAGACTGTCACTGACCCATTTATTATGTGATTTTCTGTAATGAAGTTGATCTACTTGTCTGTTTTGGGTTTCCTTACAGTCCACAATTGGACATGCAAAAAACTGAACGCAAACACACTACAGCAGTGGTGGATTTGTAGAAGTTATTCTTTTTTTGGTCCCCATTATTGGGTAGAGGTGTTTGAAAGGAAAATTGGCACTCGCAGAAAAAAGAAATTTAAAGAATTATAAGAGAGATTACTGATAAAAATGAAAAAAATAAGGATTTGACTAATCCTATTCATGTTAATCTATTATTATAAATCTAGTTTTTTTTTTTTTTTTTTTCAAGAATTAAAATTATTTTGAAAGTGTATCTAAAAATTTTATGTATCTTCTAAGAAAAAAGTTTTTATATATAGTTCTTAATGGAAGTAAATATTTCATAAAACAAAAAATCATGAATATAATTATTCGTAAGATTCCATAATCATAAAATCATAATGATCAAATTTTTTTAACAAAGCAAGCTATAAAGCTCATACTATGAGGAAGTCTTGATCATCTAGCTTGCCCGGGCCTTTGTTGAATTTAGGATGCTTGGCTACAATTGAATCTAGAAAACATTCCTCTAAAACTAAATGACAATGTCCAAATAGGTGAACTTGTCCAAACCTTTAGGAGGGGCTTTCCCACATCATTGAGGGAATGTAAGTGAGTAGTGTGTAGGTGGTGAGTATCCCATTTGCTACCCAATTGAGTGGTGTTGAGAAAAATCAAAATCCCCACATTGTTAGCCCTAATGATGTGATATAGCATAAGGCAGCAAGGATGGTGGCACTAACCATAATGCAGAGTATTTCGCTAGAGATCCAAAATGGTCTAGAGGTGGGCCACCTCCAACATCACTTTATTAGCATGAACTAGAATCTATATGAGAACATAAAAGATACCAACACAAATTTGTGTGTGTAGAAAAAGTGGAATCAACATAAACATGAGAAAATAGAGTAGTATTTATATATTTCCAAATGCTAAAAGGAATATCAAATTTGAAAGCATGTCATAGCTAGGTAAATCTAGCTAAGAATCTAAGCTCATCTCCAAAATAAAAATTGGTGAGATGTAGAGATCTAATCTAAAAGGCTTGAAGAAAATAATGAATCCATAACCAATTTGATTATGCATGAGCATATAACAAAAACAATTAATAAATCATTTTGAATTATCCATGAAATAAGAATCTAGGGTTTGACACACTTGAATGTGTTTTGTCACTAGGATACATTAGTAGAGTAAACATCAAGGAAATAAATATTGGGCTCCATAACAACTTTCCAAATGATTTGGAAATGTTTATTCCAAATAAAAGATAAAGATTAAAGAGACCATCTATTAGAAAAGATGTTGTACACCTTGCATAAAATATATAATATTTTGTAAATCTATGGTCCATCTAAAAATGTGATGCCACAATTTTGAGTAGAGCAATATTTCCAAGGAATTTGTATGTAACATTGAGAAATCTATGCATTTAATGTATAAAGGGGGTCGCATTAAGACACTTGGATCTAGAGTCAAACATAAGTACCCAACTTGGAAATGTCACTTGCATTGATTAGAAAACTTAGTAAGCTTTAGACTTGTTGATGCTTGTCTATAAAAAGTACTTGGGATAAAATATTATAGATGGAGTAGCCAGAAGACAAGGTTATGATGTTAGATCTCTTCCATCATTGAAGAGTGTTGATTTATCTTGTTGGTCTTGGTTATGAAATTGGAGTATGGCTATGATGTTGCTAGATTGTTAACACCTAGGTTGAAAGGCAATGTGATGAAAGTAACATATTGTCTTTTGGTTTGAGTATTTTCTCTTTTTCCTTAAAATACATTGATACTATAATATTGTACAAGTGTAATGGATTTGTTGTTGATAATAAATTGGGTGTGCTTTAAAGGTTATGTTTTTTGTAAAAAAAGTCAAAGGTATATCTTGTGTTTTGAGTTTATTTTTTATTGGAATTTTTTATTCTATTTTATATTACAAGAATTATTTTGTTAGAATAATATAATTTTCTACAATTAGTATTAATGTTAACCTGTCAAGGGCTGATACTTGTGTCAAATTTCTTATATTTGGTATTAGACCCAAATTTTAGCTTGGTTGATCCATGAGAGGAAGGCCATTTTCAAATCTATATTAATCTCGGTTATTAGTTGGATCTTCTCATATACATTGAATATTTTTAGGTACAAATAAATGGTGAACACTTTAGGAAAATAAAAAATGAAGATACAAAGCTTTTACACAGGTTGTGGAGTTGGTATTTTGGTGGCCTAGAAGCTTCGAGAATAACCCATAGATGCATGATTCTATGGAGATTATGGAGTTGGTCTCTTGATGACCTTGAGCTATTGGACAACCCCTAGATACATGTTGTGGATTTATATTGTTTATATCTATGGGTTGAAAATTAATGGCATATTTGATTTGAATTATTCTATATCTAATATTCATGCCATGAGAATACTCTACATGGTGCCTTGAATATTTTATTATTGAAGAAAATTTCAATCCATATTTTTTGGGTCTACACTATTTTGGTGGATCCAAGTTACATTATCTTGAGATTTGTAAATTTTGTGGCTATTATGTTTGTTTTTAGGGTGAGCACTAGCTATGCCTTTTCCTACCTTTGGAGGTTTCATGTGTTCTATTATTTTGTGGACATTATTTTTCTACCTACATGTTGCATGAACAAACTCATAACATTTTTTTAAAGTGTTGATGCTCATTCTATTTAGTTGACCATTTATATTTCATTAGGATTTTTTATTAAAGTAGACATGGGAGAGGGTCTAGACCCATTAAAAAATAACCAAGAAGGCTAATAGAGAAAGTCTCACCAGGAGTGAGACTAAAGAATATAAAAAGCCAACAACAAAAAATAGAGACAATAAAAGATCTACAAGATGTAACTACAAATCAACAAGTAGTTTCAAGCCTTTTATGGCCTAACATTTAGAATTGAGGAAATCCAACTTCTCTTAAAATGACACCTCATTGTGAACTCCACTTTAATCATCAACATTGAAATGAGGCATATCAATACGAACAATAGTTTTACCTTTGTTTTCTTTTTTATTATTGGATGATGTATAGTAGATTTTGTCAAGATTGATTTCCCCTAAGTACTGGACTCTACCATCTTATGTTTGATTTTGCTTTTCTTCAACTCAATCTAGAAAACCTAAAGGGTAGTAGCAATATTTTTCACTTAGACTTGGTATTAAGAAAAAATTTCCTTCATATTCTTGCTAATATTAAATCTTAATTCACTTTGGAAGAATTCACTTCCTTCTTCAAGAGTCTCCACTTATCAAAGTTCTCATCCTCATTATTGATATCCTCCACCTCCTTTTCAAGTTGTTTCCACTTGTCAAACTTCTTAGCCAGGATCTTCACATAATCCTAAACATTGTCTTGCATCTCCTCATCATGCCACTCCAATGACTTAGCTAGAGAAAGGATTCTAGTTTATGAATATTTCTCTTGAAAGCATTCCATTAGGGACATTTCTATTTAAGAATATAATTTTGTATATTGATCACCTTACACAAATTATTCACTTTATACCCCAAATGGGCACAAGATTTGTAGGAAGGGTTAACTTCAATAGGGTTCAAAGGATTGGGATTCTATGTGCTATGAATATAGGGAATCTCTAAAAAAACATGATTGTCATCATTAAATAATAGAGAAAGAATAGGGGAAGGAAAAGTAGTAGAGGACTCAACTTTAATAGGAGAGTCTTCGGGGGAAGGACTATATGAGGGAGGAGTACTATAACTGAAAGGGGGGGAACAAAAAAAACAATCTTGATTCAAGGAGAGCTAGGAGAAATATATTTTTCATCAAATGAGGAGACAAAGATACTCATCGATAAATTGATAAAATAGAATTTTTGGGCCCATATGAAGATGGAGAGGGCTCCATAGGGAGAACATTGGTAGGGTTCGACCAAGGACAGTCATACAACACATTAATGTTAGACATGCTAGTTTTAGGTTTCTTAAGGGTGAGACCCTTCTCCATCCTAACTAAAGAGGGTTTATAAACCCTTGATAAAATTGAATGGATCAAAGTGAGCTAAATTTTAGTGGTATAGATAGTATATGAGCCCTTGGTGTAGGGGCATGGTTTTTCCATTAAACAAGACCTTTTGAAAAAAATCAACTAAAGAGGAATACAACCAAAATGAATTTTTCATCTTAATATTGTGTGTAAAATGATTCAACATGGGAAATGGGTAAGAATAAAACCTCTTGAACTAGCCTTCAAGAGTGACATGTCTCATAAAAACCTTGGCAACCCACTTCCTTAATTCCAAACTCCAGGTAGATCATCTCTATTGAACCCATTTTGAAGTCTGCTAACCTTCCTATCTCTTTTAAGGAATATGTCCATAGCATCCTAGTAATTCACTTTCACCTTCTTAGGAATTTAAACCCCTTCTAGAGGAAGACCAATTGCTATAGAAATTATATCCATTGGAACTTTTAAGGAAATTCTTCACACATAAATTGCTTTGACTTTCCATGAGTTAGTGAATTCCATTGAGATTATGGATTCATAACCATTCATGGATTTTATATATGGAGAGATGTTTCCTCTCTTCAATATGGACCAAATCTATTTATCATTTTTTTTTAAATTTCATAGTCTTTAGGCTTAGTTTGTAACAAGTCCCCTCCCATTGTGGCCAAGATGATAATGGCATAAAGGAAGCAACAAGGGGCAGAATGGGAAATTAACTAGATACCACTCTTCTTCTTGACAATACAAAAATAGAAGACTCACTTCTTCTTTTCAAGAATAATTGAGAAGGGAGATATAATTTATTGCCTCAACTTTTCATTATGAGGAAATCAAACTAGATTAATTTCCTTTGTGTCAATGAGATGTTCTAGTACACCATCTAACAAGAGGAGGATTATTACCTTGTTCTTGATTTTTGACATGATTTCTAATATGGTTTAGGAGGGAGGAAATATCATTCCAAATCATTATGGAATCTATATGGGGGCCTATGTTAGCAAGGAGATCCATTTATAAATTTCCTCCTCTAAACATGTGCTAAATTTTAAACTCTTCCAACCTTTTGATGTTAAATATAGTTTCCCCAATTATGTATTCATATGTCCAACCAGGTTGGGCTTTGAAACTCAACATGTCAATGATATTTTTAGAGTCTCACTCGATAATAACCTTTCTAATTCCTTTGGTGATGGAAAAAAGGATACTATAGTAAATAGTAGAGGCCCTGGTAAAATTTGAAGATTGGACTCCCAAGTTCATAGAAAAATATTTCATTAGTTTTTACATAACAAAGGTAAGGGAAAAGTCATGGAGGTGATATCTTGGGCAATGCTATTTACTCAAGGGATGCTTTAATACATAGCTAGAGTGATTTATTAAGTGGCATGGAGTATATAGTTTTATCTTAGAAAGTAAGTACACCTAAAGGAGTACAGAAAGACTCAAGATATCACTCATGTATTTATTTGGGTGAGGATAATCTAGTTTTCAAGAGATGGCTTAGTCCCTCATCCTCATTATACCAAAGAGGGCAAAGAATCAATGTTTTTTTTAAGTTTTTACCTCAAGTTGTCACTAGGGTGACACCTTGGAGAGCAAGAACTCTAAGTGATATAGACAAATAAAAATATATATAACCCAAGCGATACCACTAAAGTATTTTTGAATTGTATATTTAGGTTGACCTCAAAAAATTATATCTTAAAAAATGAAAACTGATTTCATGGGTAGATGAAAAAATTATGGCTCCTAAAAGTTTCAAAGGTGAGATGCTTGAGTCATGTGTCTCCCAAGAAACATCTTCAAGAATATGGAGACCACAATATTTTTCTAGGATGATACTTAGGTCCGTAGAAGGCCCCAAAATATAATGATAGTGATATCTCATGGTTATGGAAAAAAATACAATATGGTATTTACTTAGTGACAACTTGAGTGACTTGGGGAGGAATTTTTAAGGTATTTTCAAAGTGATACCTAAAGTTTCTTGGAAGAATTTTTCATATTTTATCATGGTGCGAGATGAATGAAAATTTTAAGTTTTTTTGAGAATATGTACCATTCTACCATGGGAAGCTCTATATCACCTTTTAATTATATTTTTAGTACATGGTTAAATGTGAATATTTTGATATAGAGAGATGGTATTCAAGGGTTTTTTAGGATGTAAGTTATGCTAACAAGAGAGGATTTGGATCATGGTTGAATTTGAAATTTGGTAAGAATATAATTGTTGAATAGATTGAATTCTAGTTTAAATATAATGACCATGATGGCATGGTCATCTTTTGAGGATATCTAGTGGTAGTTTTGGCATGGAATGGTTGTACTTATGAATATACTATAGTTTTATCACAATCAAATTGGTAGCTTAGATCACTTTCAATGGTATAAATTTGGTAGTGAGGTGTTATTATTCAATGGTATACTTTAGATCTTAATCAAGAGTTTTGGCATGGTGCAGGGGCGCCTAGTCAAATGATGTAAATATGGTCTAATGTTGAGTTTTTTTGTTGTTGAGTCCAATTTTGATGTAATAAGGTCTATTTAGACCATTTCTAATATTTTCATGTCATGTGGGGTTGATGGAGTCAAGAGTTGTCATATTTTGCAAATGTTGTAAAAAGTCGCATTGCAACTTTGCACTTTTGTTGCTTTTGGAAGTTGAACGGTCATTTCGTTCAAAATGAACCATTGGTTTGCGGTTGAAAAAGTTTAAATATGCCTAAAAAAATTTGAGGAAAGGTTATGTTGAAAGATTTGGTGTTCAAGCAATAATAGGAACTTCATTTTCTATAATTTTCAGTGTTAATTTGTTGCTACAGGTTGTTAGTATGGCTCCGTACAATTAATAAATGGTATAATGTGAATTGGATCCGATGGAGGAATGATTCAAGAGTGTTTTTTTTTATTTGAGTTGATTTCATAAAGTTTGAAGGTTTGTATATCCAATTTATTGAGAACGGTCTGAAAACCCTAAGTCAAGGGTTTGAACAAGAAAATGGCATATTAAACCATTCCACCGGTGAAAACCTCTCCAACTCAGTGGAATGGATTTAGTTAGGATTTTTCTCAGTTTGGTAGTGATTGTAGATGCAGGGGATGGAGTTAGGGCCCTATTTGTGTAAGCCCTAGCCTAATAGCTCAATGTATTAGGTTGAAATTGGTAGGTAGAAGTAGGGTTTCTTTGTTAGATGAACTTGTGGATGTTTTAATTGATAAAACCTATTGCTTTAGACCCTATCTGATCTATTTAGAGCCTTAGAGAAAATATTGGTGATTGGGAGAAGGTTTAGCACATAGTTACTTTGTAAAAGAGACCTAATTGGGCTTAAGGGCAGCGCAGCAATCCAATTTAGAAGGTGATGTTATGAAACAAGTCTATGCACAAATTTGATATGTTAAGGAAGGGAATAAAGGGAATTCTAAATGGTAACCAATTTATGGGTTTGAGGCCTTCTCTAAAAGATATGTTGAATTTCCATTGTTTGATGTGCTACAAGCAAGATTGAAAGAATTGAGAATAAGACACCATGTTAGGGTTCCCAAATTGAAAAGTTGGTTGAATTGTGAGTGATTTGAAAACCTCCACCTTGACCTACATCAAATTGGTATCATAGCATGGGTTTTGATCATTTGAAGGAAAGAGGTTGAAGCTTGAAGAAGGAAAGGTTACAATTTGAAGAAGGAAAGATGCCTCCAAAGGGTAGTGTAGTCATTGCTAGGGAAATAAGAAGGATGGAGTCTCAAGAAGATCTTTTAGCCAAACTTGCAACATTGGAAACAAACCAAAGAAGAGGTAAGGCCACTGCAAATGAGAGTGGCCGAGAGGAAGAGGAAGAGGGTGAGAATGAAAATCCTCCAAGAGGAGTCCAAGGTGATGATGAGTTAGACCCTGATGAAAGAAGGATGGTTAAGATGTTGAAGGCTGACAGAGAAGATACGACTGAGGTGAAAATGGAATTTCCCATGTATAGTGGGAAGATGGATAGTGAAGAAGTGTTGGATTGGGTTGATGCACTAGATAATTACTTTGAATACAAGGAGGTAGTAGAATAACAAAAGGTAAAGTTTGCAAAAACTAAATTGAAAGGCCCTACACTAACTTGGTGGAACTATGTACAAGAAGAGAGAGTGAAAAAGGGAAAAAGGAAAAATAAATTCATGGGTTAGGATGGTGTCTAAGGTTAAGATTCAATTCTTTCCCGATGATCATGCAATTCAAATATTCAAGAAGTTGCAAAATCTCAAGCAAAAGGAGATTTATGTCATGGCCTATATAGAGGAGTTTCATAAGTTGAGCATTAGAGCGGGTCATGTTGAGGATGAAGTTGAGAAGATAGCAAGGTATATGAATGGACTAAGGTTCAATATCTAGGAAGAATTGAGTCTTTCCACCCCTAGAATGGTGGAAGAGTGCTTCCAATTGGTTGTTAAGGTAGAAGAGAAATTGAAAAGAAGGTAGGAAAAACAAAGTAGAGGTAGAGGAAAGAAGTTCAAGGGAAAAGGATCCTTTGGTGGAAGAGGACAATCACAAAAAGCACAAGGTGATCCAAGTGGCAATCAAGATCAAAGCTCAGAGTCAAGAGGTGGTTTCAGAGGTAGAAGATCCAATGGTAGAGGTATATTTGGAGGACAAGGTAGGGGTTCAAATAATTTCTCTGGAATATGCTATCAGTGCAATCAATTTGGCCATTAAGCATGGAAGTGATTGGAGAAACAACCTTCCACATCACATGGTGGTGAAAGGAGGACACAGTTAGTGCAAGAGGAAGATTGTGAGAGTGTTAACTCTACTTCTCAACATGCTACTCCAGAGGTTGGAGAAAATTTGATGATGAGAAGAACACTACTCAAGGTTCCTCTAGTGAAAGAGCCTCCACAAAGGAATTCATTGTTCAAAACCACTTGCAAATCTCAAGGAAAGGTATGTAAGGTTGTTGTTGATTCCAGTTCAATTGATAATTTGGTTTCTTTGGAGATGGTTGAAAAATTAAAGATGAAAAGGATCCCACACCCTACACCTTATAAGGTTTCTTGGCTGAATAAGGGTCAACAATTCTTGTTTAATGAACAAACATGGGTTAAGTTTAACATTGGGGGATACAAAGACAAGATATTGTGTGACATCATCCCAATGGATGTTTGTCATATGCTATTAGGAAGACCTTTGAAGTATGATAGAAAATAAAAACATGATGGGCAGAAAAATACATATGTGATTGAAAAAGATGGGGTTTCCTTTACACTCACTCTTCTGCAAGAGGAAAACCTAGATACTCAAGTTGGGTCAAGTGTCATGTTGGTTGGAGAGAAAGAATTCTTGAAAACCATGAAAGAGGAAGGTGGACAAGGGTATGCAATCATAATCAAACCCAAAACTATTATGACAACAACAAAACATGAAGATGTGCCCAAAGAAGTGCAAACTTTGTTGAACAAGTATCAAGACATAGTTGTAGATGAACTCCCTAGTTCTTTTCCACCTATAAGGGATGTGATCTACCACATAGACTTTATACCAGGTGCAAACTTACCCAATAAGGCTACATACAAGATGACTCAACAAAATGAAGAGATAAGGAAACAAATAAAAGAATTGCTAGATAAGGGTCCTGTTACCTAATTTTCACCTATGGGCTCAATCAGGCAAGGTGACCCATCCTTTCAAGTGTTCTCGAAGACCAAATGGAGGAACATGTGCATCAAGGTTACATATTTTCTAGCTGGTTTGCTTCTTGTGCAGCTATAGGGAAAGGTTATGTTTCTAATTCGACACATGGATTAAATGTGGCTCCCAGGAGGGTTGAGCCCAGCATGCAGGTCTTTAATTTCGGGTGGGTTTTCATTTCTATGTTTTGCCTTGTCTTTCCCTCTTTTCTGTTTTGTTTTCTTCGTGCCTCTTTCCTTTGTTCTATCGAGGGTGGAACCGGGACCATGACTGAACTCTGGAACTTTCCTCAAGGTTCCAAGTTCTAGTCCCATCCCAATTCCGATTCCGCTGGGTTTTTGTCAGGCCCCTATTTTCTTTTTTTTCTGTCGAAGGCGGAATCGGGTTGGAATCCGAACTTGAAACTTGATGAAAGTTTCAATTTCGGGTTTGTTTCCACCCCCACCCCCACTGTGTTTCACCCGAGATCGGTTTTAGTTCTGATCCCGCCTTGCTTTCTTTTGCTTTGTGCATTTTCTTTCTTTTGATGGGCTTGAGCCTGGGTCAGAACCCAAACTGGGGACTTTTCCAAAGTTTTGGTTCATGTTTCCGTTCCAGTTCCACCCTCGGTTCCACTCATTCTTATTTCCTTTTCTTCATGGCCTCTGATCTAGGGATGTCTCCTCCTCTTTGTTCTTCCTTGTGTTTTTCTTTCCTTCATGCCTTGTATGTTGCTAGGGGAGGGATCATAACGGAATCCGAACTTGAAACTTCGAGGAAGTTTCAGGTACGGATTTGGTTCTAGTTCTGGTTCCACTGACTCTTGTTTTTCCCCCATTCCATCTCCGGCCCTAGTTCCGCCTCTTGAGATTTTCCTTGTGCGTCTTTGGGTTCTGGTTCCACTCTGATCCTAGTTCCACCGGCCTTTTTCCTTTCTTCCTTGTATTTTTCTCAGGGGATGCTTTTTCCCGTTTGCCTTTCCCTTTCTTGTCCTTTCCTTCATCTTCTTTTGAGTTTTGTCAGGGGCGGGACCGGGTTGGAATCCGAACCTGAAACTTGAAGAAATTTTTAGGGATGGATTTGGTCTTGATCCCAGTTCCACCAAGATTCATATGTCTTTGCTTCCGCCCCCTTTCTCACTCCGGTCCTGTTTTGATTCTCATCCCAACTCCAACTTCGTCGAAGGATCCAAGCTCGGGAAACATTGAATGTGCTCGCCATGATGTCTTATTGACCCAATAGGGTCTTGCTGAGATGAAGTGACCTCACTGAGAGAGTTAGACATTGGTCTGACATCTGGTCAACAAGGTGAAGTCTTGCCGAAGGAGTTGCACTCGCTAATAGAAGGCTCAGTCGGTATAATGTCTCACCGACCGAAGGTGGTCTCGCCAAAGCAAAATGAATTCAACATGAGGTCTTCCCGACTGCAGGGGAGTCTTGTCGAAATGAAAGGATGCAAGCTCGGGGAAAAGGAAAGTTGAGTCACTGTGATGTCTCGGCAAAGGTATGAGATCCTACCGACCAATGAAGGGTCTCGGTATAGTGTTTTTCCTTCGGTAGAAGGTCTCACCGACACATGGGTGTCTTGCTGACAGAGGAGCACAACAATATAATGATGAGGGCTCGCTATGAGGTCTTCACAAATGCGAAAGGTCTTGCCAATGGTCTGGGTGACTGCCACTATGAGTGTCAATATGTCTTTTGGGATCGCTATGAACTCTTGCCAACGGTAGTGATCTATGTTGATAACCGCTGAAGGGCATGATCACATCAAGGAGACACGGTCAGTGTCTCACCAACGTGCGATTCAATCTAAATGACCTTTGACCATCTGGCGCCACATGAAGCATCTGTTCAACCAATCAGAATGAGCGACGTGGATCTACTATGAGCTCAAGAGCATTCAAAGAGGCTCTGAAAAAGTCTCGAGGGTGGACACAAGGGATGCGAGTTAATGCAATCATTGTAAAATATCTAAAGGCCATCCCTAGGAGCGAGCTTTCACCGACATGAGCAGGGGATGCACATTGAATGCCTTATTAACTTCATTCCAAGCACTTCTAGGGCCGATGTGTCCAAGCACCGACTTATTTTGTAACCCTAGGGCAGGGGTTGACACTCTTTTGGTATATAGGGCATTTTTTCCTCTTTGTAAATAAGTTCAGATTATGCATTTTGAAGAGTTAGTGATTTTTCCTAAAATCCTTCCTCAACTAGTGTAGATTTTGTAACTCATTTGGAGTTCTAATGCTTTTCTAAAGTCTATGACTTCTACAGTCCTCTCTTAGATTAGTAGAATTCTATAACTCATTATGGAGCATGATATATAAAATTTACCTTGGTTACCATTGATGGTTCAATTTTCCTTCTGGTTCTTGCAAAATATTGTGCATTTTCAAGTGATTGATCAAGCTACTTTGTGAAATCTTTCTTTTCCTTATAGCTTTGTCTCATGTTAGCATGCCTTTCTTTGCAAAAGTAGTATTATGTAGGTTACAAACTGTGTTTACTTAATTGCACATGAGCCTTTTAACTTGTGAAAATCTGCTTTTCCTTCTTGAAAGTGTGTGCATGTCAAACCTGTTTGTGAAATATTTATGCATAATCTACAGAAACTTGTAGTGCAGTCCCATATCCATCATCAGTATTCGCGTGTAACTTGAGTGTCTCATTGTTCTTGTCATTTTGGTGTATCACCACAGGATTTATTTTTTATTTTTATGCATTCTCCCTCTCCCTTTTCCTTTCCAAATTAGTAGTTATAGGTGATGACCCAACAAGGAAGCCAGCCTTCTCTGGAGGTTGACCTCTTTTTACAAGAAACCCACATCTTTAGAGGTCTTCCCATGTTACACTAAGGTGTTGAACATCAGGTTCAACAGGGTGTAATTTTAGGTGATAACAGTTTTGGCACGCCCGATGGGACAGTGAACTACTCCTCAATTCATTTTTATGCATTTATTGCTACTGTTTGGTGTGTGCAGCAGTAGTTTCAACCTTTTGGAGGCATTTTCTTTACATACCTGGTGACTCCAAGCAAATCTACTGGTTTCAACAAGTTCAGTGCTGGTATGTTTCAATTACAAGCTTAATATTCTGATTTCAACATTCATATGAGTAGAGATGACAGATTTTTGTAGTTACCATGTATACCCACTTCAGTTTCATGAAAATCATGTCAACCAATCACCCTATCAGCCATATTTAGGCCAATCATGTTGTTGGTTTAATCCCAAACAACCATGCAGCAGCAGCCTATCAGCATGCTCAACATGCTTACCTCCCACCCACCCCTGCTCAGTCTTTGGATCCACATTTGGATGTCCAAAATCAGCTCCAAGAGGTTGATTATATAAAGAATAACATGAATAACATGAAGGACAGACTGATGAACATCGTAAGGAAGATGGAAGAGCTTAGGAGGTAGCAAGAGTACAATCAAGAACAAGAAGAGATGGCTTATCAGGCCTACCTTCATGAGCAGGAGATCTATTGGCAACAAGAACAAGAAGCTTACCAAGCTCAGACAAGTGAGGAGGAATGGGAGACCCAAAAGAGGAAATTTGAAGAGAGCCTTGCCCAAAAACTCGCTACAAAAGATGCAGAAATGAGGCTAATTTTTTCTAAACAAGAGGTTCCCAAGTACAAGTTTTCCATCTTTAGGCAAAGTCAGCCTCTCGGATCCCCTAGTAAGTCTTCTCAGTTTGAAATTCCAAGCTTTAAGGGGTTCAATTCAATGCAAGAAAATGTAGTACCTGAACAAGATCAGTACATCATCCCTCAAGAGCAACCCATTGATCCAGATGACTTACTCCTCATGGAGAGAATTAGCAAAGTAAATCCAATGCATTTAGCTGTAACATGTTACCGACTACAGCAATAAAAGCTCAAACAGGAGGAGAGGTAGGAAGTAAGACAACAGACAATTGAAGAAGGAAAGGATGCTCAAGTTCAAATTTATGTTTGTTTATTTGATGAACTTCTAGAATTTATAGATGAAGATGAGCAGTGCTTGACTAAACTTACCTCAATGCCCAGTTTTGAGGTGCAAAGTGAAGAGCTCACAATAGACTGGCTCGTTGAACTTCCTAGTCTTGTGGGTGATGATAGAGACACCCTGTTTGAACTAACACCAGTGTTAAAGCTTGGACAACCAGAAGATGAAATTCACTTTGATAGGTTGTTCATTCATCAAGAGGAATATGGGGGTAGCCTGGTCTTAAGAAGTGAAAGGGTTGGTACCTATGAAAACATCCATGAAGAGGGGCATGATCAACAAGAGCATGTTTTGAAAGGGATGGGTACTCCTTTAAGTGTTCAAGGAGAAAGTTATGAGATTGATGTGGGACATGTCATGCATGAGGATGCTGATCAAGAACTTGAAGAGGATATGTTTTCAAGCATAGTGGAGGAGTTTTGCTCAAAGCTTGATGCCAAGCCATCATTAGCTAAATCTGGAGAGTGTGAGTAGCATAACCAAGTGGAAGGAGCTGCCATAATTTCATTTGAATCACACAAGGTTGCTCATTCCAATCATCATGGGGTTATGACTATGGAAGCAACTAATCAAAGTAGACCCAGCAGGATTGTCTTGGAAGCTTTTCTTTCACAAGGATGCCTGATCAGGCATCTAGCCAAAATGGAGACCAGCAAAGATATTAATAACTTGCTCGCACCCAAGCATGAGGGTACTGCTCAGGAGAAGCGCACTCAAGTTACCTTTCAACCTTAGAACGGGAACATTTACATTCCATATGAAAAGGCTAGTAAGCCTAAATATCTTCTACAAGAGATCCTGCAGCCATCCGTGGAATTGTCATGCATGCTCCATTTCTCTTTAGTTGTTCTCCAGCATAGCAAACATTGTAATTTTTTTAGAAAGGGCAATTATTTTACCCAACCTGTCAATGGGTTTGTTTGATCAATTTCTTATTGGTTAGTGTAGGGTAGGTTTAGATGCAATTTACATTCCCTAAGTGTTGTCCCAACACAGTAAAATAGTTTCCATTCAGTAGTTTTTTCTTATTTTCAATAAGTTTCCAAGTGTTCTAGTGAGTTACAATGTGCTATAGTCATAAACAAGGCTGCTCGGAGTCTGTTCTTGAGTTTTCCCAATGACTCCATGCCCAATGGATTGGTCTAGGCTACTGGTCTTCATGTTTAACAGGAAAACATCCCGCTGAGGTCACCAGAATTGTTACCCAATTTTCACCTACGGGCTCAATCAGGCAGGGTGACCCATCCTTTCAAGTGTTCTCGAAGACCAAATGGAGGAACATGTGCATCAAGGTTACATATTTTCTAGCTGGTTTGCTTCTTGTGCAGCTGCAGGGAAAGGTAATGTTTCTAATTCGGCATGTGGATTAAATGTGGCTCCTAGGAGGGTTGAGCCCAGCGTGCAAGTCTTCAGTTTCGAGTGGGTTTTCATTTCTATGTTTTGCCTTGTCTTTCCCTCTTTTCTGTTTTGTTTTCTTCGTGCCTCTTTCCTTTGTTCTATCGAGGGCAGAACCAGGACCAAGACTGAACTCTGGAACTTTCCTCAAAGTTTCAGGTTCTGGTCCCATCCCGATTCCAGTTTCGTCGGGTTTTTGTCAGGCCCCTTTTTTCTTTTTTCTGTTGGAGGCGGAGTCGAGTTGGATCCAAACTCGAAACTTGACGAAAGTTTCAGTTTCGGGTTTGTTTTCGACCCTGCCCCCATTGTGTTTCACCTGGGATCAGTTTTAGTTCTGATCCCACCCTACTTTCTTTTTCTTTGTGCATTTTCTTTCTTTTGACGGGCCCGGGCCTGGGTGAAACCCAAATGGGGACTTTTCCAAAGTTTGTTTACGGTTCTTGGTTCTACTCATTCTTCTTTCCTTTTCTTATGGCCTATGATCGAGGGATGTCTCCTCTTTTTTCTTCCTTGTGTTTTTCTTTCCTTCATGCCTTGTATGTTGCCGGGGGCACGATTGGAATGGAATCTGAACTTGAAACTTTGGGGAAGTTTCAGGTGGATTTGGTTCCGGTTTCGGTTCCGCTGACTCTTGTTTTTGCGCCCGTTCCAGCTCCGGCCCTGGTTCCACCTCTTGAGTTTTTCCTTGTCGTCTTTGGGTTCTGGTTCCGCTCCAGTCCCCATTCCTCCGGCCTTTTTCCTTTCTTCCTTGTATTTTTTTCAGGGGATGCTTTTTCCTGTTTGTCTTTCCCTTTCTCGTCCTTTCCTTTGTCTTCTTTTGATTTTTTTTGGGGGTGGGACCAAGTCAGAATCCGAACCTAAAACTTGAAGAAAGTTTCAGGGACGGATTTGGTCCTGATCTTGGTTCCACCGAGATTCATCTGTCTTTGCTTTCGCCCCCTTTCTCACTCCAGTCCCATTTTGATTCTCATTCCGACTCTGACTTTGTCAAAGGATCCAAGCTCGGGAAACATTGAATGTGCTCACTGTGATGTCTTATCAACCCGATAGGGTCTTGTTGAGATGAAGTGACCTCGCCAAGAGAGTTATACATCGGTCTGACATCTGGCTGATAGGGTGAAGTCTTGCCGAAGGGGTTGGACTCGCTAACAGAAGGCTCGGTCTGTATAATGTCTCACCGACCGAAGGTGGTCTCACCGAAGCAAAATGAATTTGATGTGAGGTCTTCCCGACTACAGGGGAGTCTTGACGAAATGAAAGGATGCAAGCTCGGGGTAAAGGAAAGTTGAGTCGCCATGATGTCTCAGTGAAGGTATGAGATCCTACCAACCAATGAAGGGTCTCAGTATAGTGTTTTTCCTTTGGTAGGTCTCACCGACACATGTGTGTCTTGCCGACAGAGGAGCACAACAATATAATGATGAGGGCTCGCCGTGAGGTCTTCCTGAATGTGAAAGGTCTTGCTAATGGTCTGGGTTACCACTACTATGAATGTCAATATGTCTTTTGGGCTCACTATGAACTCTTGCCGATGGTAGTGATCTATGCCGATAATCACTGAAGGGCATGATCCCATCGGGGAGACACGATCAGTGTCTCACTGACGTGCGATTCAATCTGAATGACCTTTGACTGTCTGGCACCCCATGAAGCATCTATTCAACCAATTAGAATGAGAGACATGGATCTGCTCTAAGCTCAAGAGCATTCAAAGCAGCTCTGATGAAGTCTCAAGGGTGGACACAAGGGCTGCGAGTTAATGCAGTCATTGTAAAATATCTAAAGGCCATGCCCAGGAGCGAGCTTTCACCGACATGAGTAGGGGATGCACATTGAATTCCTTATTAACTTCATTCCAAGCACTTCTAGGGCCAACGTGTCTAGGCACCAACTTATTTTGTAACCCTAGGGTAGGGGCTGACACTCTTTTGGTATATAGGGCATTTTTGCCTCTTTGTAAATAAGTTTGAATTATGCATTCTGGAGAGTTAGTGACTTTTCCTAAAATCCTTCCTCAACTAGTGTAGATTTTGTAACTCATTTGGAGTTCTCCTGATGATTTTCTAAAGTCTGTGACTTCTACAGTCCTCTCTCAGATTAGTAGAATTCTGTAACTAATTGTGGAGCATGATATATAAAATTTACCTCGGTTACCATTGATGGTTCAATTTGCCTTCTGGTTCTTGCAAAATATTGTGCATTTTCAGGTGATTGATCAGGCTACTTTGTGAAATCTTTCTTTTCCTTATAGATTTGTCTCATATTAGCATGCCTTTCTTTACAAAAGTAGTATTATGTAGGTTACAAACTGTGTTTTCTTAATTGCACATGAGCCTTTTAATTTTTGAAAATCTTCTTTTCCTTCTTGAAAGTGTGTGCATGCCAAACCTTTTTGTGAAATACTTATGCATAATCTACATAAACTTGTTGTGCAGTCCCATATCCATTATCAATATTCAAGTGTAACTTGAGTGTCTCATTGTTCTTGTCATTTTGGTGTATCACCATAGGATTTAATTTTTATTTTTATGTATTCTCCCTCTCCCTTTTCCTTTCCAAATTAGTAGTTCTAGGTGATGACCCAACAAGGAAGTCGGCCTTCTTCGGAGGTTGACCTCTGTTTACAAGAAACCCACATCTTTAGAGGTCTTCCCATGTTACACTGAGGTGTTGAACATCAGGTTCAATAGGGTGCAATTTCAGGTGATAACAGGTCCCATAAGGGAAAGTTTAAGTCCATGTGATGTCCCTACTATGTTGGTAGCTAAAAAGGGTGGAGATTGGAGAATGTGCACCAATTCAAGGGCAATTAATAAGATAACCATAAGATATATATTTCATACACCAAGAATGGAGGATTTGATGGATTGTTTAGAAGGAGCTTTCTATTTCTCAAAAATTGACCTTAAAAGTAGCTATCATCATATTAGAATAAGAGAAGGGGATGAGTGGAAAACTGCTTTTAAAACCAATGAGGGGTTATATGAGTGAATGGTAATGCCATTTGGGATTTCAAATGCACCATGAAGTTTTATGAGACTAATGAATGAAGTTTTGAAGCCTTCATAGGGAAATTTGTTGTTGTATACTTGGATGACATTCTTCTATATAGCAAGACTAAAGAGGAACACTTGCAACATTTAGATATAGTGTTGAAGAGGCTGAATGAAGAAAATTTGATGATAACTTGAAAAAGTGTGAATTCATGAAGGAGGAGTTGGTCTACCTTGGTTTTGTAATTTCAAAAGGCACTTTGAAGATGGACTCCAACAAGGTAGAAGCAATTTTGAATTGGACTACTTCAAAATCAGTTAGTGAGGTAAGAAGCTTGGATGATCTTACTAGTTTGTACATAAAATTTGTAAGGAATTTCATTCATATTTTCTCTCCTATTATTGATACTATTAAAGGGGGTAAAAGGAAAAGGTTTATGTGGTCTGATGAGGTAGAAAGAAGCTTTCAAATTCTGAAACAAAAGATAGATCAACAACCCATCTTAGCATTGCCTGATTTCAATAAGGTGTTCACAATAGAATGTGATGCAAGTGGGTATGAAATTGGTGCACTCTTGAGTCAAGAAGGTGGACTTGTAGCATTTTTTAGTGAAAAGCTTAATGAGGCCAAGAATAATTATTCTTCTTATGACTTCAAATTGTATGGAATGGTCCAAGCATTAAAAAAGTGGAGACAATATCTCCTTCCAAAGGAATTTATTGTTTTTACTAGCAATCATGCTTTGACTTTCTTGAACAGCCAGAATAAACTTAGCCATAGACATGTGAAGTGGGTGGAGTACCTAAAAAAGCTATACTTTCAACATAAAACACAAAAAAGGGTAGTCAAACAAGGTGGCGGATGCTTTGAGCAAAAGGAAAATGTTAGTGCAAGAAATTCAACTACAAAGTGTGGGTATTGATACATTGAAAGGTATGTATGAAGGAGATGATGATTTCAAGGATGTGTATGTCATTTCCAATTAGTTTGATGGTACTTTCCATGAAGAATATTTTGATTTCTTGATACAAGATGGATTATTTTTTAAGGGTACTCAGTTGTGTATTCCTAAATGTTTTATGAGGACCAATCTAATTAAGGAGAAACATTGTGGAAACTTAAGGGGTCACTTTGGTGTGGATAAAATATTGGATAAGGTAATGAGATATTATCATTGGCCAAAATTGCAAAGTGACATCAGAAATTTTGTTGAGAATTGTGTAGTTTTCCAAAAAGCAAAGGGTTCAAGCACTAATTTAGGTCTTTATCAGCCATTTCCAATTCCTTATAGGCCATGGGAATCCATCAACATGGATTTTGTCTTGGGTTTACCCAAAACTCAGAGGGGCTTTGATAGTGTATTTGTTGGTGTTGACAGATTTAGCAAAATGGCCCATTTCATACCATGCAAATGTACAAATGATGATTCATATATTGTTGGATTATTTTTCAAAGAGGTAGTTAGAATTCATGGATTATCATTAACAATTGTGTTTGACAGGGATAGCAAGTTTGTAGGTCACTTTTGGAGGACTCTTTGGAAGAAATTGGGAACCAACTTGACATTTAGTTTTTCCTCTCATCCACAAACAGATGGGAAGATTGAAGTTGTCAATAGGATTCTTTGGAATCATCTCAGGTGTTTGACAAAAGGGCATTCATGACAATGGGATATCATTCTTCCACAAGCCAAGTTTTCATTTAATGGCTCTATCAATAAAAGTGTTGGAAAGATCCCATTTGAGATAGTCTATGGATTGAATCCAAGGGGAGTCTTTGAACTCAAATATTTGAGTGGCATGGAGAGAAGAAGTACTAAGGGTGAAGAGTTTGCATTTTCAATGAAGGATATACATCAGCAAGTGAAAGAAAATCTTCTAAAGAGTGGAAAAATACAAGAAACATGTAGATTTGAAGAAGAGATATGTTCAATTCAAAGTGGGATACTTGGTCCTAGCACATTTGAGGAAAGAAAGGCTACCAAAGGGGAAGTATACAAAGCTACAAATGAAAAATATTGGGCCATGCAAGGTGGTCCACAAATTTGGTGCAAATGCCTATGAGATAGAACTCCCTTCTAGAGTGGCTATCTCTCCAATCTTTAATTTTTTTGACTTTTATCCTTTCAAAGGATCTATGATTGTAGGTGATGATGTAGGTACCTTAGTATTTCAAGATGAACATTGGGTCGAGGACATACCACCAAGTCATCCTTTGAAGCTTGAAAGCATTTTGGACACAAAGGAAGAAAAGAGAACAAGGCATAAACTATATAATGAATATCTAGTCAAATGGCAAGGTCTCTCTCATGAATATGTGACATGGATGATAGAGGAATACATTAAAAGGCATGGAACAACAATTCAAGAGCTGATCTCATGTGGAGCCTGAGACTTTTCTCCCCGGGTGTATGGTGCAGGGGCACCTAGTCAAATGATGTAAATATGGTCTAATGGTTAGTTTTTGTGTTGTTGAGTCAAATTTTGATGTAATAAGGTCTATTTGGACCATTTCTAATGTCATGTTGGGTTGGTTGAGTCAAGAGTTGTCATATTTTGTAAATGTTGTAAAAAGTTGCATTGCAACTTTGCATTTTTGTTGCTTTTGGAAATTGAATGGTCATTTGGTTCAAAATGTGGTTATGAACCATTGGTTTGGGATTGAAAAAATTTAAATATGCCTAAAAAATTTTGAGGCAAGGTTTTGTTGAAAGATTTGGTGTTCAACCAATAATAGAAACTTCATTTTCTATAATTTTCAATATTAATTTACTGCTACAACCATTGATATGGCTTTGTATAGTTATTAAATGGTATAATGTGAATTGGATTTGATGGAGGCATGTGTTAAGAGTTTTTTGGTTTTTATTTGAGTTGATTTCATCAAGTTTTAAGGTTTTTATAGCCAATTTACTGAGAACAATCTAAAAACCCTAAGTCAAGAGGGTTTGAACAAGAAAATGGCATATTAAACCATTCCATCAGTGAAAACCTATCCAAATTGGTGGAATTGCTTTAGTTAGGATATTTTTAAATTTTTTAGTGATTGTATATGTAGGGGATGGAATTAGGACCTTGTTTGTGCAAGCCCTAGCCTAATATCTCAATGTATTAAGCTGAAATTGGTAGGTAGAAGTAGGGTTTTTTTGTTAGATGAACTTGTAGATGTTTCAATTGATAAAACCTATTGCTTCAAAGCCCATATGATATGTTTAGAGCCTTGGAGTGAATATTGGTGATTGGGAGAAGGTTTAGCACATATTTTCTTTGTAAAAGAGGCCTAATTGGACTTAAGGGCAGTGTAGCAGTCCATTTTAGAAGGTGATGTTCTAAAAAAAGTATATGTACAAATTTGATATGTTAAGGAATGGAATAAAGGGTATTATAAATGGTAACCAATTTATTGGTTTGAGGCCTTCTCCAAAAGATATGTTGAATTTCCACTATTTGATGTGCTACAAGCAAGATTGAAAGAATTGAGAATAATACACCAAGTTAGGGTTCCCAAATTGAAAAGTTGGTTGAATTTTGAGTTATTTGAAAACCTCCACCCTGCTCTAGATCATGGAATGATATGGATGCTTTTGAGAAAATATATTCATTGTAGGTAGATAGTATTCTAAAGTGAAGATTAAAACAATGGTATCATAGAGGATTTCTTGGATTCTACGCTAATCATGTAGTTGGGCCATTAGCTATGAATTAGGGATAATCTTCTCCTTGAGTATAATGATCATTTTTTTCTTGGAGAGCCACTTATGGAAGTTACAATATTGTGGTTAGAGTTTAGTTGGCATGAGATGATTGGTAGTGTAACTAGTTTTGCTAAATAGATTTGGGTGAAACTAGAAATATCCCAAGTGTTTTGGTATTGTGTTGGAATAGAGAGTATCTTGATGAAATATTAGAAAAAAAACTAAGGATCCTACACTAGAAGTTGGATGTGGATTCAACATACTCAAAATTGAATGATCTGATAAGTATATTCCACGTATTTTTTAGATTAATTTTATTTTATCTTTATCTTTGCATGTGAATAGGTCTATAAATATGAGGATTTCAACTATTAGGATTGGTTTGTCTTGAGATATGGACTTAATTACAAGGATTATTTTAAGAATTATAGGACATGGTTAGTGGAGCTACGTGTTCATTCCCAAGATATGGGAAAGGATATTTGAATGAGGATTCTTTTCTTTTGAGATTGTGTTATGACCCTAGTTTATAGTAGGATACTATTGTGATATATTGTGATTAATAGAGCATCATCAATGTGGAAAAAAGCACTAATTTAATGTGTGGTTGAAGTACATTAATGTGTAGTTCTTGATGTTGTAGTTTTTTTATTAAATTTCATGAGCATGGAGAATTTCAAATGCATATAAGATGTTTATGGGAACTTTTCCATATATATATATATATATATATATATATATATGTATATGACTCCTTATTCCATGTATACAAGACAAGAATATTGGGAAATTTATTGTAAACTTTAGATAAAAAATAATTTATTTTTGAGTTATGGTCCATTTTGAAATGGGATGCCACATTTTGGGTAGAGCAATATTTTCCTAAGAAGTTGTTAGATGTAACAATAGGAAAATGCATCTAATATATTTGGGAGATCACATGAAGAAATGTAATCTTAAGTGAAAGAAATAAACTAAAGCTCATATGGGTTTTTGATTGGGAAAAGGGATCTAGGTCCTAAACCACACTCTTCCCAATTTTTGAGGATTAGAAATGATCTCAAATCCACTTGACTACAAACCTGGTAGAAGGAGTTAGAATGGTGGATCAAGGTTCTAATCCTTTTTTTTGTGTGTTTGATGGTGTGGTGATTGATTTGATGATTGATAAATTCAAGAGTAAATTTGAGGATGCAATGATGTTCCTAGGTAAACTATGAAAATGCAGTAGTCTGTTATTTCTAAGAAATTGAATGCAACAAGAAAGAAACAGAATCTAAAAATGTAGAAGGTGGAAATAGAGGATCCTAGGGTATAAATTTAGTGTAGATTTAGTTGGTATAGGGCGTGGTGCACCCTAGACTACCCTCATTTTTTGTTGGAAATAGGATGAAATTTAATTGCAATCCTAAACATTATTTATTTCATGTATCTCCTAAGTCCTTGGGAAGTGTTCTCAAACACTAGGATTAGAAAGAGATTAATATTGAATGAAATAATCATGTTAATTGACATTTGTAATTAATTATAAATGATAGAAGCATGTGAGGGAATACAAGATGAGTTCCTAAATAATAGGAGCACATGGGGCACCCACACGAAAGGTGGAACTCACCTTGAGTTAAGTTAACTGTTTGGAGTAAAATATAATACTTTTGAATGCATGTAAAGATCCTAGGAGTTAGGGATTGATGTTTACATGCATGACATTCAATTCATTTGAGTTTAGTTCAGTTTAGAATTAGTTTAGTTCAATCTAGTTCAATTCAATTCAGTTCAGTTCAGTTCAGTTTAGTTATGGTTCAGTTATCTTCAATTAGTTTTAGTTGAATGCTAGTTGACTTCAGTTGACTTGGAATGAATGACTAGTGACTTGAGTTTCATGATAGATAATAGGTGACTACCTTCAGTTAATAGGGGATGACCATTCTTACATGAATGGTGGAGAGATATGTTTTAGTTAATGGAGAATGACTTGGACCCACCTTGGGTGCCCAAGTTGGCTTCTTGGAGTTAACTATTTTGCATGCTAAGATATTTCAGAAGGTTGAGTTAAGTGGGCCCATTCTTGGGTGCCTACTTTGAGGATAAGCTTTGAAGATATCTATGGAATCAAGGTTTAGTTGTGACTTCAGTTGGGGACGCTCAAATGGATGAAGCACATGTTTTGGAATTGTTCTTCACGGTATAACTCTACTTGGAAGAGATAGGCATACCTTTTGTGAGATAAGGATTGAACTTTGTAATTGTAACTCTTTGGAGTTTACAAAGTTGATTATTGCCTATTTATCTCAAGAAAGTTGAAGAGATTTTGTATCAGTTTTATTGCAGGTTGTGAAGAAGATTTGTTGAAGGCATAAGAAACATCTCAAGGAAGGATTGGAATTATTGTAATATTATTCTAAGATTAAATAATACATTGATTCTTGGTGGAGTTTTTTCCGGAAAGGGTTTCTCCATGGTATATGTTGTGTATCTTCTAATATCTTGTCTAATTCTTCTACAACCTTTTGTCTTCATTCTATAAATGATAAAATGATTTAATCAGATAATCACCCACAAAGAATCTGTAACAAAGAATACATATTTAAATCAACAAGTATAATAGTTTTACAAAGTATTAAGCTACATAAACACCTCAATTTTCAAAAAAAAATTGTAATATTAGAAAACACAGGCCTTGGGTCCCTAGATTATAGCTCCTATTCTCCCAAGGTCATTGTCAAAACTTCATCTATTGTTGAGAAAATCTAGTTTTTGTGGCTTGACAACTTGTAGGATTGAATGCATGAATGAGAAATTAGTCCTTTATCTTCCTCCAAATATATTTAGATCTAAAAACCTACACAAATGATAGGTGAGGAAGGGTTGTTCCATATGAGGGCTTACCTAATTCAAGCCCCAATTTAATATTTCTACCTCCATAATGGTTATAATGATGTATAAAGAAAGCTTACCCCCAATAGGGCAGAGGATAAATGATAAAAAGTAATGAATTGATAAATTGCAGCAACTCGCAACTCAGATCTACATTCCTTGATGGACTGAAGTCATGTACTCATCACCTTCAAGGATAATTTGATAGATTTTTTGAAGTCCTACCAGTGTTAGTTCTCACAAAATAAAAACCTAAAAAACTTACATAAAAACATGATTGATGCTTGACATGAATAAATGTATGCTAATAATTCTACTCTTAACTTCTCTTGAGTGATTTTTAATATGATCAATTTTCTCAATAAAATTTCCTAGGTTTGAAATGGTGAAAATACTTTGTATTTATATGAAATTATTCTAATTTCCTAGAAATCAAATATCAATAGCTGACAATTGAAATTGTAAATTCAAATAATAAAATACTGATACTGACATTCTAATTGGAGCCAAAAAGAGGTGGTCTAGGGGGTGGAGTGCACTAGACCAGACCCATTCTTTTTGAGGCCCAAAGTGTCAGGGGGAAATATTGAATGCTCATTTTCATTTCCCATTATTTGATTTTCCAAGGATGTTTACAAAATGGACAATTAAATGCACAATTAGGTCCAAGCACATAAGGGGGAGCTAAACCTAATGTGAAATTGTCAAGGGTGATAGTTTTTTACACTACATTTAGCCCCCATTTTAGTGAGAGTATAGAATTATGCTCAGAGTCACATTAAAGTATGGATAGGTCAAGAGGGGTTCAATTATCCAAATATTGAAGAGATAAGATGGAATTGAATCTAGGGGATGTGCTAGTACCCATATTCAAGATCCTATGATAAAATAATATGAGGACAAAGGAATGCACATGTGAAGGTGTAACGCAACATGACAAAAATAAAGTATACATAATGAAAACACCAAACATAATATAACATGACACAAAACAACACACAAAAACAATGCAAACACAATGCAAACAAGTGAAGGGAAGACTAGTAAGCTCCACATAAATCTTCCTAAGATCCATACCTGAGGAACTCATGCATCAAAATCTAAAAAAATATTATATTTGTTAGGTGAACCATGAAACAAAGCACCATAGGCTAGTGAATTTCAATATTCACTAGGTGATCTTTCTGAAAGTAGTAAATGAGAAACACACAAGGGCTAGTGAGGACTATTTTTCACTAGGTGTGATCTCATGTCAACTATACCAAGAGTTATAGTCCCAATAACTTTGATAAGGTGCTACACAAATGATCAAAATTTTAAGACAACAATATATTATAATCAGTTACAATGGATTATAGATTGGAGGACTCACTATCTAGAAAGAAAGACTCACTACCAAGGGCTCACTACCCAAAGGAATAATTATCTAGAATAGAAAATAGAATATAAGAATGGACCACTATTATATTTTCAACTACTAATAATGCATCTACAACATGTTGAAGATACAATTCCAATTAAGCTTAAAAATTTGACTTTACACACCTCATACTTCACCACTATCATGTTTCACACTTCACTCTACATAAAATCTCACTCATTCATGTCACAATATCTAAATCGCACCTTCTGTATGTACATACATCTTCCACAAACAAACATATCATCAATTAGGTCAACCTAATTAGATGAAACATGTAACACCATAACCTGTCAGCTCAAAAATCCAACCCACATACCTTGCAAAAGAAACCAAGAAAAATTCTTCACCAAAATGGGTCAACATAACCTATAGTTACTCCCATGATTCTAATCCTTTCATAATTCAACTCCTCATAGCCCTAAAACCCTTAGGTTGGCACCACACAATAAAAATGGTGAAGCAACAATTGAATGAAACAACATTTCATCCACAACCTAACACGCAGACCAATAAATCACTTACAACTTGGAGTTCATAAAATTATGAAATCCTCAAAAACTTCCTAAAAATTTTACAACATAGTAATCATCCACAATGAAATCCGGAGCATTCCAATATTCACTTTGCACCTGTAACTCTACTTCTACTAAGCCCAGTACTCTATCATCAATATATTCGGTTGTGGAAGACATGCAACCCTGAAAATTTGAATGTAGACCCCTTCAATACATATCATTATCACCTTAGAACCACATGACAAGATTCTTCAAAGAAAAGCAATGCAGACCACAAAACTATTGCTCTGTTACTTACTATTCTAGTTTGAGACTTAGGCAATTTTCACTAAAACACTTGGTCTTCTCCAAAATTATCTGGACTATGTACATACAGATGCACCATCACTTCTACAATGGATTTCCATCAATGAAAACACCATATACCATCATGCTCATGTTTCCAAAAATCTCTACCCTTATCATTTATGGAAACACACTTCTCCAAAACACTCCCCCTTTGACATCAAGGGCAAAGGGTACCAAAAAGATACTTCTCTTTTTCTACTTCCCCTTACTAACATATTTACATGAGAGTAGCTCCCCCTATCTTCTTCACTCCCCTTTTCTATATTATACATCACCAAAAATGAAAAACTATACCACAAGACCATCTACTAATTTCGCATATGTACATTGAAACCAAGAAATTAGATATACAAAGAAAATATGTACACCTTAATTATATAAGGGTAAAATACCCTTATAAGACACCTTCAATTCCTTAAGGCACGCCTTCCAATCCTTCTTGGAAAAATCAAGCACATGGAACTTGTTGAAACTAGAATTTTCATAAAAATTCTAAGTGTTTTATCTATTAAAATCCAAAATTCCCACACTTATTTTCAAAATAAATCATATTATCACCATTCATAAAGTCATTTTTACCCTTTACCACAATACTGATATCACATCAGTCACCCCTCATATCACCCATATCATACCTCCCTACCGCAGATCATCCCCAAGTAGCTCATGGTATGACGGTGAGAGGAGCCACTACCACATACCGCACCCTTCACACTATACTACTATACCTCGAGGGGTCAAGACATAGCCCATGGTAGAGTGGTACATTAAAGACAAGTACTAAAGAGACACCGTGGTACTGCAAGGGAGAAAAAGGTGATGTGTGGTAGAGTGGTACATTGAAGAAGGATACCAAAGACATACCACAGTACCACAAGGGAGAAAAAAGTGACACGAGGTAGTGCGGTAACCAAGCCATTGGGTCATTTAAAACACACCAATCACATTAGTCAACATCAAAATATAAAATTGAGCTCGATAAAAAGATTTGAATTGTGCGAATTTATGAGTTAGGAGTAAATGCATCTTGGTGTTGAAATACACGAAATAAGTTGATATTTTCACTCATAACAGCTGAAACCAAGTTGCAAACGAGCTCAAATTGTAGGAGTGAAGGGAATTCTTCAAAGAAAATTTTATTCCAAGGTAAGCTTTGCTCATCATTTTCTGTTAATTTCATAAAATGGCACCAAAGAAAATTGAAGTAGGAGTTAAAAGGGATGAAACCAAAATGAGTAAACCATTGTTATAATCCTCATTGCTTTCCTTGTTTCCTAGTTCAATAGAGAAAGAACCTAGAAAGGTTTTTAGAGACTTACCTCAAGGCTTTAGAGACCCCATTATACCTTAGTCAGGTTGGAACCTTTATTGGTACTTCTATCAGAAGAGGAATGACAATGTTCTGGCATCAAACCCATGGACCCTAGATTTGGCTAAATTGATTGTCCCTAATGTTTTCATTGGCATTGAGCTAATTGAGGCCCTTTACCACAACTACCATGCATCAACCAAAACTGTTAGGCTTCCAAATGGTGGGTGCTTAGTTGATGTCAGAAGAGATGCCATTATAAAGTGTTTCAATCTAAATAAACAAGTTGTAATAAAGGTGAATTTAGTGAAACTAGAGCAGGAGTATAAGAGGTTGAGAAGAACATATCAAAGTAATGAGCTCCCCTTACACATGAAGAGGGGTGATGATAATAGAAAACTCCCCATCCCTTCCTCTAAAATGGAACCTTTCCAAGCAGCAGAATTTCAAGTTTATTTTAAGAATACTTATCATGCATTGTGTCAAGTCTTGGGGATGGATGAGAATGGCTTTGATAATTCAACATTCTAATTCAAATGTAGAGTTTTATTTTGCATTCATAATTGAGGAACAAATACATGAGGGCTTGTTGCAAGTTAGGGAAGCTAAGGCCCCTATTACTTTTAGCAAATATTATTTATTGTGTCACTTAATCCTATATCAAAATGAAATAAAGTGGACTAAAAGAATGAAATTGTGTACACAAGAAAGTGGAGTAAGAATCCCTATGAAAAATTGGTGTTACATTTGGGATAGAAAATATACAAAGTGTGATTTTGTAGTGTTTTGAGATGATTTTGATGTTAGACTGATAGCTTCCCTTCATCATCCAACACCAAGATTGATTGAATCATTGATGAAAGTGGTGAGGCTTATACAGTATAGGCCAGACCAGGGCTATACCCATAACTATGCTAACTAGTTTTTTATGCCTCAACACACAACTATCAGATTACATGGATGCAACAAGACACCACATATTTTTCCTAAGTTTGTACCTGAAAGGGTATGTTTTTTGGAGCTTATGTGGAAGATGCTTTCAATAGAGCATGACTTGATGAGAAATCAAAGGAAAGGTACATTTTTTCTTGATTTGACTATATTCGAAGAGTTGGCCATTGGCTCTGATATGCTAGAAGAATTGTAAAGGTTTATGAGGGTTAATTATCCCCTCAAATATAGAAAAGAGAGAGTGTGTGACCCAGAAGGACATATCAACATGATCAGAAGAACCTTGTTGACAAAGAGGGCCATCTCACATGAGTTTGACCTAGAGGAGGATGTCATAAGGAATCTGGTGTATTTTTCTGATGTAATGTAGACCAGAAAGAGGTGGATAATAATTATGAAGTGGGAGAATCAGAAGAAAGAAAAGGATAAGAGTTTCAAAGGGTTTTTTGCAAATGAACCCAACCTTTTGAAATGGATGCAAATGATCCTTGATAAATTTGATGAATTGTAAAAAATGGCTAGGATGAGGGGTTGATCCCACTTCCCACACCTCACCAACCACCACATGAATCTTCCACATCACAGGAACCACCCCCATCACCTACACATCCATCCCCTCCATCTCCTACTCACAACTCATAGGATAAAAGATAGAAGATTGAGCCATTGGTTGAATATGACTCAAGTGATGATGAGGAGAAAGAAGCAATCCTAGCTCTGAATGAAATAAAGGAGGTGATAGAACAATAGTTAAGTCAAAAGCCTCATGATCCTAAGGTTAGGCTTTCAAAGGAAGGAGTTGATGAAGTTCAAGAAGATGAGAGGGTAGTGGCCTCTCTAAGATTCATGGAAGATGATAATTTTATCCACACCAATGAATTTAAGGATATTTGGATTAAAATAAAAATGAAACAATTTGATGAAAGGTTGAAAAATAATCTTATAAGAGTTGATGAGTCGAGGCAAGCTGAGATCTAGGCTCAAACATTTGCAAAGTTAAATGATTGATAGCATTAATGTCACCCCCCAGGAGGCAAGAGAAATGGTATTGAAAAGTAATATGTTAATTATACTAGGGATGGAACTTTCTAAAATGTTTCTTCTAGGTTAGATCAAAGCATAGGATGACCCCATGTTGGTAGCAGAATTTGATTCAGAAGAAGGTATCTTAGGAATAGGGTATAACCCTACGACGCAAACACTTGCTCTATGGGAAAAATGGAAAAGTACAAGGAAGCCTTAACTCTTGGATGTAGTACAAGATATGAGGGGGTCAACTATGGTCAGAACAATGAGAGACACAACTCCTACAGAAGTTGCCACTATTGCCATGCATTTTGCAATGTTCACCAAGGATGTGGTAGAAAAAATGGAGAAGAAGATTAATGAATATGAGAAGAGATTGAAGTTATCAAATGATGAGGTAAACAAGTTGTTTATTGAAAATGTAAAGCTAAATTAGCAGTTGCAACAAGCCACCACAGTGAGAGGAGATGAATTAATTGTCTATCACCCACCTGTCCAAGCAGAGGATCCACAAAAGCAACAAATAAGAGATGACATTGATAAGCTAAAGAAGCCTAACATGGAGGATGTCAAGTATCATATCATAGAGACTCTAAGGAAGATATTAGAGCATAGATTTGGGATATTAAAGGAGAAGATAAATGGAGTACATGAAAACTTAAACAATTTGATTAAAGCTTTGGAACAGATAAACACTATCTCCCCCATCCTTGAAGAGCTCCAAAAGAGATGGAAACCCACCTTCCACATACTGACCAATTTATGAAAAGCTACACACAGGGATCCAGATGCCCCATCAAGGCTCAAACCTACACATGAAATGGTAAAAGCTATGATTGATGATTATAAGTATTTGGTGGATATAAGGAAGAAACTAGAAAATAGGAGGAGTACAGTTGACTCCATGAAACACCTCTTTAGCCCATCAATCCTCAAAGATGAAAATTAGTTAGAGGGTATAGATGAATGGAGAGAATAATTTGATCAGATGATTCCTAAGTGCTTGGCACATATACAGGATGATGGGGAGATCAATCTCAACAAGTTCCATACTTTTCTCAATAGGATCGTCATGCTAGAAAATGGATATACAAAGTTCATGGTGGATGTCAGAAACCTCCTAGATAACAGATGGAAGAGTCACCTTGCAAACTTCATAACTACACAGGAATTCAAGTGGCCAAGCAACCTGACAATTAATAAATGGCATGAAAAATACATAGTCTTTGAGGAAGATTGATTATATCATACAGTAAAAGCTTTGAACAAGTCTTAGATGAGCACAGGCTTTTACTTAGAGATCAACGGATTGATACACATGTTTATGATTAAGTTTCTTTAGTTATGTTTAATTTCAAAATCATGTTTTGTTATCAAAAGGCATGCCATTTGGTTTGAAGCTTGTTGCCTCTTGTATATATTAGAGAGACCAAGACAAAAAAGGAGGTATGAGATATAGGAGAATATAGTAGTATAATAGGATTAATAGATGGATAGCAGAAGAGTTTTGTAATACTTATATTCTGAAAGACTATGTTGCAAGTAATTTTTTGAAGAAGTCAATGAAAGATCTCTAATTCTATGGCATTATCTTGGTATCATTTTTTTGTTGAAGTTATTCAATTATCTGGTTGTCTCCATTTTAGTGCTTCTTGATTTTTTAAATTGGTATATCAAGTATATATTCAATTTATCAATGCACATTTGTTGTATTTGTGTGATATGATTAATTGGTTTCCCCAAAGGAATTAAAATCCTTCTAGTCAATCATAGTAATATGGAAGTATTATTTGGATTAGTAAGAAAAACCATATAATTAGGATTGTCAATTTGTCTCTAATTTGGTGTTATTTGTGCTTGCATAATTTATTCATTTGGTTCTTTCAAAGTAAAGATTAAAATCCTTTTGATAAATTATAAGTAACATGGTTCTATTAGTTGGATAAGTAAGTAGAGTTTTTCAATCACTCTCATGCACGTTTATACAAGTTGTAAACCAATATTAGTGAGCTAAATAATTAGAGTTATAGCCAAATACAAGCCATTTATCTTAGACTTTCATTTGACTCCATCCACCCAACAAGGCACTAGTCTTTCCCATTTCACCATTTAATTTTATCCAATTTGTTTTCAAAACCTTACATCTGTTAACTGAAAATATTAATAAACTTCACCTTGATATTGCTTATAGAATTTATACCAAATTAAGATTACATCTCTCCACTCTCAATTTCTATTGTGGATAGATTGCACAAGTAGGAAACATATTGTATAAGTCTACTCCACTTGCAAAGGTACAACTGCCT
Source organism: Sequoia sempervirens (assembly GCA_007258455.2). Classification (NCBI taxonomy): domain Eukaryota; kingdom Viridiplantae; phylum Streptophyta; class Pinopsida; order Cupressales; family Cupressaceae; genus Sequoia; species Sequoia sempervirens. Next base: position 1,143,815,147 of record VDFB02271358.1, read on the forward strand.
AGGTTTGGAAGAGCCTAAAGAGAAGGTTCAAGTACACCATTTATCCTTGTTCGTTAGCCTAAAACGTACCAAGAGCTTGGAAACCTCACAGCGAATGTGTAATGTCACACTGACCGTCATTGGACAATTTCCTTTGGCAAGACTTTCTGGAAGTCTCGGCGAACAGGTGTGATTTCGGGGTGTTTCACTATGACCGAAATGATCTACAAGATGTCTCCCCGAGAGCGAATGTCACATCAATAACTAAGAGGAATTTTTGGTGGTGCAGTTGCCTTCGGCATAAGTTTTGAACTCTCTCAGCGACTCCGAGTAAATGAAGATGTTTCGGTATGTCTCAAGTTGTCGTCGAGAGGTCTCCCCGACTTTGATATACTATAGCGACCCTCATAAGATGGAAGGGTGCATCAGCGAGAGAAACATTATGTTATAGCGACATCACAAGGGATTTCTATCAAAGATCTCCATTGGTGCTGTCTTGGCGAACTAGGGTGTGCTCGGGATGTTTCAGCAAAACAAGGAGCAGTCTATATAGAGTCTCCCCAACTTCGTATTGTCTTAGTGACACGGGGTGAAAAGTGACTCTCAGCAAAAAAATTTGAAGTCTACAAGAGGTCTCTTCGATATCGTTTGGTCACAGTGATAGTAAATGAAAGACTTTCGGTGAAAGGACGGTAAAGTCTTAGCGACTCAGAGTGGATAAAGTCTTTCGGTGAAACTTAATGTATTCTATGAAACGTCTTCCTGAAAGTTGAAGGTTATAGCGACTCTCAAGAGTAAAAAGGGCTTTCGGTGTGACTTAGTGTGCTCTACAAGATGTCTCCCCGAGAGTGATAAGTCACGGTGACTGTGAACAAAACAAAAAAACATCAATGAGAGATATCCTTGTGTCTCAATGAAAGCTCGCAAAGATAAACATTTCGATATAACAGTTTATAGTCTATGAGATGTCTCACCGACTTCACAGAGTCTTAGCGATATCTATGGGGATGACTGACTACATTATAAATTGCCTTCAACAAAACTATTTGCTTGTCTCAGTGAATTGTTACGAAGACTCAAAACTCAGTGGTTGTCTTTGTGGATTGGAATCTAATCTCAAAATGGTTACATAACAAAATATACATTGAGTTTATTTTTGAGCTATTGCATTTTTTGGATGAGTTGCAGCTCTCTAGATAAGCATTACTATTGATTTTTAATCATCATCGATAGTCTGTCAGTATTCAGCTTTATATTCAAAAATCAGCAAGAGAATCTAAAGATCTGGTGAAATTTTTTTTTGAAGATTTCTTCACAACCAACATACTTGAAATGTAAATAAATACCAGTGTTAAAAACTGTAAGGGTTGTTGATTGTAATTCTGAGAGTTTCATTCCTTGTCTGTATGGAAATGTATGAATGAACTCTACAGAAAGATATGTGCTTATCTGAAAATAGAGAAATCCTCTGAGTCTTTATTATTGTTCAAAACATTTTGAGGGGTTGGTACTCCTTGAGATGGGTGTCTCAAAATGAGGGGCTAGTGCTCCTTGAGTGGGTGCTCAAAAATCAGCCTATAAGGCATTGTGAACTTTTGTTTAAAAGATTAAGCCTGGAAGGCATTTAGGGAGTGGTTTTTATACCCCAAGAGGGTTTTCCACTCGGTAAAATCTTGAGTCTTCTTATTCTTCTGAGTTCCCTTTGCTTTACTGTGTTGTTGATTATTTTAGTTCACTGTTTGGTTATTATCTTTCTCAATTCAGTTTATGAATGATTACATTCAACTCATGAATGCATTAATCAAAGTATATTGAGATTAAATCTGAGCTATGATTTTTGAATTTGATGAAAATTGGTCAAATATGATAAGATGTTGATTCACCCCCCCTCTTAGTGTCATTTTAACTCCAACAATTGGTATCAGAGCATAGGGTCCTCTGATAGGTTTTAATCACCTTGGATTGATCTTGGTCTTGGAGTTTGTTTTTTAATGGCACATTCTCAAGATGATGCCTTTGTATCTAGAGCTCCATTATTTGATGGAACTAATTATGTGTTCTGGAAAATCAGAATGGAAGCTTTTCTTGTTACTTTTGATGTTGATGTTTGGCGCATTATTTTAGAAGATTAAAATGTACCATCCACTATTCCCACTGATGCTACTGAAAAGAAGAAGTATGAAACAAATTCCAGAGCTAAGCATGCCCTCTTGTGTGGGTTAACTAAAGATGTGTTCATTAAAATCATGCATTGCAAATCTTCTCATGGAATCCGGGAAAAACTTGAAACTATATATCAAGGGAATGAGAAAGTGAAACTGTCAAAAATCATTACACGCAAACATCAGTTTTAGGAGTTGAAAATGAAGGATGATGAAAAAGTGGCTGAATATTTCCTAAGAGTAGATGAAGTTGTCAATTCAATGAAAGGTCTAGGTCAAGAGGTTAATGAATTTGATGTGGTCACAAAGGTTGTTAGAACCTTACCATCCAAATTTGAATCTAAGGTTTCAACCCTAGAAGAAAAGAAACACTTTGACAAGCTTACCTTAGACAGCCTACAAGGAATACTTACTACCTATGAAATGAGAACTAGCAAAATCAATTCAATAGGTAAAGAAATTGCCTTTAACATTGAAAAGAAAGAAAAAGTCGAAGTCAGTGAATCAAAGTTGTCTGATTCTAAAGAATCCCATTTTGTTAGAAGATTTAAAAAGGGATCAGGAAAATATAAGGGAAAACTTCCCTTTAAATGTTTTAACTATGGAAAAATAGGACACTTTGCTACATAGTGTCCCTATGATGATCAAATCTGTGACAATGAGACAACTGAAAAAAATCCTATGAAGAAGGCCTTCAAACCTAAACGAAACTTTAATTTCAAAAAGAAGAAAATTCTATTTAGTAAGGATGAATCTGATATTGAGTCTGAAGATTCATCAGTTGAAGAAGATGAAACTTTGTTCATGGCTGAAACTACTCAGCAAGATGATTCTAACACCTTTGACGTTTAAGAAGGTGTAGTAGATCTTGAAAGTGAGCTGAAATGTGCTTTACAGGAGGTCAGAAAACTCAAAAAACAAATCCTTTCTCAAGAACACAAACCAGATCAAGAAATGATCTCTCTGAAAACTCAGCTTGAAGAAGCTAAAAGAGTTGAAGACTGTCTTCGAGAGACTGTAAGCTGAAAAGATCAAGAAATTTAAAAACTAGAACAAGTAGTCTGTCTTAGGAAGGAAATTGAAAAATATGAAAGCACTCTAAAACTGAATGAGATGCTCAACAAGCAGAAGATGTACAAAGATAAAACTGGTGTTGGTTTTGAAAAGGGTGAATGCTCATTCGACCATGCAAAAAAAACCCCTCTTTTGAAGTCAAAGGTTCTGGTTCAAATCACTCAGAATTTGGTAAGGATCATGTTCAGTCTTTAAGAGGTAATAGATCTTCATACAGAGTCAATCCTTTCTTCTATGGTTATTGCTTTTTTTGCAACAAATTTGGCCATAAGGTGAGCACTTGCAGACTTATGAATCCTAGAATACCTAGGTTTGGTCTTAGGCAACACTATGGTTTTGTTAGACAAATCAGATGTTTTAAATGCAATGCTTTGGGACATTCTGTCAAACAGTGTAGAACTGATCTGAAATCTAAACAGCAAAAATTTAAAAAGGTTTGGAAACCTAAGACTGTCAACAACATTGAGCAAACTATGTTGGTTCAAACAGCCTTTCATTCCAAGAAAAAGGACTTATGGGTCCTGGACAGTCGATGTTCTAACCATATGACTAGCGACAAGGATAAGTTTGTAAATCTTGAAGATTATGTAGGTGGATATGTTAAGTTTGGTGATAACTCTGGAATTCAAATTAAAGGTAGAGGTTCACTTTTTCTGAATGAAGACACTCCTATCTATAATGTGTACTATGTGGAAGGTCTCAAGCACAATCTTCTAAGTGTTAGTCAAATTTGTGACAGTGGTTATCATGTTATTTTCACTTCGCAGGGATGTGAGATTAAAAACAAGCTTGGAAAGGCTATTGCAGTTGGAAGGAGAGCAAAAGGAAATGTGTATAATCTTCTTGACACATCAAGCAATGACAATAATCAAGGTATGTGTTTAATGAGCCAAATTGAAGAAAGTTGGTTATGACATAAAAGATTAGGACACATAAACTTTGAAAATCTGGTTAGAATAAGTAAGAATCAGAATGTTAGAGGTTCACCAATACTTAACAAGCCAGAAAATTCCATCTGCAAAGAATGTCTAAGTGGTAAACAAACTAAAATCAGCTTCAAAACAAAAGAGCGTTCTTCTTCAAAACCTTTACTACTTGTGCACACTGATTTATGTGGACCAACCAGAACAAGGTCTATTAATGGTGAAAGGTACTTTATGCTGTTTGTGGATGATTATACTAGAATGGTTTGGGTCACATTTATTAAGCACAAATCAAAAGCATTTGAAAGGTTTAAAATATTTCGTAAATTGGTTGAGAAGGAATCTGATTTGAAACTTAAATGTCTATGATTTGACAAAGGAGGTGAGTTCACTTCTCAAGAGTTTATCGATTACTATGAACAACACAGCATTAAAAGATAGTATGTTGCAACAAAAACACCTCAACAAAACGGGGTAGTTGAACGTAAAAATAGAACTGTAAAAGAAATGGCTAGAACAATGTTAGATGAAGCTAAGTTCCCTGATATGTATTGGAAAGAAGTTGTTCATATAGCTGTATACATTTTGAATAGAGTACAAATTAGAGTGAAATCTAAACACACTCCTTATGATCTGTGGTATGGAAGAACTGCTTCTGTCAAATACTTTAAAATTTTTGGAAGTAAGTGTTTTATCAAAAAGGATGATGATAACCTTGGGAGTTTTCAATCAAAGAGTGATGAGGGTATCTTTTTGGGATACTCAACTCACAGCAAAGCTTATAAATGTCTTAACAAAAGGCTTAACAAGATTGTTGAAGTTGTTAATGTAAAATTTGATGAGAGATCACATTTGTATGCTGATTCTTTGCAAGATAATGAGGAAGAAGAACTTGAACTAGAAATAATTTCAGAGGGAACTGAGTCAGCAAGCCCTAGAAATGAAACAACAAGTCTTGAAAAGGTTGCATCAAAAGCTCTAACTAAATATCACCCCAAAGATAAGATTATTGGGGATAAAAATGTAGGAGTTCAAACTAGAAGAAAGGCTGCAGAATCTGATGAAAAAGCACAAATAGCCTTCTGTCTAGTTACTCAGTTTGAGCCTAAAAGTTTTAATGAAGCTCTCACAAACTCATGTTGGCTTCATGCTATGCAAGAAGAAATTGATCAAATTGAGAAAAATCAGACTTGGGAGTTAGTCCCAAGACCAGATGACAAGAATTTCATTGGAGGAAAATGGATATACAGAAACAAACTTGATGAAAATGGTAATGTCATTTGCAACAAAGCAAGATTTGTTTGCAAAGGCTATGCTCAGCAAGAAGGTATTGATTTTGGTGAAACCTTTGCACCTGTTGCTAGATTAGAATCTATCAGAATATTCTTGGCTTATTCTATTTATAAAGACTTTACTGTTTATCAAATGGATATAAAAACTGCATTTTTAAATGGCTATTTAGATGAAGAGGTCTATGTTGAACAGCCTGAAGGATTTATGTGCAAAGATAAGCCTGATCATGTTTACAGATTGAAAAAGGCCCTCTATGGTTTAAAACAAGCACCTAGAGCTTGGTACTCTAGGCTTGACAATCATTTTCTTTCAAATGGTTTTGTTAGAGGAGGTGTAGATAGAAATATTTATGTTAAAACTGAAGGTTCTAATATTCTGGTTGTTGAAATATACATTGATGACACTATCTTTGGCTGTAACAATGTTACATTGAGTAAAAAATTCTCTCAGCTCATGGAATCTAAATTTGAAATGTCATTATTAGGAGAATTAAATTTCTTCTTGGGTCTTCAAATCTCTCAACATGAAAATGGAATATTTCTTTATCAAACCAAATATGCTAGAGAGATGCTTAAGAAATTTTAGATGGATGAATGCCATCCAATTAGCACTCCAATGATTGTTGGATGCAAACTTACTAAGGTTGATGATTCCCCTGATACAAATCAAACTGAATATAGATCAATGATTAGCAGTCTGTTATATTTAACTACTTCTAGACCTGACATTATGCAAACAGTTTGCACTGTTGCACGAGTTCAGGCATCACCTAAAGAATCCCATGTTGCTGCTATTAAAAGGATTTTTAAATATATTCAAGGCACTCTTAATTATGGCCTTTGGTATCCTAGAAGCACTGATTTTTGATTGATTGCATATACTGATGCTGACAGGGCTGGTTGTTTGGATGATAGGAAAAGCACTAGTGGTGTTGCATTCTTTCTTGGTGATCGTTTAGTGGCATGGCACAGCAAGAAACAAGAATATGTTTCTCTCTCTACTGCAGAAGCAGAATACATTGTTGCCACTTCATGTTGTACTCAAGTTCTTTGGATGAGTCAAACTCTATCCGATATGGGTATTGAAGTTCCTAAACCTGTTTCTATTCTCTATGACAACACAAGTGTGATAAACATCTCAAAAAATCCTGTTATGCACTCTCGAACTAAACATATTGCTATCAAGTTTCATTTTCTTCGAGAACAGGTTTTGGCTAATGAATTCTGGTTATAGTTTGTTGGATCTCAAGATCAGGTGGTTGATATTTTTACTATGCCCTTAGCTAAAGAGTTATTTGAAAGGTTGAGACTTCGATTGGGAGTTATCTCTCAATCTTTACTTCTCTGATTTTACTAGCATTGGCTTAGGGGGAGCATGTTATATATTTTAATTCACTTACAACACTCCTACTTTCTTGGTTACTGCTCTGTTATTTTTTTTTGCAGCTGTTTCTCATAGTATTTTTATTGGCTTCTCAGTTGTGTTCATCTATTCTTTTCCTAGAGGCAAAAAGGGGGGGAGTCTTTGGTGTTTTTCCATCAAGGACAAAGGGGGAGTTTGTTGAATCTCAGTTGTGTTTACAGTTTTTCCTTGATGAAAAAATATCTTTCAGTTTGTTCTCATTGATAATCTGTCTCAGGATGGTTCTCCTTGCACTTCATAGGTTTTGGATGTTTCTCTTTCAGGCTTACTCATATCGGTGTGAGAATGGAAGTGTCTCCCTGATCCACTTTGAAATGTCTAAGTTTCCTATCGGCAAGACATTTCAGAAGTCATGGCAATTGAATTTATCATACAGGATACTTTCGGCGTGACATTCCCATTGTCTTGGCGACCGGAACAAGAAAGGTTATTTTGGAAAGACTTGTCTTTGTTTTCGGTGATAGAAATGTGTTATCTATCAACAAAGGAAATCATCTTCAGTGCAATGTTTCATTGAACATGCAATGTCACACTGACCCACTTCAGAACAAGCACATCGACATGTGTTTGGCTGTCGGGCTGAGGTCTTAGTGAAGACATATTGTTTCCCCGACTAGTGCATGTGGATATCTATTAGCGAGACATTCATGTGGTTTCAGTGAATAAGGATGATCTTATCGGCAAAGGTTGTGGCTTCGCTGAAATGTCACAGCGAATATGTAATGTCACACCGACCGCCGTTGGACAATTGCCTTCGGCAGGACTTTCTGGAAGTCTCGGCGAATAGGTGTGATTTCGGGGTGTTTTGCTATGACTGAAATGATCTACAAGATGTCTCCTTGAGAGTGAATGTCACAACGATAACTAAGAGGAATGTTTGGCGGTGCAGTTGCCTTCGGCATAAGTTTTGAACTCTCTCAGCGACTCCGATTAAATGAAGATGTTTCAGTATGTATCAAGCTGTCATCGAGAGGTCTCCACAACTTTGATATGCTATAGCGACCCTCATAAGATGGAAGGGTGTATCGGTGAGAGAAACATTATGTTACAACAACATCACAAGGGATTTCTATCAAAGATCTCCATCGGTGTGAGATTGATACTGTCTTGGCAAACTAGGGTGTGCTCGAGATGTTTCAGCAAAACAAGTGGCAGTCTATATAGCGTCTCCCTGACTTCATATTGTCTCAGCGACACGGGGTGAAAAGTGACTCTCAAAAAAACATTTTTAAGTCTACAAGAGGTCTCTTCAATATCATTTGGTCACAATGATAGTGAATGAAAGAATTTCGGCCAAAGGACGGTAAAGTCTTAGCAACTTAGAGTGGATAAAGTCTTTCGGTGAAACTTAATGTATTCTATGAAACTTCTTCCCGAAAGTTGAAGGTTACAATGACTCTCAAGAGTAAAAAGGGATTTTGGTGTGACTTAGTGTGCTCTACAAGAGGTCTTCCTGAGAGTGATAAGTCACGGCGACTGTGAACGAAACAAAAGAACATCGATGAGAGATATCATTGTGTCTCAGCGAAAGCTCGTAAAGATAAACATTTTGATATAACAGTTTATAGTCTATGAGATGTCTCACTAACTTCACAGAGTCTTAGCAATATCTATGGGGATGACTAACTGTGTTATAAATTGCCTTTGACAGAACTATCTGCTTGTCTCAGCGAATTGTTACGAAGACTCAAAACTTAGTGGTCATCTTTGTGGATTGGCATCAAATCTCAGAACGGTTACATAACATAATATACATTGAGTTTATTTTTGAGCTGTTGCATTTCTTGGATGATTTGCAGCTCTCTAGATAAGCATTACTATTGATTTTTAATCATCATCGATAGTCTATCAGTATTCAACTTTATATTCAAAAATCAGCAAGAAAATCTAAAGATCTAGTGAAAAATGTTTTTGAAGATTTCTTCACAACCGACATACTTGAAATGTAAATAAATACCAGTGTTAAAAACTGTAAGGGTTGTTGATTGTAATTCTAAGAGTTTCATTCCTTGTCTGTATGGAAATGTATGAATGAACTCTGCAAAAAGATATGTGCTTATCTGAAAACAGAGAAATCCTCTGAGTCTTTATTATTGTTCAAAACATTTTGAGGGGTTGGTACTCCTTGAGATGGGTGTCTCAAAATGAGGGGCTAGTGCTCCTTGAGTGGGTGCTCAAAAATCAGCCTATAAGGCATTGTGAACTTTTGTTTAAAAGATTAAGCCTGGAAGGCATTTAGGGAGTGGTTTTTATACCCCAGGAGGGTTTTCCACTCGGTAAAATCTTGAGTCTTCTTGTTCTTCTGAGTTCCCTTTGCTTTACTGTGTTGTTGATTATTTCAGTTCACTGTTTGGTTATTATCTTTCTCAATTCAGTTTATGAATAATTACATTCAACTCATGAATGCATTAATCAGAGTATATTGAGATTAAATCTAAGCTATGATTTTTGAATTTGATGAAAATTGGTCAAATCTAATAAGACACTGATTCACCCTCCCCTCTCAGTGTTATTTTAACTCCAACACCAAGAGCTTGGAAACCTCTTATGGTTTTCCAACCAACATTTTAGAGAACTGATAGATTGGTGACTCTGCTGGGAAATAAATTGAGGAAATTTGGTAGCAGGAAGCCTTGCCTTATAGAGTCATACAAATTTTCAAATCAAGTTTTCAACTAGTAATTTATAATTGTGTAGTTTGCAGCTCCCCATCTGAGTCACGCAACTAACAGATTAGCAACTTTGATGGAGAGTCAACTCAAAGTTATGGTCTTCATCATAGAGTCAAACATCTTATATAAGACTCCGATGGGAATAAGAAATTGTAATATTTTCTCATTTCTACATAAGTGAGTGGCGATTCTAAAAAATAAGTGCATGACTAGAAAGTTTAAATACACATCAATAAAAACAAACCCTAGAAGTCAGGTTATTAAAGCATCCTATGAAATGAATGGTAGGAGATCCTTGCACCAAGAGAGCCTAAAGAAGAACAATGGTAGATGACCAAATAAACAAGTTTCTTCTCCTTCAAAGATTGATGCAAATAAAAATAGAGGCAAGATGACAGATGCAACTAGACAGGATGGGGAGAATTCAATAGATCCATTCCTTATAATGAATAATAGTTTTTCTCCATTGCATGTATCAAAACCCCATGATAATGACTTGAATAGGGATCCTCATACTCCTCTTGAACAATAAAATAATAGTCATCCTCTTTCTAGATGGAGTAAATATTTCTAGATGGAGTAAATACCCTAAGAAATTAGAAGAATTCAAAGCTCGAATGGATGCAGAACATTTGAAAATATAGGAGTATGATTATAAGATGTCATTACAACAAGGGGATGAACTCCAACACTATTCTACCCTTGTTCCAAATTTTGCAGAGATGACTACCCAAGAGGCAAAAGAATATGTGAGATGGCGGGAGGAGGACCTAAAGAGGAAATAACTGTTGGAAAAATGAAGCCAATACCTAGCTCAACAAATATCTCAACTTAATTTCCAAACAGCAAAGCCACCAAAATACATTCCTCCTCATAAACAAGGGGGTAATATCAATATGCAAGGGCCACCTCAGAATACATGCACTCTAGGTACTTAAAAAGTACCTCTCAACACAATGGGGAAGCAAAAGAAAAATGCACAATTCAATGTACCCCTGCAAAATGCACCATCCCAAAATATTAGCAACATCCCACACATATATCCCCTGCCAAGACAGCACTATGTTCCACAATATTAGAATATACATCCTCAACAACATGTCTTACAAAATGTATACCAACAACCTCACCATGGATATCCATACCATCCCAATCCACCACCTTTCAATTTTCCTCCACAAAATCCTACAAACCCATGTAGAAAATTTGATCTGACAGGGTATCGATTGTATCCATATCCAATAGATGGTAATTGGAGAAATATGGTCCCCAAGCTCACTAGGAATAATGTCATATCAATTGAAGAACACGTCAGGAATTTTAATGCCTTTGTTCAAGATATTGGTATGGATTATGAGATGTGAACATGAGATTATTCATGATGTCTCTAACAAAAGAGGGTAGAGATTGGTTCAATTAATTTTGTAGCAGATTTTCAAGATTTTTTTTTTAAGCAATATGGGAATCAGTGTGCTCTAGAGTTTGCTTTGCATGAATTGATTAGTATCTAGAAATATCAGAATGAGTCATTTTATGACTTCAACCAAAGGTTCTCTTAGTTGCATAATAAGATACCACTTGGGTCCAAACTAACTGACCCTATAGCATTAAGTATTTACTTAAAAGCCTTTGATCCAAAAATAGGATATGAGCTTAGAAATAGGTGCCCTAGAAATCTAGCTCAAGCACAAAAAATAGCATTGACTATTGAAAACAATAGGAAGGTTGTTGGGATGATTGGTAAGAGAGACAATCTTAGGGTCCCCCAGAATGTTAACAAACCTCCAAATAGGCAAGAGAATACATACAAAAGTGAGAGACCAAGGCTGCATGATATGCCATATAACACAAATTGGAAGGATGGAAGGCCCATGATTGATAGGCCTAATAATAGGGAGATTCTTCATCCCTTAAAGAAGAGAGGAGCGTACATGGTTAACAATAATCCTTGGTGTCACATTTGCAAGTTTCCACATTCCCTTGATCACTATGTTGTAGCTCAATCAATACAAGAAGAAATACTAGTGGATAATGATGAAGAGGATCATACAATATATTTAATATCTCACACCCTCCATCCCATTGAGTAGGGATATTCATCTTTGGAGGAAGAAGGTTATGAATATTATTTTGATAACCAAAGGTACAATATTCATATGGAAGAACAACAAGTCTTTTCTAATTATGATGAAGACAATGACAATCTTTGTGATGCACCATCTCAGTCAAGTAAATATATAATAAGGAGGCCTACTGAGGAAGAGATAAAAGAATTAACTATTGTTGCAGGAGAGAAAGCAAGAAGTAACTACAGGCTCAGTAATATAACAATAAATACTAATGGTAGTGCTCCAAGAGGAGTGTTTGTGAAAGAAAAGGAAGTGACAGAAGAAAAACCAAGAAAGGAAAAAAATAAGCAGCCTAATAAGAATGAACAAAAACATGTTCATAAAGAAGATAATAAAGAGCCACACAAAGATAAGCAGAATTCAGATGAGACAAACAAAAGAGAAAAGGAGGAGAATAAGGGAGATCCAGTGGAACAAGAGAAAATGATCAAACAGAAAATATCTCTTTTAATTTTACACAAGCCTTGTCCCAGGTAAAGATGTATGTCCCATTACTTGAAATGATGAAAATAAAAGAGTATAGGGATAGTGTTATTCAATTAATATCTAATGGAACTAATAGAAGCAAAAAATATGAGAACAAAGAGACCACTAATAGCAAGTAGGAAAATTCAAAGGTTCCTGAAGTTTTTCTTGGTGATGCAATAGTGAATCTTTCACAAGTTGACCCATTATTTACCACATTGCTCATAAATAACAAGTTGGTAAGAAATTGTATGATAGATTCAGGTGTTGCCATCAACATCATTCCAGTAGAGGTCATGAAATATCTTGGCATGTGGGTAGACACTAATGGTGGAAAATGCTACACTATGGATAGTAGGCTTGTCCTAGTGATAGGAATTATGAAAGATGTAGAGGTGAAGTTGGTTGCTTATCCACAAGTGACTTATAATATAGACATAACTGTGATTGATACACCTCCTCATTTTGGCATGCTCTTATCAAGGCAATGGACTACATTAGTTGGAGGAAATGTATAATTTGACTTGTCCTACACCACAATACCAGTAAATGGTGAAGAGGTTAAGCTATATAGAGAACCAAGGATGAATCAAATTGTAGATTATGTGTCTCAAGATCAGTTGAACTTCTTTTGTGATTTAGATTTAGGAAGTTTCATAATAGAGCCTTCCCAGTCTAAACTAGTGAATACTGCTCCAATTGATAAGCATTTTTCTAAAAATCAGAACAGTGTGTGGAGGATGTATTTTGATGGAGCATGTAGTCAAGAAGGCAATGGAGTAGGGGTAGTGTTTATCTCACTTGAAGGTGCCACATTCAAGTATTCATTTTTGTTGATGTTTGAATGTACAAATAATATAGCAGAGTATGAAGCCCTGCTAATTGGTTTGAATATGGTTGTCAAACACAAGATCAAACTGCTAACTATTCTTGGAGACTCTAAGTTGGTCATTTCACAATTTAGGTCAAAATATGCTACAAAAAACAAAAGGTTGAAACAATATAGAAATGTTGTGTGGAACACAATTGAACTTTTTGATGCTTTTTATATTGAGTGGATAGATAGGTCCAAAAACCTGATGGTATATTTCTTAGCTAATGTAGCACTAAAAAGAGATGATATCACATTGGTCAGAGTATCTCAGCTTAAATTCAAAACAAGGCCTGCTATCCCTGATAATATCTATTCTTGGTAAGTTTTCAATGATGGCACTAATCTCATAAAGTTTTTCCATTGTATAGACCAGTATGAAGCACAGGAGATTGAATTCAATGCATTTGTGGAAGAAGTAGATGGCAAACAGACTATGTTTTGGAAAGGAAGTTGTGCAGCTCAAAACCAATAAACTTCCTAAAGGGCTTGTGGCACTAGAAAGGGTATTTGATGGAAATGATCGTGCTCTCATGAAGAAAAAACCAATAAAGACAGAAGATGTTGAGATTAATTTGGGGACTAGGTTAGCACCAAAATGAGTCTATATTGGAAGGAAGATTAGTCCAACAATCAAAAAATGTTGATTGCATTGTTGAGGAAATACAAGCATGTTTTTGCTTGGTCTTATGAGGATCTTAAGGCATATAGAGAAGATCTTTTCCAACATGAGATCCCACTAAAACCAGGAGCAAAACCATTCAAGAAAAAACAAAGACCCATAAACCCTAATCTCGAACCTAAAATGCATGAAGAGCTTATGAAGCTTAGGGAAGGAGGCATTATCAAACCAATTAGATATTCATCCTAGGTCTCTAATCTTGTATCAGTTAGAAAGAAGAATGGAGATATAAGGCTTTGTGTAGATTTCTAGAACTTGAATGTATCTTCTCTCAAAGACAATTATCCACTTCCAAACATGGAGGCTATGCTACAAAAGGTCACAGGGTGTGAGTTACTATCCATGATGGATGGATTTTCAGGCTATAATCAACTGAAAGTTAAAGAGTCAGAACAACACAAAAAAAAATTCACCATGCCTTGGGGAACATATGTTTATGTCAAAATGCCATTTAGGCTTACAAATGATAGTGCAACATTCCAAAGGGCCATGGATGTTGCTTTTTCTGATCTTATCAATATGATAATGGTAGTATACTAAGATGATTTAACAGCATACTCCAAGAAGGCAGAAGATCATGTGGCTCATCTAGAAAAAAAAAATCTAAAAGCATTAGAGTATGGCATTTCACTCAATCCAAAAAAGTGTCATTTTGTAGGGAAAGTTACTTGGGCATATAGTCTCTAAAGAAGGAGTAAGAATTGATCCCGAATGAGTGGAGGCTATTGACAAGATACATATTCCCAAGACAGTTAAGGCTATTCAGTCCTTCTTTGGACAAATCAATTTTGTGAGGAGATTCATATCAAATTTTGTTGAGAAAGTAAAGTCAATATAAAAAATGCTAAAGAAAGGTGCAAAGATTGATTGGACTGTTGAGGCTATAGATGCATTCATATCCATAAAGAAGGAAATCAAGGAGGCTCCAATGTTGAAATATCCAGACTTCAGCAAACCTTTCCAAATTTTCTCATTTGCCTCTTATCACACAGTTGATGTAGTTATGCTTCAAAAGAATGATCAAGGGTACAAACATCCAATTTCCTTTTTTAGAAAATCCCTCCAAAATGTAGAATTGAAGTATGATATTGTTGAAAAACAAGCCTATGCATTGGTAAGATCTGTCAAAGAATTTAGGCCATATTTAGTGGGAGAAAAAGTGATAGCTTCTGTGCCTAACACTACAATGAAGGATGTGTTCATACAAAGTGAGACAACTGGACGAAGGTGCAGATGGATAAATAGAATTCAGAAGTTTGATATTGAGTTTTAGATCACTAAGCTTGTAAGGGGTCAAGGATTAACCAAATTGATGGCTGAAACAAATTTGGAAGCTACCCAAGTATGCAATGTGAATGGTGAAGAAGATATGGTTACAAGTATTGAAAAAACTTCATGGTGCACAGATATTGTGTACTATCTCAAAAATTTTAAATGTCCAGAAGGGTTTGATGACAATAGAAAAAGGACACTCAAGTTGCAAGCCTCAAAATATGTATTCATAAAGGGAGACCTCTATTGGAAGAATAGGGATGGTGTTCTATTTTTATGTTTAGATGAACGTCAATCAAGACATGTCTTGAAGGAAATGCATGGAGTGTGTGGGGGGAATTTCTCAGCAAAAACCACTACTCATAAGATATTGAGGGAAAGGTACTATTGGCCTAAGGTTTTCAACGATGCACATGAATATACCAAAAAATGTGACGCATGCCAAAAAATTTAGGAAAATTGAAGTATTAGGGAGCAATGCCTTTAAGACCTATGCAGGTTGAAGCCCCATTATATCAGTGGGGAATTGATTTCATAGGGGAAATTACAGAAAAATCAAGTGGAGGGCACAAATGGATATTGGTAGCTATAGATTATTTCACAAAATGGGTGGAGGCAATCCCAACTAAACAAGAAACAAGCAAGGTGGTGATAAATTTTGTGATGGAGAATATCATAACTAGATTTGGCACACTAGTAAGGTTGATCACAGACAATGGAATGTGTTTTAGGTCTGATGAATTCAAAAATTTCTATAGCACATATGGCATTACTGTTTCTTATGCTGCCCCTTACCACCCATAAGCAAACGGTCAGGAAAAATCTAATAATAAAAGTATTTTGAAAATCATAAGAAGAATGTTAGATGGGAACAAGAAGGCATGGGATTCAAAGTTAAAAATGGTTGTGTGGGAGGATAGGATTACTATAAAGAAGGTGATTGGAAAGCCTCCATTTGAATTGATGTATGGAACACAAGCTAGGATGCCATTACAAAACCTTTTGCCAATTTGCAAGTTCATCCTTCAAGAAGACTTAGATATTCTAGAACCAATGGAGGAGAGGATGGGGTAGCTTGCTAAACTTGATGAAATGAGGATAATGGCCCAAAGGAAAAATGTGAAGTTGCAATCACAAATGAAATATATTTTTGATAAGAAAGCCAAAGATAAAAAATTTGAGGTGAATGATTTGGTACTAATGTGCAATGCTAGATGTCAAGAAAAGGGAAAGCATGGAAAGTTTGAGTCCTTGTGGTTAGGTCCCTTTGTTATCATTGGAAAAGGAGGGGAGGAATCTTATTATTTTCAAAACATTTCAGGTGAAGAACAAGAATTGTCAGTACATGGGAAATTTCTAAAGCACTTCTTTTCTTGAAGAACACCAGAGGATTAAGAATTGCTAGTGCATGGACAATTCTTGACAAACCTATTAAAACAACCTCTTTTTGCGCACAGTAGATTAGGAAATCAAAAAGGGACTAGGACTTTCTAGTACATGGACAATCCTAGAATTCCCTCATTAAAAACAAAGTTTATTTCCATGTACAGTATTATAGGATAATTTCCATTTTCACCTCCACATCCATCTTCATTCCATCCTCACCATGGTTCCATCTTTTCATCCTCTAAAACTATATTAACGAGACACTTGGTCTACACTCAAATATAATCTGGATTCTTGCAATGATTGGTAAATCATTCATCCCCAACTGGAGCCACTATTGAAACTAGAATTTTCATAAAAATTATAAGTGTTTTATCTACTAAAATTCAAAATTCCCATTCTTATTTTCATAATAAATCATATTATTGCCATTCATAAAGTCATTTTTACCATTTACCGTGATACCACTATCACATCAGTCACCCCTCATATCACCCGTATCATACCTCCCTACCACAGATCATCCCCAAGTAGCTCGTGGTATGATGGTGAGAGGAGCCACTACCACATACCGCACCCATCACACTATATTGTTGTACCTCAAGGGGGTCAAGATGCAGGCCGTAGTAGAGTGGTACATTGAAGACAGGTACAAAAGAGACATTGTGATATTGCAGGGGAGAAAAAGCTAATGCACGGTAGAGAGGTACATTAAAGAAGGATACCAAAGACATTTTGTAGTACCACAAGGGAGCAAAAAGTGACACGAGGTAGTGCAATAACCAAGCTGTTGGGTCAATTAAAACACACCAATCACATAAGTCAACATCAAAATATAAAATTGAGCTCGATACAAAAATTTGAATTGTGTGAATTTATGAGTTAGGAGTAAATGCATCTTGGTGTTAAATATACGAAATAAGTTGAGATTTTCACTCTTAATAGCTGAAAAAAAGTTGCATATGAGCTCAAATTGTGGGAGTGAAGGGAATTATTTGAAGCGAATTTTATTCCCAGGTAAGCTTTGCTGACTATTTTCTATGAATTTCATAAAATGGCACCAAAGAAAACTGAAGTAGGAGTTAAAAGGGATGAAACCACAACTAGTAAACCATCATTGCAATCCTCGTTGCTTTCCTTGTTTCCTAGTTCAGTAGACAAAGGACCTAGAAAGGTTTTTAGAGACTTAGCTCAAGGATGTAGAGACCCCATTATACCTCAGTCGGGTTGGATCCTTTATTGGTACTTTTTCTCAAAAGAGGAACGACAAGGTTTTGACATCAAACCCATAGACCCTAGATTTGGCTAAACTGATTGTCCCTAATGTTTTCATTGGCATTAAGCTAATTGAGGCCCTTTTCGACAGCTACCATGCCCCAACCAAAACTATTAGGCTTCCAAACAGTGGGTGCTTAAATGATGTCACAAGAGATGCCATTATAAAGTGTTTCAACCTAAATAAAAAAGTTGTAACAAAGGTGAATTTAGTGAAACTAGAGGAGTATAAGAGGTTGAGAAGATGTATCGAAGTGATGAGCTCCCCTTACACATGAAGAGGGGTGATGATAATAGAAAAATCCCCATCCCTTCCTCTAAAATGGAACCTTTCCAAGCCTCAGAATTTCAAGTTTACTTCAAGAATACTTATCATGCATTGTGTCAAGTCTTGGGGATAGATGTAGAAGAGCATATTCCAATAGGATTGATGAGAATGGCTATGATAATTCAACATTCTGAGTGAAATGTGGAGCTTTATTTTTCATCCAAAATTGAGGAATAAGTACATGAGGGCTTGTTGCAAGTTAGGGAAGCTAAGGCCCCTATTAATTTTAGGAAATATTCTTTATTGTGTCACTTAATCCTGTATCAAAATGAAATGAAGTGGACTAAAAGAATGAAATTGTGTACACAAGAAAGTAGAGTAAGACTCCCTGTACAAAATTGGCATTACATCTGGCATAGCAGATGTATAGAGTGTGATTTTGTAGTGTTTTGAGATGATTTTGATGCTAGACTGATAGCTTCCCTTCGTTATCCAACACCAAGATTGCCTGAATCATTGATGAAAGTGATGAGGCCTGTACAGTATAGGCCAGACCAGGGCTATACCCATAACTATGCTAACTAGTTTTTTATGCCTCAACACGCAACTATCAGATTACATGGATGCGACTAGACACCACATATTTTTCCTAATTTTGTACCTGAAAGGGTATTTTTTGGAGCTTATGTGGAAGATTCTTTCAATAGAGCATGACTTGATGAGAAATCAAAGGAAAGGTACATTTTTGCCTGATTTGACTATATTTGAAGAGTTGGCCATTGGGTCTGATATGCTAGAAGAATTGTAAAGGTGTATGAGGGTTAATTATCCCCTCAAATCTAGAAAAGAGAGAGTGTGTGATCCAGAAGGACATATCAACATGATCAGAAGAACCTTGTTGACAAAGAGGGCCATCTCACATGAGTTTGACCTAGAGGAGGATGTCATAAGGAATCTGGTGTATTTTACTGATGTAATGTAGACTAGAAAGAGGTGGATAACAATTATGAAGTGGGAGAATTAGAAGAAAGAAAAGGATAAGAGTTTCAAAGGGTTTTTTGCAAATGAACCCAACCTTTTGAAATGGATGCAAATGATCCTTGATAAATTTGATGAATTGTAAAAAATGGCTAGGATGAGGGGTTGATCCCACTTCCCACACCTCACCAACCACCACATGAATCTTCCACATCACAGGAACCACCCCCATCACCTACACATCCATCCCCTCCATCTCCTACTCACAACTCATAGGATAAAAGATAGAAGGTTGAGCCATTGGTTGAATATGACTCAAGTGATGATGAGGAGAAAGAAGCAATCCTAGCTCTGATTGAAATAAAGGAGGTGATAGAACAATAGTTAAGTCAAAAGCCTCATGATCCTAAGGTTAGGCTTTCAGAGGAAGGAGTTGATGAAATTCAAGAAGATGAGAGGGTAGTGGCCTCTCTAAGATTCATGGAAGATGATAATTTTATCCACACCGATGAATTTAAGGATTTTTGGATTAAAATAAAAATGAAACAATTTGATGAAAGCTTGAAAAGCAATCTTATAGGAACTGATGATTCAAAGCAAGCTGAAATCTAGGCTCAAACATTTGCAGAGTTAAATGATTTATAGCATTAATGTCACCCCCCAGGAGGTGAGAGAAATGTTATTGAAAAGTGATGTTAATTATACCAGGGATGGATCTATCTAAAATGTTTCTTCTAGATCATATCAGAGCATAGGATGACCCCATGTTGGTAGCAGAATTTGATTTAGAAGGTGTCTCAACAACAAGGTATAATCCTACTACCCAAAAACTTGCTTTATGGAAAAAATAGAAAAGTACAAGGAAGCCTCGACTCTTGGATGTAGTACAAGAAATGAGGGGGTCAGCTATGGTAAGAACAATGAGAGACACAACTCCTACATAAGCTACCACTATGACCATGAATTCTACGATGTTCACCAAGGATGGGGTAGAAAATATGGAGAAGATTAATGAATATGAGAAGAGATTGAAGTTATTGAATGATGAGGTGAACAAGTTTTTATTAAAAAAGTAAGGCTAAAGCAGCAGTTACAACAAGCCACCACAGTGAGAGGAGATGAATTAATTGTCTATCACCCACCTATCCAGGCAGAGGATCCACAGATACAAAAAATGAGAGATGAAATTGATAAGCTAAAGAAGCATAACATGGAGGATGTCAAGTATCATATCATAAAGACTCTGAGGAATATATTAGAGCATAGAGTTGGGATATTAAAGGAGAAGATAAATGGAGTACATGAAAGCTTCAACAATCTAATTAAAGCTTTGGAACAAATAAACACCAACTCCCCCATCCTTGAAGAGCTCCAAAAGGAATGGAAACCTACCTTCCACATACTAACCACTTTATGCAAAGCTACACACAGGGATCCAAATGCCCCATCAAGGCTCAAACCTACACATGAATTGGTAAAAGGTGTGATTGATGATTATAAGTATTTTTTGGATATAAGGAAGAAAGTGGAAAGTAGGAGTACATTTTACTCCATCAAACACCTCTTCAACCCATCAATCCTCAAAGATGAAAATCAGTTAGAGGGTATAGATGAATGGAGAGAAGAATTTGATCAAATGATTCCTAAGTGCTTGACACATATACAAGATAATGGGGAGATCAATCTCAACAAGTTCCATACTTTTCTCGATGGGATCGTCATGCTAGAGAATGGATATACAAAGTTTGTGGTGGATGTTAGAAACCTCCTAGATAATAGATGGAAGAGTCACCTTGCAAACTTCAGAGCTGCACAAGAATTCAAGTGACCAAGTGACCTGACAATTAATAAATGGCAAGAAAAATACTTAGGATCGGAGGAAGATTGATTATATCATACAGTAAAAGATTTGAACAGGTGTTAGATGACCACAGGCTTTTACTCAAAGAATAACAGATTGATACACATGTTTATGATTAAGTTTCTTTAGTTATGTTTAATTTCAAAATCATGTTTTGTTATCAAAAGTCATTTCATTTGGTCTAAAGCTTGTTGCCTCTCGTATATATAAGAGAGACTAGGACCAAAAAGAAGGTATGAGATATAGGAGATTATAGTAGTAGAATAGTAGTAATAGATGGACAACAAAAGAGTTTCGTAATACTTATATTCTAAAAGATTATGTTGCAGGCAATATTTTGAAGAATTCAATGAAAGATATTTGATTCTGTTGCATTATCTTGATATCAATTATTTGTTGAAGTTATTCAATTATCTTGTTGTCACCATTTTAGTGCTTCTTGATTCTTTAAATTGGTATATCAAATGTATATTCAATTTATCAATGCACCTTTGTTGTATTTGTGTGATATGATTAATTGGTTTCCCCAAAGGAATTAAAATCCTTCTAGTAAATCACAGTAATATGGAAGTATTATTTGGATCAGTAATAAAAACCATATAATTAGGATTGTCAATCTATCTCTAATTTGGTGTTATTTGTACTTGCATAGTTTATTCATTTGGTTCTTTCAAAGTAAATATTGAAATCCTTTTGATAAATTATAAGTAACTTGGTTTTGTCAGTTGGATAAGTAAGTAGTGTTTTTCAATCACTCTCTTGCACGTTTTTACAAGTTGTAAACCAATATTAGTGTGCCAAATAGTTAGAGTTATAGCCAAATACAAGCCATTTATCTTAGACTTTCATTTGACTCCATCCACCCAACAAGGCACTGGTCTTTCCCATTTCACGATTTAGTTTTATCCAAATTTTTTTCAAAACCTTACATCTGTTAACTGAAAACATTAATAAAATTCACCCTGATATTGCTTATAGAATTTATACCAAATTAAGATTACATCTCTCCACTCCCAATTGCCATTGTGGATAGATTGCACAAGTAGGAAACATATAGTATAAATCTACTCTACTTGCAAAGGTACACCCGCCTAGGTTTGGCAGAGCCTAAAGAGAAGGTTCAAGTAACAAATCTTCCATTTTAAGTTTCCACAACTCAAAATTGCTGCCATTGAATTTCTCAATTTCAGTCTTTCCTGAAGTGCTTGTAATCTTAACCTGTAACTAGAATTACCAAACTTCTACAAGACTCCCACTGAAATTGAATTGACACAAAAAAACCCAATGTACCCACAAGGATAACACAACTGGCCAAGCTCTGATACCACTTGTAATGAAAGCTAAGGTGCGGAAACAACTCTCCTAACGTCAAAACCTCAGGGAAGAATACAAAGGTGCTTTTAAATTTTCAATTACAGTCCAATTAAGACACACTTCTAAGAAATAATAGAAACAGAGAATATAACATACACACATGAACACTAGATTTATGTGGGAAAACCCTTACAAGGATAACACAATTGGCCAAGCTCTGATACCACTTGTAAAGAAAGCTAAGGTGCATAAACAACTCTCCTAACGTCAAAACCTTGGGGAAGAATACAGAGATGCTTTTAAATTTTCAATTACAATCCAATTAAGATACACTTCTAAGAAATAACAGAAATAGAGAATATAACATACACACATGAACACTAGATTTACGTGGGAAAACCTTACGGGAGAAAACCCACCACACCAAGAGAAGTCACTTTGTATTACAGTAATGGAGATTACATACAAAGATCAAACTTATCTTTCTGATGTCAAATTACAGTAGCAGATTCAATGATCAACCGTGTACAGAACATTCAAGTTACAATCTTTCATAAGTGAATTCACACTGATCATACATCGAACTGTTCATCCAACTGTGCATCGAACATTGATCGGACATCCATCGAACCAGAAATCATCTACAATTATAGAATATATCCATGTCATCTCTATCTGTCAAACTTCCTCACAAAACGGCCATAACAGACTAACTTCCAATGGTTCCCATTCGGCTTCTCTGATTGGTCACCACGTAGGATAGTCATCACTCAGTCAAAGGCATTCAAACCTTATTTGCTTGTTGGTGAGACACTAACCGTATCTCCCCGATCCCACAAGATCTAACTGTCGATATCATCCAGACTCATCACTATCGGCAAGAGGTTACACCGAGTTCACAAGTAGTCGCTCAGACTTCCCCTTGTCGCCAAGACATCATACTGATATCCATCACATGTATCGCTATTCGGCAGGACCATCGCTATTCAATGAGACATCATACTGATGTTTGAAGGTCACATAGATATCAACTTTCCCTTCAGTGAGACTATCGCTCTTCGGTGAGACATCATACCAAAGTTCCCAAGTCATTTTGAAATGTCCAATAGTCAGCAAGACTTACCGCTATCGTTGAGATTTCTTACTGAAGTCTTCAAGTCACCCCGAGATCAAACAATCGCCAGGAGTCATACCGATAGTAGACTACCCCACAACATTGGTGAGACCAACACCCGTTGCCAAGAGTTCACACCGAAGCCTTTGTGTTACCACAAAGACTCCAAGTGTAAAACTATCTATGAGACTTTCCATATCAACAAGACTTCATACCGAAGCATATGAGTTACTCTGATGACCACAAGTGTAACACCCTATCGGCGAGACATATCATCTCGATAAGACTTCATATCGAGCATTCAAATCTCTCCCTAAAGACTTCTATCACCACAAGTCTCCCCGACTATTACAAGGAACTAAACTTTTGGCTAGAAATCTCCTCGAGCATAGTGAGATAGAAATTGTCATAGTGATCATCATGTCATAGCGATAGGCTCCATTTGGCAAGACATCAACAAGGTCTCAGCAACCTGAACATTTCATAAGGTTTCACAATTGCTAGTCGGCTAGACACAATGAAGGTCATACCAACTTTTCTCTTCTAGAGGTTTCAACCTGTGAGATTGAGGCACAATATTTCCAACAATCTCCCACTTGACAAAGATCACACAGGCACCTCTAGAGCACAACAAAACTACTAAAATTCATGGGCACTGAGGCCCATCGAACTGGAACACCACCTAAACTTGTATGTGCTCACTGGCTTCGTCAATGCATCTGCAACATTCTCCAGAGTATCCACTTTTTCTAACGAGACCCTTCCATCCTCCACCATATCTTGTACAAAATGATACTGTACATCTATATGTTTTGTCCTGGCATGGAAAGTAGGATTCTTTGCCAAACAGATAGCACTTTGTCACAATAAATTGTTATTTTCCCTGATCAAAACCAATGTTAGAACACAAACGTTTTAACCAGATTGCTTCTTTACAAGCATGTGTAGCTACCATGTATTATTCCTCTGTAGTAGACAAAGCAACTACAGCCTATCTTACTCATCCAACTCACTGCACCACCATTCATCATGAAAATATATCCACTGGTGGATCTTTTGCTATCAATGTCCCCTGCCCAATCAGAATCCACATAGCCTCGAATGCTGAGAGTCCTCTATGATTCAACCAAGTTACCATGGTAACACAAAGCATATTCTGAAGTTCCCTTCAAATATTTGAATACTCTTTTCACAACATCCCAATGTGTCCTTCCAGGATTAGCCATAAACTGACTAAGTACTCCCACTACTTGGGAAATGCCTGGCCTTGTACAGACCATTACATACATAAGACTGCCAACTACTAGCATAAGGTACACTAGTCATGTCCTCCATCTCAGTAGGATATTTTGGACAATCTTCAATAGATAGCTTCATTGCCTGTAAAACTGGAACAACTAGCTGCTTACAATCATTCATACAAAATCTCTCTAGAACAGTCTTGATATACTTACTCTAGCTGAGCAAAAGTTTTCTATTCTTCCTATCCTTGGTTATTTCCATTCCCAAAATATACCTTGCTACACCAAGATCTTTCATTTCAAACTTTGCAAACAACTGAGACTTAAGATTAGAAATCATTAACTTACTATTGCCTATGAACAACATATCATCAACATAGAGAGCAATAATAAGGACTCAATCACTTTCAACTTTGTAATACACACAATGATCGATTTTGATCTTACAAATCCCAATGACAAAATAAAGTGTTAAACTTTTGGTACCACATTCTAGGAGACTGCTTTAAACCATATATAGACTTTTTCAACTTGCAAACCAGTTTCTCTTTACCTTTCTCCACAAAGTGCTCAGTAGGACATATAAATCTCTTCTTCAAGATCACCATGAAGAAATTTTGTCTTCACATCCATTTGTTCAACCTCTAAGTCATACGCTACTGCAAGTGACAAAAGAAATCTGATAGATGTTAGCTTAGCTACATAGAGAACTAGCAAAACTAACTTTCAAACCAAACATGAAGGTCTTCTCCTTCTTACAAAGAACTAAGGATTGGATTCTTTTGCACAATATTCTCAACATCAACTAAAACTTCAGTAAAAGATGTAAGTATGAGACTTACCATGTCTTATTATACTACTTTATGATTTGCTCTTTCTATTCTTATAGTAGAAAGAATTGAATGTGTAGATTTTCAATGACTACTCTTGTATCTACATCTGCATCACTCACTGGATCATAAACACCTAAGGCTTGAGAAATTTGAGACTCAATTGAGTCCATCTAATCCTTAATGCTCCTTATAGAAATTGGCTAGTTCAAATAGAATTGAAATAATTGTTTGTCTTCTTCCGAGCACCTTTGAACTTCCTTCAAGTTGCCTTGCAACTTAGCATGTGCAATACTAAACTTATCAAAAACATCATCTAGCCTTTTATCATTGAATTGATTTTCCATTTCCTTCTCTATCTTCTCTTCCAAACCAGCAAAATACTCCTTAAAGGAATCTAACAATAATTTCAATTATTGCACACCGAATAAAGAATTGTCAATAGATATTCAAGGAAGTCCTTGCAATACTTTTGTATACACCTAAAATTGGTCAAGACATTTAATTAATTAAATACTAGTTATTTAATTAATATTTCATCTACATATAAATAAATTCTCAATTTATTTATATAGTTCATATCTTCTAAATTCTCCAAATCTAAAATCACATTCCTCTAATTTAATTAAATAAACACATTTCTATAGTTTGTTTTATTTAATTAATTTTCATTAATCCCAAATTTTGAATTCAAGCACATGTCTACAAATTTTCATGCCACCTCACCAAGGTCACATGAAATTAAATAATTCTAATTTTAAATTAGAGTTATCTTCAACAAACTTGGAACACATGGTCTTTTTCTTAGACACTTTGTTCCTCCATCCATTTGACATGTTGTCTTTGGTCAAGGGAACATTCTTCTTGATTCTTTCCATCTCCATCGTTCATCACTCTTGTTTGAATCTAGACCATCGATCACTACCACATCACAAGATGCTTGGAAAATCCTATAAATACAACCCTTTACCATAGTATTTTGCATCCCACATTTGAGTAGAGTTATTATGCAAGAATAGCTTTTGAAGCATTGGATCATCTGGAGTCACATAGCATTTTTTTGCATTTTAACAAGTTTGCATTGTAGCATCATGTTAACTTAGAACCATGTTTTGCTTTATAGTTGCATTTTATATCATGCTTTGCTTTATAGTTGCATTTTAGTTTAACATATTCATAGTTTATATTGAGCATATGTAGAATCATCTTAGCTTCTTATCATAGCATTAGCATCATATAATCTAACATTATTATCCATTTGTCAAAATATCTCTGTTATCATAGCATCATGGCTTTCATCACTTATTTGCATGTAGGAACTTAGATTTCTTGCATTTAGAATAGCATCTCATTTCTCAAGTTGGCATTCTAACAACCATAGTGCACATATAAAATCTAAGATCCAAATGGTTTAATGAATCCTTGGGAGTAGAGGAAAATGGAACATTCTTAAAGATTTGTTTAACTACAAAATAGAGTAGTTTCTTTGATTCAAATCTTTAATATAATACGTCTCATTGATGTTTGTGTGCTTTATTATTGATTTACTAACTCTCCCACATTTCACACACACAAAATGGCACCCACTATGGTGTCCAACCCCATTTTTAACAACTTTCTGGAAAATAAATTGTAAACAGGCTAGACATGATGTTTTAGCGCAACTGTGAGTTCTTTTAGCGCATTCAACAAATCTTTCAATGCATAAAACTTTTGTTTCAATGCATATGAAAAATATTTCAGTGCATCTGGGGTTTATTTTAGCGCATATGGCATTTCTTTCGACACATCCAGCAAATGTTTTAGTGCATTCAGGGGGTCTTTCAGCACTTTCAATCAATACTTTAGCGCATTCAACACTTCTTTTAGCGCATTGATCAATTCTTTTAGTGCATACATGAGTTATTTTAGCACATAGAGTAGATCTTTTAGCAAATTGAAGTAATATTTTAGCGCATCTGTTTAAGTTTGCAAAATACAAGAACTAATTGTTGTTTTTTGCTTACATGTGGGTGATATGTGGGTCAAAGACAAATTTATACAACTACTGATGATTTATGCAGGGGCTAGAGTTATTCAATGCTTTCTTTTGATTAAGATAGGCATCTAGATTAATTTAAAGGATAAAGAACACCATGTCTTTCATGCTTGATGAATGGTAGGCATATGCTCTCCCCTTAACTAGGTGACCAAAAAGCTAGACCCATTCATTTTTATTTTGTTTTATCCATAGAGGGCCTACCTTGTGGTAAAAATTAATCACCCAAGAGAATGACCCAACCAGTAACACGCTAAAGCCAAGCGACTTCCAACCACGATATAAATGTGGGTACTTGAGGAAAGTTCAAGTATCATGAGGATTCTTCTGACAAGAAAGGAAGAAATGGTCTCTTTATGTATGGATGATCCCCCATGAATGGAATGCCTATACTAGAACCCTTTATTTAAAAGGCCAAAATCCTTATCTTATTTACCAATGAAGAAGGTCTAACCTTTGAAGTCATCCCACATTTTTGTGGATTTCAGTAGAGATGAGAAATATTGCATGGGAGATTCATGGGTATTGAAGCTTGGCCTCCTCGTAGAAGTGAGTGTTGTGGAGGGGAGCCAGTGGGATCAAACTTCTAATCATCCACTAAAATTAGGCACAGCTAGAGTAAAATCCAAGTGGGAATCCAGTAAATATTGTCCTACACAGCCTTAAGTTGTACATGTTTGGTGTGTTTTAACAATTTTTTTTTTTAATTCAAAAAAAACATCATACATTGAAAGTGAGAACTTTGATTCAGAAAACATCCTTTGAAACAATCAATTCTTTGGCTGAAAAATCAAAAAAATCAAACACAAACCTGCAAGAAAATTGTGACATTTACCAGTTTAGTGCATTTGATTGTTGTTATAGCGTATCCATGCAATCTTTTAGCACATTCGACCACTGTTATATCACATTCGAGCAATCTTGCAGTGCATCAACCCTCTACTTTAGTGCATCCAAGCAATCTTATAGAGTATCTGAGCATTTTTCCAGCACATTTATCCTCTGTTATAGCGTATATGTTGCATATTTTAGTGCATA
This sequence comes from Sequoia sempervirens, assembly GCA_007258455.2. Lineage (NCBI taxonomy): Eukaryota > Viridiplantae > Streptophyta > Pinopsida > Cupressales > Cupressaceae > Sequoia > Sequoia sempervirens. The sequence goes on from VDFB02271358.1 coordinate 1,143,843,434, forward strand.
GACCCTCTATTTTAGCGCATCTAGGCAATCTTATAGGGAATCTATGCAATTTTCTAGTGCATCCATCATCTTCTTTAGCACATCTATCAAATCCTTTAATGCATATAGGCTCTGTTTTAGCGCATCCATTGAATGAAAAACGAGAAAGTTAAACTTATCCCTTGTTTCACAATTTGAACCAAAATTTAGAATCTTTTTCAGTCCTAAATCATTCCTCAGGAACAATAGAGTCTAAACTTGTTCAAATTGAACTCTACAAGTGGAATTCTCCAACCTAAACCAAGATCTAACATCTCAAAGTGTCAAAATCATCAACCTTATCACACCTTTGATTATTAAGCCTAGTTTCATCATCAAGATTTGACATCCTTTCATCACAAAATGAAGCTCTATAATCAAAATTAAACTTAGTCTCATTAGAATTTTTCATTCTATGTGACTTAGTTGTAATCCTTGGCACTCTTCCAAACAAAGATAAAAGTTTAGTCAAAATTATAACACTTGTATGCCCGTCCAAACAAGGTTACAAAAGCAGAAACTCAAGGAAAAAGGACTTGAAAATAAAAACGTTGAAACACAAAACATTGGAACTCAACGAATTGAAACTACAAGCATCGAAACTCCAACCATCGAAACTAAAAACATCGAAACTCAAATCAATGAAACTCAAAACAACATGGCCGAAGCTAAAGAGAATCATTTTCATGGAATCCACAACAATGAAGGGGAAGAAATAACTAAGGATGATATCCAAAATGCTGAACAAGACCCAAACTTCCACAAATGCTAAACAAGGTGTCAAATTGTCTGATGACTTTGGCGTGAATCAATTGAAAGCACCTCCCAAAAAGCTTGAAAATGATCCAGAACAAGTGGTTACCCTAACTCATAATATGAAGAACCTTCAACAACAAATTCTTGATATGCAAAGGGGAACCTCAAAATGATACTTGATACAAGACATTTTTCCACATTTGTTTGATCAAAGTATCCACATGATCCCTTTTCCCAAACATTACGATTTCCCAAAGTATGATAAATGCAATGGTAAAATTGATCCAATAGACCATGTGAGGGAATTTAGAACCATGAGTCTTGAATTTGCAAATGAAGAAACTTACTTGATGAGATTGTTTCCACGAAGCCTAGGTGGACAATGTCTTGAATGGTTCTCCAAACTTACACCAAAAATTAACACCTTTGAATAATTTGTTAACAAGTTCATCACCAAATACTCTTACAACATCCAACATGACATAACCATGAAAGACCTTTGTAATTTGAAACAGAAAAAGGGTGAATCATTCCTTGTATTTTTGCAAAAATGGAGAAGGTTATTTGCATGATATTCTCGTCCTGTACCTGAAAAGGAAAAGATATAAATCTTCATCGACAACCTAAATGATGAGATGAGTTATAGATTGGAATCACAATTCCCACCTACCTTCGAAAAATTGATTGAAAATGGAATAAAAATCGAAGAGGCTTTGATCAAGAGAGGAGTCATCAAAATTTACAATGAAAAAAACTCATCAAACTCCTCAAACAATTACAACAATGGTGCCAAACCAAATTTTTGGCAACAAAACAAGAATTTTAGAAACAGTGATGGTGTAGTTGAAACCCAAAATGTAAAACCTATATTCAACTTAACCGCAACGACCACCAAGACTAGTCAAAAAAACAACCCACCCAATAACCAAAATATCAACCAAAGCCATAATCAAGGTAATGTTGGATCTAGAACACCATCATATCGAACGTCCTCAAACTGAAGAAGGTTCACAACTTTAGGACAATCATCAAAATCGGAATTAAAGGAACTTCTTGAATCTAAATTCATAATGTTACTAGAGGAAAGAAGTTGGGAGCCACAAGTTAAGGCTCCATGGTGGAATGATGCACATTTATGTGACTTTCATCGAAACAAAGGACATAAAACCAATAACTACATGCAATTGAAGCACTTGATACAAGACTTGATTGACAACAAGACAATATTTGTAGAAGGAATCCAAAAAAACAACAATCATGGAGTGTTCAAGAACCCTCTACCGAACTACGAAAAAGGAGAATCTTCTTCAAATACCAAAGGAAAAAAACATAAACTATGTATATGATTCTACCATTCATTATGTTGAGGTGGTTGAGAATCCAACCAAGGACATTGAAATCAACAACCAAAGAAACATCGCCACAAGTGAACATCATCACCACGATATCGACACTACCTCACATCAAATCAATGAACTTGTGCCAAAAAATATGATCACCAATGTTACTACAAATGACAATCAAATTAATGTCATAAAAATCAAAGAGAAACAAGACAATTCGCCTATCAATGCAATCAAAAGAGGACAAGCCAAGGTAACATTGAAAGGAGCTACCCCTTCCACATCCAAAGCAACTACTATTGTCCCTGCAACCCAATATAACATATTTGATCAGTTGTAGAAAATACCCACCCAAATATCCATATTAGTACTTCTCAAGATTTCACCTGCTCACAAAGAAATCTTAGAACAAGCTCTAGTCACCACCATGGTACAGAACAATCTAGAAGTTTTCCAATTTCAAACTATGGTGGGACATTTGATTGTGCCACACTACTTATCCTTTTCTGAACACAACAATGTATCTACCACCCATCCACACAATGCTGCCCTCCACATTGAGGTCTTAATCCAAAAACAGCATGTTAAACATGTTCTAATAGATGGAGGAGCTAGCTTGAATATCTGTACTTTGAAACTCGTATGTGCACTTGGGTATTCAGAAAATGCTATTGATCCTAGAAGGAAAATCACAATAAAAGCAATGATGATGAGGAGAGATATTCACAAGAGTTAATAATCTTACCAATTCAAGTGGGACCAGTTGTCAGAGATATAGTATGCCAAGTATTGTATAAGGAATTGAAATACAACATACTCTTGGGATGACCCTAGATTCATGGCATGCAAGCCATGCCATCTACATATCACCAGTGTTTGAAGTTCCCTTTCAACAGACAAGAAATCACTATATCAACTGACTCCAACAACCCTCAATATTGTAACACCCTCAAGACCACCCAAGATGCTTTTGTACCACACAACAAGGAAGCTCCAACTCATGGTTCATCAAATGATGGAAACCAACTAAATTCCTTGTCAAAGTGGGTTGAGAAAAGGGGCCAATTAAAGTATAATGGTATCGGTGATTCCACTCCCTCAAGTAAGGAAAGTACATCAAATTCTTCATCAAACCAGCTCGAGATAAAGAATCAATCAAGAGAAAAGAGTATCAATAATCCTACTGCACAAAATTAGGAAGGTCAACTCAATGCCTTATCAAAACAAGTTGCCAAGATCCAATTAAAATATAGAGGCATGGGGGAATACTCATTTGAGCAATCCTTATGTTTATCAAAACTATCATCTTCTCCTAAGTCCTATGGACAACCATCCACATCAAAACAATGATCATCATAGCCAACCACGTTCTTTGATGGAACCTTTTTAAGAGCAAGTACTTTAGTGGATGAATCGGATATAAGGATATTTTAAACTAGTTGTACAAGGATGAAGGATCATCACAAGCATCAACCTCAAATATACAAATAGAGTAATATGGAAAAGGAAAGACAATCCTAGAAAAGATGGGGTATAAAGGAAATGGTCCTATGGGTAAATGACAAGAAGGCATTGTAGAAACAATACAACCTATCACAATGCATGTCAAAGATAAAATAGGATTAGGGTATAGAGAAGAAGCCAGACAACAAGTTGTTGAAATAATCCTACAACTACAAGCTAGTGATGATCATGAAATTGATTCAAATGAATATGAGTGGGATTCGTTATTCGAAGAGTCTTGTCATGACAAGGACATCGATATGGTACACAAGTATGCACCCATATGTGAGGAGGGTCAAAGTTCAGGTTACAAACCACTTGAAATAGGATCACAACATATTGATGACTCCAGTGAAGACGATTAGGCATAGATCGAAACAGATAATTTGGAGGAGAGTTACCTTATATACATTGAATTTTCTATTGAACAATCCAAAGACATCACCATCGGGACCCTCACTATCTCTAACCTTAGCCAATCCAATGATTCCTTACCCCTAGTACATCCTGAACTCATAGATTGAGATCAAACTGAGCTGTCTAATATCCCCATCTTTTCAAATGATGAAGCCATTGTTAACTTCCTCTATTCTGTCAATCTTGAAATAGATTCCATCATTGAACATCATAATGAAGCTTCCAACTAGGATAGTGTCAAATTTTCTAGCTGCAAAATGAATAATACAAGGAATAGATCTGATGGTGAAAACCATTCAATGGCAATATCAAATCTAGAAAAAGTAAAAATAAAGAGTGTATCCAATGGTGAAAACCTCTTTGAGGCACTAAAGGATGGAAGATTTGACACACTCCCTGAACACTTTTAGGAACAATCTAAAGTATTGGTTGAGTCCACACAATCCATCAATATCGACAATGAAGAAATGGTGAAGACTGTCCATCTAGCAGAATCCTTGATAGATCAAGAAAAACCAAGCTTCATCAAATTCTTCACAGAGAGACAAATCAAATTTGCTTGGTCATATGCCAACATGTTGGGGATTGATCCATAACTCATCATGCATCACTTATCTCTACCAGTAGGAGTAAAACCGGTGAAGCAAAAGTTAAGAAAAATGCATCCGCATATTGCCATATTGCTAAAAGTAGAATGGATATCAAACATTGTGCCTATTTCAAAACCAAAGAAAAGTATCAAGATATGCACAGATTTCAGGGATCTCAACAAGGCTTTCCCAAAATATGACTTTCCCCTACCTAACAATGACATCATTGTGGACATAACGGTAGGGCATGGCATGTTGTCACTCATGGATGGTTTTCTAGTTATAATCAAATCAAGATAGCTCCAGGGGATCAAGACAAGACATCCTTCACATGTCCATGGGGGACATTTTCTTGGAATGTCATGCCATTCGGGTTGAAGAACACAGGAGAAACTTATCAATGTGCCATGACGACAATCTTTCATGATATGATGTACACCTTCATGGAATACTATGTGGATGATCTATTATCCAAATCATACACCAAAGTAGGACACCTAGAGATCCTAGATAAGATCTTTACCAAACTATAAAAGTTCAATGTACGATTGAACCCAAAGAAATGTGTGTTTGGGGTGACTTCATCCAAACTCTTGGGATATATAGTTTCAGAAAATGGCATTGAGGTAGATCCTACAAAGGTCAAATCCATCATGGAGATGCCACCACCCAAGAACATCAGTTAGCTATGATCTCTGCAAGGGAGATTCCAATCAATTCGAAGATTTATCTCAGAACTGGCAGACAAGACCCATCCTTTCACTCACTTGCTACATAAAAATGTATCTTTCTAATGGGATGAGAAATGCGAAGGGTCCTTAAACCAATTAAAAAAATATCTGATGAGTCCACCCATCTTAATACCACCAGCAGAAGGAAAGACACATTTATTATACATAGCAACAACTGAGATATCATTGGGAGCCTTGTTAGCACAGAGGGATTCAATAAGAAAAGGAAGGGAAATTTATTATATTAGCAGAACGTTAAATGGCTATGAAATCAATTACACATCCATTGAAAAGGCTTGTTTGGCAGTAGTGTTTTCCACCCAACAATTACAAAACTACATGCTAACTCATACTATCAAGTTAATAGCCAAGATAGATCCACTGAAATACCTTCTTAGCAAAGCTAATCTAACTGGAAGACTCGATAAGTGGGTCATGATGCTGAGTGAATTTGAAATCCAATATGTTGATAGGAAGGAAATCAAAGGACAAGCTATCACAAACTAGTTGGTTGAAGCACCATTTCAATACAATCATCCAATGAACATTGATTTTCTAGATGTTGATGTCCCATCAATGTCAACACAACAATGGGTCTTGTACTTTGATGGCTCTTATACACAACATGGATTAGGTGCCTGAATTTTGTTTATCTCACCACAAGGACATACCATTCCCAAATCCTACAGAATGATGTTCCCTTGCACCAACAACACAGCTGAATACGAAGCATTAATCATTAGAATCAAAGTAGCAGTTGAGTGGAAGATCACAAAGGTACATGTCTATGGCGATTCACAATTAGTCATTAATCAGGTGAATGATGAATATCAAACAAAGTATGATAAATTAATGTTTTATAAGAGAATTGTTGATGATTTCAAAAAGTATTATGTTGAAATTCAATTTGAGCAGATTCCTAGAGGCGACAACAAAGTTGTTGATGCCATGGAAACCATTGCTTCTCTCTTACAAATTCCTGAGAAACAAGCCCGCTATGAGTTCATGGTGGAACAACTATTCAACCTATCCTATGATAACTCTGAATCCCAGGTTATCTACCATCTAGCCGAGGTTGACACTTCCATCTATGGGAAAATCTATACTTACCTAAAAGACAATACCCTCCCACCTGACCTCTCCCGAAATCAAAAATGAAACTTCATTCGTCAAGCCACCCGACATACCCTTATTGTGGATGTACTTTATCAATGAGGTCTTGATAGAACTCTCCTCTGATGTCTAGAACATGATGAGTCTGAAATGACTTTATAGGAAGTTCATGAAGGTATTTGTAGAACTCATTCAAGTGGTTTAACCTTAGCCAAGAAACTCATCCCTTTGGGATATTACTGGTCAAATATGGAGAGGGAGTCTTTTATCAATTAGTCAAGAAATTCCAAAAGTGTCAGATTCATGGCAATCTCATCCACACACTGGCATAAGAGTTGCAACCTTTCACATCAACATGGCCTTTTTGTCAGTGGGGACTGGATCTTGCAGGGAAAATTCACCCATCTTCATCAAATGGACACAAGTTCATCATCACAACTATAGATTATTTTACGAAGTGGATTGAAGTTGTTCTCCTAACCACCATCATAGGAAAACAAATCTCATCATTCATCCTGAACTACATCATTTGTCAATCTAGCATCCCTCAATCCATTATCACTGGTAATGGAAGACCTTTCAAGAATCAAAACTTTGCAGAAATTTGTGAGAGGTTTCACATCCATCATCAATTTTCTACACCATATTATCCTCAAGGAAATGGCCAAGTAGAGGCCTCAAACAAAACTATCCTAAAAATCTTGAAGAAAAATGTCAACAATGTTGGACGTGATTGGCATATTCAATTGAACCTTGCTCTATGGGCTTATAGAACTAGTATCCACACCTTGACAGGAGCCAAACCCTGTGCTCTAGTCTATGGATCAAAAGCCATTCTACCTATTGAGGTTGAGCTACCATCACTATGTGTGTCACTAAAGGGGATTATTTCAGATGAGGATTACAGAGTGTCTAGGCTACTAGAGTTGGAACTATTGGATGAACATCGTCAACATGCAATGGATCACCTAAAATCTTATCAACAAAGGATATCCATAAGTTACAATCATAGATTAAATCCTAGAACATTTCAGGTGGGTGATTTAGTCTTAAAAGAGAATCCCCATAATCAACAAGATTGAGAAAAGGAGAAATTTGAACCAAACTAGCTAGGTCCCTTTGTTTTTGTATCAGTCTTCGGATCAATAGCATATCAGTTGTCCACACCAAAAGGGGGTTTTTTTGATGAACCCCTCAATAGCCTACATCTCAAGAAATTTTACACCTAAATCATCCAGTGCATCAGAAAAGGTCCTAGAAAAATTTAAAAAGCATCATAAAATGTCCTGAAAAAATGGTTGCCTTGATGAAAACCTAGAAAATAGGTGTCTTGGTAACAGACAAACAAAAAAAATAAAAATAAAAATCATAAAAAGAGAAAAATACAAAAATACAAAAAAGTGAAAAATAAAAAAATCATAAAATATGAAAAAGTGCAATTAAAACAAGTAGTGAAAACTTGGCAACAGGCACTATTTATGATAGGTTATCTTTTCCATCTATTGGAGCATGTCAACCATTCGCTTTCACCATTTTCTTTCATCATCCATCTTCCTATCATCGAAAAGCTTCATGTACATATCCTGGCATCACAGTCGTGTCTCACCCTAGACTGGGGACAAAATCCTGAACTCACTGGGAGCAATAAACTTTGAGCTTGAACCAACAAAAAAATAGTAGTAGGACCAACACAAAAAAACATGATCATAGTGCAACTCAACATTGAACATCAATCACAATTAGAAACACATCAACCATCCAAATCAAAGAGCCAAATAAATCGAACCAAAAGAAAACTTCAAATGGATGATGTCCCTTTTGAATCAGGGGTTTATCACATCAAACATGAATGTTCAACTATTGTACTTTGGTTTTTTTTATCATATCTCTAGAGCACCTCAATGATGTATTGAACTAGAGGAGCCAGGAAGGAGTATGATTTTTCTTTGTCTACTATTTGTGAGTTGATCATTATTACTGTGCAAACTGTCACGGGACGTACTCTACAAAGTATCAATAATGACATTCAGAATTTGCATAGGAAAATGGTTAACTCTTGTCTGTTTATGCAAGAAATACTCAGGTAATCTTGGTTTAATTAGACTTAGATGCTTGTGTTAACTTGCACTATCAAATATCATGGAAGTAGTACTTAGGTCATCATGGTCTAAACATGCCATCGATGCTTGTACTCACTTTCAACATTTTAAAGGCTCAATGATGATTAAAAGCACAACAAATCGGTTGTTACGAATGACAACATTTGCATATTAGATCTGCATGGTTAAGTTAGATTGCATACATGTTAGTTTGCATCTGTATCTATGGGATTTCTAAAGCAACCGCAATTTCACAACGAGGTTATCTCTCTTATTAATGGATTGAGTACATTTGACATTACCAAAAACACATCATTCCCATATAGAAAACACATCAGTTGCATCATCATTCACATGCATTAGAAAACATATCAGTTGCATCATCATTTGCATTCATCCATCTATACATCACATCATGATATCCACGTTAGAAAACACAAAAAGACATGCATTGCATTTTATTTACATAATCAAAATCATTTAGTTGCATTAAGAAAGTGGTCCACTAAGCTTAAATGAGTGAATCTCTTCATATTTCCAAGAGAGTTGGGAAATATGTCAAGTTTTGTGAAGCTTAACTTAACAAATAATCAACTTACAGCAACCTTCCCGTAGCTCTTGGATGTTGGATAGATTCACTCATTTAAGCTTAAGACCTTAGAGGTTTTGAATTCTTATGAACTCAATTAAGCATAATCATTTGCATCACATAATCACAATTCATCTTACATATCATAAAACATCATCCATATATGATCATATCATCATTACATACATTACCTAATTATCACATAAGAATCATCATTGCATAATCATCACAATCATCATGATCATCATCATATAAACATTATAAACACATAAAACTATGCACCATCATATGATCATTTCATCTAGCATTCATACATTCATTATCTATTTGCATGTGAAAAGTACAAAAAAATAAAATACATCACATTTCATTAGCATAATAAGATCCATCACATAGGAATCATTCATAAGAAATTATAGAAAACACATTAGTTGCATCATCATTTGCATCCATAGCATCATCATGATCATCATCATAACATAGAAATTAAATGCATCCATCATAGGAATCCATCATGAAATCATATAGACACATAGGTCATAATCATTGCCGCATATCATATAACCTCAAAATCATAATGTCAAAATGTACAAGGATATCCAAAGGTATAAAGAGATACATCAATATTAGAAATTGTAGTGTATCGTAATGTCTTAAATCAAGAGGTACATCATCAATGTCTCAACTGAATAAAGAGTGTATACATGTCCAAAGGTACATCAAAAAATTAGAAAGCAAAGCTATGTCGCACTCCCCCCAGATGGTGTTGGCATCACAAGACCAGTACCTCTCCCACTTGACGGACCCACACCAGGATCTCTCTAATCTCCAGGCATTGGTTTTGTAACACCCATGTTGATGGTATGATACTAAAACCTCCCTAACCGGGACTGTGCAAACTCTCTCATCGCTTGGGAGGAACTGCATCATGGTACCTAACTCTATAAAACTCTACATCCTAGGCAATATGACAGATCTCTCTAAAATGATTTGTAGCGCCAACAACCACTACAGCTTGTTGTAATCTCTCAATAATGTGCTCAGCCTGCTCCACTCGCCATCTCAAAGTATCCCTCTCTACGGTCAGTGTGTCAATCTTCCCCTGCATTTGTCCCTGTGCCTATCCCTAGGCTTGGACATGGATAAGATTGGCCTATACCTGTTGTATCTATTGCCTAGTTGCATCCCTCTCTACTATCAACATAGTGATCTACCCTTGGTCCTACACTAGAAGAGCCTGAACCTGCTCAAGCTAACCTTGTAACGTCTCAACCTATACCTATAGGGCAGAAATATGTGTCTGTTGTTGTGGTGAGGGTAGCCAAACCTCCACACATTACCTCTTACACTCTCAACTCTCCAACATCAAGACTTGGCCCTCCACCACCCTCATCTCCTCCCCCAGCACTCTTATCATCATCTCCCTCCTCACTACTCTCCTCCTCCTGCTTCTTCTCCTCCTCCTACCACCTCCGCCTGTGACCTCCTGCCCCCTCCTCCGCTAACAATGGTGTTGGATCATCCAGAATGGTGATCCATGGGAATGGATGCATAAACATATACTAAGCATACTCCTCTAATATTGGCACATTGGTGATCTCTGGATGCACCTCCCAAATAACAGCCTATAATCCTTGAAAGTGTTGAATTGTTGCATCATATGACAAATAAGGTCCCCAATCTATAGCATCCTTCCAACGCCGTGCATAATGGGTCATGCCCTGTGGCATCCCCTACACCCTACCATACTACCACAATACTCTCATCAACAAAAATATCTCAATAATGAAATGGGTCTAGCCAATTAGATACATAGACTGCCACAAAAATGGCATCTCAATGTTGTCCTCTAGCCACTGCTTACAATCAACATATGGCCACTATACCACAAACTCAAGATCATCCAGTGTCCTCCTCTAGTACTCAAATTTTCCCAACCTAGGTTGAGAAAATTGACCTACATAAATGTGTACATATGACCTCATGGTTGGGTGCTTCCTCTCTCCAACTGGTTGACTGACCAACTAGTCAACTGAATGCTATATGCTCCCAAGCCCATACCTAAAGCAATGTGACCCCAACTAATAAACTCACCCCTCACAAATAAACCACCTAGTACAAATAATGGTACAAATGGGCAAGCATACAACAACCCCATACATATCGAGTGCCATGAGCAATCATGCTCTCCAAAATCTGACCCCATCCAACCAAGAGTTTTTTTGACCTATGATTAGGAAAAAGGAACCCTCCAATAAATCTAGCTAACACAGAAGGCAATGTGGCATATGCATCTACCATGTCCCTCTAGGGAATATTATATCTGCATATGGTATCATCCTCAAACACCCTACGCAATGCATCAATCTCGCCCTACTCCTTAGAATCATATAGTATAAGCTCTCCAACCATAGGTATTCATAAAATCTGGTAGACATCCTTGGGTGTCACCGTGATCTCACCAGTGGGAAAATGGAAGGTGTTATGCTCACTATGCCACCTCTCTACTAAGGTTGTCAACAAACCCCTATTGATCATAATTTGGGGCATATCGATAAGAGATGACAAACCACATCTTCCAATAATAGTTGTCTCAAGCTGTGTCGGGTGTTGGATCAACTCCCATGTCCTCGAGAAATGCTCCCTAATTTGTAGACTTGTCAACAAATCCTATCATCACAAAATCAAAAATTAGTCAATCAATTAATCAATCAACATCAATCGACATATCAATCAATCAGCTTATCAATCTAATCAACTCTGGTGAGACTTTGATCAAATCTTGTGAGCATCAATCTACCAATTTAACCTCGCCTATCATGAGGTTTATCAATCAATCAATGAACCTCGCTTATCAAGAGGTTCATCAATCAATCCAACCTCGCCTATCATGAGGTTCATCAATCAATCCAACCTTGCCTATCATGAGGTTTATCAATCAATCGATCCAACCTCGCCTATCATGAGGTCAATTATCATCATCCTATCATTACATCTCACCTATCATGAGATCAATGGACATCTAATCTATCAACATCATCAATCATCATCAACACAAAGGCTGATGTGATCAAACATCATCAACATCAAGGATTCTAATCAAGCAAATCATCAATCTAGTCTAAAACTTCACCAAAGTGCTAGAATAGTCTTTCTATGTGTTGGAAAACCCTATGTGCCAGAAAAATTCATCAATGTACTAAAACATAGGTTTTATGTGCCAAACTATCAGATGCGCCATCTCATTTGACCTATGGGCCAGAATAGGGTCCCGATGTGTCAATTCACTCTATGCGCTAGTTCATCTCATCAATGTGCTAACTAAATCCACCTAAGCGCTAAAATATCCTATGTGCGACAACAATTATTGGATGAACTACTTTGGAAAACCTATGCACCAAATCACCTATGCACTAATTCATTTATCCTATGTGCTACATCGGTATCCCAATGTGCTAGCCTATTCTATGCACTATAACAGACAATCAATGCCCCATTGTGGTGAACCTATGCCCTAAACTATTAAAAGTTGGATTCAAAACATGGAAAAAGCAGGAAAAATAAATTGCACAAATAATGAGACAGATTTTAGGGGTACATACCAGAGGACCATATGCCGACAGGTAGTTGTGACGCCTAACCCACTCGAACCGGTGAGTGTAGTAGGGTATTGTTGATGGTGATTTTGGCACCACAACAATGCAAGTAGAATATTGCTATTCTGCTTCTCCTGAAAGAGAAAGGAAACACATGGATGCCTTAACTCCCAAGGTCTTTGTAGTTGGGTCTCAACTGTGCTGATGCAACAGTAATATTCAAGGGGCCTATTGGTGTTGAGCTTCTAGATTGTTCTAGGATCAAGCATGAAATAAAACCTACTTTAACTAGGGTTTTAAAGAAACAAAAAGAGATAGATCAGAGCTTTGGAAAAGAAAAGGACAATAGTTCATCTAAATCAACCAGACCTGTTGACTTCAAGGAATTTGTAAACCAAAATTGTAGAACAAGATAAACTTGTGATTGACACACAGCCTCTTTCATTCACAGTGCTAATTCGCATGACAAATTTTAATTACCATTCAAATAAAACACAAAATAATATTCCATTCCCTAAAGACTTCACAAATCAAATGATTAATTTAAGGCAAATACCATTCTGAAACACAACATGAAATAGATTTTAATCTGGTTGCTTCTAATGTTAGTGAAACACATAAGCAACATTTACAAAGCTGGCACAATCACTAGTGTACAGAGAATCTGTGATTTCAAATTTTTCCCATCTACACTAAGAAAACTTAGAAAATACATTACATTTTGTATTAAAACCCTACTGCTAACCAAGAAGATAAAAGAAGCTCTCATTACTGAGAATCGAGATGCAACTCTACCTTCTTCTGTTAACTCCCTAACTCCTAACAGTTCTAATTCTAAAAAGGTTCTTAATCTAAAATCTTCTTAGTCTATAGAAATTCTAATCCCTTACTGTCTAACCTTTACAAAGAGGCAAGCTTGCCTTATATACAAAAATGTACCAACTTAAATGTGTTGTCCCCCGTACTAGGGTTTACAAAATATCTGCACTTGGGAGAGTCGGTTACAAGAGGGTCAGTGTCCAGATCTTTTGTAGAAAGTTGGCCTTGCAATAAATGCTAGTCCATGTCATCTATGTTGGTGAAGATCATCTCCTGGAAAGATCTGCAGATCTTTTTGCTGCTATAGCATTAACTCATCTATTTGTGTGTCCATACTCGAACTCTTTCTAAAATCAGTCTTGAATGCTCAAAATATCATCATTAATGCTGATCTGCCTCTACTAGTGGACCTTACAGCTGTCCATTTGACTCACAGCTTCATCTTCTTCCTTCGGCATTCTTTCTGCCCCTGATCTGCTCTCTGCAATTTTGTCAGTGCAGCACAGGCTAGTTGGTGAGAGGTTTCGGCGAGCCACAAAGGTCATACCGACCTCACAAAGACCTTTGGCAAGACATCATTGTGAAATCGCGTCCTCTCGGTGATCTCTCATTTCTTTCGGTGGCCCCCTCTTTCGGTCAGCAGGACATCTGCCCTCAGCAAGACGTCATGGCAGGCACCAAGATCTACAATGATATGTTCCTTCATTGGCGGATTGGCCGCTATCGGAAAGACACAAGACAGTCACTGAGACCACATGACAAAACCCTTGTTTTCTTTGGAGTCTTCCCGACATCCTTTGTTGACCCTCTCGTGCCAGCTTACTTCGTTCTTTTAGTGTGACCTTCACTCATTGCCAAGACCCTATGGCGAAAGTATAACCCTTCGTCAATGCCGCTTCGTTCTATGTCGAGGGGGACTTATTTTCTTCGCTGGGACCCTATACCAACATCACAACCTTCTGTCGATCCTTGTCATTGGCATGACTTTGGATCATCGGTGAGACTTCCTGCCGCATTAATTTCCCTTTCACCAAATTTTGGTGTCACCAAGACCCTACCACAGTCACACCGAAATGAAATATTTCGTTATATGCATTTCACTGTAACCTCCCCTTATCGGGAAGACATCCTATAGACACCCCATGCCTTGGCGAAAGCTTTACTAGCTCATCCCTTTGTCACTGTAACATACTAATTCTCTCACCGAAGACACCCGATAGACCCCCCTTTGCATTGTGTCAGTGAGACATTACTCTCTCGGCAAGACTTCATCTCGAATTCAATATCTCTCGCTGAAGCCTTCTCCTTGTCACCGGTCAGCAAGATCAAAAGACTTCGCTATGACCATATATCGAAGAAAAGACTCCCACCGAAGTGTTTGATCTTTTTGCTAGTCGGTAATACTTTCTTTCCTTAGTGAGACTTCTTAGCGGGGAGAGAACTTTAAAGCAATATAAGAACCCATCTAAAGGTGGTTAGCAAGACCTTTCATCAAGATCCTTAAGAAATATCCTCATGCACACGACTGGATCCTGCAAAACAAGGTCTCCATTAGCTCCCAAAGGAAAATAAGATATATCATTATTTATCATGCCTCCAATTTTATCAAAAAGAAACACAACTCTGGTGGAAGCAAAAGCGAGACCAAAATAGAACTTGAAAAAGCAGCAACCTTCAAAATCGGTGGAGGCGGGGTCAAAAATGAACGGGAAAACACTCTTTAAAGCTAGCAGAACTGGGACCAAAACTAAAACGAGACGAGAGGGTAAAATTGGACAAATCTCGACATAACTGGGATCGAGATAAAATACGACCCAAAAATGACATTCGTAGCCCCAAAACCGGCAGGGGTGGAGCCAAAAAGAAAATTGGGACCAAGACCGAAGTCGGGATGTGAACGAGCCATGGAAGTAATTACAACTTCCCAGTTCATACCCCGTCCCAGATTTGGGTCCACGAAGGAAACCAAAATGAGCAGGATAGAAACAAATGCCAGCAGGGTCGGAACAAAAACCAACCTTGGTGAAGCACAACGGGGGCAGGGTTGGGACCAAATCCAAAATTGAAATTTCTTCGAAGTTTCAGTTTCAGATTCCATCCCAATCCCGCCTCCGAAAAAATACAAAGATGAAAAGAAGGAGAAAGGGAGGAAGAACAACACCCCACGACAAAACAAAAACAAAGAGAAGAAAAAGGAAAGGAAAGAAGGAAACATGTGGAATCGGCATCAGAACGGAACCCGAACCAGAAACTTTTTCAAGTTTCAAGGTTCGGTTCCGTTCTAGTTCTGAGTCCGCTGGAAACAAAAGAAAAGGACATGGAGGAAAGACGAAAGCAGCAGAATCGGGACTAGGGTTGGAACATAAAAGAAAAACTTGAAAGGAATTTCAATTTTGGAATCTGATCCAGTTCTGGGCCCGCCAAAACAAAAGAAAAGACACCTAGGGCCACAAATACCCAAGGCACAGGACACAAAACTAATGAAAGACCAATGAAGAGAAAAGGAGGGCGGGGTTAGACCTGGGATGGAATCCAGTCCAGAAACTTTTTCAAGTTTCTCTTCCCGATTCGAACCCAAACACGACTCCAACAAGGAACCAAAGACGAAGGCAAAGAACAGTCAAAACCGGAACCAGGGACGGAACGAGATCGGAACTTGGGAGAAAGAAAGTCTTCCAAGTCTGGTATGGGTCCCAGTTCCGCCTCTGATAGAACTTTGAAACGGAACCGCCTAAGGTAGAAAACCAAAGGCCAAAGGGAAAAGACAAAGGGGGACCCATTTTGATCCAGATTAAAATGGGGTGGTTATGCAAGGCATTACAGGTATCACCATCCTGCTCCAAATTTGCACAAATCACTCTCTCTCAAGTTTTCAAATTTCCAATGCACAAATGAACTTTCTAATTACACTTTTTAACCTTTTAAGGTTAATTAAGTGGCATTTTATGGGGATGTTTTATTTTATTTTCAAAGGGGCCTTAATTAATCAAATCATTACATGTTGGTTTATACATCATTTTTCAGGAGATAAATCGTTTCTGAAGCAAAAAATTTTGAGATCATCATCAAATCATCGCAAAATCATCAAAATTTTCAAAAATTCCAAAAAAATCCTAAAAAATTCAAAAATTCACCAATTTATCTCCCAAGGGGCATATATTTGTCACCAATCGAAAATTAGCATCTAGAGCATTAAAAAAAAAATCTCGGCATCAGTATCAAATTTTTCTTTGAAGCAACGTGTAAACATATTACTTCAAAGAGTGACAAAATGTATACACCTAAAATCAGTCAAGACATTTAATTAATATTTCATCTACATATAAATAAATTCTCAATTTATTTATATAGTTCATATCTTCTAAATTCTTCAAATCTAAAATCATATTCCTCTAATTTAATTAAATAAACAAATTTCTATAGTTTGTTTTATTTAATTAATTTTCATTAATCCCAAATTTGGAATTCAAGCACATGTCTACAACTTTTCATGCCACCTCACCAAGGTCACATGAGATTAAATAATTCTAATTTTAAATTAGAATTATCTTCAACAAACTTTGAACACATGGTCTTTTTCTCACACTTTGTTCCTCCATCCATTTGGAATGATGTCTTTGGTCAAGGGATTCCTTCATCCATTTGGCATGTTGTCTTTGGTCAAGGGAACATTCTTATGGATTCTTTCCATCTCCACCGTTCATCACTCTTGTTTGAATCTGGACCATCGATTGCTACCACATCACAAGATGCTTGGAAAATCCTATAAATACAACCCTTTGCCATAGTATTTTGCATCCCACATTTGAGTAGAGTTATTTTGCAAGAATATCTCTTGAAGCATTGGAGCATTTGGAGTCTTATAGCATTGTTTAGTATTTTAACAAGTTTTCATTGTAGCATCATGTTTACTTAGAACCATGTTTTTATTTATAGTTGCATTTCATATCATGCTTTGCTTTATAGTTGCATTTTAGTTTATCATATTCATATTTTAAATTTGAGCATATGTAGAATCATCCTAGCTTCTTATCATAGCATTAGCATTATATAATCTAACATTATTATCCATTTGTCAAAATATCTCCATTATCATAGCATCATGGCTTTCATCACTTAGTTTCATGTAGGAACTTAGATTTCTTGCATTTAGAACATCTCGTTTCTCAAGTTGTCATTCTAGCAACTATAGTGCACATATAAAATATGAGAGCCAAATGGTTTAATGAATCCTTGGGAATGGAGGAAAATGGAACATAATCCTTGGGAATGGAGGAAAATGGAACATTCTTAAAGATTTTTTTAACTACAAAATAGATTAGTTTCTTTGATGCAAATCTTTAATATAATACGTCTCATTGATGTTTGTGTGCTTTAGTATTGATTTACTAACTCTCCCACATTTCACACACACAAATTTTATAGCTTTATCCACCAACTAGATACTCTTTAGGAGAGTTTGAAGAGTCTCCTTTCTCATTATGGCATGAAAATATCCCCAAGTTACAAGTTATGTAGAGGGGAAATCTTATCTATGTCCACTTGACCTTGTTGCATAGGAATCTGCAGCAGTTGTGCAAACACCGCCAGTTGAAATTGTAATTGCATATCCAAGAGATATTTCAGTGAATCTCTAGAGGGTCCGGAGGATTCACCAGATTTTTTTTTGCTTTCTTATTCCTTTTTATAATTTCTCTCCTTCTCACCACTTCCAAATCTTTCTTCTGTATTATTCTCAACTTCTAAAGGAGAAAAAGTTTCTTCTTTTTGTGTTGTATTCTTCTCTAGGGCATCTTGCTTATCTTCTTTATTCTCCACATCTGAAGGGGTGTTATCCATTATTATTTCTTCTTGACGATCATGCTCATGCTCATATTATTCATTAACAGGCTCAAAAATTTCTTGGAGGAGTGTGTCTTGTTGCATTTGATCTTCATCACCTGAAGGAACTCCCAATTCTTTAGCAAGTGTTTCAATTGTTTGCAATGTCTCTTTCCTTTACCTTTTTATATCATCCTTATCTTTGATCATAAGAGTACTAACTCTTTTTTTTGTCCTAAATTTCTTGCTATGAAACTGAGACAACTTTAGCCTATCCTCATGAGACAATGGGGAACCAATCTTCTCCAAGGAAAATGTCTTCATCTTTACATCCTCTGCAATAGCCTCTTGTCTTCTTGTATTCAACACACCTTTTATATCATCTAGAAATTGATCATCTATCTCTCTTAGGCCATTATCAAATGTCACCATATGTTTGACTACAAACTCTTCAATTGTTGCCTTGTCTTCATCATTTGCATCTAGATACATTGTAGTTGTATCTTTCAAGATCCCAAACTCTACAATACCACTGAATAGTGCATCTAACTTGATAGGACTATGCATCCAGATTAGAGGAATTTCCTCTTTCTCCTTTCACTTCTTAATATTAGTCTCTTCTTGAGAGACACTTAAATTCCTTTTTTGAACCAATTGGGGTCCTTCTTCTTCATCTTCACAAATGACATACTTTTCTCTGGTTGCATTTTCCTTCTTTCTTCTCTTTGGATACTTTTGTTGTATAGAGGTGCTTGATGTATATTTCTTCTTATAACTACCTTTAGGCTTTGTTCTGGAGGATTTTGGAACATCAAGAGTGGAGACTGAGGTCTTACTTGACCTTATTTTTCTCTATGGAGTAATTTGTGGAGCAAATGTGTCTTTAGATTTCTCTTCAGGTCCCTCAAGGGTGCCAAACTCCTCCAAATCAGCCTTCATCTTTTCAATTTTTTCTTCAATGTCTTTCTTATTCTTGTCTAGCTTTACCTGACTTCTTTTCTCCTCATAAGTATCAAAACTTTCAATAGATGTATTTTTGGCTTTTCTCAACACAATATTTGCAAGACCAATGACTTCAAATTTAGTTACCTCATAAGGCAGCTTCGAAACCAAAATATTTTTGGTTTCAATTGCTTCCATGTCACAGTAATCTCCACTAACCATAAAATGTCATGTCATTCTTATAATTTTCCACAACTGATCTTGGAATTCTTTCTCTTTCTTGCATCTATTCTTGAATTCTTTTTAAAAATCCCCACAACATTGTCTTACAGGACTCAAAATCTACATATATCCTTAAATGATCTCTAATTTTAATAGCTACAAGAATATTATCTAGTCACACTACATTCTTTGCTCTAGGTAACTCATTGAGAAAGTAAAACATTAAGCAAATAATTATGGTACCATATTGAAAAGGGTATTTTGAATTTTTTTCTTTTGCAAATTCTCCATCAACTATAATCTTAGGATTTCACAAAGATCAAAATATTTTCCTTCTTTCACCATTTGAAGGGTCATGTGTATTATGGTGGAAGAGACAAAATTCTCTTTTTTTGCAAAAAATATTTTGTATTCAATCATCATTGAAGCATATTTAACTATCGAATCTTCAATATTGTTCATAATTAGGGAACACTTGTCAAAATTCACTCTTGTAAGCTTCATCACAACTTCATTCTTTATCACCTTTAATGCTAGAATTGGTTCAGTGGAGCTCAAATCGATAACAACCCTAATTTTCTCTTTGTTTATCATATGTGGCATGTCCAACCACATGCATTTTTCATGTATTCTACTTATAACATACTTCACCCATGCTCATCTTCAAGAATAAAACTAGGGAAAATATGTCCACACATCTAACTTCTTCATCAAGTTTCCATATTCTAGTTTCAACTCGAAATCATCTCTAGTTAACACCTTTTCTCTAAATTTTTCCAACTTCAAATGATCATATTCATCCATATTTGAATCAATATAAATTCACACATCCTCTATGTGCATCACACTACTAGGAACCCTAGAAAACACAACTTCAGGATCTGTTTCCATTGTTTTTTATGAGTGCTTCTTGAACTTAGGCCTTGGCCTCTCAAGCACATCAATAACTTGTGGAGTAAACATCTTGCACTTCTCCGAAACTAGGGCTTTGCAAGAAATAGTAAATACCTTATGAGTCTTCACTAATAGGGTTTTTCTCTAACACTATAATTTCCTTTGCTCTGCTCTCCACTTCAAATGCTCGAACAAAATAAATTTTGAATATACATAATGAAATATAAACCCTTTTCTAGTGACCTAATATGTGCATTAATTGTAGCATCAAAAGTTAGGTTGAAAAGTTGTCAAACCCTCTTTGTGATATCACAAAAAATCCTAATCACTCCACAAATCTCTACAACAAGATATTTCTTATCAGAGATTTCACCAACTGATCAAGCATATAAAACTACACATGCACTAGTATGTTGAATACATCAACATCTCACCTTTGGCAAGGGGCTAGAAATTTTTTTACTAAAACTCCCCCTGAGCAAATGCTCTCTATCTAGTTTTTGGAGGAAACATATACACCAAATTTTGGAACAAACTAATTCTTCACCTCATTCTCTTCATTTTTCTTCCATATCTTTTTCATCTCCTTTACTTCAACCAGATCAACCTTCTTTATTGGATCAATCTTCTTTTGTGAAGCAGAGGGTTTCACATTCTTTCCTCTACAAAACTTAGCTATGTGTCCTAATTTATTGAATTTATAGCAATTGGCACCTTGTTGTAAAGAAAACTTCTTGCCATTGTAGATTTTCATTCAAAAGCCTTATGCCCAAATCCATTGCATGAATAACAATAACCATTGAATGATTGAAATATCGTACCATTATTGCAACCATTCATCATATGTCTTTTGCATTCACTAGACTTATGATCAAATCTATTGCATGTATGGCATTGACCAGAAAATGATTGAAAGCTATGATTCATTATGCTTCCACACTCTATAGCTCTATGTCCAAAATTATTGCAAGAAGAGTAGTAACCATTAAAATATGAATACCTTTGTGCAATTGGTTGTCTAATAGGTGGTATTTTGACATATTTCTTTTGGTTTCAGAAATTTTTGGCATTACTCTTCTTATCTCTAGTACTCCCTTGTTCATCATTCTTCTTTTCAACATTGTTTGGATTTTGATTTTTCTTTGAGCTTTCTCCTTTTTTAAACCCTAATGCTTCTTTTTCTTTTGAAGATTTTTGACTAGAAAGCATATCATCAAGCAAGGTGGAGCTCTTCTTGAATTTGTCCTCTTGACTCTTTTCTTTCTCCAGACTATCCTTAAAGTCACAGCTTCTTCTTCAAGTCTTGAACATTCTATAGACTTGTCTTTAACCTTGGCATTTAGGTAGTCTTCAACTCCTTTTCCATTTTCAACTTGCACTTTTAGATTAGTGATTATCTCATTTGATTGTTTGGGTTGTTAATTTGTTTCCTTGAGTTTTTCTTTAACATTTTTGACTTGATTCCTCGGCTTATTGGTGCACTAATCTACTTCCTTAAGAGTTTCTTTTAGATCATCAAGAGAATATGTAAGTTCTCCTTCCGTGCCAACTTCGTAGTATTCTTCAATAAACCCTTCCATTACGATATCTTCTAGAGGGATAGGATACCTCCTAGTTGTCATGTGTTCAACCTCCAAGATCTACCTCAGTGATTAAGCCAATTGAAGGAACCAAGCTCTGATACCAATTGTTGAACACCAAGAATATTGAGATGGGGGTGAATTAGTATTCATTGAAATTCATTAACTTCATCAACTTAAACATGCATTCAAAGCATCTCATCAAACTTGTAGAAATGGAAAAGAACAATTAAAGCATGCACCACAATAATAAACACAAGTACAGTAGATTTACGTGGAAAAATCTTGGAAGGGAAAAACCACGATGAGGATTAGCTCACAATATATTATAACCAGCTACAATGGATTACAGATTGGAGGAATCACTATATAGAAAGAAAGTCTCACTACCCAAAGGACTCACTATCCAAACTAAAAAAAGAGAATAGAAGAATGGCTCACTGCTAGATTTTGAACTACTAACAATGTATTTGTAACATGCTGAGGATAAAGTTCCAATCAAGCTTAGAAAACTAACTTTACACACTTCATACTTCACTACTATCACCTTTCACACTTCACTCTACATCACACCTTCTATATGTACATACATCTTCTGCATACAAACATATCAATTAGGTTGGCCTAATTAGATGAAACATGTAACACTATAATGTGCCAACTCAAAAATCCAACCCACATACCTTGTGGAAGAAACCAAAATGTGTTCTTCACCAAAATAGGTCAACATGACCTACAATTACTCCCATGATTCTTCTCCTTTCATAATTCAAGTTTGCACGACCTCAAAACCCTTAGGTTGGCACTGCACAACAAAACTAGTTGAAGCAACAACTTAATGAACCAATTTTTCATCCACAACTCAACACACAAACCACCATATCACTTTCCACTTGGAGTGCATACACTTCTAACATCCTCAAACACTTCCTCAAAATCAGACAACATAGTAATCATTTGTGGTGGAATGCAAAGCATTCCAATATACACTCTACACCTATAACTTTGCTTCTACTAAGCCCAATACTCTGTCATCGATATCTTTAGCTATGGGAGACATGCAACCATGAAAATTTGAATGTAGAATCCTTCAATACGTACCATTATCACCTCATAACCACATGAAAAAATTCTACAAAGTGGAGCAATGCAGACCACAAAATTGTTTCTCTATTACTTACTATTCTAGTTTGGGACTTGGGAAATTTTCACCAAAACACTTGGTCTTCTCTAGACCTCTCCAGAATATGTACATACAAATATGCCATCACTTCTACAATGGGTTTCCATCAATGACAACACCATATACCACCATGCTCATGTTGCAAACAAGTTTCACCCTAACTAGTTTTGGGCAAAACTGTTTCACTCGAAACTATGTGTCTTATATGTGGCACATGCAATTTCAAGCAAAACACTTTTGCTTGAAACTATAATTTTATTTTCCTTTATAAGTTTCAAATGCACCTCAATGTACATGTAAATTTTTTATAGAAACATTTCAGACCAAAATCCTTTTGATCAAAATATTTCAATTAAAACCATCTATGTAGCATCATTGTTTGCAACCACCTCATCTTTTTTCATAATTTTCTGAAACTTTTTACTTGAACATAATATTTCTTCATTTAGAATGATTTTTTTCAAAAGAAAATAAAAAATACCCTTCTGTAGAGCTCAAAATCAAGAATCCAAATATTTTTTTTGATATTTTGATTAGTTGTAATATGTTATTTCTTTAAAATACTACAAGTAGGTTGTTATAATAAAAAATAAGGCTGAATAGAAATTTTTAACAAATACTTTAAAACATATTAAAATATTTCTAAAAATATATGGTGCACTAGAATAAAGAATTCTCTCGAAAAGGGTATAATTTTTGTTTTGAAAATGATAAAAAAAAAAAAAGATAAAAGTTGACATCAAGTGAAAACTACCAAATTTTGGTAAGTTTGACTTTAAAATGTTATAACAAGGAAAATGTGCATTGATTTTTTTCATGCACTCAATATTGAAGTTATCTATTTGCAAAAAAAAATTAGGAAAAAAATAAAATTGTTTTCTCTTTTTTTTGTGATATCAACTCAATGTCACTTTTTTTTTTAATTTTTAGCAATTCAAAATCTTCTCTTAAATTTATAAAAAAAATCAAAAAAAATCATTTCTTTTTTAAAACTACAAGTATAAACTTCATTAAGAGTTCTACATTTCATTAGTTTACATCATTTTGAAATTCAAAATATAAAGACCACTTTTATGCAATCGAAGTTTAAATTTTTTGTTTGTGTTGGTTGATTCCTTTATAAATTTGTCACAGGTTTGTACTTTTACCCGAATACAATTTTTTTTTGTAGATGCACTAAGATAAAGTGTCATTATGGTGTATCTTTGTGGGGATTTCACACATCCTATTGTGCCTATTGTACTCACACTATGTTAGAAAGTGTCATGGGTGGATTGTGAGTGCCTTTATTTTTCCATCACACCTTTGTCAAGTGAGTGTTCCTTCCATGAAAACATTGAATCCTTGTGATTCTTTCTTCATGTGTGTGTGCCTTGTTTGCACACCCTTTTTATTTGCAAGCACTTTCAATTGCACATTCATATGTTCTTTGTTCTCCTACATGAACTTCTTGATGACACACAATTTTAGTGGACATTTCTTGGCTCTCCCTTTTCTGCATTATGAGGGATTTCTATTGTTGGTTTTAATGCTTCCTTGGTTCATCTTTGAAGCGATCTATGTATCTATTTTTTTTTAGGAAAAGTGGCAAGCCATTGTAATATATTATATATATATATATATATCTATAAATAAAATATTACAAAAAACTTGGTTCAAAAGACCATACCAGCAGGAAAGAACTAAGAAGAAAACCTCCAGTTATAGCTTGATTATATACAAAAAATTCTTACAAAATCATCCTAATAATAGGGACCCATAGCATAGTTTTACAAAGTCATTAAAGCAAGAACCGACCAAAATTACAACTAACCGATATTTTTGAACACTACAATATGCGTCATATGTCAAATGCAAAATGAACCCATACTTAACAAAAAATCCTGATATAGCAGAGACTTGACCCAAAAAAAGAGCACCGAAACTCTAAACTAAAACTAGGTATTATTCTTCCATGCAATCACCACCCTACACAAAATTCTCATCCTAGGCTTTTGGAACCTCATAGAGACCCAAATCATTTTCAAAGAAATAAAATCCAATTCTTGACTCCTTGTCTAACTTTTCCACTTGTAGTAGACGATCCCTAGCACTGAAACCTTGATGCCCACCAACAACAGGGATAGCTACATTTTGTCCTGGCATTGTTTCCACTTTCACTGCTTCTAACACAAGCAGTATATCTCTAACTTCCAATTTAGCAGAGAAATAATTTATGGGAAGATGGGAATTATGCTTGCACAAGAATGAAATTGCATAATATTTTTATTTGTTATCAAAATCCATGGTTGGACACAATCACCTACAATTCTTTCTTAACACTTTCAAAAAAACACTATCATTTCTGAATTGCAAAGCAAGTCTAGTTGCCTCAAATATTTCATCAAAACCTTGTCGATTTTTAATATACTCCAGAGGAAATATACCCCCTATATACCCATTCCCAGAAAAAATATTATACCCTTGCACTACTTCTAACAGAGCATAATTGTCAAACATCTAAGGTTTGAAAATTTAGCCACAATTGATTCAACCTCTGTTAGAGATTGAAAAAGATCCAAAACATTCGACAAAAACATTGAAAGTACATGAGAAGGGAAAATAATATGCTTGGCTCGAGGGCTTGTGATTTCAACACCTAGAATCGAGCGCACTGAATCCTCCACCCTAGGGCACGACACATGAAAAACCAATGGAAATTTTTCATGAGAAAGGTACTCCTCAAACAGTCATTCCCAAGATTGCACTGGGCAATACACCCTAAAATTCCATGGTCGAGACATCATTTTTTATGTTTCTTTCCACAAAAATAACCCAGCTCTTAATTCTTCAATGACCTCCAAAGAAAATGACAATGCTTTTTGATGAAATGAGCCAAATAAATCCGCTATTTAAATCCAGAGAGAACTTATTAAATGCATCCATAGAAAATAGGGGTGAAATATTCAACAATATTTATGTCTCAATTCAACTCGTGCAAGATCATATCTTCTACAAAGAAAATAAATTTTCACAACACTTGAATGAATATAAGTACCTACAAAATAAACCTCACATTAGGAAAAACCAAGAGTGATGAACAAGTGTCCATCTTGAAGGGGCTTGTGGAAATTACGTATCCTGTCCTTTGTCCAATAAAACTAAGCTTGAGATGATCAAATTTGGTGATTTAAGGCTCGGTACTACATTCAAATGAAGGAAATCATTAATCAATAGCCTTGCCAACCAAGATGACTAACACACAGCTGTGAAGGTAAAAACAATCATTAATTGTTAATACATGACCACTAACTTGAAATTTGGAGATGGAATGACATCTTGGAATATGCAAGGTACAATCACCAACGTCACCTATAATCATAACATAAACTTTTCTGCTAGCCAAGCTAAATAAGATTTTCCCATATGAGTAAAAGCCACAGATAGCATCCAAAAGAAGAGAATTGTTAGATGGTGTAGTTTGAAAACCAACAATGATTTCCCACGCTTAGACGACAATTTTAATATATCAAAAAACCACTCATGCTTTTCAAGTTTTGTATTCAACAATTTAATAAATCAAAACACCTATGCCTTTGAAATCTTGATCCACTTAAGAAATTATCCCTTCATGCAAATCTCTGACATCCTGTTGAGCAATTTCAAGTATTTGTGGAAAATTTGAGAGTGAAGAGAGGTCATGTAATATAGATAATTCATGATTGTTACTTCCCATATTAGCTAAATAATCAGCTAGATTGTTGACTTCTCTATACATTTGTGTGATATGATAGTTCTGAAATTTATCAATCAAATCCCATACTCATTGAAGAACATAGCGGAGACTCCAATTTTGAATCTTTTTTTCTTTGCAAGCATTGACTATCAATAAGGAATCCCCTTTGATATGTACTAGACAAATGAAACAATTAGTTACCCATGGATTTCAGTGAGATGGAGCATTTACATATGGGAATTCTTGCATTCTTTTCTCTGGAGGCAACTGTCTATTTTCACTTGATTAGTGTTTTTCAAACTATTGGTACCTATGTGATTTGTATATTTAATTTCCAAATGTTTTCCTTTGTTTTCTATCTAATTTTAGTAGTGTCATTGGGATCACTCATGTAAAGACTCTTGAGGTTTATTCTATAATTTTTCTTGTTGATGATATAGTAGATTATTGATTGCATCTCTCTTTTGTGAAAGGTTTTTTTGTTTGTTGTTTGTTTGATCACATGTCTCATTTTTATTCATAACTCTAACAAAAACATACATTGATGTAGGATCATTCCCTCAACCCATGTAAGTATGATAATAAGATGAGTATTTATAATAAATAATCAAGGAGTCCTAAAACATTACAATTAAGTGTGTTGCCAAGTGAGTTGTGCTATGGAGACCAAATAAAGCATGACTTGATAAAGATAAAATATTTTTTCTATGAGTATTACACATATGGGTGTGGATATTTTTCTCACAATATGACATGTGTTCAATTCAACACTCAATAAATCTTATTCTATGCATAATAAACCTAGGATAATAAAGCAGATCTATGCAAATATATTATGCACTCTAAAAATTTCATCCTAGTGGGATATAATAAGAATAAAACCAAAATAAGTGTGGTAGTTATTTACACAGAAAAAATAAAATACTCATTCATTCACATAACACTGTGTGAGATAACATCATCATATCTTATTCATATCAGATAATCTTTACATTGATTGGTCATTAATACCATAAACATAGATATGCACATCACATATGCTTGGGTGCTACACACTTATAACCTCTAATACATATTATCGTTTTCTTTCTATTTCATATATATATATATTATTCTCATGTGCACATATGTCCTTTATATATCTCTTACACTCACTCATATATTTCATATATGACTACTCTTATTTCTCACTTTTTCCTTTTTATATAGCCTCTTTATGCATCTATATCATGGCCTCCCATCATATCTTTCCATAATAAATCTTAATTATCTTTTCCCATGATTTATTTGCTTATTTCTTAAGAAAAAGAATCTATCTTTCAAGTCTTAAATGATCTCTCACTAGCTCATCTAGATGAATCTATACTTGAATCATGAGTATCATCATCTCTCTCCTACGGAACATCATTAGGTTCCTTAATAAATGTATTGAATGTTAAATGCCTACCATCTAATAGTAGTTTGTAATGAGATTTTAACCACTTTGTATTCATGTACAAAATCATTATCATCATCATTAACATATTCAATTTCAAAAGCAATTACATGGTTAGAATGCTTTAGAAATGGATTTGTAAATATTTTCACACAATTATTTGTAGTTATAACTGTTGGATTAAAATTACCATTTCCTCCTCTAATTTTGATTGTGTTACTTCCAATTAGATCTTAAATCTCATGTTTAAGACCTATGCATTTTCTTGTAAAATGTCAATTGACACAATAATAATAGAATATACATTCTCATTATACCATTTTGATTGTGTTACTTCCTGTTAGATCTTAAATATCGTGTTTAAGAACTATGCATTTTCCTGTAAAATTTCAATTGGCACAATGATAATAGAATATACATTTTCATTACACCATTTAGAGAGCACTTGTGTAGTATTGACAAAATCAATAGGAGGAAGAGTAAATAGATTTTTACTCAACATATATCAAGTACATTGTCTGATAGAATCATTAAGTTTAGTAAACTCCATTCTCTTAAATGGTCTAAAGGAAGGAAAAGTGTATGTATGAGGCACTTGTTTTAATTTTTTGTTCTTTTCATTACCTTTTCAAAAATAATTTAACTTCCGTTACTTAGAGGAAGCATGCATGCCCCCAAAATGAGTTGTCCATGCCCTCGAGAATATAGGTGAGGACTACAATGATGAAGAGCATGGTGTTGTTTCCAAAGATATTATGGTCCCACCTAAAATTGTACCACCATGAATGACAACAAGAAAATAAATAAATCTATATGGTAGGTAACAAGATAATAGATGTTGAGAGGAAGAGAGAAAGAGGTAGACTCAATATCATGCATTAGTGATAACAATTGTATAGGTGATATTAATGTGATGATAGAAGTGATATAAATTCCATAATAAAATAAAATCAATAGTATGATAGATATGGTTCTCATATTATGAAAAATATTATCTCAATTCAATAATAGAGGTGGTATAGAAATGAAGAAGAATATTTGTTGGCAAGGATCATTGCAGAAATTGGAATAGAGTAATAGAATTTTAAAGAAAGTTGTCACAAATGGAATGCAAATCGCAAGACCAAATAAGGCTAATAGCATTAGGTACATATTGTAAGGGACACATCTTCAGTACCATTTATAGGTATAGAAAGATGGATAGAAAAGGAAGTAAGATAAATAGAATAGAAAATAATATAGGTAGACGAAGATAAGGAAGTTTATTAAGATCATAAAATAATGTATCAGATTATATGAATATAATACATAGATTTAATATTCGTGACTATTTAATTTGATATGTGATTATGGTTTATACTTATGGTTCTAGTTTATTACCATGTGTTGTGTTATTCTGCACTATATAACCTCCAATAATTCTTCTATTATTGTTATTGAGGTATAAATACAACTCCTAAGGATTCCTTGGGCTTAGAACTCTAATATGTGACCCATTTTTCTTGCTAACATTGGTTCCATTGTTGAGACCCTAGTTAGACAATAGAGAAGAAATCAAAGCACCAAATAAACTTGTAGACCAAATCAATAAATTAAGAAAGATAATATAAGGTCATAATTTCTTTTAGGAACTACAACAAAAACCCCTAAGTACTAACTCGTGAGAGGGGGTTAGGCATCTAGGGGATGTCAAATGGAAAGGGAGGGAATATTCAAAAGAAAGTCCTGAAAATATGTGACTAATCAAAGTGAGCATACTATAACTCCATGAAATGTATAAAGGACTAATGCAATTCCAAAACATAAACACCCATGGCCAAAGGAGATAACAAGAAATTAAGAGAGGTTAGAGAGGAGATTGAACTAACAAAAAATTTGAGCATTGAAGGTATGAACAAGGAGGAAATATGTCAAAGAAAGAGTGATAAGAAAGGTATCATAAAAGGATAGAAAATGCAAAAAAGACTAAGAGTGAGCTTGCCAAGAAGGGTGTTGCTAAGTGTGTCAATGTGGGTGCTACCAAAAAGAAGAAAGAAGAGTGCACCATTGAGGGTGCTACTAATAAATAAATGGAACTTACCAAAATACTAAAAAATAAATTTAAATCTTGAAGGAGTAGAAGAAATATTTGTATAACTAATAGGAAGTTGGAAAAATAAGGGGTATCAAGAAAGGGGTTAGAAGAAATTTGCAAAAGTAGTCAAGCTCTAGTGATTTTTCCCTTGCTTAAATCACCACTTTTAGAACCTAATTCATCTAATATTTAGATTACCTTTGATGAAATATTTGAGGAAATTCTTAAAACCCTAGATAAATTATTAAAGGAACAAAAGAAACTTGCCACAAGAAAGGAGAAGATCCTAAAAATGCAATGGACTCCCTAATTAAGTTTCCTATTTTTGGAAAAGACACTACAAAATCTGCAAAGCACATATTTGTAGTATAATCTATCTAGAAAAGGAAAGGCATAATCAAGGACCAAGATAAATTATTTTATTTTGTGGGAACTTTAATACACGATTCCCTTAATTGGTATAATAAATCCTACCCACAACATGATAAAGAGTGGGATAGGTAAAAACATAATTCTTGAAAAATTTTGATTCTCCAAATTCCCATAGGGAGAAGGAGAACTAATAAAATATTATAAGGTTTAAAGAAGTATCATGAAAACTAAAATATTCATTAAAAAAGAAACAAAAGATAGAATGGTTTCTATTATTTGACTAAGTCCTAAAATTAGAACATCCCTAGATGGAAGGATATTCAATACATCCTATGAAGTGACAACTTTAGCTTATTGCATAGAATCAAATACCTAGAGAAGGAAATAAAAATATAATTAAAATAAAGAGTTAGAAAAGTTGATACTAGAAGTAGAATAGTTAAGATTGAAGCAGGAGATATTGGTTAAACAAGATATTAGCCCACAAAATTAGAGACCAAATATTTGGTGTACATACTATTCAAGAGGACACATAAGGAATATTTTTTTTGTGATAAAGGGAGAAAAGAGGTTTTCCACATGAAGGGTAGACTTGAAGACAACCTCCCAAAAAAACCAAACAATATATTATGGCATCTGTGGAGAATGTGATGACCATGAGACTAATGATTTCTCATCACTCTTGTTCAAACTCAAAGAAAGTGAATAAGAAGGAGAACAAGAGCCATGGTGCAATCATCACCCCACCAATAGACAATGAATAGTCTAAAATATGGCCTATGTGAAGGGGCTTGTGGAATGACCCTTGTATAACCAAGATCATGAGTATAGAGAAACTACTTGGAGAAACCAAAGAAATATTAATACACTTCAAAACACTCTTCTATAGAATTTGAATGATGATAGGAGGTTCTCAAAAAATTATAAAGGAAGAGGAAGAGGTAGAAGAAGCCACAAAAGGGAGGATGAAAATTACTACAAATATAGAAAACATGGATACATAGATCCAACTATTTAATGTTGGTCCAACAAGAAGAAGCAATGTGCCTTCTATGGAAATCTAGACCATGATCTATTCATGTGTGAAAAGGTGTAATAATATTTAAAGAATGCACTATCACAATAAAAATTTGATGAAGTATAGGGCCTAATGCAACAAAAGTTTTTAGACTCATGAAGAAAGTGTTGCAAGAATGAAGGTGTTGTCATTGATATCAACTAGTCAATTGGTTATCAACTGGTCGTTGTTGTCATTGATGTCGTAGATGCAAGTTATTGGCTGTATATGTCGAGGATATTGTGAAAATTGTAATAAAGAATGGTTGTAGGTATTCAATGTTTGCTCCAAGTTTTCCTCGAGGATTTTCTCCTATGTTCGTATGGTTCAGATATGTTGATCATGGTTGTTGGAAGCTACTATATCCAAATTTTTGGCTTCTGATTCATTGCACAGTGCAAGTTATGTTCACCAGTTGTGAACTATGTTTTTTAGGGTTTTTGGATGAAGCTCGAGAGAAATATAGTTGATCTGAATTTATTTTTGTTCAAGTCTTATGACTTGTGGTTCTAGAGATAAGTTGTTTTGATCGTGTTGAAGATAACTTTGTTGTCTGGAAAGATTGGATCATGTTAAGGATTGTGAGTGCTTAATTGTTCTATGTGTTTTACACTAGTTTGGCCGACCTTGTGTTAAACACTACTCTCAAAGATCATGAAGTGTGTTGGGACTTATTTGGGTCCTCTCTTAGCATGTGTTTGGGTCCCCTCATTCTAATTCCACCCTCGAATGTTTTGGTGCCAACCTAATTTGAATTTAATGATGGATTGACGAATTTGGATAGATGGTATAAATATAGGATGAGATATTGGTGAAAGGTATACAAAGAGTGGTGTGAAGAAATAGAGTAGATAGATGTGAATCAGTGTGTATGTTATGCAAGTATGGAAAATCAGTGCAAAATCTAAATGTTGAGTTTTTGAAAGTAGTGAGTTGAAGGTGTACTCTATCATTCATGCATGTCTACAAGTGGTTTAGTGAATCACGGTGGAAATCTTTGTTGCATTGAGATTATCTTCTCTATGTAACATATCTCATCTATCTTCTTTGTATATGTCTGGTAGTGAGCCCTCTAGGTGGTTAACCCTTGTTGGACAGTGAGTCCTTGTTGTTTTGGTTGTGAGCCTTTGCAATCAATTTTGATATTCTCTATATTGTGAGATAATTCTCACCATGGTTTTTCACTCAATGGGTTTTCCATGTAAATATGGTGTTAATGTGTATGTGTGTTACTTTTCAGTTTTTTCCTTTGTACTTAATGTTTAATCATTTTAGCAGAGTAAAGGATTTGTGATTGATCTAAGTTCTAGTGAATGTTTTGGCAATCAAAGTTGCTACAACTGATTCACCCCCCCTCTCAGTTGTCTTATTCAACTGAAAGTCCCCAATGAAATACTACAAGGTGCTAGAAGGTGTAAAAAAGAAGAAAAATATAACTCAGATGCATATGAGGAAGAAGAAACCTTAGAAGAGGAGTACCAAGAAAAAAGAAAAAAAAAAGTCAAAACAAGCGGACCTAGTTGAACATAAAGAGAAGAAGAAAGTTGTGGTGGTAGTTAGGAAAAGTATGAATACTGTAAGAGGTAGACAACCCATATATGACACAAAAATTAAGATGATAATGAAGAATAAGAAGAGAAATAAAACTTCTTCTATAATAAGTATCAACACGAACAATGTGGAAAAAGCAATTGTGGATAATTGTTAAATAATATAGCTCAATATTGTACTAAGAAGATTTTACATGGATTCTCATTTTAATGATAAGTCAAATTTATGATAGGGTGTATAGAAGTTGTTTTTTCCTATATCATTAAAAATTGTATCTATAATTTAGATTAACAAATGAAATGTAAAGGATCAACATTTATTAATTGTTAGTAATCAATCATAAATAATTTCTTGATCTACATGAATAGGGCCATAAGATCCTAATTTAATTAGTATAGCATAAATAAATAAAATTCATTTTTAGTTAAAATAGGTGCATCTTTTATAATGTGAATAATATGAAGCAAATCTGCATACAAAACTATTTATTTTTCTTAGATGAAAAGTATCATCTATAATAAGTAGATAATAGAATGGAAATAGATCTTTTTATATTCCATGACAAATTTTGAATTTGTAGTTGACTTATATCAATATGGGACTACCTAAAACTCCTATTTATTGGTCGATAGGCTTTTGTGAGTCCACAAAATCCTAGCATACCTACCTCACACCATGAAAACAAGGTTTATTCATCATTAAACCATACTTGGGTCCCCCAAAAATGAGATGGAGTGAATAATTAGATGATAGACTAATCAGTTAAACATTCCTTCCCTCACATCTAGAAATAAATATTGACTCGTGTTTATTATTCAGATCTTTGAATTAAATCATCTTTATGTTGTACACATGAAATCTTCTCTAGCCCTAAAACCTTGATATTTTCAAATCCACTTTTTGTTTCCTATGAATAGATTGTAGTAGTTGTAGGTATATTAGTTTTTGTTCATCTCACTTTAAGAAAATTATTGTGGTAGGGCTTCATATTTTTCTTGCAAACTCTACCCATTTTTCTCATCACCATTGTTGACAACATGACATAATTTGTGTAGAATCTTGAGGTAAGTAATTTGACATGGTCTTAATGAGTTCTATTTTATTGGAATTTGTACACATTGTTATCATTTTTTTGTTGTGTTTTATTTCATTCTAAAAAAACTAACCCTAATTAGCTTGAAGCTCAACAATGGCCACAAATGAGCCTCCTTTATTTATTTACCAGACTCTTTCACCTCTATGGGTCAGGATGATCTCTCCTATGACTCTTTCTAAAGATTTTTTTCTTTATGAAGCCTCAATATTTAAATCTAATTTTGATTTAGTGGCAATAGATTGAAGCAACCATTGTAGAGAGACTAGTTTTGGTTAATCTCATATTTTAAATATTTTTGCTTTGGTTTTTTTTCATGATGCTTTTCCTCCAAACTCTACACACTTTTTTCATTGGCATGGTTGATAACATGACACAATTTGTGCAAAATCCTAAGGTAAGTCACTTTCCATGTGATTTGGGGTGAAAATAGGATCCACCCAAATGCATGAGCAATGTGATGGACCACTTATTTTTCAAAGCCCTTATCACCTCAAATTATACAAAATAAGATGCTAATAACAACTAGAAATGTAACCTAACTGTTATAGCAACTATGGGGGATGTTTTTAGAGCATAAAAATTTGTGTACCTGGCTAGAAAATTGTTATTTTTGAGCTATGAAGGATTCATTCGCCTTCAGTGGCAAATGGGTCATTTTAGGGTTTCAAAAAATTGATTTTAGGATCTTGTACCTTGATGTCTACATTCTTGAAATCCCTGTTATCAAGTTCTATAAGTCAATATTCAATTCAGTAGAGCTATTTTCATGATCTTGCACTTTGAATGACAACTTTTGCAACTTTGGCAACTTTTCTCCAAATCTTGCTCAACTTGATATTCAACCTATAAATCTGCAATAACACACTCAAGGGCAAGAAAAAATAGTTGATTTTTTAGTGAATGGAGGTTTTCCTTATTCAAACCCCTTGCAGGTAATTAAACCAAATGATCAAATGAAGAAATTGAAGCATGAACATGAAATAATGTAAATGATGTCACCTTGGACGTTGTCTTGTGAAGCAAATCTACATACTATAATGTACTAACCATGAAGAATGTAGATCTTGGATGTAAGATGATTCTTGTAAATGGATCCTCAATGCAACATTAACTTCTTATCTCAACACACATGAATGCATTAAACCCTTAACATGATGATGTGACTTTGAATTGTTGCAATAAACTCTTGAAATCTTCCTTGAAATGCCTTATGAATGCTCTTGAAGCTCTAATGCTCTTGATTTTGATCTCATGAAGTCACATAAAATTTCTAGGAGAAACAATGTGAATTAACCCCCTATTTATACTAAATTAGGATATTAACCCTAAAATTCAAAGAACTAAGGCCGAAACCAAATCTAAAAAGAAAGATAATTAAATTCCTGCTCGAATTAAATTAAAAATAGGGGTCTCATTAAGGGAGGACCCATTTTCCACCAAGGGAAAATTGGTCTTGGTTAAGTTTCCAGGACCAAGCTTCAGGGAGCTAAAAGAAGGCCAAAAACCCATTCCAAATCAACTAAGAAAGGGTGTTCCTGTTAAGGGAGGACCCATTCGCCATCAAGAATTAATGGGTATAGGCTCAACTTACTAGGACCAAATTTTTCCCAATGAAATAATTTGTTATTTAAATTATGATTATCGGGAAAGATCTTCAAGAGGTCAAAATTAAGACCTAAAAGGGGGTTAATAACTCCAATTAACCTCAATTAATTAAGACCACCTAGATAAATGTGAAAGTACTTTAAAAAACTTTACAACACTTAAACAAGGTACACATTATGTACATTTTATTTAGAAAGGGGCCCATTAGGCTCAATTGAGCAAATATATCCTAGAAAAGTGTGAAAGTGTGTTACAACACTTTACAACACCTTTGAAAAGGGTCAATTAAGGCATGTTTTAGTCAAATAAAGGTCCTAGAATAGTGTTAATTTGTACAACACATTATAACACTACTCCAAGACATCATTAGTTTAGTTTTAATATCATTTATCAAGCAAGGGAAAATACTACTTTTTCCATTACTACATTTTTCCCCCACTTTAGTGAGAGGGTGACCCCATGTCAAACTCACACTAAATTAGACATCCAAGACACTTAAGTATGAAACAATAACAAAGATACATGATCATACCTTGTCAAAGGCTAAAATAAACAAAAACAAAGGATCAAGCACAACCGATTCAACGCAATGTGAGGCAGTGGCTATTTGTCCATAACATGTGTTGCTCACTTTGGGGTAGTGGAACCTCAGTCTATCCACTAGGTGAGTTGTCCCAAAATATGTATGTATGCTCACTATGGGGTAGTGGAACCTCATTCTATCCACTAGGTGAGTCATCCCAACGAGGTGGCAAATGAGAGAATCATATTAGCCTCTCATACCATACTAGATTTATCCTCCTGACAACTTTGTAAGGCACCACAATGAAAATTATTTTGTAAATGCTTTTTTAATGTAAAAATTTTGTTAAAGGGGATTTTGCTTTGTTCATGTAACGATCTTCCTCCTAGGGTGCATTGTTCCTAATGTCTCCAAGAGAGGATAAGTCAAAAGTGTTAGATCATCACCCATGGGATGCCTCGTTTACATCATGCCATGAAAGTAGATCGTATACTCTTGGACAACATCAAACCCAATGACATGACAAAAAAGAAGACACATCACAAGAAAAAAGGAAAATCACACCATGAAATTTTCCAAAAGATGTCATTGATGTATGCCCCCACTTTAAAGTTGTTGCTACACCATTACCGTGAGCAATTGCTTTAAAGTAGCCAATGTTTTTTATCCTAAGACATGATAGCTTTCCTCGAAAAATCCTATGCCAAGTCATATGTTTCTAAAGCAAGTTGTGTCATGAAATAGGAAGGGTCACCCCCACAAACACATAAGGGATCTATGGATTTGGGGTCAATATGTCTATGCTACAATGTTGTCATAGAGCATGGAACTCTCATCATTCCCCAAATACTTACAGAACTGGAAGAATGACACAAAGAAATTGAAAACAAAGAAAAACCTTTCAAGTCAACATGGAAGAAACACAAATGTCTCGATGCCTTGCATCATCCCCAAAAGGAAAACACAAGACAAATGAAAAATATAAAGGAAAAAGCTTTTGGGTCAACATGGAAGAAACATGAATTTCTTGATGCCTTGTGTCATCCATAAAAGGAAAACACAATACAAATGAAAAATGATTACAACGTACAAAAGAATGAAGGTACATATAGAAGAATGCACAAAAAGAGAGGAACATCAAATGAAATTTCACGAGGGATCACATTACGCACATGCAATCACATAAAAAGAAAAATGAAAAAGAAAAAGACTAGTAAGGAATAGGTGAGTCAACCTAAAGTAGGTCGTCTGCCTCCAAATATCAGTCAGTATAAACGAAAGTTGGGAAACTAGCCAAAGGGACAACATCAAGTGTCGAACTAGGACACGCACCAAGTTCAATACTCTTTTTAGGATATTTGTCATTTAAGCTCATGGAAGAAGAAAACAATGTATTCAACTCATCATGCACTTGTTCATCAATCTTTGCAATGTCAATGTCATCATCTAAGTTAATCACAACAAGAGGTTGAATAATAATGTCCATACAATGAACTATTGTTTATGTTGCGGCAAGGGTTGAAAGTCATCATGCATTGCTTCGAGTAGGTTTGGATTTTGATTTTCTATGTTATTGATGTTTTCTTGAGTTTGCAATCTACGAGCAATAGCATGACGTCTACATATATGCTCTCTAGCACTTTTATTTCTTTTTAGTTTATTGTCAAATTTTTTTTGTAAGGGAGGGTTTTTCAATCAAAGGGTCCTTCTCTTCCTTGGGAGGACTAGAAGAAAAAATAGGAGGTTGTTCAATCACTTTCTCTTTGACTTTGTAAAATTGTTTGACTCTAAGAGGGACAACGGGATTGTTTGTACTATCTCATGGTCTCTTGTGGGAAATTGCAAGAGATTATTCTATAGATTGTTCTTGTATGGTTGGAAGTGTTTTTGGTTCAATCATTGTTTCATCAAGGATGGTTGGTTCAGTCATAGGTGGAGGCATGTTGCGAAGAGATAGTTCTTATATTTTCTTTTCCTTGAATTTTTTATATGATTTAAAAAATAAATCTTCACGAGGCTTGATAGGTTCCATAGGCTCGGGCCAAAAGTAATCTAGTGAAAATTTCCCTTTTGTCAAGGAAGATGGAATTTTTTATGATGCACAGTGATGTCATTACCAAATGGAAAATTTAGACATTTATGCACAACCGAAGGGACGAAATTCATGGAGCGAAGCCATGGATGGCCTAGCTTCACATGAAATTGGTCCAATTGTGGGATGATGGAGAATGAGATTGTTAATGCTTTCGGTCCCACTTTTAAAGGGATATCTATCGAGCCTATCGTAGGGCAAGAAAATCCATTGTGTCTTGATCCATTCTTTCATGTTGGCATATGTATCTTGACATAGCTCATGCACATATAAGAATTCTTTTGTGATCACATTCTCTCCACAGACATGATCAATCAATATCCTATTAGTGGTCTTATTGTTGATTCGGCTAACTATGTAAAGAGGACCATTAGGTGCATGTTTAGGTATGTCATTTTGTGAGAAAGCAATGTCAAGAGGTTGTCTAGTCAAGCCCTTATGAGGTCTAGCTTCAATTAATGTTGTCACATTCTCTATGGGAGGTAATTGCATATGATCATGATCCATCTTAACATCATTCTTAGTTTCAATAGGAGGATTGGTTGTGGCATGTATGTTGTTATTGTCTTGTTTGTTCAAGTACTCCTGAAGGAAGTAACTAAGGCTATAGATTATTTGTGTTTCATTTTGAGTTTTAAGCACTTTTCTTAGATTTTGTATGATAGGAACCAAGCTAATGTTAATGCATTCACTAAGAATATGGGCTTGTAAGTTTTCTAGTTGTTCATCTTGCTTGTCAATGACATCATGCACATTGATTATAGGAGGTGAAGTCATGGGAAGTGAAGTATGCGAACTATGAGTCATGGAGGGTTGATTGTCAACACTATCAAAAAGAGACTTAGAGCACCCAATATCCATGACAAGTGAGAGATCACTAGATGACATGAGCCTTAAACTACATCTTATAATAGTATTGTGAATAGGATAAGAAGTTGTAAAGCTCATGCAAGTTTTACAAACCTAGTGTGCAAACCCTAGGATAGCAAAGGGGCAATGCAACAACCTAGAATGAAATACAATTTTTAGATTCTAAGCAATGTAATAAGCTAAAAATGAGATGTTTTGATGCAATTTTGAACTTTTAACAATGCACTAAAATGAAGCAATTTAAGCTAAATGCAATGAAGTTGGTGAAACAACAAATCAGGAAAATGAAAAAAAAGATAACAACACTAAACAGAAGCTAAAAATTAAAAAATTTAATGTCCTAAAATTGCAGATATGTAGCTAACAAGGACTCATTCACCAGTAAGGGTGAATGGGTCTTGGTTAGGTGTTTCTGGGACTTTTCAATGGATTTCAAAGTCACTTTTAATGCCTTTTCAGATACCAGAAGGAGCAAATCAGACCTGATCAAGGACTTATTTGCCAGTAAAGGTGAATGGGTCCTAGTTAGGTCTTTTTAAACTATTTTTAAATGATTTGCAAGTTCTCAGATATAACTTTTAGTTCCAGGTTGTAGAAAATGAAATGCAGCTTTAGATTTTCCAAAAATTCAATGCAAAAATGCAATGAAAAGATGAAATGCAAGACCTAGGTTGAAATGCAATTTTTTTTTATTTTCAAATGCAATTGAATGAGATGCAAAATGACTAATTTTTTTTTGTAATTTTCATATTTAATAAGTGCAAAACAATGCAAACCTAAACCCTATATGATATGCAAGATTTCAATGCAAAAGAAGAAACCCTAATTCAATGCAAATCTAAATGCAATGAATGCAATATTTTAACTTGATATGTAATGAGAGACTCCAAAAATCAGAAAATTGCAATGTTGAATTAGTCAGGCTCACCAAAAATGATTTAGGGTGAAAATAGGATCCACCCAAATGCATGAGCAATGTGATGGACCACTTATTTTTAAAAGCCCTTATCACCTCAAATTATGCAAAATAAGATGCTAATAACAACTAGAAA
Source organism: Sequoia sempervirens (assembly GCA_007258455.2). NCBI lineage: Eukaryota > Viridiplantae > Streptophyta > Pinopsida > Cupressales > Cupressaceae > Sequoia > Sequoia sempervirens. The sequence goes on from VDFB02271358.1 coordinate 1,143,884,092, forward strand.
TACAACCTAACTATTATAGCAACTATGGGGGATGTTCTGAGAGCATAAAAAGTTATGTACCTGGCCAGGAAGTTGGTTTTTTTTAGCTATGAAGGACTCATTCGCCTTCAGTGGCAAATGGGTCCTTTTAGGGTTTTGGAAAATTGATTTCAGGATCCTGTACCTTGATGTCTGCACTCTTGAAATTCCTATTATCAAGTTCTGGAAGTCAATATTCAATTTTGTAGAGCTCTTTTCGTGATCTTGCACTTTGAATGACAACTTTTGTAACTTTACAACTTTGATAACTTTGCTCCAAATCTTGCTCAACTTGATCTTCAACCTGTAAATCTGCAATAACACACTGAAGGGCAAGAAAAACTTGTTGACTTGTTAGTGAATGAGGTTTTTCCTCAATCAAACCCCTTGTAGGTAATTAAACCAAATGATGAAATGAAGGAATTGAAGCATGAACATGAAATCATGTAAATGATGTCACCTTGGATGTTGTCTTGTGAAGAAAATATGCATACTATCATGTAGTGGCCATGAACAATGTAGATCTTGGATGTAATATGATGCTTGTAAATAGATCCTCAATGCAACATTAACTTCTTAGCTTAACACACATGAATGCATTAAACCTTGGCATGATGATATGAATTTGAATTGTTGCAATAAACTCTTGACATATGCCTTGAAATTCCTTATGAATGCTCTTGAAGTGCTCTAATTCTCTTTCTTTTGATCTCATGAAGTCAAATAAAATTTCTAGGATAAATAATGTGAATTAACCCCTTATTTATACTAATTTAAGAGATTAACCTTGAAATTCAAAGAACTAAGGCCGACACCAGATCTGAAAAGAAAGATAATTAAATTCCTACCAGAATAAAATTCAAAAATAGGTGTCTCATTAAGGGAGGACCCATTCTCCACCAAAGGTGAATGGGTCATGGCTAAGTTTCTAGGACCAAGGTTCGAGGAGCTAAAAGAAGGCCAAAAACCCATTCCATATCAACTAAGAAAGGGGGGTCCTATTAAGGCAAGACCCATTCGCCATCAAGGGAGAATGAGTCATGGCTCAACTTACCAAGACCAATTTTTTCCCAATGAAATAATTTCTTATTTAAATTATGATTGTCAGGAAAGATCTTTGAGAGGTGTCAAAATTAAGGTCTAAAAAGGGGGTTAATAACTCCAATTAACCTCAATTAATTAAGACCACCTAGATAAATGTGAAAGTGATTTAAAACACTTTACAACACTTAAACAAGGTATACATTATGTACATTTTATTTAGAAAGGGGCCCATTAGGCTTAATTGAGCAAATATATCCTAGAAAAGTGTGAAAGTGTGTTACAACACTTTACAACACCTTTGCAAAGGATCAATTAAGGCATGCTTTAGTCAAATAAAGGTCCTAGAATAGTGTGAATGTGTACAACACATTACAACACTACTCCAACACACCATTAATTTAGCTTTAATATCATTTATCAAGCAAGGGAAAAGACTTCTTTTTCCGTTACTACACCATGGTGTCAATGATTTTATATTTTGTGAATCTATACTTGGCCAGATTATTTTTTGTTGTGTTCTATTCCATTCTAAAATAATTACTTCTATATCCTTCATCTGGTTATCACTCACCACTTGCAAGGTCTTATTTGTGTGTAGGATTGTAAGTTCAAGTATCATTTCCTCCAAGGTATATTCAATAATCATTGCAGGTGGGTGGGTTTTCTTTTGGTATTTTTCTTGTCTCTTCCTTTTGGGTTTGCTTCTCATGCATAAACTTGGATAATTCATTTTTTTACCATAACATGAATCCTTTTTTAGCTATCAATTGTTAGAGTTTTGCACAAGATTTTATATTGTTTTGTTGTTTTCTAATACCTTGTGCTAACACTTTCTTGGCAACATCTTGGATTTTATCACTTTCTTTATCACTAATTGCTAGGTGGAGTGGATTTTTTGGCTATTTTCTTGGCTGCAATGATTTTTGGATGATTTTCATACATTTTCTTAGCTAAGAAATGCTTTCACGCCATTAATTATTTGCTACATTGAGATTTAAATAGCCCATGACATCTATATCTTAGAATTAAAATATTGCTCCCTATTGTGGTTGTTATGGTTGCATAGGAACTTCCTATAGAGATCCACAAGGTTTCTTTATGTCTAGAAGTCATAATCTTGTGACCTTCCATAAATTATAAGACTATGAATTGATTTATATGGTTGTGCTTGATGCTTATTTACACTATGGGAGCTTAGAACGTTGCAATAGCTTAAGGATATTGTGCCTCACTTTTTTATGTTGTTCCTTGTCTCATATCCTTACATTATATTTTCATGTGATTGAGCAATGTTGTTATGGATCAACATAGTGTTTAAATGGTTGTAGGCTAAACATTGGCTTGATATTCCCTTTTGTGTATTATTGCAGACTATTCAGATTACTTGTTTAAAGGATTTTGTTGTATGTTAACTTTTGACTGCTATTGTAAAATGTGGTAGGATCCTCAAGCTCTTGTCATTAAGTGTAGCAATACAAAATCCATAAGCTTATATGCCTAGATTATTGTTGAGTTTTTGCTGCTCATTTTCTATATAAAATTCAATCAAGACCTTGATTAGGCCAACTCATCATTTTTTTAATAGATTTACATGGGGTTTAGTCATTTTCCCCAAATACATGGATTCTTAATGCTAGCAAATATCATATTATCATTAGGTTTATTCTAAAATTGAAGAGCATCATTATCTAGTGAACTTATAAAAGTTAATTGAATATTTAATGGTTTTATATCTGGAGTAGGTAAGATAGTAGGTAGAAATTTATATTTGGTTTTGTGAAATAATAATTTTGAATAATTATTTTGTATATTGATAAGATCTTTGTAGATTTTGGTCACTAAGCATAGTTAGGAGTTTCAAAAAAATCAAATGCTAGCATCAAAATTTTCTTCTATCATATTTTAGTATTTTTTTGGTTTACACATTGTAGTCATTTTCATGTTTGTAATTCAAGACATTTCTCTAGAGCTTAGAAATTTTATTAATTAGTAAGTAAATTTCACTCTTTTCTAGTTTTTAATAAATAAATTACTATGAAAAATGTGCAAGTAGGGACAAGTATTGCATAGTTTATTGCACTAGAAATAGCCAAAGAGGTATTACACGATAGCTATATTTAATAAAAAAAATTTGCTATGCCATTTCATTGTTACACTAGTGTTTGAATAACCATTTTTTTGTTGTATCTACAAGTTTGACAAATCAATGTTTCTTTTCAGGGAAAAGTCTCATTAAATGAAGCTCATGAGAGGATATGGCTGGTGGACTCCACATCTCTCTCATCCTCTCCATATTCCCTCCTTTGAAATGCCTTGGATGCGTGCACACAAATAAATTGAATTTTCTATTATCTTAATTATTTTGCAACACAAGTTCTTTAGATATATTAAGCTATCAAATTGAAGGAATCATGTAAAAGATTACTAGATGCTATGGGGGTTAAACTTGATTCCTTTTCTAAGCATTACATATATCTTTTAACATACATAGAATTTTTTATATTCTCTCTTCATTTTTTAAAACATTAGTCCGTCCACATTCCATGCTATATTTATGTTGATCATGGTAGGCATATCATACCATGGTTACTTGTACAAATCATCATGCATATTTGTAGTCAAAATGTGCATAATTTAAATTGTTGTATAACTAATTATATAATATTAAAATACATTTAAATTTTACTTTTAACTCCTATAAACATATCCCTTAAACCTCCTATAGATGCAAGTGCTAATATAGAAGATACCTTATCATGTTTCCAAGAAAAAATATCAATCACTACAAGTCCTACTTAAACAAAAGGTAACAACTTCTATAAATAAAATATCTCAAGAATAAAATATTATGTTCCAACGAAAAATAAAAATATGTTAAGAATAAAATGTTTTAAAAAAACCATACTATTTCTTTTTCACATAAAAAATACATAAATTTTGATACAATTAACTACATAAATATCAAAATCTTTATTTTAAATAATTAAGTATAATACACCTACTCTAAAAATCTGTTCTATCATCACAAAGATATTTATAGGGGACTCTGCCTTTAACAGCTAAGAATTTTCCTTTTTTGGGCAACAAGTTCAGAGATAGACACAAAATGTTACTGAATTGACAGAAGCGGCATATGTATCCTATTCCAGTGCCTTGTCGGTATGGACGTGTAATTCTCAGTCGCAGAATCAGATTCGACCGACCAATTGGAACATAAATAGGTAAAGACTGTACAGGGATTACACAAGTGCAGAGGCAGAGCATTTGGTATAAGTTATGTCTACTTCAGTTTATCTTTCTACCCGTCGGCTAAACAGAGAGGAGCACTACAGTTCTAAGACCTCCATTGTCAATACTAAACTGTTTGTAGCCTCTGTATTCATCTTCACGGTGATCATCTTAATGGCTGCCGTCACAACCTTCATACTCTGCTTCAAACGACTCTGTATTCGTCGACTGTCGTTGGAAAGTGATGGAATCTCCGTCGGCCTTCCACGTCTTTCCCACAAAAAAGCAGTTGCAGAAAGTTTTCCTGTGTTTGTGTATAAGTGTAAGAATTACAATGAGCAGGGGCTGGAGTGTGCGGTTTGTTTGTGTGAGTTTGAAGAGGAAGAGAAGGGAAGAATTCTGCCTGTGTGTAAGCACAGCTTTCATGTCGACTGCATCGACATGTGGTTCGTCTCGCATTCGACCTGCCCGCTCTGTCGTGCGACCGCCCAAGTCGACATACCGTCGGCGGCCGTTGTCATGGTAGGCATGTAAAGCAGAAGTTTCAGAAAGCGAGTAGTAAGTAGGAATTACGTGTAAACTTGTGTACATCAAGCCACTGTAGTACATCAAAGGCATATGTAAGGATAGACCACCAGAGCGGCATATATGGCCTATTGATTATGGGTTTTGAATGTTTTTTCCTTTATCAACTTGTATGTTGTAACCATTAAGGAATTTGAGCTATGAAGAACCTTCCATTCACTTTTTTCAATTTATCTCTACCTTTATTCTTTAAGCTTTGTTAGAGAATGAATAAGCTTTGTTAGAGATTTCATTCAATATTGAACTTTTCTAATGAGTTCAAGAATCTTTCAACTTGTCGACATCATTCATGTATCTATTTTTCTGACCTTTTTCATTTATGTTGGATCTTTTTCCTTCTTTTGAACCATTTTGAGAAGTTCAAGAATAATTTAACTCTCCAACAATCTTTTCTTCCTTAGTCATTTTCTCTCTTTTGAACTATGTTAAGCTTTTAACATTTTTTGAACCAAGCTAATGAGTTCAAGAATTCTTGAACTTCTCTACATGCTTATCTTCCTCGATAAATTTGGAAGTATAACACTTACAAACATAGGATATTTATGTTTTTTTAGTAGCTTAATCGGGCATGGTAATGGAAAGAGAGGACATATAAGAAAATTTTGAAAAGGGGAAGGATCCATCAATTATTTCTCATATCAGTTGTTCAAGATGGAAAAATAGGGAAAGTGCACAAAGGGGACTAAAACCTAACCATTTTTTTAATTTTTGATGCATGTGAATTGGGCTCCAACAATGGCTCTTTTTGGGGGCATGTACCTCTTGCAATGTAACGATAAACCAAATAATTCTCCTAGAGCATATCAAAAATGCAAAAAGGGGCAAGGGGAAAGAAAAAAATTAAGAATTTATGTACAAGGAAAAACAACCACAAGGAATTATGTACAACACAACAAATTACAAACAATTGTAGGTTAAACCCTCCAAGAGGATCCATGGCACAAGGCCACATGAAAAATACTAATACAATAACTTGCCTTTGTCAAATACAACCTTTTTGAAGAAGCTACTCTCCCCCAAACCATAATTGTACTCACCACCCAACTACAACAAATGATAATGCTTATCTAGATGCATCAATTTGTGAACACTACCCAAGAAGTGAAAGCTCATTCCACCATCAATGTTACTATTTTGGGGCAACCATAAATAATAGGTTCTTGATCTATTCCATATCACATCAGTCATGTGTACAATAGCAATGGTGAAACTATAAAGACCAGGTGAACATCAAAAGAATTGAAACATGCAAAAGAAAATAGACTTCCCTCATTTATGTATGCAAAGTTGTCACACTAGTCGACCTCCTTAGGCGAAACAATACAAAAACAAAATCTCTAATTCACATGGCAAAGAAAAAAATGCTTGATTATGTTGTTGATATGCATTAAGAAAATAATCCTCCTACAATTCAAACTAAAAAAATTCAAGCTCTGGAACATCTTCAAACTAAGTCACAACATGTTGATCTTCAACTTGGAATATGTATTGATGCTTAACATTATTATCACTTGTATGTTTGACCCACATAAAGGATTCAAGTTCAAGAACATCACTATCATCCACAACATTAGAAGTTGCATCTTCATCATAAAGGAAAGCTTCATAATCAATATTATTCAGATCAAGCTCTTCGATAACATGCATCTAGCATACAGGTAAGTGCAAGAAGTTGGGTCCACAAAGACAGGAAGTTTCAGCCAAAAAAATACCGAAAGGAATGGGTACCCGTTTTAGAAAAATGGGTACCCATTTCAAAATGGGATCCCGAGTCTAAATCTGAATGGGTACCCATTCTGAATCATGTACCCATTTAGGAACCGGTACCCATTTCAAAAAGCTATTTATTTATTTTTTTAAATCGACTATTGAATCATTTTTACTGCAAGAATCTGTGGACAGAGAAAGTGACCTAAGGAAAATGGGTACCCATTTTTCAATCCATCTACGCTTTCAAATTGTGTCTACCACTTCCTCCCTTCCACGTACCCAATTTTAGCGACCTCAGGGTTAGTATTTACATTTTTTTTTCTATATATTTAACATTTTTATTTGTAATTATGGTTTAAATTTTACTCTACAACGTAGCTTTTAGGAGTTTACCAGAATTATTGAGTGGGACTCCCTTCCAAGCAACTAGTTTTCCTTTGAACCCTTTCCAACAAGTTAGAGAAATCAGAATTATCTTTACCAATTGTGAGAAGCATACCTAAGTAGCATGACAGGAGACTAAACGTCTGGCAATTTCAAGGATCCTAGAGATTTTGATTTGAAGAGGTGGATAACATTGAGGAAGAACACAACACTTTTGGTGAATTTAATACATTGACCTAAAGCAAAAGCAAAATTTGAGGGAATGTAGATCTAATCATTTGCATCCGCAATCGTGAATTTCCCCGAAAGGATGGTATCGTCAACAAATTGTTGATTAGAAACTGCCATGGAGGTGGAAGAAGGAGAGAAGCCCTTCAGGTTGTTGAACAAAATACCTTTAATAATATTGTGACCAAGAACCTCCACCAACATAGCCTGCACGGGTAGCAAAGTTGGCTTGGGTCGTGGGTTTGCTCCCCATAGGTTTCGAGTTTGACTCCCGCTCTAGGGATTAATTGTTGGACCTCCTTGCAGGTTGTCATGCCCACTTGTAGGGGATTAGTCTCACCTCAGCTCACCCCTTGGACATTGGGTTAGGTCGCGAGGATACCCCTATAGCAACAAAAAACAAAGAACCTCCACCAACATGATGAAGAGGTAGGGAGAAAGTGGATCCCCTTGCCTTAATCCACCAGATGTCGAGAAGTTACCATGGGGAGAACCATTAATGATCATCAAAAAATTAGAGAAGGAAGCACAAACATTTATCAATTTAATAATTCTACCTTTGAAACCAAATATTTGTAGAACTTCAAAAAGAAAGCTCCAAGAAACTTTGTCATATGCTTTGGAGATATATAGCTTGAAGGCCATGCTTTCCTTGTTAATTTTGCTCATCATTTAGAGAGTTTTGTGGACCATTAGGACAACATCAATGATTTTCCTACCCAAAACAAAACCTTTTGAGCAATGTGGATCGTTTTATCCAGGAAAGGTTTTATTCTATTAACAAGCAATTTAGAATAGATCTTATAAAAGGTATTGCAGAGAATTATTGGCCTAAATTTAGATAATTTGTTGGACCCAAATTTTTTGGGAATAAGGACAATGAAAGTATTATTAAACTCCTTTATGATTCTTTTAGAGGATTATAATTCTCAGACAGCTTTGATCACATCTAATCCAACAATTTCCTAGTATTTTTGAAAGAAAAAGGAGGGAAACCATTAGTACTAGGAGCTTTGGACGAGTTGAGGGAGAAAAAAACCACCTTTATTTATTCATCAATGGCCCTGCATTCCATAGAGGAGAGATCAAAATTAGAGATGGTGCAAGGGATCACCTCAAGCAATTGGTTTATTGAAGCCTCTAAAGGAGGAAGGTTGTTAGGGGGTAGGTTACTAATTTCTTTGAAAAAATTGATTCCTTCCTAAGAAATCTCCTCAAAGAATAACAATGAGCCATCCTTAGTTATCAACTTTTTTATTCTAGTCCTCTTCATGTGTTTGATGGCCAAAAAGTGGAAGAACATCGTGTTCTTAAATATCCTTTTAACCACTGGTTTATGGCACATTGTTTCTAGTAAATTTCCTCTTTCTCAATGATATTATGCAAGTCACTTAGCAAATATTTTTCCTTGCTAGAAAGATCCTCAGAAGCACCCATCCCATCCATCTCTTGTTGTATTTTTCTAAGTTGTTCCTTTAAAGTCAATTTTTGGGTGAAGATGTTACCAAAAGAGTTTATATTCCAATATTTCAGATTCATTTTTAAACTTGTAAGCTTGAAGGCTAGCCTAAACATCACAAAACCTCTAACTGCTAGTTTTGATATTAAAAAGGTTAACATGATCCCTATTTGGGCCTATCTGCCAAAGCTTCCTTTGGTTTTTTGGATGAATGTATCATTCATGGACTTGTTGATGCTATTGGTCAATTTATTTCCATTGACAATGTCACTAAATCTAGATCTACTTTTTTATTTGCTAGATTGTGTGTCCTAGTTGAAATTGGTTTGGAGTTTCCCAACAATGTTAAACTATGTTCCAAGCTTGGGGATTGGGAATAGTAAGTTCATTATGAGCTCTCTCAGTTGTACCACCTCCATAGTTTTGGATGATTCTCTTTGATATCTCAAGTCTTCCATGATAATGAGCACTCCAATGATGCGGCATGTCCTCAACCCTAGGATAAAGATTTGGTGCTAAAAATGAAAGAGGTTAGCACTGTCCTTAGTTGTCATATTCAAATCCCTTTGGAGGAAAAGAGGTTATTGTTATCAAAAGTGAATGATCACAGTATTGAGGGAAAATAATCCCCTCACAAGGTTAAAAGGAAACTCAATTCTATGTTCGTGAACCCTTCAGAGTTATCTCTTTCAAAAAGTCCAGAAGGATATTCCATTCTCACCTTGCCCCTCTTTTGAGGCCTTTGGTGAAATTTAGTTTCAAACCACCTTGATTATCTTTTTTGGTGGTTTTGGGTCCTTCCAAAACCAACTTCTAATTCCTTTCTCTGATCAAAAGCATTTTTGGTCTTTGTTGTTCTCTTATTTGTAGTTAGTTCATGTCTCCTTGGGAGACTTGCTTTGTTCACTATTTTTTCTATTCTCACTACTGGTGAGCTTCATCTTGCTTGCCTCTATGGTTGTATTGTAATAGGTCTAAATCTGTTTCCCATATTTACCTTAATCAGAATAGTCCTAAAACCTACAATATTTGTTTAGCTAGAGTAATACCCTCTGCAATCTTGTACATAAGAGCAACAAGAATTGCCCCATCCCACTTTCCCAATATAGTGAGAAAAATAATGTGGTCAAACTCAAGAATATTCTTACAACACTTTGCCTAAGAAAGGATTCAACTATAAATAAGTTGTGACTCTGAATACAAGTGATGACAATGATTAATAATCAAGTTGATGTTGCAAGATAATCAAGACTATTTGCAAATGAGACTTGATGATGTAGACATTGTTATTTTCATTATGAATAAGGTAAGGAAATAGGGAGATGTCACATGTGACTTGAAATTCTAACACAAATCTTAATAAAAATATTTGATCGAAGTGTTTCAATGAAAAAAATGAAAAAAGTTTTAAAAAATTTGAGATAAAAACATGGACAACGCACTTAGACAAGTAGTATAGAACTAAACAAAACCTTTGTCATCATTCTTTTTGCATGTTTTGAAATGGAAGCATTATAACATGTCTGAACATCATTAAATAATAAAATAAAAGGATCTCCAACAAACTTTGGAATTGCAAATACCAAGTTACAAAGTTGCATGTGTAATGAGAAACGCATACAAGATGGGTGACCTATTTTATTCAATGCCTCAAATAAATATAGTCTCATGGAATGCAATGATTGTATATTTTTTACATAAAGTATTTGTTGTAAAGGATTTAAAACTTTCAAGAAAATGAAATTGGAATAAAAGAATAGAATAAAGTGCCTAAATCCAAACAATGTAGTATATACTAGTGTTCTCATTCCCTATACAAAGGTTGGACTACTCTAGCATAGCCAATTTTTGTAGGTTCTCATTTTCATTTTAGCTAGATAAAATTAGATGTATATGATTATAATGATTACAATATTAAATTATAAATGTCAAAGATTGAATGATGTAGTGAAAGTTGTATTTGAGAAAATATCTAATAGCTCGAATGAGTATCATGGAATACTATAATTGCAACATATGCTCAAAGTGGATGATTTACATAGGGCATGGAAAATTGGATGAAGTGTCCCAAAATAAAGAAGTTATAGTAGATACACAAGATAGATATATAAATAGGCTTTAGAAAAACCTCTGGTAAATTCAATTCATAGAGGTAAAACCAAAAACATTAAATCTTTGAAACATGAATAGATGTGTAAAAATTTTGACAGAATGCATGTATAGTGTGGGGATATAGAGAAAACATATGAATTAGTCAACAAAATGTTTCAAGAATGTTTACTTATACATTTTTCACGTAAATTACTTGATAAAGTTCTCCAAGAGTATCCACTGACATAATACAACCAAGAACTATTAAATAGAATGTACATCTTGAAAATGTTAGAGCTTTGAGAATTTAAACACTCATCATGGATCGTTTGAAAGAAATGCCTCTACAATTATGACCTCTAGATGCTCATGATTACAAAATATGCAAAATAAATGCAAGCTCATAAGCTTTTGGAGCAATGAACATATACCTATTGAAACATAAAGGATAATTTTTTTTACTAGATGTCATCTTTGCAACCTTTCTCACAAATAGGTAAATAAGAAGGCACATCAACTATTTGACAAAATGCTTCAAGGAGATTTGCATCCATAACTTCTACACATGTTTATTTTCAACAATGCCATGACAATCACTTATATATCAAATTTTAATAGAAATTTAATATTTTACAATATAAAGTTACATTATAAATTTTGTAATCTAATTATTTTAAAGAGTCATTGATTACACACTCATTTTATTTTTTATACATTTTTTAAATATTTGTAAAGTTAAAATAGGGAAATTAAGCGGTAAATAGGAAAGGTGAATGGTTTAATCTATTGATTGTAAACTAAAGGAATCATAAGATTTATACAACATTTTACATGGGATAACAATGGAGGCTTGTACTTATTTTTGAAGAAAAAAGAAGGATTTTCACAAAACTTTATCTCTTTATTCCTTCATGAAATTTCATGTTATTCTTATGTCCAATGCAAAATATTTTACTTCATTTATTCCATGTATTTTGTGGGTGTCAATTGTTAAAATCTTCATGCATTTACTAATACCATATGTGGAGGTTAAATTATTTTATTTTATTTTATTTACACCAAAGGTGTATCCAATTTGAATATGCCCAACCTAAAATTACTAATCAATGTTTCACTATCTCCAATAGCTTGTGGGAAACTATCAAAGTGGTCGTGGTTGTTCATTTTTCATTGATCTTTTTTCTTCATGGTTTGATTTTTGTGACACAGATACAATCGTGTTCCCACTTTGTAAATATATTTTTCCTTTTTGCTTAAGGTTTTTTGTACCCTCTGAACTACACCCTTCATATGATGATGTTGCCTTTCTGAATTTTTCAGTACTCATGAATGAAATTGTATGGCAACATATTGGAAATTGACCTGAGAAGAGATTCATGAGATTATCATAGAATATGCATGGCTCTGTAACACACATAAGTGGTCTGGAAATGTTTTCCCTGAATCCGTCTGCCACTTTCAAACACATCTGGAAAATACAAACACCTTAAATATTTGAAATCATGGACACTGGATATCTACGCCTCTTTTGTTTTATGTAATGAACTAGATTTCACTATCAATTGCAATCTGGTTAAGGGGGGATTGTTCATTTTTTGGGGGCAATGTAGATTTTGGTTTTTGATTTTGTGTTTAAACATTGTGATGTGGAGAGGAAGGGAAATTTTAATTTGAGTTTTTGTACTCTTAAGGCTTGTGTTGAAGTCTTTCGGTAAATGTTTGACCTATGTGGTTACACTATTCTTTGTATCCTCCCTGCCTGTGCCAAAATGGGAGCTTTGAATAGGGTATGGAAATCCATCAAAGCATCATAAAAGGAAGATTTTTTCAAATATTGTAGTTGGAAATTCTTTGGTAGATGTGGATAAATATTCATCGAGCTCCCTGCAGGCTTTTTTTTGTTGAAGTATCGGCCCGAACATTACATTAAAGGTCATTCAGCCCCTTTTTGATAAACGCCACTGCCTCACCATGTGTCCACTCTGCGCTCCCCGAAGGATCTCTTCCCTTTTCATTTCAAAATGGCTTTGCAGCGCTACCACTTGTCCGCTCTGCGCACATTTGCAAGCCACTTCCCTTCATTTTTGAGTTGATCTCCATCTGCATGACACGTGGCTTCATCTTCGCATATTTTAGCAAGCCCCACAGTTGGTACCAAGAATAAGGCAGGTTACACGTGTCACCTTGGCACAAGTTTTCAACAGCAAAGGAAAAATATGAGCATAGGTTGCGCAGTGTCAACACATGTCTATTCGGTGGGTGCTTCTTTTAAACAATGGATGGAGCAAACTAGGGACTATGACATCCTGTGGCATGTCATAACTGCTTTAGCAATGTAGCGACACTTGTTTAACGCAAATTTTTTGGGACCACTACCATCATTTGTAGGGGATGCACCTGAACTTGGAGTGACCAGATGCTTTGGATTGGGATCTTTTTGTTGCAATGTTTGGGAAGAATCTTTGATTTTGCATCATTGCCGAAGATTCTCAAATATTTTTTGTTACTACTCGCCAAGGCGGTGGGAGCATTCGGCTATATATACTCCTCTTTATTTTTGGAGAAAGGGCTCCAGGATTTTGCAGAAAGAACATAGATTAAGAAAAGACACCATGCCTTTGTTATTGTTTTTTTAATTATTGCAAAAAGACTCACAGACTATGCCAATCAATCGACCTTTCTGCTCTTCTTATAATATTTGATTAACTTTAGACTGTGTTGCTATTGTTGGATGAATCATTCACAAAAATTCTATAAATTGAATGCAAGTTTGTTGTCTTAGATCATGTCATATGACTCTTCTTGTCAGTAAATATGTGTGCAAAGTTATTTTATGTCGATGAATGAATTATTTATACTTTAATCTTTGGTTTATTCTTTTTTGGGACATTGCAATTGTTTGTTCGGGCCCTTAGATCTATGATTTATCGTGCCTATTATCTAAATCTTGGCACATCACCTTAGATTATACTTTCATTTTACATTTGTTTCCCTTTCCCTTTCCAACCCCCAACTACAGAAGAAGTTGGCTTTTTTAAAAATCTGAAGGTCACTTAGTTTAGTGCAATAGGTCCCCCATTAACTTAGTTTCCCACAAAGGGTTGTTACCTTGCCAACTTTTGGTATCAATGGTTTCTTTTCCTGGCACACCCGACGGGACAGAGCTTAAATGAATTTTCACTTTAGAAGGGTGTATGAGCCATCTGCCTATTACTAGGTCCCAAACAACGAAAAACCCTAGTCTACTAGTACCGCCACTAGGAATAGTGCAGGCTGCAAATCAATTGGTAACCATTCCGCTTCCTCCACCTGTTCCACTGACCATGTTGCCATGTGCCAATAGGAATTATGTGGCATGGGACACCGGAAGTCCCCTCGTAGCACCAATAGCACCCATTGTATGGGTTGTTATCCTGGCCTCGGCTTTGAAGGCTATACCCAAGTTTACGAGAGATGGCTCAAGAACACTCGCAGAACATCTACAAGATGTGGTAGATGTATGTCTAGTGCATGGAATCACTGCTCAAAATGTAGCGCTAAGGCTCCTCGCATCTTCTTTCTAAGACAGGGCATTGGATTGGTATCAAAACTTACCAGCTAACACTATATGTACCTAGGATGAGCTTAGAGACCTGTTCTATGAGATATTTTCAAATGATGGGGATCGCTCCTCATTGTATTATCAACTATCTACCATAAAGTGAGCCCTCCAAGAGGCTATGATGGACTTCAATGCTCGATTCCACACAAACTGGTAGAGGATCTAGGTCACTATCCGCCCGCCTCCTGAATTGGCGTTCATATTCTACCTAAATTCTATCAACCCTGACATTTTCATGATGATCCATTCTTTGGGAGGGACCACTCTTCCAGGTGCTTATAGCGTCGTTGTTCATGTAAAAAATAATTTGATAGATGCCAAAAAAAAATTTCCTCGGCCCATCATGTCGATATTTCCTGAAATATTGATGCCTACCCAGGAAGTCGCATCAACTAGTGCACTTGCATCTCCCCAGTCAATGTACACATATGCAACAGTGCCACAGAGTGTTGCCTCTACCTTCGGATCTTCTAAGGATGAAATGAGCGATCTCAAGGAATTGTTGCAAACTATGGAAAAGGACATAAGTACCCTCAAGCGCAACCAAGCCACACCTCTGAAGCTTGCCTACCAAAATTATCAAGGCGAAAGATCCTCTTACCAACAAAATCAGTTCCAAGGAGGCACTCAGAAAAATTTGGAGGTGCAAATAGGTCAAATGGTACCAGTACCCACTCTGCTACAGAGCACTAGCTTAAGCTCGAGCAGAGAGTTGACCGCAGGTCAAAATAATCTAGCGGTTGACACCAACCCTCGGTGCTTCCCTTACAACAACACACATATGCCCCGAGATTTCCCTTGCGACAACTTACAACAAAAGGTGGTGGAGTAGCGTAGCCAATCTATAACGTCAACCCCTGGAAGCTATGTGTATACCTCTTCACAAATGGACAATGTGATGCTCACTGCACAAATGCAAGGGATGTCACTAGAGCAAGAAGCGGACATCACCCCGACCACACACTCTTTTCATGGATGGAAGAAGAAGAAGCGATGTTTTCCAATGATACATTCACCTCTAAAATGTTGCAAGTAGAATCCAACTACAATACTTGCTCAAATTGGAGATTTGTAGGCGAATCAGTTGTTCTACAACTAGCCAGTCTGCAACCTAAAAGTGCTTTTGATCAGATACCTAGCACTTCCATAGTGCTACCGCAATATCAGCCATGGAAGGAAATTTTTATAACAAAAGCAAAGGAGTATAAACCTCTGAGTTCATCACCTTTCAATGTGGTGGAACAATTAAAGAAACCATCTACCAATGTGTCCCTGTGGGACATCCTAGCTATCCCAAAGTAGAAGACGCTACTACAAAAGGCTCTCCAGGAAGAGTTCAACACAACGTCGACGAAGCAGTTGCCCAAAGCAAAGGTTGTTGATTGACCATCTTCTGCCAAAGTTCTAATGAATAGCACAGTGGAAGCCCCAACCCTTCTTCTTAACTCTCATTATAGGAGAGAAGTTATTACACAATGCCATGATTGATTCTGGTGCTAGCACCACAATTATGCCTAAACAAATAGCTAAAGCTTTAGGAATTAGCTATGAACCCTTAAAAAGGGGAGTGATACAACTTGATGGGAACAGAGTCAAAACCATAGGTGTTATCAAGGCACTCCCCTTAACTCTATTTTCTTATCCTAGTATCATTGTGCCATAAGACAATATGATCATAGATGTTCCTCCCATGTTCAGCCTTTGTCTATCCCGAGAATTTACTTCAAAGGTAGGTGGATACCTATCCCTAGATTGGTCGCATTTGATCCTCAAAACCAAGCATGGTGCAAAAATGAAGATAGAATCTGAAGCTTTACATTTAGAACATGTAGCAGATGAGGTCATGATCAATTTTGAAGCCGCGCATACCTCTATCACCAAGAAAGAAATGTGTTGCGCTGAGCTACTAGAAGATGAAAAGGTGACCGGAGACCAGAATAATCAAGAGGATGCTCTCTTGAGTGAACATATTGAAAGAAACCCTTTTGGAAACTACCATGCTACTGGAATGGGCACCTATGTCATCTATGATGAAGATCAAGTGCTCCCAAAGGTTGCTAAAGGATCCAAAAGTGGCCAAGCACTTGAACTGTGGACATTGCACTTCAACAGAGCAAGATGCAAGAATCCAACACAGGAGCTGGGATATGTTTAATATCCCCACAGAATGAAAAGACACTGAGGTCTTTCTACTTCCAATTTTCTTGCTTGAACAATGAAGCTGAATACGAAGGATTAGTACAAGGTTTAAGCCTTGCGGAGTGAATGGGAATTAGGAAACTAATGGTGTTCGGAGATTCTGAGCTGGTGGTCAACTAAGTCTGGGGAATTTTTGTGGCAAGGAATTTCTACATGAGATCCTATCGGCACTAGGTATGGAACCTAGTTGATGGTTTTGAAGCCTTCAACATCCAGACAGTTCCCCGAGAACAAAATAGCGATGTGAATCACATGGCAGCAATCGGATCCTAGTTTGATCCTGCCTCTAACCTCATTCACAACAATCACTCTATACAAGGCATCCAACTGGTGATTCCCGATAACGATCAAAGCTAGAAAGTGTTTGAAAGTGATGAGCACATTCCCTCATTCATCCAGCAGTTGGGAGAATTCACCAATCAACTCCAACCAAAGGTTGAGGCCTATGCAAGACAAATCATTCAACTCAAATCTAACAAACTTTAAAAGGGATTGGTCACTCTTGAAAACCTTTTCGATTATGACAACGCAAGAAATGACAAGAGGAACTTTGTGGCGGACAAAAGCGACTACGCAGATCTTTAGGTCGCAGATGGAAGAAAACTTAAATTCGGGAAGGATGTCCCACATCATGATAAAGAAAGGCTCATCAATTCCTGCGAGAAGTACGAAGGATTAGTGGTGTGGTTCTATGATGATCTGAAGGGATACGATCCTAACATCATCTAGCACACGATCGAGCTGGTGAAAGGTGCAAAACCAATCCAACAAAAACAAAGGCCGGTGAACCCAAAGATTGAAGTGTTAATGGCATGAGAGCTAACAAAGTTAATCCAGTCATGGATTGTCTTTTCAATCAAGCATAGCACGTGGGTATCCAACCTAGTCTAGGTCCAAAAGAAGAATGGAGATATTTGCTTGTGTGTGGACTTCCGAGACCTAAATAGAGCATCCCTGGAGGATCATTATCCATTGCCTTTTATGGAGTTAATCCTGCAAACGGTGGCAAGATTGGAAATGTTTTCCCTGCTAGATGGCATCTCCGGTTATAATCAAATTTGGGTTAAGGAAGAGGATCAACGCAAAACTACATTCACTACAAAGTGGGGGGCATTCGTGTATGCTAAAATGCCTTTTATCCTATCCAACGCAAGAGTTGCCTTCCAACGGGCAATGGATATCGCTTTCAGCGAATTAATCAATAAGATTATCCTAATCTATCTGGATGATCTTATTGTGTTCTCTAAATCTAAGAATGATCATTTTGATCACTTAGAAATGGTTTTTCAAAAATTCCAAGAGTTTGGGGTTTCCCTGAATGCAAAAAAATGTGTATTCAGAGTGTTGCAAGGAAAACTATTGGGACATGTGGTGTCCAAAGAAGGAGTTTCAATTGATCCCAAGTGGGTGAAAGCCATCAAAGAACTTCCCCTTCCGGTTAACAAGAAAGGCATACAGTCTTTCCTAGGGAAAGTAAATTTTGTTAACAAATTTATTTCTGACTTCGCAGGGATAATCAGAACAATCACCCTGATGTTAAAAAAGGATCAAGCATTTAAGTGGAAAAAGGAAGCCAGAGAAGCCTTTGAGAAAGTTAAGGATGTTATTTCCTTAGCTCATTACCTGGTTAATCCGGACTTATCTACGGACTTCATAATGTATGTATTCAGTAGCAAGTCAAGCATAGCTATTGTCTTAACTCATAAAGATAGCGAGGGAAAAGGAGAGAATCCATTAGCATTTTACTCCCGAACCCTAAAGGAATATGAGACGAATTATAATTTCATCGAAAGGCAAGCATTTGTAATAGTGAAAGGACTTAAGAAGTTATGCCACCTAATCTCCTGCAATAAGGTGATAGTTTATGTCGTGCATTCCAGTGTGTGAGAATACATCATGGAAGGAGAAATCACCGAGAATAGAGCCAATTGGATCACCAAGATCCTCGATTATGAGATTGAGGTCAAGCCTACCAAAACCGTCTGGGGAAGAGGGTTGTGCAAATACCTAGAACATGATGAAGAAGTGGGCATTGAAGAAGAGCAACCAGAACTGGTTCTAACGAACGAGTCAGAGTTCAAAAGTTGTTGGCTAACGGACAGATGGAGATTTATGCAAATGGGGAAGTATCCACTAGGTCTTTCCCCCCAAAAGAGGAGATACTATCGACTATAGAATTGCGGATATGCACTAATTGAAGGGGTCCTTTTCAAAGGGAGCTTCAACGAGATCCTCCTGCAATGTGTTACCTCAGGGAAAGCAAAGAGAATCCTCGACACTTTCCATAGCAGCGTTGTGGGCGGACACTTCTCCACCAAGACCACCACCCTCAAGATCATGTGTACAGGTTATTTTTGGCCGATGCTTTTCAATGACTTGCACTCCTTGGTGAAGGCTTGCAAGGAATGCCAATTTTTTACAGGGAGAAGAAATAATTTCATGATGCCCCTCAAACCTATAGTGGTAGACAAGTCATTCACACAATGGGGCCTGGACTTCATTAGGATGATCAATCCCGCTTCCAGCACTGGACACAGGTGAATCCTAACAACTACAAATTACTTCACAAGGTGGACAGAAGTCACACCGCTTAAGAATGCAATAGAGGTAGAGATAGTGGATTTCCTCGAAGGACTGGTGACAATGTTCAGCCCTCTGAAAACTATCATTTTAGACAATGCCAAATATTTTCTAGGTGCAAAGGTATGCCACTTCGCACTAACAAATGGAATATTTCTTAAGACATTGTCAAATTATTACCCACAAGGTAATGGCCTAGTCGAGTCAACAAATAAGAACCTGGTCCAACTCCTCAAAAGGATTGGTTCAGAGCACCAGAAGGAATGGCATAAAAACCTCTGAGCAGCACTCTAGGAAGACCACATAACTCCTAAGCAGGTCCTTAATACTTCACCTTATGATCTGGTATACAACAAGGAGGCATTGTTGCCTATATCCATGGATATTCCAGTGCTCCAATTGCTGAAATCCCTCCAAATAGAGAAAAATGGTGCCATGGAGGTTTGGCTGGCCAAATTATTGGAAGTACAAGAAAAAGGAGAAGTCCCTAATAGCCATGACTAACTGCCAGCAGATGATTAAGTGATGGTTTGACAAAAGGGCATCCAACCAAGGCCTAAAGTGTGGAGACTTAGTGCTGAAATTCAATGAAATGGTTGTGAAGCCTGGTTAACACGGTAAATTTGATAGCCTTTGGGAAGGACCCTTTAAAATAATTAAGTGCAAAGAGAATAATTCCTTTGAATTGAAAAATATGGAACAAGAGGCATTAGGAATTCTAGTCAACGCGATTCATCTTAAATTGTTCCATTAAGTTGCACACTTTTACTGGTGTAAATATGTAGTGTTTTTTCTCTTTTCCTTTCATTTTATTTTGTTGGCCGGTCTTTTTAATTTATTCATGCTTCAGGGCAGAGAAATAATCCATCATTGTAGAGAGCAGGGAAAATCAATTCATAGCAAGGTGAATGAAGAAGAAGAATACCCACATGCAAAGAGAAACCAAACACATATGCTAAAAAGAACAAAAAGTTATGTTACAGAATACCAAGAGAAGAATGAGCCAAATATTTTATAAAGCTATATTTCATTATATATATGCTTTTATATTTACATGGAAAAATGGCTTAAGGCTCGTATTTCAAAAATTATATGACTATATGTTGCTTCCTTTTCATATATGCTATATGCAGGCCTTTTTTCAGGCATATAAACAGAAACTAGAAAATGGGTATTATATCCTTAAGAGCAGAAAGCGAAGAAAGGGGAATTCTCAACCAGCAGCATGTGCAGCAACAATAGACGTGTCAATTGCAGCATCCACTATGTCTTCATCAGTAGGCACACCACAAACAACAGCAGTGATATTAGTAGGAGCAGCAACCAGTGGCGGAGGGAACACCAAGTTCCTGAAAATAGTATACCATTCAATGTCGTAGAATGGCACTACGTAATAGAGGTGAAAGAGGAAATGGCATGAATAGCTGACCCTTTCACGATGTTCATTTTGTGACTAAAGGTGAAATCTGCTAAAGAACGACAGCCATGGGACGACTGCTTCTTCTTCAATGTAGCGCCTAAGGTCGCTTGCCATGGGCAGGCCTACCCTGTATGCAGCGTTAGCAACAACCTCGCCAAGACCGTTTAGATACTTCTTTGGAAAGATTTATTTAACTAGTTTTAGCACCAATGGCTTGAGGATGCCAATATCTAACATGGACACAACAAAGTGCGAGTAAACGTTAGTATTAACCCGATACTTTTCCTCATATTCTAGACAGTCCCGACCCATAACCCACTTCATGGCTATCAAATCTAGGGAGTGTTTTTTCTTCGTCATTTTTTTCAGACATTTGTTCAAAATCTCACCAAGAAAGGTCATATGTGACTTGTACAACACTAACCTAATGGGGGTGTTCATGGTGATAACGCACTGCAACTATCTAGTAACTATTCCTAAAAGCTGCCTAAATCCTAGCCTATGAAGATACTTCACCAATTACCAAAGCCAAATGCTAATTCAATAACCTATTACTAAAGCTTACTCAAATGCTACGTGTGATTTCATTACCACTTAGATGCCTATTTATAGAAAAATCAAGGAAAAGCGTGGTAATGGGCTTTCCAAAAATGTGATGATAATCAAGTGCCAACTTGAGAACTGTGCCTAAGCTTGCTCGAATTTCCTGACCAATTGTGCCTACTAAGTATGGTTTAATGTGTGCAAGGTTAATGAGAGCTAATTAAACTAGCTTAAGATGGTGACATTCATCGGTGGTGAGATGCATGGTTCTAAAGTTGTGGTGTCACTTCTCAGGTGCTTCCCAAAATCTAAGGCAAGATTCATATCTTCTCAAGCGCTGGTCATTTTCTTTGGCTTAATCATTTTGATCAGAATATTAATTGCTAGCACATACGAATGCTAAGCTAAGAGAAAATTGTCAGCTCAAGTTCCAAAGAAATCATGCCATATCACACAGTTGCCAAGGAAATTATGAATTCTTATCACTTCAAAATGGCAAGTAATCCATTTTTCGCATGAGCCAAAGGGTGGGCAGTACATGCCGAATTAAATGCAAAAGACCACTTTCATCTACCACCTTGAGAAAAGATAGCTAAGTATCACATGCAAAGTTTTAAACACTTAAGAGTCTTCTCAAATACACTAAGCCAAGTAAAGACAGGTTTTTAGCATATCCAGAGCTGAGGAAAAAGTTGCAAAGAATTCAGGCCTAGCAAAAGCTTTCATCAAAAGATACAATGGTAGAGAGTTCACAGCAAGAGATACAGGGGGAGGCAACAAAACCTCTACTCGAGGCCATATGAGCATCACATGCTATTAACATCTATGAAGGCATTTTATATGCTACGCTTGGTATACCAGACAAGCCAAAATGGGTGAACACGCTAGAACTAGATAAGCCCAAAAATTACAGAAACCAGGTTCAGGTCTAGGAGGATTGGGACAATATTCATGACCCGTAGCTCACAAAGAACCCCAAGTCTTTGAGAGAAGGGGCCTGTGAAAGGATGAATACGTCCAAGAAATAGATATCAACAGCAGAAAAGATATGGCTCAGTGGACTCCTGCAGTACGTGGTCCCATTAGTGCACTATTTCCTAGAGTTGGTTGATGCGACCATTCAACATTACAAACTGAGCACCCACAACATTGAGGGTCGGACTTTAACAGTTAATATCAGCCCATAGGCTATCTAGCATATACTATGTATTCCTGACCCAACCAATAGAAAAGAGAAGATTGGGGCATTCACTCCTGACAAAGGAGAAAACACATGGAGGGGAATGAGGAAGGGCCCTCATTTTTTAATTAAGGAAATTAATAGGCAGGGAGTAATGAGCCAAAACCCGCTAAGTATCTCGATGTCACACGATGCATTTGAGAACGACTTGAGAGAGGCCTTTTCAATGCTAGCATTTGTTTGTGACCTAGACACAAACCAAGAAGTGCACGTTTTTCAATTAGGGTCAGGTTTCCAATTTCGCAAGCAGCATGATTTCTTCTAGTATGATTTCATAGACTACCTCATAGAAGAAATGATAGGGAAAATAGAGAGTTACTCGGAGGAATGGAAGTTCAAGTTCCTCTCTTTTATTTCCCATATGTTTTTGCATCAGAACCCTTATTTCTTCAGTAAGCATGTGGGTTTATCTATTTTTTATGAAAAGGGTAGAAGAAAGTCGGTATCCACATGGACACCTCTCCTCTCCGCAACATTTGACTACTATGCATTTTCGGATTTCTTTCTAACCCTGATTTTGCAAGATTTTCAAGGAGAAGATGGCATGGGCATGGTCTGACTCAACATAGATCAAACAGGATATATGCAAGTCTTTACTTCTGCATGTGACTGATTCTTCGGTGCGGATTTCATAATCATCTAGATGTTGGGTTTCACTAAACAACCATTTTGACTCTCGACCTACATCACAAACAGATTGTTGGCTCTTGAAATGTATCAACAGGCATGCATTATCAACTAAAAATTTTGTGGAGGACCTCCCAAGAAGAAGGGATGGCTCCAGTTACCCATAAGTTTCAAAACGGTGACCCTGGAAAATAGGCTGACACACATGCTATTGCAAGATAAGCTGGCTCATTTATGGTTGGTTTTGATATGCGATAAATGGTAGTATAATCCTTTCAATGATCTTCCACATGCACACATGAGGGTTATTAATGCTCCTCGACCCTACTAGGAAAAGAGGCATAACCCGTGAGAAGATAAGGATGAGTATTTTGTTGAGCTAGTGCATATTCCCACAGAGGATAATAGGGAGCCATGGCATAAGTTATACTTCATTGTGGTGATGGCTGATGAGAATCTCAAGATGGGGACCACCATGTACAACAAGTTGTGATATATGAAGCAATGGACTCTAGGGAAAATGAGAGGCTTCTGGATATATCGCCAGGAAACAAAGCAGCTTGAAGCCCCTTATGGAAGCTTGAAAGTTGATGAAGAGTTTGAAAAATGGTGGGATGATGTACATTCAACCTCTGACTCAAGCGATGGAGGGAATGACAACCCAGGAGATGAATCCGAACAAAAAGGAGAGAAGAAGCAAGGACCCCAACATCTTCTACTCAGCAAGCAAAAAGCTTCACAGGGCGGCCCTCCTACGCAGCTTTAAATGTGTGATTCAATGTTTCGAGGGCCTCGCAGTCACTCAATTGGGCCGCTAAATTAACAAGAGTGTCACATCAATAGCTAGTAGAGACTTTTGAGGTTGGAGAAACCCCACTTGCAAAGCGACGATGCACAGAAACTATTGTTAGAAAGAGTTCATAGGAACCCGCTGTAAGCCAAGTGCTATTAGCTAGCCAGGAGCATGAGAAGCATGTGGAACCCACAATGAGCCAGGAGCCACTGTCGACCAGTCAACAAGTAACATTTTCTCCTACTTTTCTTGCTTCTCAGTCTTTGGTATCCTCCAATATCTCGGCGGTGCCCCCCACCATGAGTGTTGGCCCTTCTTTTCCTGCCTTTGATACAATTATTATGGGAGGTTTCTCCCAGTCCATACAGGCGAATCAATTCACCTTTACTCCTCCGCGAACCCTTACACCATTCATTTCCATTGAGTCCTTTTTTTCCTCAATTTCTAAAAGGTTACCCACCGTTGGCACCCATATTGCTACTATCATCGCAGATCCTCCCTTTCTCTTGCAGCAGGTAGAATCTACAATGACTAATCCCTTGCCATTGCAACCCATGAGTCCTCCCTTCGGTTCACCAATAGAACCTTGGCGAATGGAAAGCCCTTTTGTTGGTTCGCAAGCCGAGCTTTGGCATGTGCCTCATTTCCCCCGCAGACCGTCACTCTCTAGAAGAAGAAATTGCCTACAACTATTAAACTTACCTATCCATATGCCCTACCTCCTGGTGCTCCTTTCGCGAGCAAGCTAGTCCAGTCGCCAGCCCATTTTATTGCACAAAATGATGTTATAAAGGAGGCACACGCCAGTAGAATTCAAAAGTGAAAAGCCAAGGATGATCGCAAGCTGGTGGAATTGAAGGTGCATACTATCTATGATGAGACTCAACAAATGTTGAAATTTGCAACCATGTACCCGACCGTGGAAAAGCAACAAGGGGAGATGCGTCCAAAAGATTATGATCTGTGTGCCATGGGGCTTGACATGAAGGTAGCTCATCCTTAAGATAAATTTGACCTCATGGAAGAAATGCAACAAGTGATCACCTCTGATTTCATTAAAATTGGCCGCAAGCTGAAGAAGATGGATGAGCAACTAAAATCCTTGAAGGAAAGAGCTAGTTTCTTGGAGAAAAGGGAGAAATCCCTAGGAGTGGATGTTGCAAGCTTGAAAAAAAGAGCGTTGATAGTAGAGGTGAATAGGAATGGACTTCGAGAGGAACTTGCAAAGGTTCAATCGACCAACCCCATTGTAATAAACGAGCTATGTGCTAAGAGTTAGGAGTACTAGAGCCAATTAACTCTGGCAGAATAGAATCTGTAGCTAAGGAATGAGGAGTTTGAACGGCGATGCATTGAACATGAGCAAGGGATGATGGAAAAAGATGAGGTGCTACATTAGCAACAAGCTCAATATGAATAAAAGTTGTTTGAGAAGGATGTCGAATTTGAGGACCAAAAAGCCCAATTAGAGAAAGAGCTCCAAGAGATAAAGTCCTCTCTTGACAGAGAATTGGAAAACCGCACCCAAGCCGAGCAAAACTGGCATAAAGAAATAAGCAACTCTGGGGAGCGACTGGCATCTGAAAAGAGGAAAAATGAAGAATTAATAGAGGCCATTAACTCAAAGGATGCAGAGATCGCCTCTCTGAAGAGCTCTCTCCAAGCCTCCTCTGTGCAACCTGACCTCATCCCATTGGCCTGACAGATATATATTTCTTATTGGGAAAAGGTTAAAACCTTTAGCTTGACACTACAGCCAACGCTCTGGTTCATCTCAAAAGCAACCAAATTCAGCCAGGAGGTCTTCGTAACAATTGAGCAATTCCCACAGTTCATCTTAGAGAAGGTTCTGAAAGCAAAGAGTTTGCTCACCAATCTATATTCAATCTCTAATGAAGACCTGGCCAAGGCAGGAATCGAAGATCGGGATGTTGTTACTCAAATGGAAAACAAGTTCATCCATTGCCACTCAGCCTTGCAGCGGACTAAGGCGGCCACAACTACCTTGAACCAGACAATAGATGGCATGCAAGAAAATTTCTCCCGAATGAGCAGGATGGGTCTGCCATCTCCATTTTTTGAAGATGGGTCGATAGCCACAGTCGAATAGATTGCAGAAAGAATTGAAGAGAAGGAGCGAGACCCAAATTCTTTCCAGAATTTTAGCCATCCTCCTACTACAGCAAACATTGAAGGGATCATCCATCCTCTTGCATAATTACTATTCCATTGTGGAGCAGGGGCGGGTTTTCTTGATACACTTCCTCATAAAGAAATGATTGACCTAGGCAAAGCACATGAGAATATGCGCAAAGTGGAGGGACCATTCGAAGATGACTAGCTGCCTTTGCAGGTAACCCTTTCCAAGCTCTAATTTTGTTGCCAATGGATGGCACTCTGGTCTGCGAACCAAAGAGAAATTTGGGTTCTCCATTCCTCAAGCAAAACACCCCTGATAGTCACCAAAACTTGTGGATAAATATTCATCGAGCTCCTTGTGGGCCTTTTTCTATTGAAGTATCGGCCCGAACATTACATTGAAGGTTTAGCCCCTTTTTGATAAACGTCACTGCCTCACCACGTGTCTGCTCTGCACTCGTCGAAGGATCTCTTCCCTTCGCATTTCAAAATGGCCCCGCAGTGCTACCATGTGTCCGCTTTGTGCACATTTGAAAGTCGCTTCCGTTCATTTTTGAGTCAAGCTCTATTTGCATGCCACATGGATTCATCTTTGCATATTTTAGCAAGCCCCATAGTTGGTGCCAAGAATAAGGCAGGTTACACATGTCTCCGTGGCACAATTTTTCAACAGCAAAGGAAAAAGATGAGCATGGGTTGTGCAGTGTCAACACGTGTCTATTCGGTAGGTGCTTCTTTTAAACAATGGATGGAGCAAGCCAGGGACTACAACATCCTACTGCGTGTCATAACTACTTTAGCAGGGTAGTGACACTTGTCTAACGTGACTTCGCTGGGACCACTGCCAACATTTGCAGGGGATGCACCTAAACTTGAAGCGACTAGATGGTTTGGGTTGGGATCTTTCTGTTGCAACAGCCGGGACAAATCTTTGATTCTACATCATTGCTGAAGATTCTCAAATCTTTTCTATTACTGCTCGCCAAGGCGATGGGAGCATTTGGCTATATATACTCCTCTTTGTTTTCAGAGAAAGGGTTCTAGGATTTTGCCGAAAGAACATAGATTAAGAAAAGACACCAGGGCTTTGTTATTGTTTTTTAATTATTGCAAAAAGACTCACAGACTGTGCCAATCAATCGGCCTTTATGCTCTTCTTATAATATTTGATTGACTTTAGACTGTGTTGTTATTGTTGGATGAATCATTTGAAGAACTTCTATAAATTGAATGCAATTTTGTTGTCTTAGATCATGTCATATGACTCTTCTTGTCAATAAATATGTGTACAAAGTTATTTTATGTCGATGAATGAATTATTTATACTTTAATCTTTGGTTTATGCTTTTTTGGGACATTGCAATTGCTGATCGGGCCCTTAGATCTGTGATTTATCGTGCCTAATATCTAAATCTTGGCACATCACCTTAGATTAGACTTTCATTTTACATTTGTTTCCCTTTCCCTTTCCAAACCCCAACTACAGAAGAAGCCGACTTCTTTAAAAATCCGAAGGTCACTCAGTTTAGCACAATAGGTCCCCCATAAACTGAGTTTCCCACAAAGGGTTGTTACCTTGCCAACTTTTGGCATCAACAGTAGACATGTATGCAAAATGTGGAAGCATAGAAAAGGTACGATAACTATTGGACATAATGCCTCAAAGAGAGGTTATCTCGTGGAATGCAATGATTGTAGTATAAGCACAAAATGAATTGTTTTTTTAAAGATTTGGAAACTTTCAAGAAAATAAAATGGTAGGTGTAAAGCCAGACTCCACAACTTTTTCCAGCATTCTCCCCACGAGTGCCAAAATAGGAGCATTGGAACAGTAAAGAAGATGTTGCAGTTGCAATTGTCTTGGTGGACATGTATGCAAAATGTGGAAGCATAGAAAGACATGTGAACTATTTGACAAAATTCCTTGGGAAAAGAGATGTTATCTCATGGAATGCAATGAATGCAGGATATGCACATGGATTTTGCAAAGATACTCTCAAAATCTTTGAATTATTGAAGCACTCTGTAATTTTATCATATTTTGAAGTTGCAACTGCCCTAGTGGAGATGTATGTAAAATGTGGAAGCATGAAAAAGATGCATGAACTATTTGACAAAATTCCCCAAAGAGATGTCATCTCATAGAATGCACTTATTGCAAGATATGCACAACATGGATTTTATGAAGATGCTCTCAAAATCTTTGAATTAATGAAAAACTCTACAATTTTATCAGATGTTGCAATTGCAACTTCCCTGGTGGACATGTATGCAAAATGTGGAAAGCATAGAAAAGACACCTGAACTGTTTGACAAAATTCCTCAAAGAGATGTCATCTCATGGAATGCAATGATTTTAGGATATCCACAACATGGATTTCACAAAGATTCTCTCAAAATATTTGAATTAATGAAGCACTCTGGAACATATCTTGACATTGTAAGCTTTGCTTGTGTTCTATATGCATGTAGCCATGCAAGTTTAGTGGATGAGGGTTGTACATACTTCAATCACGAGTAACCCTTATTACATTACACCTACAGTGAATCTTTATGTTTGCATGGTTGACCTTCTTGCTCGAGCTAGCTATCTTGAAGACGCTCTACACTTTTATCATTAAGATGTTAATTAAACCTATGGTGGTTGTGTGGATGTGTTTTTTGGGTGCTTGTAGATCACATATGAATATAGGCTTAGGAGTATTTACAATAACCATGCTTTTTTATTTGGATCCTAAAAATGCTGCAACATATGTTCTTCTCTCAAACATCTATGAGGAAGTGGGCAAGGGGGTGAGGTTCAAATGGAAAGCAAATTGATCAAAGATCAAGGAATTAAAAAGATCCTTGGATGTAGTTGGATTGAAGGCCATGAAATTATACATGTTTTTCATGTAGGAGATAGATCACATCCAAAAGCATAGGAGATTTATGCAAAGTTGGAGAAATTGGATTTGGGAGATGAAGGTGACATGGTATTCTCCAGATTCAAGGCATTTACTTAATGTTGTGGAAGAGGAGGAAAAAGAATTATTTCTCTGCCACCATAGCCAATAGTTGGCAATTTCATTTGGTTTGTTAAATAACCCCCCTGGAATGATTATTAGAGTTGTTAAGAACCTTTAAGTATGCGATTATTGCCACACTACAAAAAAAATTATCTACAAGATAGTTGCAAGAGAATGTTGTGAGAGACGCAAACCATTTCCATCATTTTAAATAGGGACAATGTTCTTGCAAAGATACCTTGTTTTGGGTTTATCTCAATTCTTTCTTAATGGGGTTCTCATTGTTGCTTCCGTGCAAATCATTTGATTAAGTTGAAACCATGTCATGTTGTAGGTTTTTCTTTGGAGTTGCATTTGTTAAGTTTTGTTGAATCCTAAACTTTTTTTTTTTTATTCTTTTGAGTTATATAATGTACTTTGTGACAAAAGTGCATATTCTTTGTTTGACTTGTCATAGAGTGTTTATGTTTTGTATTTCAAGGTTTACTTCTACAAACTATTTTAGCAATGTTAGTAATCAATTTGTTGAAGGATTCTTTTTCAACGAGACAGGAATCCACGAGGTAGGGGTCAAGGATGCCAAGGTTCTGAATATTTTCCTTTTCAAGGTTAAAGGGGACTGAAACCCTCTTGGTTTAGAGGACACCAACCTACTTTCCCAATTAACCCTAATGTAATGCTTGGCTTAGGCAGGGATCCATGAGTTTCACTTCACTTTAAGCCTCACATTGGAACACAATTAATTTTGGGTCTTGAGATGGCTTGAATACCTTGGACAATCCAAGGCCTATGCAAAGTAACCCAATAGTTCCTGCTACCCAACATTCTGCTTGCACGCAAGTAAAACCTTTGTTGCAAGATTACCTTTGCAATTGCTCCATGAGATGTTTTAGTTGTTCAAGATCTCCATCTCCATTTCTATCTCTATCTCCTTAATCCTTAACCCACCTCTCTCTCTCTCTCTCTCTCTCTCTCTCTCTCTCTCTCTCTCTCTCTCTCTCTCTCTCTCTCTCTCTCTCTCTCTCTCTCTCTCTCTCTCTCTCTTCCCCCCTCTATCTCTCTCCCTATTGCAAACATAACATGAGTCTATTGGTAATGGAACCTCATTATCTTATTGATTCAGAGAAGTCATGTTTGGATCCTTGTTTTGAAGCTATCACTTCTCCATTGAGACCTTTGTTGCACAAACATCATTTGGTAAATGATCTATCAATTGACCTCATGTAATGCACAAAATGCATACAAAAAAATATACCAATTTTTCCCCTAATTGACCATCTACATCTCTTCGGTGTACCCATTGCACACCAAGGTGCCATTGCTAGTTATACACACACCCTTTTCTTTCCTATATTTTTGAGACATCCTAATGGTTCTCTAAATTCATTCTATATAAGATCTATTAGTTCTTCACCTTGATATTCATTCTTCTTTTGTTTCCTTTGTACTTTATAGTTAAAAAAATACAAAACCCTCAAATTAGAAAATTACAATATAGATTTGAATTTTTAGTAAGAGAACATCGCTAATTATTAAGGAAGAGATTTTATTGCAATAATTCTTAAGAATTAACAAATATCAGTTCACTTACCAATCTATAGGTGTAACTTATCACAATATAAAAACACCTCATACTATTACTTGTAAAGAAAATACCATATTGTACTTCTCCATTGTGCTTTGGATAAGAAATATCAATCATCTCTAGACACTTCTCATAAACAAAATATCTTAGAATACTACCCTAAACATGTACTCGAAGGAAAACTAAAGATATGTTCAGAACAAAATATTTATAAAAAGCTCACATTATTTTCTTTTATTTTTGAATGATTTGCTGGGCAAGTGTACACCATAAAAAATTTGTTCTCTCAACATCACAAAGGATATTTATGGGAGACACTGCCTTTAATCGCGAACGGCTAAAGTTCCCAGATGGACACAAAATGTTAAGGGTGCAGAATCGACAGAAGTCTCTGTCCTATGACACTGCCATGCAACTACTTTTGAGTCTGTCAGATGCAGAAAGAGATTTTACCCACAAATTGGAATTTAAATAGGTAGAAACTGTAGAGGGCTTACACGCTATGTTTTCAAAGGAACACAATTTCATTATATTGTTTTTAGATTAGATTGTGTTGGAGATTTTTTTGTACATCAATATTTCGGATCATACATTCTGTGATTCATCAAGATTTATTGTTAAGATTTATTGTTAAGATAGATTTATTGTTAAGATTTATTAAAGTTAAAAGTTAAATACAATATTTTTTTGGATTAGATTGTGTTGAAGAATATGCCTGCATGTAAGAACATCTTTCATGTCAACTAAGGAAGACCGGAGGAATCCTTTATAATGAGATGACTTTACAATAAATAGGGGAAAAAGTATATTTCTTTCCCATAACTTCATAATTATCTCTTTTTGTACTCTATAGAACATTTAAATAATATATCCCAAACTCACCAATGAATATACATCTTTTGAATTATTTAAATAAATCAAATTTTAGAGATTAATATTTAATTGAACTTGAAACTTTGTTGAAAATTCATGGGCATTTGATTGATACATATGCTCAAAGTATTCTTTGAAAGACTTAAAGTGTTGTTTAGTGGAACATTAGTTTGAATCTTTTGAATCTAGTTGCAACTTGTCCTCACAAATTTGAGGCTTCTAAGTGACCTTGGTTCCATAAACAAATCCATAGGAATCTAGAAGAGTGGAGGGAGTCAATCTATGCCTATCTAAACATATGTACCATTCAACACCTCGAAGTATAGTGTTTTAGAGAAAAGACCAATATTTGTATATGGATTCGTACAAGTAACAAATGCCCTTAACTCCAAATCAAGCTAATTACGCCAATAATAATGTGCATTGCATACATGCACAACTTCTTGGATCCATTGATGGAAAAATACTCAAATAAGTATAGTGATATCCTTCTTCATAAAGATTCAAAGTTGTGTCAGCACTATTTGACTTCTCATGCAATTTTTTTCTAACTGAGGGATTTATAACTTGATTGACATCTTTATGTAATATTAATAATGAATGTTATACCTTCTCCAATTGATTTTATATTCCTCTTGTAGTTTCTAGACGCTCCATAATAGTCATAAGACACATTTGATCATTGTAGGCAATTACATTTAATATTGCCATCTTTCATTTCTTGAGTTCCCTAAATGCCAATTATGATATATATGTTTTTGAGGATTTTTTTTTGTCTTGGGAGGATTCAAGATGACAATTCTAAAACTTATAATATTTGTTTAGCTAGAGTAATACCCTATGCAATCTTGTACATAAGAGCAACAAGAATTGTCCTGTCCCACTTTTCTAATATAATAATAATAATGTCAAACTCAAGAATATTCTTATGACACTTTGAGGAGAACAAATTCAACTAGAAATAATTTGTGAGTATGAATACAATTAATGGCAATGATTAATAATCAAGTTGACACTGGAAGATAATCAAGAACTTTTGCAAATGAGACTTGATGATGTAGACATTGTTGTTCTCATTATGAATAAGGTACAAGGAAATAGGGAGATGTCACATGCGACTTGAAATTCTAACACAACACTTAAGAAAATGATTTGATTGAAGTGTGTCAATGAACAAAATTGAGAATTTTTAAAATTTGTTGAGATAAAAAACATGGACAACACACCCAAACAAGCAATATAGAACTAAACACAATGTTTACCATCTTTCTTTTTGCATGTTTTGAAATGGAAGTTGTATAGCATGTTTGAACACCATTAGACAATAAAAGAAAATGAACTTTGGAAAACTTTAGAATTGCAAATGCCTTTACAAAGTTGCATGTGTAACGAGAAACACATACAAGATGTGTGACTTGTTTTATTCAATGCCTCAAATAAATGTAGTCTCGTGGAATGCAATAATTGTAGATTTTTCACATAAAGGATTTGTTGTAAAGGATTTAAAACTTTTTAAAAAATGAATTGGCATAAAACCATAGAATAAAGTTCCTAAATCCAAACAATGTAGCATTTACTAGTGTTCTCATCCCCTATGCAAAGGTTGGATTACTCTAGCATAGCCAATTTTTGTAGGCTCTCATCTTCAAAAGCTAGATAAAATTAGATGTATATGATTATGATGGTTACTCTGTTAAATTGCAAATGCCAAAGATTGAATGATGTAGTGAGAGTTATATTTGAGAAAATATCTAATAGAGATTTAGTGTCATGCAATGCTATAATTGCAACATGTGCTCAAAGTGGATGATTTACATAGGGCATGGACAAGTGGATGTAGAGTCCCAAAGTAAAGCAGTTATAGTGGATACACAAGATAGATATATAAATAGCCTTTAGAAAAACCTTTTGTAAATTTAATTCATAGAGGTAGAACCAAACACATTAAATCTTTGAAACATGAATAGATGTGTGAAAATTTTGACAAAATGCATGTATAGTATGGGGAAACAGAACAAACACATGAATTATTCAACAAAATATCTCAAGAATATTTACTTATACATTTTGCATGTAAATTATAATTAGATAAAATTCTTCAAGAGTATCCACCGACATAATACACCCAAGAACAATTTAATAGAATGTTCATCTTGAAAATGTGAAGCTTTGAGAATTTAAACACTCATCCTGGATAATTTGTAAGAAATGTCTCTAGAATTATGACGTCTCGATGCTCATGATTACAAAATGTGCACAATAAATGCAAGCTCATAAGATTTTGGAACATGGAATAGACACCCATTGAAACATAAAAGATAGAGAAATTTTACTAGATACATCATCTTTGCAACCTTTCTCACAAATATATAAATAAGAAGACACGTCAACTATTTGACAAAATGCTTCAAGGAGATTTACATATATAGATTTTACACGAATTATTTGGCATAATTCCATGACAATCACTTGCATATTAATATTTAATAAAATTTTAATATTTTATCATATAAAGTTACATTATAAAGTTTGTAATCTAATTATTGTAAAGGGCCATAGATTACACACTCATTTTAATTTTTATATTTCATTTCAAATATTTGTAAAGTTAAGACAGGGAACTAAGTGGTCAATAGGGAAGGTGAATGGTTTAATCTATTGATTGTAAATTGAAGGCATCGTAAGATTTATACAACATTTGTACATGGGATAACAATGGAGGCTTGTATTTATTTTTGAAGAAATATGAAGGTTTTTCAAAAAACTTTCTCTTTCTTCATGAAATTTTATGTTTTCTTATGTCTAATACAAAATATTTTTTTCATTTACTCCTTGTATTTTGTGGATGTTAATTGTCAAAATCTCCATTCATTTACTAATACCAAATGTGGACGTTAAATTATATTATTTTATTTTATTCTACACATAAACCATTTCTTTTCTATATTTTTGAGTGATCCTAATGGTTCTCTAAGTTTATTTTATATTAGATTTATTAGTTCTTCTCCTTGGTATTCATTCTTGTTTTGTTTCATTTGTACTTTATAGTTAAAAAGATACAAAACCCTCGAATTATAAAATCTTAATGTATAATTGTAACATCATTTTTAGATTTGAATTTTTAATAAGACACCATCACTAATTATTGAAGAGAAGATTTTATTGCAATAATTATTGAAAATTAACAAGTACCAATTCACTTACCAACACTAGACGACCTAATTTAAATTTACATGTGACTTATAACAATATAAGACTACGTAATACTCTTATTTACAACTTTAGAAAAGAAATATCAATCACTATAAATTCATCTCTAGACACTTCTCTTATATAAAATATCTTAAAATACTAAGGAAAACAAAAGATATGTTAAGAACAAAATATTTATAAAAAGCCCACATTATTTTCAAATGATTTGCTGGGCAAGTGTACACCACTAAAAATTTGTTCTGTCAACATCACAAATGATTTTTTTTGGAGACAATGCATTTAATCGTTAACAGCTAAGAAGTAATGGGCAACAAGTTCACAATGGACACAAAATGTTACAGGGCACTGAATTGACAGAAGCACCATCTCTGTCCTATGCCAGTGCCATGCACCTACTTTGGAGTCTGTCAGACGTAGAATGAGATTTGACCCACAAATTGGAATATAAATAGGTAGAGAATGTAGAGTCCCAATTGCACACAATTTCACAGTTTGAGTGCAGAGGCAGAGCATTTGGTATTAGTAAGTTATGGCTGCTTCAGTTTATCCCTCTCCCCGTCGGCTGAACAGGCAGGAGCACTACACTTCCAAGACGATCTGCATTGTCAATAATAGACTGTTTGCACTCTCTGTGTTTATCTTCACTGTGATCATCTTCATCGCTGCACTCACAACTTTCATAATCTGCTCCAAACGACGGTGCATTCGTCGGCTGTCAGTCGAAAGCGAAAGCGATGGAGACTCCGTCGGGCTTCGACGTCTTCCCGAGAAAAAACCAGTTGCAGAAAGTTTTCCTGTGTTTGTGTATGAGCGTAAGAATTACAATGAGCAGAGGCTTGAGTGCGCGATTTGTTTGAGTGAGTTTGAAGAGGAAGAGAAGGGAAGAACTCTGCCTGCGTGTAAGCACAGTTTTCATGTCGACTGCATCGACATGTGGTTCGTCTCGCATTCGACCGCCCGCTCTGTCGAGCCACCACCCAAGTCGACATGCCGTCGGCTGTCGCAATCGTGGTAGACACGTAAAGCAAAAGTTTCAGGAGGCGCGTATTGAGGAGGAAATAGAGGTAAACTTGTATACATCAAAGCCCCACAATAGAAGTCAGATGCGAGGATAGATATCATGGCGCAATTAAAGGGTTGTATACATCAAAGCCCCACTAGATACCATGGCTCAATTAAGGGCGGGTTTTCATATCATGCGAAGAACATGCAATCCACAGAGAAAATGACACAAAGTATAGAAAATTTTCTTCAAATTTATTTGAATTTAAGAGAGCAAATTCTCCTTATAATCTATGTATATTAGTTGTGTTGAGAGGGAAAAAACCTGCAAAGGAATCCTTTAATAATGAGATGACTTTACAATAGATAGGGGGAAAATTAGTTTTAAATTTCTCGTAACTTCATAACTACTTGTTTTTGGACTGTATAGAATATTTAAACAATATATCCCAAACTTATCAATGAATATACATCTCTTGAATCATTTAAATAAATTAATTTTACAAATGAATATAATTAAACTTATAATTAAAGTTGAATCTTTGTTGAAAAATCATGGGTGTTTGATTGTCACAAAAGATCTAGTACATATGCTTGAAGTATTCTTTGAAAGACTTAAAGAGTTGTTTAATGGAACATTAGTTTAAAACCTTTGAATCTAGTTGCAACCTATCTTCACAAATTCGAGGCTTCATAAGTGGCCTTGGTTCTATAAGCAAATTCATAGGAGTATAAGAGTGGAGGCAGTCAATCTATGCCTATCTAGACATATGTACCATTCAACACCCCAAAGTATAGTGTTTCAAAGAAAAGACCAATATTTGTATCTGGATTAATACAAGCAACAAATGCCCTTAACTCTAGATCAAGCTAATTACACCAATAATAATGTACATTGCATACATGCACAACCTCGATCCATTGATGCTAATGTACTCAAATAAGTATAGTGATATCCTTCTTCATAAAGATTCAAAGTTTTGTCAAACACTATTTGACTTCTCATGCAAACTTTTTCTAATTGAGGGATTTGTAACTTGATTGACGTCTTTGTGTAATATCAATAATGAATGTGATACCTTCTCCAATTGATTTTCTATTCCTCTTATAGTTTCTAGAAGCTCCATAATAGTCATAAGACACATTTGATATAATAGGAAATTACATTTAATACTAACATCTTTCATTTCTTGAGTTCCCTAAATTCCAACTTTGATATACCTTTATGAGGAAACATTTTTATCTTGGGAGGATTCAAGATAACAATCCTAAAACCTGTAATATCTATTTAGCTAGAGTAATACCCTTTGCAATCTCGTGCATAAGAGCAACAAGAATTGTCCCATCCCAATATCCTAATATAATTAAAAAATTAAATTTAATAGTGTCAAACTCAAGAATATTCTTACAACACTTTGAGGAGAACAAATTCAACTAGAAATAATTTGTGACTATGAATATAATTGATGGCAATGATTAATAATCAAATTGACGTGCTGCAATACATAATCAAGAACATTTACAAATGAGACTTGATGATTTGTTGACATTATTGTTCTCATTATGAATAAGGTACAAGGAAATAGGGAGACGTCACTTGTGACTAGAAATTTTATCACAACTCTTAAGAAAATGATTTGATTGAAGTGTGTCAATGAACAAAAATGAAAAAATTTAAAATTTGTTGAGATAAAAAACATGGGCAACACACCCAAACAAGAAGTATAGAACTAAACATAACCTTTACCACCATTCTCTTTCCATGTTTTAAAATAGAAACATTATTTAATATGTTTGAACATCATTAAAGAATAAAGAAAAGGATCTTTGACAAAATTTAGAATTGCAAATGTATTTAAAAAGTTGCATGTGTAACGAGAAACACATACAAGTTGTGTGACTTGTTTTATTCAATATGCCTCAAATAAATGTAGTCTCATGGAATGCAATAATTGTAGATTTTTCACATAAATGATTTGTTGTAAAGAATTAAAAACTTTTAAGAAAATGGAATTGGCATAAAACCATAGAATAAAGGGTCTAAATCTAAACAATGTAGTATTTACTAGTGTTCTCATCCCCTATGCAAAGGTTGGACTACTCTAACATAGCTAGTTTTTGTAGGTTATTATCTTCAAAAGCTAAATAAAAATAGATGTATATGATTATAATGATTACTATGTTATGGTAATTCCAAAGCTTGAATGTTGTAGTGAGAGTTGTATTTGAGAAAATATCTAATAGAGATTTAGTATCATGGAATGCTATAATTGCAACATATGCTCAAAGTGGATAATTTACATAGGGCATGGACAAATGGATGAAATGTCCCAAAATACAACAATTATAGTGGATAAACAAGATAGATATATGGATAGGCTTTAGAAAGATCTCAAGTAAATGTAATTCATAGAGGTAAAACCAAGCACATTAAAGCTTTGAAACATGAATAGATGTGTGAACCATTTGACAAAATGCATGTATAGTGTGAGGACATTGAACAATCATATGAATTATTCAACAAAATGTCTCAAGAATATTTTCTTATACATTTTGCATGTAAATTATTAGAAAAATTTCTCCAAGAGTATCCACCGACATAGTAAACCCAAGAACAATTTAATAGAATGTTTATCTTGAAAATATGAGAGCTTTGAGAATTTGAATGTACTCATCATGGATTGTTTGAACTTAGCAATGTCTCTAGAATTATGACGTCTCAATGCTCATGATTACAATATATGCACAATAAATGCAAGCTCGTGAGATTTAGAACATGGAATAGACACCCATTGAAACATAAAAGATAGAGAAATTTTATTAGATGTCATCTTTGCAACCTTTCTCATAAATAGATAAATAAGAAGACACATCAACTATTTGACAAAATGCTTCAAGAAGATTTACATATATAGATTTTACACATGAATTATTTGGTACAATGCCATGAAAATCACTTGCATATCAATATTTAATAGAAATTTAATATTTTATCATATAAAGTTACATTATAAAGTTTGTAATCTATTTATTGTAAAGATCCATAGATTACACACTAATTTTAATTTTTATATTTTATTTCAAATATTTGTAAAGTTAAGATGGGGAATTAAGTGGTAAATAGGAAAGGTAAATGGTTTAATCTATTGATTGTAAACCGAGGGCATCATAAGATTTATACAACATTTGTACATGGGATAACAATGGAGGCTTGTACTTATTTTTGAAGAAATAAGAAGGTTTTTCAAAAAACTTTCCCTTTCTTCCTTCATGAAATTTCATGTTATTCTTATGTCCAATACAAAAAAAAAAAAAGCATTTACTCCTTGTATTTTGTGGATATCAATTGTCAAAATCTTCATTCATTTGTTAATACCAAATGTGGAGCTTAAATTATATTATTCTATTTGATTCTATGCATACCCTTTTCTTTCTTATATTTTTAAGTGATCTTAATGGCCCTCTAAATTTATTCTATATAAGTTTTATTAGTTCTTGTCATTCATTTTTGTTTTGTTTCATTTTTACTTTATAGTTAAAAAGATACAAAACCCTCAAATTAAAAAATTGTAATGTACACTTGTAACATTATTTTTAGATTTGATTTTTTAATAAGACACCATCACTAATTATTGAGGAGGATTTTATCAATAATTATTGAGAATTCACAAGTACCAATTCACTTACCAACACCAGTTGACCTAATTTAAATTTACGTGTGACTTATAACAATAGAATGCCACGTCATACTCTTATACCAAATCACTATAAATTCATCTCTAGACACTTCTCATAAGTAAAATATCTTGAAATACTACCCGGAACATACCAAGGAAAACTAAAGATACGTGAAGAACAAAATATTTATAAAAAGCCCACATTATTTTAAAATGATTTGCTGGGCAAGTGTACACCACTAAAAATTTGTTCTATCAACATCACAAATGATATTTTTTTTGGAGACACTGTCTTTAATCACGAACAGCTAAGAAGTAATGGGCAACAAAGTTCCCAATGGACACAAAATGTTACAGGGCACTGAATTGACAGAAGCGCTATCTCTGTCCTATGCCAGTGCCATGCACCTACTTTTGAGTCTGCCAGATGCAGAATGAGATTTGACCCACAAATTGGAATATAAATAGGTAGAGAATGTAGAGTCCCAATTGCACACAACTTCACAGTTTGAGTGCAGAGGCAGAGCATTCGGTATTAGTAAGTTATGGCTGCTTCAGTTTATGCCTCTCCCCGTCGGCTGAACAGGCAGGAGCACTACAGTTCCAAGACGGTATGTATTGTGAATAATAGACTGTTTGCACTCTCTGTGTTTATCTTCACAGTGATCATCTTCATCGCTGCACTCACAACTTTCATAATCTGCTTCAAACGACGGTGCATTCGTCGGCTGTCAGTCGAAAGCGAAAGCGATGGAGACTCCGCCGGGCTTCGACGTCGTCCCGAGAAAAAACCAGTTGCAGAAAGTTTTCCTGTGTTTGTGTATGAGCGTAAGAATTACAGTGAGCAGAGGCTGGAGTGCGCAATTTGTTTGAGTGAGTTTGAAGAGGAAGAGAAGGGAAGAACTCTGCCTGCGTGTAAGCACAGCTTTCATGTCGACTGCATCGACTTGTGGTTCGTCTCGCATTCGACCTGCCCGCTCTGTCGAGTGACCGCCCTAGTCGACATACCGTCGGCGGTCGCTGTCATGGTAGGCACGTAAAGCAAAAAGTTTCAGGAAGCGCGTACTGAGGAGGAAGTGCAGGTAAACTTGTATACATCAAACCACCATACTAGAAGTCGCATGCCATGATACATATCACGGCGCAATTGAGGGTTGTATGCATCAAAGCCCCACTGGTAGATATCATGGTACAATTAAGGGTGGGAGTTATTTGTGGAGCAGGTGGTCCCATGAATATTTAGGAGTTATTTGTCCATTCTATAAAGGGGAAATCTAATGTTCTAGACAGCTCCAAAAAAAAAATATTAAGTATAATGTATGCTTCATGTAATTATTATTGTTGGTTTTATCTATCAGTTAATATCACCTGGGTCTTTAGAGCTATTCAAGATTGGGATAGCTGATATTATTCTTGTATTTAGTTGGTGTTTGTTCGTCTCCTTGTTTAGTCCTGGGTTGTAATATACAGTGGTTCAGTCTTATACGATGTCTTGTTTTATTATTTTAGCTTTGTTCAATAAAAATAAATAAATAAATAATTCTATTTGTTTTTAAGCACTCATCTTAAATTTGATTTTTTTGAACTATATAATATATATTTTTTATTATTGTTTTTTTCCTTTGCTAAATTGTGAACATAATGAAAAGCAATTGTTTTTGTGATCATTGAATAACAATATTCAATGCGAAACATAGTGCTCAGAGATTATATGAAGTTTTAAACTTTTGAAGTTTTTTCAATATTTAGAAGAGTTAATAATTAGGTGTCCATTCTATTGACTTCTATAGAATTTAAAGAACTTTAAGATGTTTGCTAGGCCATAAGCTATTGAATATTTTTTTTGTGTTTTGTCTTGGCTTCTATGTAATATTCATAACAAGGAATGAAATTATCATGGTGTTGTAAAACTATGTTTTTGTTCTTATTTAAAAAAACGTTATAGTTCACTTTTTGAATATGGTGTATAGTTTATAATGCAACTATTGTAGAACCTCGTCTAATTTCTTCCAAACACGATGTTTAGATAGATGGAAGGCCTATATATGTTTGTTCTTTTAGCCATGATGAGTTAAGCAAATGATAGTAGTTCCAATACTCTTTGAGTTATATGTTTATATTGGCATGTTGTAATGGAATTTGCTTAAAAGATAGGGCCCATATAGGACCCTCATTAATTTATCGCAAAAAGAATCTCTTAATGAAAAAATGTCATTTTGATCAAATTAATTCTTACCACTCTTTAATGAATGTAAACCAAGATCATAAACATCTTAAGGTTGCATTTTTTCTCATTACATTTTCAACTAAGCTTGTCAGCTTTATAACAAGAAATAATTTTATTTTTTTAATGAACTAAGGTGGCAAAGATTGTTAATGTAGTTTCAAGTAAAGTTTCTATCATTACAAATAACATAGAAAACTTTCAAGCTACTTTATCATTAATCAAAAGGCTCATAGAGGTAGAATGTATATGTTTATACTAAGAAACACAAAAAAATCCCTATCAACTCATGATCCAATGATATAGTCTATCCAAAATACTAAAAAAATATTACAAAGCATGAACCAAGAAAAACATGTAGTGCCTTTCTTTTCTTCTTTACAAAAGTTTAGCTATTTATCAACTCTACAAACTTAATATTTTTAGATAGAAGAACAAGAAAAGCAATGTTTTGTAAAGATTGCTCATGTATCATGAAATAATACATATTCTTAAGGTTTATTCCCTTATAAAATTCTCATTATTGCATAATGATGATCATTCCAACTTTTACCTTAAAATATTTATTATCAAACTTTGCACTATACTAAAAGGATCCATGTATCCATATCACCCTATACTAAAACTATCCACTACACACTTCAAAGCCATCATTATCCATATCTGAAATTGAATTATCTTAACCACTTAGGTGACTCTACAAACCAAAAAATATTTCCCAACTACTTATAGAAACCAAAATAACTTATCTACTATGCAATCTAAGTAAGCTTCTATATTTGTCATTTTTTCTTAAAAAAGAACAAACCCTATGTGAGTAAATGCTTTCACGGTTTAACCTTCTTCAACTATACTAGAAACACAAGAAAGAAAATGTATTTTGTCAATAACCTTACAAACATGCAAAACATGTCTAATAAATCATATATGCCTAGTAATAGTAATTGGTCTCTACACTTGCCTCATTCCTCACTTAATTGTGCATTAAAAAGGTTTGGCATATAGAAGAACAAATTAGGCATTAAATTTTTTACTGGTAGTTAAAAATTACCCATTCATATTTTAACACAAGAAATAGAAACAAAATATTATAGGCCACAACATGAAAGAAGGAAAATAATAGTGTAGAAATAATCATAAAAAATGATTTAATTAAATGCATTAATTTTTTGATAAATGATAAATCAAAAAACTAATCATAAGTTTTTGCAGAAAGAATTAGAATGTAGGTGACAAAAATCAGACACTGAGTAAGAAGATTTTAGAGATCTTCTTGATCAAAATCTAGCCTTCAATTGTTGAGATACACAACATTTTCATTACCATTGACTAATTCAATTAAGGTCATAAGGCTAACCCTGCAGTAGAATCCCCTAGCATTGCTTCATTGTTTGGTATATTATTCTAATACTCGTCAAGCTAAATAGTTTTACTATATTATTTTTAAAATGTTAACATAATATTATGCAAAATACAACACACAAAAATAGTTTTTGGTAGCATTTGAAAATTTGGATGACAAATTTTTGAATTCAATTTTTTTCAAAAGTCCTTTTATTTTCTAAAGGCATGTTCAACAACAATATGATTTGAAGATATTTTAAAGTTGAATGACTTTTGATTATCTATTGTAGCTCAACTAAATGGTGTGATTAATCATGGCAGCAATGGATATCCACCATCACCAATAATGTACTCTCTCATATTTGATGAACCAATGGAAACTAGAATTATATTTAACCTCTCTCCACCTTCACATAACCATAAGAAGGAAGAATTTCTTAAGAGTCTAACATCATTGATAAATGCATTCCAACCTATAAAAACATCTATGAAACATATATTACTATCAATGATGGCTTGTAATGACATATAGTTGTAATCATGACCATACCAATCATATGAAAATTCATTAAGTGGAAGCTCAAAATCAACATGAGTTACATTTATAGCCCCACAACAATTTGGAAAGCCTTGTTTTTGGTGAAAGCCATGCTTTACAATTTTAAGTGTTAAATGATCACTTGCCCATTGTATGTAGTTTCAAAAACTAACATACATAGAATTAATGAATTTGTCACAACTCTTGCAACTATTGACTTTCCACACCCAAAAAAAATCCTTATGTTAATCATAAACATTCTAAATGTTAATCTTAAATAGAAATAGCCACATCTTTCTCAACTAGAAGCACCCTACTCTTGATAGATGTTGCTAATAAAAGAGGTATATCACCTTTCTTTATATATTCATGCAATGATTCACATAGAAATTTAAACAATGCATATGGTAACCTA
Organism: Sequoia sempervirens; assembly: GCA_007258455.2. Lineage (NCBI taxonomy): Eukaryota > Viridiplantae > Streptophyta > Pinopsida > Cupressales > Cupressaceae > Sequoia > Sequoia sempervirens. The sequence continues at coordinate 1,143,927,860 of VDFB02271358.1, forward strand.
AAGACTATGAAATTGTTTATCAAATTTAACTTAAAAATAGAATGATTCCACCAATGCAATGAACATGGCTTGATATATCACTCACAACTAACCTTCCCCTCCCAATGAGAAGTACAAAAATCTAAATTAAGGAGTACACTTTGTTGTTCACAACATATTGCATGAAGCTCCAAATCTATTTCATCTTCTACCTCATCATATAAAAAATGAGAATCTCAAGATGATTCTTTCTTATGTTTCTTTAATATGTTTGTTGAATTTTCAACATCACACCAAACTTACAATGATATTTGGTGTATCACTGAAAGAATTTCTAACAATACTCTGACTCTTTTTCTACTAGTTCAATCCATCACCTATGTTACAAAACTAAAATTAATTAATAAAAAAATTACTAAAAAGAAAAAGAAAGGTCTATACTCTAAATATACATTGTAAATAGTGTAATTACAAATACAATGATGTAGTTCGAGATAATAATATGAATCAATACATACAACAAAAAAAATGAGGTCGATCAAATTTACCATACATTGCCCCCAACTTATAACTTAGAGAATAGATGTTAAATATTTTCTATGGAACCATTGGATGGTGTAAATCATCTATTTGGCTTTATGTAAGTAGAGAAATCAATAAAGAAAGATGCAAATATAAAATAAATATGCAACTCCAAGTATCAAAAAAATATTATTATTTTAAATAGTATGTACTTTATTCATAAGTAGTTTTATACATCATATTTATTTTATTTTATAGTTGTATGTTGGTAACAAATAAAAAATAAATCTTCTTTTGCATATGATAGGTTTATTTTCAACATTGCTTGACCAATAGCATTTAGTGTTGAAACCATGCTCATTTTGGAATCTATTTTCTACTCATGTTTCAATAACCTTTCTTCATTCAAATCATCTCCTCTACACAAAGGTGTCGCTTAGAATCTTCAAATAGTAAATGTGAAAATGATGGTCAAAATGATGATTTTGCACTAATATGTAGTAAAATTTTGTACTTGCATATATCATTCAATTCACCATTATGGGGGCTAGTGAACTCCAATTTTGATGTTGTCTATTGCATTAGATTTATAGTTTGATCCTCGAACACATCTAATATTTTTTGATAGTTGGTGTTGTGATTTCATGACCCTATCATAAACATTTCCATCACCAAGCCTAGTAATTTGATGTGGTTAGATTGTTACCCTGATTCCACCTCCATAAAGAAACCAAAATCAGGGGGCATACATCTACCCTCAAATTGGATTCTCTATATAAGTTGACATGTTTGTTTGAAAAGTATAAGATGATTTTGAACAGGTAACAAATCGGTTTTGCAAGATGCAATTCTTAACATTATCATTTTACAGATGACTACATTGGGGGCTTCATTCTCTCGTTCATGAATGATTCATAATAGCCATACGAGTATCCTTTTTATGTAGCATGATTTACTTTCAGTACTTTAGCTTGCATATGCATGTAGTGTCATATGGCTGCTAAAGTGGGGGCTAAATGTAGCATAGAAAATTATACTCCCTTGTACGTGATAGTATAATTTCATGCTTAATCTAGACCCATTTTAGTGACCCTTGCATTTATGCATTTTCAACCCCTCCTAACTAGGCCCTAATCTCCTAAATTATGCATTATGAGGCTTATTTTATCATTTTCCGTCAAAATTGCAAGCATTGAACAAATGTAACCAAGTAATGCTTTGGCCCTGATACTTTGTGTCCTAGGTAATAGGCCAGGACCCATATTCCCATGGGCATATGGATCCTCCTATCTTGTCAAGGACCAATTTTTAATGTGTTGGTGTCGGTATTTTAACATTCAAAATTCAAGTTTCAAATGTCAACTTTTAGGACCTAATCTTTGAGAAATTAGAGAAATGCCTATAAATACTTAGTATTTTCAACATTTCAAAACTAGAACATTTAAGAAAGCAATAATCAGAGTTTTGGAGCAACATATTTTGTCATATACATTTGAATTTGTAGGCCTTCAAGTATATTTTCAGATTTGATCAAGGTTTATCTCATGATTGGAGGTTGATGCCTATAGAAGAGCATGATGGATTCTATGTCTGGGAGATGCATTTGACCATTTCCCTCAACCTAATGACTTGTATCCTAAGTTTTCTCATCTTCAAGCTTCTTTCTACTTGCAGCCTAAAGCAAGGTATCATATCATTCAGATTTACTAAGGGTGTTTGACTTTTCCCAAGGTAGATCTTGTCATTTTCATATAGGAATCTCTCTCTAACACACTTGAGTGGGGTTTATTTGCATTTTAGCCCATAACAACCTTAGACACACTAAGGTTAGGGAACACACTCTGTTTTCTATTAGATCTTTGTCTATTTTTAGAGGCATAAATAAACTAAGGAAAGCTCATATATAGCCACCCCCCACCATCTATTTTTGTAGATTTATTGCGGGTCCAGATCTAAAGATGGAGTTTTGTAGGGAAAAAAGAAGAGAGCAGAAAGAGAGTTACAAGATCAAGTTTTGAAGTTCAAACAAGGCCTACAAAGACCCATACGCCACTGGGTGATGCAATCCTGCTACAACACTTAGGTCCAAATTTTTATGATAGGTACACATAATTCTGCACTTCCCAGATCTGCCTACAAATTGTTTTTCCAGTCTGTGTAGTTTTGAAATATTGCATATTTCATATTAAGTCATATAGTTCAATTAGGTTAATCATAAAAAATCATTTACAATCCATTTCTAAGGATCAAAAGGATCGTATCCTGGTATGATTGACTCACCTTCTATGGTTGAAATTCAATCTAAACACCTTGATGATTTGTATTTTACTGTAACTTTGAAAAAGGAGTTAATTGATCCTAGGTTTTATTCACTAAACTTAGAGCTCCATTTTTCTTATGTTACAGTCCTCCAAACTATAACTTGGATATCATGGTATTTGGAACAAACATCATCATTCTACAAATGAAAACAATGATAGGAGAAAAAGGTAAGAAAGAGCAAGAAATTGTAGGTCTCTTAGAGAAAAAATTACCTACAAATAGTAGGGGTTATAAATCCTTGTAACATTGTAGTAGTACCCTACATTAGCAATAGTAGTACCCAAATTTCAAAGAAAAAGTCTATTAGTTCCTATAATATCACCAAACTAATATTTTTCCTTTTAAGTCCATTTTGGCCTCCAAATCTACCAATTTCTAGGAGTGCGAACTTCAATTTTCTTTTCCATTGTGTGTTGTAATTTACATGTTTCCAATTCACATATCCTATATTTAATTTCATAATGATGGTAGTGGTTGTCATTGATGTCAACTCTTGAGATTGTTGTATGTTTGGCATTGACGAGTTGGTTGACATTGATATCTTGGTGAGGTTGTTACAGTGGTTGTTTTATTTTCATGGTTGTCAACACTTGGGAATATTGTTGCCTTGGTTGTCATTATTGACAATATTCAATTTGGGTTGTCATTGAGTATGACCTGGTATGTTGTTGATGTTCATGATTGGATGGAATGACTTGTATGATAGTTGTATAGTGCACTGTTACTATCAATAGAGTTGTTTTCATGATGTTGTATTAAGATGAGGATTAGAAGTAAATTACTGATGGTGGAGATATTTTTTTGATGGCCTATAGCATGTTGTATTCTCTCTCTTGTTGTTCCTGAAGAAGTATGTGTTGTTGCAAGTTTTTTTTGGCCTTCGTAAGTGGGTAAGAATTTTTTATTTCAGAATGGTGTTATGAAGAATATTTAAAAGAATACTCCACATTCCTCCATTGTTGGAGATATGGTCTTGCGGTTTGAAATTCAAAGTTTGATTTTTTTGGATATTACACTCCTATATTTACAAGTCACTAGTGTTGTCGAGGATGTTTTTGTTACTTGTAGAAGGTTGGAAATGTTGTTGGTTGTCCGGACTGGTCTAGAAAATGCTTTGTATTTCTTCTTATTGGTGTTTCTCTGCTTGTGGCTTGGTGGATATTCTCTCTATGTTTGTATAGTGTCTCAGTTCAAATTTCATGTGTTGAAGTGGTCCACAAGTTGATTTGTTAAATTTTTATCTCATGGTTGTGTATTGTGTGCCTTTGGGATGAATTTTTTTGTTCCTATTTGGTTTGTGGTAGCTATTGGTGGCATAACAGTATGAAAGAAGTGTTTGGAAGTGTTTTTGATATGTTCATGGAACATATCTTTGTGATCTACATGTCATTGGCTGATTTATTTTGGTACTACATTGTGTTTGAGTTGGTCTTCTAAAAATTTGTGGATATCTGGTCAACAGGGCTTGTTCTCTTACTTGGTCTTTTTACTTGAGGGTTTGCACTAGCATATGAAGTTGTGTTAAGATGTATTTTGGTCTTGACCTATATTGGTTAGAATTGCATTGAGTGAATTTAATTAGAAGCATGTTTTTGGGCCAATTGGTATTATTCTACACACTTTCTTATTGTTGACTTAAGTTGATATGCGCCAACATGTGAGTTGTTTGGGATCACATTAGAATATTTAGTAAGGCTTTTTTTTGTCCTCTCTATCCCTTGGATAGGACCACATTGATGTTTTTTGGATGACTTTTTGAGATTATTACTTATCTTCATTCTAGTCGAACTAATTGATGTTTTGTGATCTTGCGGTGGATATAAATGGAAGATCAAATCAATTGTAAAGTGAGTGTCTGGAATGTAATTGAAAATCTCATAGAAGAAGTGTGAAAGTGTGTGGAATATAGATCAAATTTTCTTTAATGTCTCATTCAATAGAGTGTATTGTTGACATATTTTGTAAATTCCAAACTTTCATGTATCCTACTCTAAGATGGTGAATCTCATTAGGTCTTTGTATCTTTCCCTAGAGTTGTGTGCTTCAGTCTACAAGTCCTTTGTATCTTTCCCTAAGGTTGTGCACCTTAGTCTGCAAGTCTTTTGGTAGTGAGCCTTATTTTGTAAACAGTGAGCTTCATATACTATGAGTTAACGCTGACCATGGTTTTTCCCTAATTGGGTTTTCCACGTAAATTTGGTGTCATCTTGTGCATGTGTGTTCGTTGTTTTATCTTTCATTGTGGTTGATCTAGTTAAGGATTAAATTGCTATATATTTCATTGTTGTTGATCTATTTAAGGTTTTTTTGGTTTGTTTAAGAAGTTTGAATTGTGTTGGAGGTCTTAAGTTTTGGAGGGGTTTAAGTGTTTGAAGATACTAATTCACTCTCTAGATCTCCATATCTAGTGTGTTCAACAATTGGTATTAGATCCAAGTTCCTCTAAAGAATCTTAACCACTTGAGGTTAAGATTTTGGATGGCACATGATGGCGCTTACAAAGGTCCTGGTTTTGATGGGACAAATTATACCTTTTGGAAATTGAATGGAAGGCCATCTAGACTCTCTAGGGTTTTGTGTTTGGAAATTAGTCAAGGATGGTTATATTTCTCTAGCTACTCCTCCAATATATATAGTTGAAATTAGGTTGTATGAGAACAATGCCAAGGCTAAGAATTCTATCTTGTTTTGGTGGGCTGATTTAGAACTCTTTAAGGTGATGAATTGTATTTTTTCTAAGGATGTTTGGGGAAAACTTAACATCATATCTGAAGGAGAGACCAAAGTAAAGCAATCCAAGATGCATACTTCAAGTGTTTCAATTATGGAAGGATTGGTCATTTTCCATCTAAATGTCCTTATAAATAATTAAATGATAGTAACAAGAGAGAGAGGGTTAAAAAGAGTTTCTATTCCAAGGAAAGTAGTTGTTCCTCAAAAGATGAGGATAATGATTCAAATAACAAAACCTTATTCATGGTTTTGAAAGACAAAAGGAGAAATATTAGATAAAGTAAGAGGTTCGGTACTTTGCAAGATGATAAGCTTAATGAAAGATCAATGGCAGTATGGACTACTTTACATGTAAAGGAAGAAGCAAATGCTTGGGTGATTGACAGTGGTTTCTCTAACCACATGAATGGTGACAAGAGAAGGTTCATTAGTCTCATGAAGGTCAATGGTGGAGCTATTAAATTTGGTGGTCATTAGTCAACACAAATATGTAGAAAGGGTGCCATAACAATTGATGGGAAGAACACAATTGAGAATTTCCTCTATGTCAAAGGTATGAAGCACAATCTTATTAGTGTCAATCAAATGTGTAGCAAGCGATACAATCTTAAATTTCATGCCAATGGTTGTGAGATAAGAAAATTAGGGTTTGGAAGACTAGTTGAAGGTACAAGGACAAATGGAAATGTTTATCCTTTAAAGAAGGTTAATGGAAGAATCATCTTATTGGCTCAGTCCAACAAGTGTTGGTTGTGGCACAAAAGGATGGGACACATCAATTTTGACAATATGGTAAAGATTAGTTATTCTCATGATGTGAGAGATAAAACCAAGCCTGCAAACACATCATGCAAAGAATGTCAAATGGGAAAGCAAACAAGGACAAGTTTCAAAAGAAAGGAGTGTTTTGCTACAATGCCATTGGAGTTGATTCATACTGACCTATATGGGTACAAGAAAAAGGAGTCAACAAGGTGAAAGGTATTTCATGTTTCTTATAGATGATTACACTAGAATGAATTGGGTTACATTTTTAAGAGATAAATTAGAAGCTTTTGATAAGTTTAAAATATTCAAAATAAGTTGAGAATGAGATGAATGTTAAGATCAAATTCTTAAGGTCAAACAGATGAGGTTAATTCACTTTAAAATGAATTTAAAAAGTTTTATGAAGATCATGGTATTAAGAGACATGTGTCTACTCCTAGGACCCCTCAGCAAAATAAGGTAGTGGAGAGGAAGAATAGAAATATCCAAGAAATGGATAGGGATATGATGAAAGATGCTAATCTACCTAATATGTATTGGAAGGAAACAATTCATATTGCTATCTATTTGCTTAACAGGGTGAAATTGAGCATCAATAGCACTAAGACCCCTTATGAGTTGGGGTAGAGAAGGCCTCCCACTATTAAATACTTCCAAATTTTTGGTAGTAGATGCTACATAAAAAGAGATGAATAATACCTTCGAAAGTTTGATTCAAGGTGTCATGAAGGGATATTTCTTGGTTAGTCAACTAGAAGCGAGGCCTATAGATGTTGCAACAAGTGATTTGGAAAGATGATTGAAGGTGCAAATGCTAAGGTAGATGAAGACTTGTATCAGATTCACAAGAGCAAGAGGTTTGTGGATCTAATATACCTCCCTGGATTGAAGAAGAAGAAGAAGAAAAGAAGGAACTAGAACCAACGAAGGCTCCCAAGACTCTAGCAAAGTATGTGCAGAGAAACCATTCATCAGATCATATCATTGGAGATAATAATGAAGGTGTGCTAACTAGGAGAAAGCTTGCAAGAGAAATTGAGCAAGTAAATTTGTGTTTACTGTCAAAGGTTGAGCCCAATAACTTTGTTGATGCTAGCAAAGATGATGGTTGGATAAAGGTAATGGAGGAAGAGTTGGACCAGATAGAAAAGAATCAGACATGGGAGTTAGTTCCCAGACTAGATGACAAAAATGTGATTGGAACTAAGTGGGTGCTTCAAAACAAGTTGAATGAAGATGGTGAAGTTGTGATAAATAAGGCCAGATTGGTATTGTAAGGGATATTCTCAAGTTGAGGGTATTGATTTTGAGCATACTTTTGCTCTGTTAGCTAGAATGGAGGAAATAAGGATGTTTCTTGCTTTTGCTACTCATAAGAACTTCAAAGTCTATCAAATGGATGTCAAGTTTCCCTTCTTGAATGGTGATCTAGAGGAAGAGGTATATATTGAGCAACTAGTTGGTTTCAAGTTATCAAAAGATTCAGACATGGTGTTTAGACTCAAGAAAGCCTTGTATGGTCTCAAGCAAGATCCTAGATCTTGGTATGCTCGATTGGATAATTATTTACTTCAAAAAGTTTTCAAGAAAGGTACTACAAATATCAATCTTTACATTAAGGTTCAAAAAGACAAGTAATAGATTGTGGTTGTATATGTTGATGACATCTTCTTTGGTGGAGATGATGATATGTGTAAGAAGTTTGCAGAATAGATGCATAAATAATTTGAGATGTCTATGATTGGTGAGTTTTCTTTCTTCCTTAGCCTTCAAATTGTTTAGCAAGATGTTGGTATCTTTATTTCTCAAGATAAGTATGTAAAGGAGATGTTGAAGAAGTTTGGCATGGAGAATTCCAAACCAGTTAGTACCCCTATTGTGACTAGTTGTCACTTAAGAAAATTTGATGAGTCTTCAGACATTGATCAGACTCTATAGAGTTCTATGATTGGAGGTTTGTTGTACTTGACTGCTTTTGGACTTGATATCATGCATGTAATATGTTTGGTTTCCAAATTTCAAGCCAATCCTAAGCAAACTCATGACAAGGAAGTGAAAAGAATTTCTAGATATTTGAAAGGAGCTCTAGATTATGGTTTGTGGTATAATAAGGACAATATTTTTTCTCTGAGTGCTTATACTAATGTTGATTGGGTAAGTTGTGTGGATGACCAAAGAAGTACCAATGGTAGTGCATTTTACTTGGGAGATAGATTGGTCTCTTGGTTTAGTAAGAAGTATGACTCAATGTCCTTATCCATAGTAGAAGTTGAATATTTTATTGTAGCATCTTGTTGCACCCAAGTACTTTGGATGAAGCAGAACTTGAAGGATGTAAAGGTGGTATATGATGATGATAACATTCCTATATTTTGTGATAATACCAATGCAATTAATATTTCCAAGAATCCGATAATGCATTCAAGAACCAAACATATTTCTATCTAGTGTAGTGTAGAAAAAAGTATCCCTTTTTAACACTTAATTTGGGAATTAATATTAAATAAAATGAACTTAATGATGCCTTAATTTAGTGTTGTACTATGTATTTTACATATTCACATTAAGTTTAGGGTTCTATTAATTAAAATGGACTTAATTGTGCCTTATTTGTGGTGCTGTAAGGTGTACCTTTACACTTTCACACTCATCTAGGGCCTTATTAATTAATGGAGGTTAATTTTCCTTAATTGGCCCCTTTAGTTCAAATCCAAGTCTAATTAATTACATTTTTCGAAGATGAAAACTCGACATTCATACATAACATTTATCATTGGAGAATGTGTGTCCTAGGTAAGTGACCTAGGACCCTAATTTAAATTATGTTTTTGGTGGTATTTCAATGATTTCAAATGTATATTCACATGTTGGATTGTGTTATTTGAATTTCAGGAATTAATGTTAACATATGTATAAATAAGAGATCATTCCACTACACATACCTAGCAAGTTCAGGTTAGCTTAAGAACACTTTCACAAGAGAATTATTTGAGAAATAAAGAGAATTTTGAAGGCATTCAAGAACAGATTATTTATTGCAACAATCAAAATCCTATTATCATAACAAATTCTTCTTGCATCATGCATGTTATTTGAGCTAATATGTTGATGTAGTGTTGAAGATCCATTCAAGCATTCAAAGGCATTGTTTCTAATCAAGTTTCAAGATCAAGATCCACATCCATTGAATCCATTTCATGCTAGTTGCATATCTACATTCCAAGGTGTATTCAAAGTTTTGGTGAGTTGTGGCATTGCTTTGTTAATTCATCATTCCTTCATGTTTCATTGTTTCATTACAAGGTTTAATTACCAAAACGGGGTTTTACCAAGGAAAACCCCCATTCACCAACAATAAAACATTTTTCCCTCTTGATTTGTGTTTGCAAATTTAGGTGGAAGATCTATTGAAGAGAAAAATTGCAAAGTTTTCAAAGTTGCATTTGTTGTCATCATTGTTGTAATTTCACAAAAACTCACCTACATGATTTATTTCCGGCTTTTCGACTATGAAAATCAGGGATCTAAGAGTGCAGAAACATAAGAAGAGAACTCAGAAACCATTTTTACAGAGCCCTAGCCAAGATCCATTCACCATAGGGTGAATGAGTCCTTTGTCAGCTTCTAAAAACACCTTTTTTTGAGAGTTATGCAAGATTTATCTCTTCCAAATTCTCCAAGAAGTTTGTAGGTTCCATCAGTATTGAGTTTAATCTACTGAATCCAAGTTATAGAGTGCATTTTGGAGTTTATTTTCTATTTTTAATCTTTCTCCCCAAAGTGTTGTTTGACCTAGACCCTTGTCCTGACACAAAAAGGGAAATTACAAGATTCCTCAAAGAATTCACTCACCTAAGGGTTGAAAGTGGATTTTAACTTTGGGGAACTCATTTCTTGAATGAAATAGAAGAATAGGTGGGTTTATTACACTCATTTTTCCCTTTCTATTTACAGTAAGTTTGGTAAAACATTCCAAATTTAATATAAATCCTATGTGTTTTGAACCCTTAACCTTATTTTTCTTTATTTCATTTTGGTGAACCTGAGTTTTGAACATTCTAATTTTTTATTTGGAGTGCATTCAAACCCTAGATCTAGGATTTTCATTAATTCATTGCATTTAGGGTTTCTTAATTTGGCATAAAGTTGCATTGCATTTTAGGTGTAAACTTGCATTTTGCATTCATTTTAAATCTGAAAATTCAACAAAAATTGCATAATGTTAGATTAATTTTGCATAGTACTTACATATTAGTGTATGTTCAATCCTTCTCATTCAAAGATTGAGACAAAATTGCATTTCAAAAAGTGTCATATATTTCATCATTTGTCATTAATTTTACTTGCATTAGGTCATTGAATTCTAGAAAATTCTATTACAGAAATATCAATCTAAGACCTAGAATAGAGAACACATATAATCACTCAAAATTTGCATTTTTCATTTTTAAAATAACCTGTACAGGGACACATTTTCCCCTGGGTGAATGAGTCCTTCAAGGCCTACAAAAACCAACTTTTTTGAGCTTTTTTGTGGTTTTCTGCAAGTCTGTTGGTAACCTACAGCATCAGTCTGGAAAGTTTTAAGAATTTCTATTTTATGCATCTAGGTCTAAACATCCATTTAGTGTAGTCATTTTTGAATCATTCCAAAATCATTTCAGTAGCAAAAATTATCAAATCTGAAAATGTTTACATTCTTGAAGCTTTGCATAATATTCATAAAAGTACTTTTCAATTTTGGATACACAATGTTTACATTCTTGAAGCTTTGCATAAGTTGCATAAAAGTAATTTTCACTTTCGGATACACAATGCTTACATTCTTGAAGCTTTTCATAAGTTGCATAAAAGTACTTTTCATTTTTGGATACACATTGTTTATATTCCTGAAGCATTGCATAAGTTGGATAAAAGTACCTTTCATTTTGGGCACACAATGTTAGTATCCTACCTTTCTAAGCATGTCAAGAAAAATTCCATCTCTCCCACTTATGCGGATGCTTTAGTGAAAGAGAATACAATAGCGGATAATCATGAAAATCAAATTTGGTCTTCTCCCAATATGTCTCCTATTTGTGAAGAAGATATTTTGGTGTTAGAAGATCCAATCAATGAGAGTCATGAGAATCATATTTTTTTCTCTCTTCGTATCCCTCCTCCTTGGGAAAATATTGTTAAACAAGAGGACATCATCATTGATAAGAAGGAAAATCCAACTATTGATAACTCCCCTCCTTGTGATGAAGTCATTTTAGAAGAACCAACCATTGAATGTCATGGACATCTAGTTTTTTTCTCTTCTAAACACTCTCCTACTAGGGTAGATATCATGGAGCAAGAAAATGACAACATTGACACATATCTTTCAAACAATAGTGATGTGGATTCCTTAGATGAAGATGATGAAGTGACATTAGACTCCCCTTCACTAAGAGATCATGAGCATAAGGATAATTCTTTTGAGGTTATGAACATTAGAACTCCCTCGAGTCCTCTAATTCTTAGACCTCCTACAAATCCTTTAATTATTGGACCAGCTAAGCCTCAAATTATCCTCCATCCACCCTCACACCAACCACAAGTTCAAAATAAACTCATGCTTATCTTAGAGCCTAACAAACAAGAAACCACTATTGGTCTTGTTTATTGTCCTTCAAAAGAAACAAAAGCATCAAAAAATCCTTCACTCAATATCAACACTCTTACAAAAGATTCTTCCAAGACAACCTTAACTTTGGTGCATCTTGAATTGATAGATATTGCATGTGTGAATATCTCATTAGATATGCATAAAATTGATCAATAACAGTAGTTGCTACTCCTTTCCATGCAATAATTGTAGGATCATAGTATACTCACTATTGCATGTTTTACATTCATTGTAAATCATTTCCTTTATGCAAGGAGCAGCATACCATCATCCATTTTGGCTCACCTTTTTCCCTTGGGAGGCAAGGGATTAGGTAGCCTTGTCCTAGTTTGACATGTGATGTTTTCCCTTAGGCTAGTTGTTCGCCTTCTGTATATATTGATTGAGATTGGTATTTGGACAACCTACTATAGGTTGACTCACATGTACCTTACTAGTATTTTTCTTTATTTTCTTTTTGTGATTACATATGCATAATGTGATCCCTTGTATTGTTCTATTTGATGTATCTCTCTTTATGTGCATTCCTCTATTTGTTTCTATATTCTTCTATATATCGTAAGTTCCCACTTATATTTTCCTTTGTCTTCTATTTTTCCTTTTGGGGATGATGCAAGGTGTTGAGACATTTAGGTCTCTTCCATGTTGATTTAAAATATTTTCTTTGTTTTCACTCTATATGTGTCATTCTTCCTGTTCTATGAGTATTTAGGGAATGATGACATTTCTAAGCTCTAAAACAACATTGTATCAAAGATATACTGACCCCAAATTCGTAGATCTCTTATGTGTTTTTGGGGGCAACCCCTTTTCATGATGCAGCTTCATTTAGAAACATATGAATTGGCATAGGGCTTTTTGAGTAAGCTCTCATTTCCTCTTTATGGTTAGCATTAACTATTTTCTACTTTAAATTTATTGCTCACAGCAATGGTGTACATCAATTTCTTTAAAGTGGGGGCATACATTGGCATTATTATTGTAGAAATATTTGACATCCTCATGTTTCTTTGTGTGATTTTCTTTCTTCTTATGATGCATCCTTCTCTTAGTGGTGTCATTGGATTTGATGTCCTCCAAGAGTGTGATATTTCTTAGCATACAACTTTCCTCTTAGTGGTGATGCTACGCATTGCATTCCCTAAGTTGTGAATCTTTTATCTTGGACTTGTCCTCTCTTGGAGACATTAGGCACAATGATCCCTAAGGAGAGACCTTACACGAATTAAGCAAGATCCCTTTGAACAAAACCCTTTATATACATATATATATATATATATATATGTATATATATATATATATATATGTATATATATATATATATATATATATATATATATATATATATATATTCATAAGTGTTTAGCATAATATAAATTGTTAACCTTGTGAAGCTCAAACCCCTCCCTATAAGGCCACCAAGAATAATGCACCTTGGTTTCCAGTAGATCCTTCCCCTATTCATAGTGTGCTTAGCATAACACAACTTGTTAGGTCCTATGAAGCTTGAAACCAAAATGTGTGTGGCGCTCTATCAGAGTTGTTAGAGAGATAGCTTTGGTTTAGTAAGTACAATGAGAGCCTAGACAAAGGCATGAATTTCTCACTAAGCCACTTTCTTGGGGGCTCACCTAGTGGACAGCCTGAGGTTCCATTAGCCTGTGTGAGTGTGTGTCATTTGCATAGTGGACATTGAGTTCTACTTGTGAACATGTTGGGAAAACAACCTAGACGTTTTTTATATCATGTTGGATAATTGAAGCTTGATCTTCCCTTCTATGGACAAATAGCCTAGATGTGTTCCATATCATGTTGGACAATCAAAGCTTGATCCACCCACCTCTTCTTCTAGGCTTTGATGTTGTATGATTAAGTATCTTTGTCATTTTTGCATACATATGTGTCTTGAATGTCTACTTTAATGTGAGTTTGGCATGGGGTCATCCTCTCACTAAAGTGGGGGCTAAATGTAATGTAGGAAAAAGTATCCCTTTTCACACTTAATTTGGGAATTAATATTAAATAAAATGAACTTAATTATTCCTTAATTTATTGTTGTAATATGTATTTACATGTTCACATTAAGTTTAGGGCCCTATTAATTAAAATGGACTTAATTGTGCCTTATTTATGGTGTGGCAAGGTGTACCTTTACACTTTCACAACTCATCTAGGGCCTTATTAATTAATTGAGGTTAATTTTACTTAATTGGCCCCTTTAGTTCAAATCCAAGCCTAATTAATTGCATTTTTTGAAGAGGAAAACCCAACATTCATTAATACCATAACATAACATTTATCATTGCAAAATGTGTGTCCTAGGTAAGTGACCTAGGACCCATTCACCCAAGGGTGAATGAGTCCTCACTTAGACCTAGGACCCTAATTTAAATTATGTTTTTTGCAGTATTTCAGTGATTTCAAATATATATTCAGATGTTGGCTTGTGTTATTTGAATTTTGGGAATTAATGTTAACATGTGTATAAATAAGAGGTCATTTCACTATGTTTCACCTAGAAAATTCAAGTTACCTTAAGAGAAATTTCACAAGAGAATTATTGGAGCAATCAAGAGCATTTTCAAGGCATTCAAGGGTAGATTATTGAAGATTTATTGAAGCAATAAAGATCCTATTATCATGTCAAAGTCTTATTGCATCATGCATATTATTTGAGCTAATATGTTGATGTACTGTTCAAGATCCATTCAAGCTTTCAAAGGCATTGTTTCTAATCAAGTTTCAAGATCAAGATCCACATCCATTGAATCCATTTCATGCTAGTTGCAGATCTATATTCCAAGGTGTATTCAAAGGTTTGGTGAGTTGTGACATTGCTTTGTTCATTCATCATTCCTTCATGTTTCATTGTTTCATTACAAGGTTTAATTACCAAAATGAGGTTTAACCAAGGAAAATCCCCATTCACTAATAACAAAAAAAAATTCCCTATTGATTTGTGTTTGCATATTTAGGTGGAAGATCTATTCAAGAGAAAAATTACAAAGTTTTCAAAGTTGCATTTGTTGTCATCATTGTTGCAATTTCATGGAAACTCACCTACGAGATTTATTTCTAGTTGTCCGACTGTGAAAATTGACAATCTGGGAGTGCATACATAGAAGAAGAGAACCCATAAACCATTTTTACAGAGCCCTAGCCATGACCCATTTTCCATAGGACGAATAAGTCCTCGGTCAACTTCCAAAAATACCTTTTTGTGAGAGGTACGCAAGATTTATCTCTTCCAAAATCTCCAGAAAGTTTGTAGCTTCCATCAGCACTAAGTTTAATCTATTCAATCCAAGTTATAGAGTGCATTTTGGATGATTTGCTATTTTTAATATTTATCCCCAAAGTGTTGTTTTACCTAGACCCCCATCCTAACACAAAAAGGGAAATTGCAAGATTCCTCAAAGAATTCCCTCACCTAAGGGTTGAAGGTGGATTTTAACCTGGGGGATCTCATTTCCTAGATGAAATAGAAGAATAGTTGGGTTCATTACACTCATTTTTATGTTTCTATTTATAGTAATTTTGGTGAAACATTCCAAATTTAATATGTCCTATGTGTTTTGAACCCCTAACCTTATTTTTCTTTATTTCATCTAGTATCTCTTTCTACTTGGGAGAAGGTTGTAGAACAAGAAGTCAGATTGGAGTATGTGCCTTCTAAGGATCATATTGCAGATATCTTCACTAAGGCACTTTCAAATAATAGTTTTGAGTATCTCCACCAAAATTTAGGGTTTATTGCCCCTCCTTGTTCTAACTAGATGCATAATTAGTACATTTGTCCAGGCGGAGAAATCCATGTCATACCTTTTTTTTTCTGGATTGATGTGTGCTACCTCTTAGGGGGAGTTGGTAGTAAGGGGGATTTTTGAATTAGATGTATAGTTATCTAGAGAAGAAGTACTATTGATCAAAGGGGGAGAATGTGTTGTTATTTCAATTGAAGATCTTTGGCCATTTGTCCTTGAAGTCAGAGAATTTGTTGATGCTTTATTGTACAAGTGTTTATGGCCCTTTGTTCTTGATGTCAAAGGGGTGGAGTGAGCAAGTGTGTGTTACCATCAATTCCAAAGGGGTAGATTATTGGTAGTGGTTTCCATTGATGTCAACACCTAAGATTGTTGTATGTTTGGCATTGATGAGTTGGTTGTCATTGATGTCTTGGTGAGGTTGTTATAGTGGTTGTTTTATTGTCATGGTTGTCAACACTTGGGAAGATTATTGCATTGGTTTTCATTATTGAAAAAATTTGGTTTAGGTTGTCATTGAGTATGGTAGTGTGTTGTTGATGTTCATGGATGGATTTCATGCCTTGTTTGATAGTTGTATAGTTCATTGTTGTTGTCAGCAGAGTTGTTTTCATGACGATGTATTAATGTGAGGATTAGAAGTATTACTAATGGTGGAGAGATTTTGATGATGGCATATAGCATGTTTTATGATCTCTCCTATTGTTATTGAAGAAGAATTTGTTGTTGCAAGGTTTTTATGGCCTCCACAAGTGGGTAAGAAGTTTTTGTTTAAGAATGGTGTTGTGAGGATCACTATTTGGGAGAATGATTTACATTCCTCCATTTCTAAAGATATGGTCTTGCAATTTGGGATTTAGATTTTATGTTATATGGATGTTTCACTCCTATATTTTTTAGGTCACCGGTATTGTTGAGGAGTTTTTTGTTAATTGCAAAAGGTTGGCAGTGTTTTTGGTTGTTTAGATTGGTCTAGAAAATTCTCTAAATTTATTTGTATTGTTGTTTCTCCTCCTATGGCTTGTTTGATGTACTCTTTGTGTATGCAGTGTCTCGATTTAATTTCATATGTTGAAGTGGTCCGCAAGTTGATCTGTTAAAGTTCTATCTCATGGTTGTGTATTATGTACCTCTAGGATGAAGTGTTTTGTTCATGTTTGGTTTGTAGTAGATGTTGGTGGCATATCAGTATGAAATAAGTATCTTGAATTTTTTTTGGATGTTCAAAGAACATCTCTTTTTGATCTGCACATCAATGGTTGATTTCTTTTGGTTCTACATTGTGTTTGAGTTGGTCTTCCGAAAATTTGTGGATATCTAGCTGACACAGCTTGTTTTATTTCTTGTGCTATATGCTCGAGGATTTGTACTAGCATATGAATTTGTGTTAAGTTGTATTTGGGTCCTAACCTATCTTGGTTAGAATCACATTGAGTGAATTCAATTGGAAGTATGTTTTTGGGCCAACTAGTATTGTGTTACACATTTTATCTACATGTTTCCTTTTTGTTGACTTGAGTTGATGTGCACCAGCATGTGATTTTTTTGGTATCTCATTGGAAGATGTAATAAGGTTGTTTTTGGTCCTCTCTATCCCCTAGATAGGACCGTATTAATGTTTTGTGGCTGACTTGTTGAGATTATTGTTTACCTTCATTTTAGCTTACCTAATTGATGTTTTGTGATCTTGCGGTGGATATAATTGAAAGATCAAATCAATTAAAAAGTGAGTGTGTATGGAATTTAATTGAAAATATCACAGAAGAAGTACAAAAGTGTGTGGAAGATAGATCAAATGTGCTTTAATGTCTCAATCAACAAAGTGTATTATTGACATATTTTGTAAATTATAGAAACTTTCATGTATCCTACTCTAAGATGGTGAATCTCATCAGGTCTTTGTATCTTTCCCTAAAGTTGTGTCCTTTAGTTTGCAAGTCCTTTGTATCTTTCCCTAAGGTTGTGTGCCTTAGTCTACAAGTCTTTTGGAAGTGAGCTTCATATATTGTGAGTTAACTCTCACCATGGTTTTTCCCTCATTGGGTTTTCCACATAAATATGGTGTCATCTTGTGCATGCGTGTTCCTTGTTTTATCTTTCATTGTTGTTGATCTAGTTAAGGATTAAATTGCTATATATTTTCATTGTTTCTAATATGTTTAAGGGTTTTTGGTTTGTTTAAGAAGTTTGAATTGTGTTGGAGGTCTTAAGTTTCAAAGGAGTTTAATTTTTGAAGATACTGATTCACCCCCCCTTCTCAAGATCTAGTGTGTTCGACACATAGATCAAATTAGAGTCATAATAGTATTATATTTCTCTTATTCATCTAATTTATAATTGGTTAATACAAATAAATAATCCAACTAACTTATAGGTAAATCAATAGATCTTAGTCCAGGTAGGGGTTAGTTACTGTTCTTTCACCTAATAAGGCATTCCTATGTTTCCTCTCATTGAATTCCTTCCAAAGCTTGATATAACCAAATATCACAATTAAGTGGGAACATTTTATGGTTTAAGTGGGGCAATAAGAAATGCATGTTGTTCACATCATGGTTACATTATACTTAGCCCAAGGACAAATGGGGACTTGGAATCATTGACCCCCTCTCACAAGGTATTTTTATAATTGCTAAATGGATAATCCAAACTCTAGAAGGAGATTATCTATAGAAACATCTTATATGATATAGAGTTCAAATAGCCACTACTAACAACCCTTGGAAGGAGGTCTAATAAAAATACAAAGTGTCACTTACACTCTTTTCTAAAATTCAAGGTTTGGCCCTATTTAACAATATCTAGAAATATTGGAAAACATTATCTCAACAAGTCAATTGGTGTGATCAATTCCATAGGCATGGTATAAGTTTTCCACTTACTTCATTGGGTTGATCCAACATACTAACCAACCTTTGGGAATTAATAATAGCTTTAAAGGAAAGTAGTTGTTAAAGAAAGGTATTTGTATGTTCAAATATTTTGTGGGGCCTTCATAGTTCTAGTGGAAATCACGGAGTCAAATCACACATGCATTCCTAATTAAGACTACTACTATGCAATTCATCCTTGATATAAAAGATATATTTCCTCCCCCTTTCTTTCTCAAACTATCCTTCTATAAATTTAACTTTCTTAAAGATCGAAGATGGTCCAATTCACACAACATTTTCGCATTCCCTCTTAAATCCATCTACCCCCTTACATTTTCTCCTCTCCTAATTGCTTAAAGATTGAATGAAAAAGGTCATTGTAAATTTTCTTACACTTATGGATGAGTCTTATCAAGAAACTATAAAATTTGAAAGTTGATGCCCTATCTCAACTCACAGCCTAGAAAATATTCTATGCCAAATCCCCCTTTCATAATCTTATGCATTCCTCCAAATCACCCTTTCTACTCATTTTTCATAAGAAAGATGCCTCTAAGCACATGTGTTAGTTGTCCCAACTCCAATAAATTTCAATTTTCATTATGGCCTCTCTTCCCACCACATTCCTTCATAAATGGTCTTCAAAAGATGCTATTTTTTGTTATAGTGTTCCTTGCAATTTAGTTTCTAAGACTTTGTAGATAAGTTGTTATAAATTTTATTTGGAAACTTAGATGTATGGAAATTTTTTTCCATTATTTTATTCCTCGTGAAGTTAAAATGCAGTTGCTATACTTTAACCTATCCCTCTAGATTGAAAATTTAACTGAGCAATCATACAAGAACACCTCAAGTCTTAATCTCCACAAATCTAGTTTAATTATCTAAAAGAAAAAATTGAAGACATGGCATAAAGAATTAAAAAGATTACAAAGGATTCAGATGCATTGTCTACTCTTAGCAACACCCTCTAAAAAAAAGGACAAATACACAAGACTATCACTATTTGTGAAATGCTTAAACTATATTGAACTTAAAAACAATGTTACCAAAATAGACACTAAATGATTAATGAATTTGAATTATAATAATTACTATTCACCTTCTTTTATATGAATGCTTTATTATATTTTAGTTATTACTTAAATTTACTTTTATCATTAAATCTATAATATAAATTTATTTTTTTAATTAAATCTATTATATGTTTTGTATTCTATGTGATAATTTTATTTTATTATAACATATTATAATCTACTATTATTCAAGACAAGTTTGTTTTTTCTGGTTTGTTATCTAGTCTATTCTAAATTGTTCGTTATGACTATGTAAATTCTCATTCTTGACAGCTTTCAGTTGCCTCTTTTATGTAACATTATTGATTGTTTCAATATATATAAAAAAACTACTATTATTCAACTTTATCAATATCTAAAAACTCAAATACAATTTTTCTAATATAATTAATAAGAACCGTTATCCTTGCATATCACCATGATCAATTCTTGTGATGTACAATACAAACATGAATATAGTAAAATTAATTTCCCATCTCTATAAATTGGAAATGGTTTGTCTACACGTAAAGGCCACACAACAAAGTAAGAATCATGACCCCATGAAAAATGTATTAATTGGGTTTACAAGGTATTCAAAAATGCTAGATATAGACAAAATTATGAAGTGATATTTGTAGAAGATTTTTTTCTTTATATTAAGAAATATTAAAACCCTTTTATATGTAAGAAATATTAAAACCCTTTTATATGTTTGGGTGTAAGGGATAATTTATATATTTTCAATTAGTGTTTGAAGATTTAGGAATATCTAGTTCTTCAAAGAGGGTTCCAAGTTAAATTTTTTTTTATATTTAATAATTTTTAATTAATTTAATTTGTAATAGATTAAAAGATTTAAAGTTTTTTAATTTTAATATATTGATTATTTATTAGAAATAATTGTAGAATAGAAGGATTCATATAATTATTTTGTAAATTATAATCATATTAACTATAAGATAAAAAGTGATGTAAAAACAGTTTTAATATGTTAATTATTATAAGTAAAATTAATTTCATTCAAATTATTGATGTGTTAAACACAATGTCACAATTATTTGCATGTAATACTTAATGTTGTCCTTTTATAGTATTTTATGTATAAATTCATAAAAAAATAAAATATACTAAATAACATTAAATTAGCATGCCTCCTATTTTTATATAATATGTTTGAGTTTGATGTTTTATTGATTATGTTTATTATATTTTATCAAAATTTAATTGCATCATTTTTAGTCAAAATCATTGAGTTGCATTCGTGTGAACCACTACTCATATAATTTGGGTCAATGAATTTGATTCAAAAACTACATAATTGAATTGCGATAGCAATATCACAATTTGACACGATGTGGAAAATACATCCTACTTAACATAATCGAATACTAAAAAAAAATCATAATTTAATACACTATGAAAAATAGCTTGTACTTATCATGATTATATTTATTAATTTGATTCAAAAACTACATAATTGAATTGTGATAGCAACATCACAATTTGACATGATGTAGAAAATACCTCCTACTTAACATAATTGAATACTAACAAAACATCATAATTTAATACTCTTCGAAAAATAACTTGTACTTATCATAATTATATTTATTAGATTATAAAAAATTAATAGAAACATATCCATAAATCAAAAGATCTTCCCCAATATCTTCAACATAAAAATTGAAAAACTTTTTAAAAAAAAAAGTTATTTCTTAAGTTTAGACTATCTATATTCCTTTTTATACATAAAAATAAAGATTAAAAAAAATATTATTACCATTAAAAAGATAACAATTTTTTTTTTTTTTTAATTTCATTTACTTTTAAAATGTTTAAATTATTTTAATAGTTATACCTTAGCCATTCTTTTTTTAATTATCCATTGCAATAAACAATTTATATTTGTGTGGACAACAAAGTAAGTACCAAATGAACACAAGATATAATAAATTATTTATAATAAGATTTTATCAAAGAAAATTTTCCCGTGATTTTCTATGAGTCTACGAAATACAGCGAGCTGTTTGTTTGTTTGTTCGAAGAATCACAGCTGTCATGTCGACAGGTGGTCAGTCGCAGTCGACCTGCCCGGTTTGTGGAACCCCTGCCCGAGCCGCCACACCATCCGTCGCCGTGGGCATGGGCAACACGTGAAGTAAAGTTTCAGAAGCCAATTAGATATTAAATCCACATAATATGAAAATGATTTATAGGTACGTACAAAGAAGTCCTTGCACTTGAAAATTTAATCATCTTGTGATAGCTAATTAGGCTCAATGATGACCCCAAGAAAAATAAAATTATTTTAACATAATTTTATAATGACCCATGTCCCTTTCTCAAATGTTTTAAGTCTATACCTTGATTTTATTTGAGTGATATATTTTTAACCAATAGGGATATGGAATTAATTTTTTATTCATTTTTATTTGTACTGGAACAATCTTAATCTTTAGTTTTACTTCTTTTTAATTTCAAATCATAATTATAATTACAAAAGTGATCTCGATCACTTTAGTATTCACAAAAATTATCTTTTTGTTTTTTTAATTCAAATTTTAATTTTGAGCCAACTTTACCTATTCTTATGATTGTTGTGAGTTTACTTAAGGCATGTAAGTATTCATGTGATCCTTGGTGTTGTATTTATATTTTAGCCCCAATTCATTTTAGTCATGGTAGATCTATTCATCTCTTACTGATTTTTTAGAGCTATCTTTTACTATTTGCATTAATTGTCAAGAGAATGTTATCACAATATATGTATACACAAGTAAGGTGTCTTGCATGTTTGAGAATGGTGTCCTTGATCATTTATTTAATCATTGAATCTATATCCTTACATAGTTTGACACAATGAAGTGTCCTTCTTATGTGCAAACCAAAAAGCACAAGAACCAATTTTTATGTGGGAATAGATTTAGGACATCAAGGCAAGCCTAAATCTAGAAAGGAAATACACCTACACTACCAGTACCAAAACTCATAAACAAAACTCTTGATACCAAAATAAAAGGAAATACAATTAATTTCCTACATTAACCCTGGTACACGACAATTCCCACCATTAATCCTATGAGGAAGCATGTCATAAGGTTATCCTTGATCTGTATAAGTTCTAACACCATTCCAATATAACAACACATAATGTAAGAATGAAGAAAGAACAACTAAACAAGAGAAACAGAGACCTTGATATACCTTGTAAAAACCCCTTTGAAACAAACTAGCCTCTAAAGCACCAAAACCATTGTATTTACAACAACAAAACAATATCAAGCTCTAAGATTTAGCATGGAGATTAGTACTCTCAACCAAACAAGAAACCATGCAAGATATTACCTTCTTATGCAAAAATGAGTAACCATTATTGCTATCCCTATGAGATTGATTCAAGAAAAAATGAGAGTTGCACATCTCACTCCATACTCCTCAAGTTCTCAAAAAGAAATGCAAGCATGTAGTTGCTTAAACCAAACCTCACTTATAATGAGCAAGTACAAGATATGAACAACCTCTATCCTAAGAATCCTATTTATAAATAAAAGAACAAGCAAGGGAAAACTTCCTAGAATCTTCCTAACCACCTCTAGCACAATTATGCAATGAACCTACAAAAAAAAATCAACACACAAGCATCTTCAAAGTTCATACACAAGTTTGTCACCAAGACCACATGACAACACATTCTCTATGTTGGAGAAAAATAAAATGAATGCAAAAACTAGATTCTTCCACAAATGAATGTACACACAAAATGTCAAAAACTATCATAAAAGAATTAAAAAAATACAATAAACTCCTTGTATATGTAGGACAAGGAGGAAGATGGAAGGTAGGAGTAGACTACTGACTAAATCTCCAAAAAGTATGACACTTGCAGAACTCCTAAGACAAGTGTGAGTACATGTGTAAAGTCGCAATGAGGTGAGACAACAAATAGAAAACCTCTAAGTGAGCTCAAGTCTAATATGAATAGGTCTATGAAGTAAAATCAAACTAGACAAATAATAGCACTTTTCACACTAACACCCCCCTTAAATGATACTTAGGGAGAAAATCAATCACTAAAAACAACTCTTGAAAACTAGGTGTAATGAGATACTCATGTACAAATAAAATTATCTCATAAGTGGAGAAAAGGAGAAAACCCTATGGAAAAAACTCATCTCGAAAAATAGAACCTAGACAAAGGAAGGACTCAAGACACCCCAAGGATAGCTTATACAAGGTGATCAAACATGATCCTTATAAGGAACCATATTCAAACAAAAACCCAAAGGAAAATAGATAAACCAAAAATGAAGGGAAGCCAAAGACTAATGGATTATGAAAGAGATCACAACCTAAAGGGAAAATGAATGAATGAAGCTCAATAGTTACATGATTCTTATTTTCTTATTCACATAGAGTGAAATTAGGGAGATTTATGGTTCAGAAGTCTTGCATGGAGACTCCATAAGTGCATTTTAATCTTTATCTTGAGATAATATATTGGATGCATGAGTTCTTTTGGAGGCTAGGTTTTCCCTTGAGAGGGTTTTCCCATAGTACTTATGGTGTCATCTCGTTGGTATGCTTGTATATTAATTTTCAATGTGGATTATAAATAATTATTTGTATATTATAATCTCTTTAGATTATGTGGAAATGGTTATTATTGTTATAAATTCCCTTTCATTTTGTATCAAAGCTTGATTGTCAACTTGTAAAAGGAATAATGTTCCCAATTGATAACTCTTGGTATGAGTTTAATCTTGTGTATAGTTGAAACTTGGCCTCAAAAAGAAAATAAATAAGGAATCTTCAAGGTTACAAGTGTGTTTGTAGACTTGGGTTGTAAATATCAGGTTTGATGGAGATTTGGCAAGTGGGTTTTTTGCTTAGGCTCTTTATATGAGGTTTTGTGAGTGCTCTTTTATTTAAGACCTCTTGGACAAAAATTGATCTTGAAATTAGGTATAGAAGGCACAAAAATATATTTATCCATATAAAAATTGACCTATTTTGGAGTTAGAAAAAGATTCACCATTTTTTGGGGCTTCAATGAAATATTAACTATAGATATACATATAGTCATACAAAATTAATACCACTACATGGGTCTATATGGACCATACATTGTTAGTTGGTAGGTTTTAGGGTACAACCATTAGGTTTGATGCTACTGTCACCTTGTTGTACCACCAACCTAGTGGTGACACTCACTGCCATCACCTCTCAAATAGCGGCACTACACACTAGCCACCACTATTTGATTTGATAGCCATAATGGAGTAGTTTCTTTTAGGATTCATAACTTCCATGCACCATTTTTTTATGTTGTTATATTTTAAGGAAATTTATTTCTAATTATTGCACTATGGTATTGGTAATTTTTCTAGATTTTTTTATTTATGACAAAAAATATTAGTTGGAAGCTAGTTTTTCTTTCCTTATTTTGTCAGGTCATATATTGTGCCTATGGTGTTTTTTGTAGACATATTATGGGAAACAAAGAGAATTTTTTGAGCACTTCTTAGTGTATTGGGATTTTAGATTTTGATGTATGATTTGTCTTACAATTTTGTTTGATTTATGTGGAGGTTCCTTTAACTATGGTACTTTATGAGTTTGTAGAAATTTTAATCTAGAGGCAATTCGGTGTTTGAGTCATAGAAAACTTACATGCTTATCTCTATTTTTCTATGTTTGACATGGTTACTCTTTTTTTTTTTAAATGTATATTGCATTGTAATATCTACAAGCTATGTAGTTATTTTTAGGCTATCTATATTTATAGGTTGCATAGATAGCTCTAATGTGGGTTGTGTATACCCATATATATTTTATTATAGATGTAGATTATATTTGGTTGGGCTTGTTTGATGACTTGGTACATTAGATTGGTTGTCATTATGAGGTAGAGATATGGTGTTACATGCCACAACTGTGTTTTGGGAACTACAGTTGTTGACTATGGTGTAATATGTGTAGAACTTAGTGTAAGTTTGATGTAAGTATAGTGGGTGCTTTACATGGTGTCATGAAGTTCCTTGTACACATGGAGCTTTGGTATGACATGGTTGTTGATGTAGGTACACTTAATGATGATCCTAGTATCATGGAGGTTTCTTATATGCTTGGAATTTTGGCATGAAATGGTTGGTTATGTGAATGCATTATTGGTGGTGATGGATTGATTCCAAGATTGTATTTGGTGGTTCATCTTCTTCATTTATATATTATGATTATAAGTTACCCTTTGGATATTTTGGTGTTCTAGTTTAGTTTTTTGTGGACCATGGTTGATCTTCATTTAGGAGATGGATATCATTTTTCCATCTATATCTTGGTACCATGGAACAATGGGAGCTTTAGTAGTGATATGGATTCATAACTTGGTGACGGATGACCTTTTGTAGTGGTTTTTGGTGTCATGGAAGATCGCATGGATCATATTTCATGTATGCAATGATATTTCTTTCACATCTTGAGTTCTATTGATAGGAGATAGCTATCTTCATCTGATATGGAGATGTTAACATCTTGAGTTCATCGAGAACTCTTGAAGCCTTTGGTTAAGTTATCAATTGTGATTATTTAGTTTGAAAAATGATCCTTATTTTACAAAATGGATGCTATTATGTAGGTGGACTCTTGATTGCACATTATATTTTTGGCATGAGATAGGTGTTTTATGAGAAAATATGTTTATTTTACACATATGATCTCCTTTTGAGGAGATGTATATCATGACATCATGGTGAGTTCCTGATTATGCATTTCAAGCTTTGATAGTGATTTGTGATAGTAGAATAGATAAGTTGTGTGATCATTTTTATTATGGCATTTTAGCTATTACATGTTGTATTGAAGTTCAATTGGTGTGAGATGATTAGTTATACAACTATATTGGATTTTGGTGAGGATATTTATCTCTTATTCACATGGATCATGTGTTGATACAATTACTCTTTGATGAGGGTTTAGTAGGAAGAAAGAGGATCCTACACCTTTTTTGGTTGTGAGTTCAACAAGGAGATGTTAAGGAGATTATTCTTGGAGAGAGTCATTGTGGCTTGGTGTATCCTAGAGGGGAAACCTCATTCCTCAATATTAGTCCTCTTAGTGGTGAATCATTTTCTAGCTATATATAACCCACCTTGTTTAAAAATATTTTTTTTATGATTTATTTTCTCATGGGAATGAGTCTTCAGATATCAATATTAGTTTTGAAGGGCTTATTTGAGGATTACTTGTCATGGATTATTTTTCTTTTTTTTTTCCTTATGCATATAATATTTTTATAAAGATAAATTTGAGGAGTGTAGAGGATGGCTTCGAGCTTATTCTCCTTATTTTGGGAATGAATTTTTTGGTTTTATCTTACTTTAGTTTGAGAGGATTGCATCTTAATTAGTTTACTAATCATATGATATGTTTGATCTTGGTGTCGAATGGTTGGATGTTGTGAAGTATTTTCTCTTTGGGGTTTTGTGAAGGAGATCTTACTTATCACAATTTGAGCACTTAGATGTGTTTATAGAAGGACATGATTATTTATAGGTTCTCTCTATGGTCTTGTGTTTCTTCTTATAGGTTCATGTTCACATGAGATTGGATTTGAGGATTGTATGAAGTCATTGTGATCACTATGTTTGTGATCATTTGTTGTTACTTCATTGTTTACTTTGGATAATAGCATGGAGGCTCTTTGATCTATTTCTTCTATGGTTTAGATAACTTGGGAGAGCTATGTTGTAGTTTTTAATTTGTAGGTTTTCATATCATTGTGGATGTTCCTTGGTTTTAGAAGAGATTGATGATATTTTCTACACCTTTTATGTGAATGTTATTGGTAGATCTTTGGATGTCCTAATTGATATTAAATTCAACATTACCCATGCATTGAGAGCTCCAAGTTGTATATGTTCCCTTTGTTGGATGCTCTCATTATATTGTAGTGTTGAAGGTCTTGAGATTTTTTATTGCATGTTTATGTGTTTTTACCTTGGAGGACTTCTTTATGCAAGATAGTGTGTATACAAGGGCTTCTAATCAATATTTTCATTGAGTTGGATAGGTTGACAGCATAAGGTATACCCGTAATGATGAGTATACCTTGGTTTGAGGTATGATAAGTTGGATTTGTTAGCAAGTATTTATCTTTTCTATTCCAGTTGTTTATTAGCTCTTGGAAACTAACTAGGCCTATTTTTACCATTTTATTTGTTGTTTATGTTTGGATATCAATTTGAGGAAGGATTCATGTTTCTATGTGATGGATAGTGTGAAATATCCTTGGATTGGATATAATCTTTTATGTATTAATAAGATGGAGGATGAGAGGAATCTTGTTTGACAACATGGTGGTCACCTTGGTTATTTTTGTAGGTATCTTGACAGAGCACATGGAAAACTTGTATGTTTTGATGGTACATGTTGATATAGGGATTATTCTATTAGAAAATAATGTTATTAGTGGTCATCTTTTATAACATTTATATATTTTGTAATATAAGGTTATAAAACCTTATATATTATATGATTTATTAAGCATATTTAAAAATTATAGTCTAATACTATTAAATTATTAATTATTTATGAATGGTGATTTTGAATAGGTGGTTTTCCATCCCTTTCCTATATTTAAGGAGGTTCCCTCTCATCGAGAGGTATGTGAATTTGGAGATTTATAGTGAATTATATTACTATGTACAAGAGGTATTGTTCATCATGTGGAAGCTTGTAGTAGAGTGTCCCTATGTTTAGTCTATTTTTTGGTAGACTATTTTTTGTAAGTGTTTTAATAAAATGATACTTCATGGGATTTTTTACTCGAAAGGGTTTTCCCATGTATATCTTGTGTAATGTGTAAAATATATGCTTGCATGATTCTTACTATATTTATTTTATAATGATTAGTATACTAAGATCATAATTTCTAACATGGTATTGAAGTTAGTCCATACTAATCATTTTTACTAGTTATACTAGAAGATATATAAAATTGATGGGAAACCCCTTTATGCTCAATCAACACATATGCAAGGTCATTTTTACAATACATATGGTGAGCCTTTTCTATTATTTTAAAATAAATTCATCAGAACTAAGTTGGGAAATTCTAGTAAATTTTTATAGGTGATATCTAAGAGAATTTTCATATAAATATTTTTCCCTAACATATTCTTATACAATAGGATTGTGATCGCTATCTATTTGATTGTTGAGTGATGTGTGATATTTATTTTTAATATTATATGTCATAATCGATTCAAAATTATTTCATTATCCTTGAAATTACAATATATTCTTATAATCAAAATCACAAAACCTTTTCAAATTTCCTATTTTGTAGCAAGTTGTACTTATTTTAATAGATTGGTGTCATTTAAAAAAATCAAAACTTATCTTTAACATAGGACAATAATCATGAGTCACAACCCCTGTTGACCTCCTCCCACATGGATTGAGTGTGTTTTCACATAAATTCAAATGGTCATTTATACATTGAAAATATTCAAATTACATTATAATCTTCATTCAATTTTGATTCTTCCAAAAAATAAAAAATACTTTCCCATCTCCTCAAAATCTCTAGTTTTGTTTTGTTTCTTCCCATAAACATTGAATATTTGAACTATGTTTTTTTTAGTTATGAATATGAGATCACTTGTTGGCATCTTTGCTTCAATTATACTAAATTCTATGACCAATTTTACAACCTTCCTTCCTATTGTAGGATTTTATGGTGAACTCCTCAACACTCCAGGATCACCTACAATACAAAATAACTTCCACAAGAGAGAAATGGAATAAATATCATGCTATGATTATGGATGCAAGATTTCCATAATGAATTTATTGACAACCAGATTAATATGTTGTTATATTATTGGATTGTTGATTGTTACAATGTACATATGAAGTCTTGCTTATATAGGCAAGTCGTGATGATGTACCGACATTAAAAGACTGTCATAATTAAATTACATGAGCCAACATTAAATGACCTATGGCACAAGCATTAAATAAAAGACAACTAGATAAGATAAGTGACAACTAATGCTTAACTAGAAAGATTCCTTCATAGAATCTAATTGGACTTAACATGTAAATAATACCTAAATAGATAAAACACCTACTTACACCACCTATAACTTATAATTATAAAATAAATTACTAATTATAAAAAATCAAAATCAAAACCTATAACTAATTTTTTAATTTTTATACATATATTTTATTAAAATTCAAATAATTTTTGAGCTAAAGGTGTTCCCTATATGAACATTACTAGTTGACTTTAATGATCAACGGTTAAGAATGTGGTAGAATGATGGTTGACCATTGAAAATATCTAACCATTCAATGAACCCAATATAAAATAAATAAATAAAATATTAAAAAAATAAAACACTTTATACAAAGAAAGAAAGCAAAGAATCAGATATTCTTTCTACATTTTCACTAGTTATTATATTTCACATTCATATTATAAAGACAAAAAATAAAATGAAAAATGAAAAAACCATAATTATTATATTTTACAAATTAAAATAATTATTATTATATTTTCCAAAAATATTTTACTACATTGAGTTTACCTTTTCTAATTAATCATTGCACATTATACAAAGAAAGAAAGCAAAGAATTAGATATTGTTTGTAATTTTCCACTAATATTCAAAGTGTATAAATCATATTATAAAGGCATCGACAGTTGAGAATATGTTAGCATGATGCAAGACTATTGAAAAAGATCTAACCATTCAATGAACCCAATATAAAATTAATCAAAAAAATTAAAAAAATTATAACACTTTATACAAAGAAAGAAAGCAAAGAATTGGATATTCTTTTTACATTTATACTAGAAAATATGATTTACATTCATATTATAAACGTCAAAAACAAAAAGAGACTAGTGATTGAGAATGATGTCGTGCGGAGGTCTGTCTCGGGCTAGGGCATGTGTGCCTTAGCTGGTGTTTCCTTCGTGTTGGTGTGGTCATGAGCCGTTTTCTTTGCTTTCTTCATGCTCGTGTTTGTTCATCGAGGGAAGTTTGAGGGTGTCGGGCTTTGTCTGTGTGGGGAGGCATTTTCTTTCACTCATATTCGGTACTGGTTTTTTCTTTGTCGATGCTTTTTGGTGGAGAATCGTTCTCTTGGTGTTTGGATTTTGTTGTGCCCTTGCTTTAGGGTTTTTATTTTTATTTTGTGGAGGTTTAAGTGGGTTTTTTTTCTTCTGCTATGTCTTTGGGAGAGGCATCGAGGGCTAAATCTTTGTTGAATTTTCGTGCGGCATTTGGGGCTTCTTCTCCAAATTGTTCATCGAGGGTTTTTGATAACAATTTATTTTCAAATGAATTAAGGAATGGAGTATTTGTTTCATTTGGTGGTTCTCGTATTCCAAAAACCAATGGTTTCCTCGAACGATCCAAGGATAGGCCAATGTTGGTAATTCAACTAGAATTGATTGTGGGGGATATTGAGTATTTCTCGAAGCATGCCTTGCTTTGCAAATTTATGGGAATGAGATTTTCACTCCAATTTTTGGATTTGTGGGCTCAATGTACTTGGTCTTCGGAGGGTGAGATGGAAATAATGTTGTTGGTAAATAGTTACTTCATGGTGACCTTTAATTGCATGGCAGATCGCAATAGAGTTTTCGAAGGTGGGCCTTATTTCCACAACCAAATTGGTTTATTTATTAAACCCTGGCACGCAGGTTTTGATCCTTTGGAGGAGCTCCTGAATTGGGTTCTGGTGTGGGTGTGTCTCCCTAGATTTCCAATTGAATGTTAGTGCAATGACATCTTGCATAGGGTTACTTCGCTAATGGGGAAACTAGTGGGTCCTTTGCAACAAACTCAAGATAGAAAGGTAATGACATTTGCTTACATTTGTGTTGAGATTGATTTAAGTAACCCTCTTCCAGATTCTTTTGAAATTTGTGTGGGTTCATATTCTTAGGTGCAGCAACTAGACTATGAGGCATTGCCCTTCCATTGCCACCTATATCATGAATATGGCCATCTACAAAAAAGATGCTCAAGGTCTAAACCTTTGGAGTCTCAAACTACTATGCTATCTTGCAACCCCCCTAAGGTTGATAAAGGCAAGGATCCCATTCCTAGTGAGGTTGTAGGTGTAGAGGGTTTTATTCCTGCTAAGGCTCGTAATAGGAACTATGGTCAAAAGAGGACACTTAAGGAGCATCAGGAAGGTGATACATTTAATAGATTTGAGGTTTTGGATGATCTCATTCAATAGGAGGTGAATCCAGGTATGATGATTATGGATCCAGGTGTTTTAGAAGTGATTCAAGAAAACATTATCCCAAATTACAACTAGACTTCTCAGGAGGCTGGTGCTTTACAAATGGACACATATCTTAGTTCGGTGGTTCCTGGGAGGCCCGAGTTTCTTGTGGATGCAAAGATGGGGGGAAGGAGAGGGCTCTACTCCATTTGTGAAAGTGGGGTCTAATTCGATAAAAGGAAACAAGACTTCTCCTTCGTTAGGACTTTTTCAAAAAGACCAGAAAAAAGGGTTTGTTGAGAAGTCATTCAAGGTTGGGAGAAAGGACTTAGAAAAAATCAAGATGATGGGGAAGACTTTTGTGGAGTTAAGATCTATTAAGACTCTGGACTCTCATTTCTCTAACCCTCTGAAATGATTGTCCTCTCTTGGAATGTAAGGGGCTTGAACAATAGCCCTCGACAAAAAGTTGTTCATGAATTGGTAAGAATTCATTCTCCTGATGTTCTTTTTTTACAAGGGACTAAGTTATTTGTAGAAAGTATGGTTGGTTTGTTTCCAAATTTGTTGGGGCAAGGTGACTTCAAGTGTATTGGGGCTCATGGTAATGCTATGGGTGTGGCTTGCTTGTGGAACCCAATGAAGATTCATCCTCTTTGGATGTCCTCTAAGTCTGCCATCTTTGTGGTTGCTTCAAGTTTGGAGTCAGGGGAAACTAATATTCTATCAAACATCTATGTGCCTACTAATCTTCGTGGTAAGTAGTTCTTGTGTTCTCATATTAATTTTATTCTGATCCTTACTCATTTTTTCCCTTGGATTATGGTTGGTGATTTCAATGCCATTATTGAGTTGGATGAGAAGAAGGGTGGTATTGCGAGGCTGGAACCCTCTGCTTTCCTTCTTTGTGATAACATTTCTACCTTGAATCTGGTTGACATTAAGCCCCATAATGGTAAGTTTACTTGGAGCAATAGGAGGAAGGAGGAGAATTGTATTGCAGAGAGACTTGATTGTTTCTTGGTTTCTTGTTTATGGGTTGAAGGATTGTGGTCTACTTGTTCTGATATTTTGGACTAGAGAAGATCATATCACTGGCCTATTAAACTATCTACTACTTCAGCTCATGTTGTTTGGTCCCCCTATTTCTAGTTCCATCTTATGTGGTTAAGAGATCCTTCTTTGCAAGAGTATGTGGTTGAATGGTGGTGGATGGGAAGACCTACTCATGGTACTGCTATGTATTCTTTTTCCAAATTGCTATAATATGTGAAGTATCAGCTCAAGCGGTGGAACAAGAAGTGTTTTGGAAACATTTCCCATGATAATATTGCTGCTCAAGTCGGCTTGGATGTCATTACCCAGGAGATAAGGGAGTTTTTCTTTTTAGAGGATTTACTCAGAGAGGAGGAAAGGGCTTTGAAAGTTCTGGAAAAGTGTGAGCTATGTGAGGAAATTTATTGGAAACAAAAGGCTCATGTTGAGTGGTTACAAGAGGGGGATAAAAAATTGCTTTCTTCTTCAATTTGGTGAAATCCAGGAGACTTGAAAATTATATTCATGTTCCTGTGAGTGACAGGGGTGATCATTTATCTTCTTTGCCTAAAATTTCTAGAGAAGCTATGTAGTTCTTTGTTGCCTTATTTAGAGAGGACTCCCAAGATGTCTTGGCGAAAGAAAGCCATGTTTTGTATTGTATCCCCTCCTTGGTTATGGGGGAGATGAATGAGCATCTTTTGGGGTACATTTCGCTAGATTAATTGGAGGATATTGTTTTCCGAATGAAGAAAGGGAAAGCCTCAAGCCCTAATGGTTTTCTGATTGAATTCTTTTAGGAATTTTGGGATATCATTAAGTTAGACTTATTGGAGGTGGTTCGTAAGTCTCAGAGGAATAAGTAGATGTTGTGGGCTTTGAATTCTACCTTTCTTGCTCTCATTCCAAAATGTGAGGGGGAAGATCAGCTGAGTCAATTCTAACCTATTTCTCTTTGTAATGTGGTTTATAAAATTATTTCCACGTTGATTTTTGAAAGGTTGAAGCGATAAATTAGATGGCTTATCTCTGAGGAATAGAGTGGTTTTGTGGTGGATTAGAAAATTATGGATAGGGTGATCATTGCTACTAAAACTATTCATTCTACAGCATCCTCTAAAGATAAGGCTATGTTCATCAAGTTGGATATGGCAAAGGCCTATGATAGAGTTAAGTGGTATTTCTTACATAAAATTCTTATTTCCTTTGGTTTTGCTGAGGAGTGGTTTCAGTGGGTTATGAGTTGTGTTACTTTCACTTCCTTCTCGGTGCTAATAAATGGGGAGCCTTCTTCTCTTTTTGGTGCTTCCAGAGGCCTTCATCAAGGGGACCCTCTCTCTCCTTATATATTTATTCTTCTTGTTGAAGGTTTGGGGAGAGTGGTGAGGCATGATGTGGAGTTGGGTTTTATTCAAGGTTGGGTGTGGGGAAATGGTTTGCCTCCTCAGTCTCACCTACAATTTGTGGATGATACTGCTTTGATGGGTATGGATAAGGTTAGAGAAGCCATGAATTTTTTCAAGGCCTTGAATATTTATCTTGTTGCTTCTAATCAAATGATTAATGAAGATAAATTTTCCATTCTATTCTTCAATACTCCATGGCTTATTCAACAGAGGATTGCTCATATTTTGAGGTTTCAGATTGGCTCTCTCCCTTTCACGTATCTTGGAATTCCTATCTCTTATGGTAGTCTTCCTAGGGAGTCTTGGCAGAATATTCTTGACAAGCTTCATGCGAAGGTTAATCATTGGACTCATCATTGGTTGTCTTTTGCTGGGAGAGTTCAGTTGCTTAAATCTGTGGTGCAGGGTCTTCCTACCTATAGATGTATGCTCCAAGTGGCTCCAGTTGGGTTTGTTAAGGAATTGGACTCTTTGGCTAGACAATTATTATGGGTGGCCAACTTGCCTTTTTCTAAGGGGAGCCTGGTGAAGTGGGATATTGTGTGTACTCTGAAGCAATTTGGGGGTCTTGGATTGTGGTAGTCGGCTTTATCTGGGTTGGCGTTGGCTGCTAAGATTTATTGGAGGTAGTGTTTGGAACAAAATCACATTGGGCCAGAATTTTATCTCACAAATACCTTTGGGGGTTTCCGAGGGAGGAGATTTCTCGGTATCCTATGGTGGGGAAGGGTTCTGTGATTTTGGGAATGCTTAAGAAAGGGATTGAGTTGATCAAGGAGGGTTTGTTTTGGATATGTAATAGGGGGGTTGAGGCTCTCTTTTGTTCTAATTCTTGGGATGGATTACCCCCCATTCCGCGCCAATATCCTAATTTGTTGAATCTTTTCCAACACTTCCTAGAGGTTGGTTGGTCAAGGGTGATTGATTTTAAGACTTCTTACCCCTGTGGGTAGTTGGAGGTGGCTAGGTGGAAGGACCCTTGAGATTGGCCTATTGTTGGTTCGAAGGAGGACTATGCCAAGCTTCAAAATATTTTAGGTGGTAGACAATGCAACTCCCTTAGGGATAAGGATATTCTTGCTTGGATCCTGGATCCTAAGGGTACTTTCACTGTGGCTAGAGGGTGCCAGGAGTTGTTGGCTCGTAAGTTTGGTGTGGTGGAGGTTCCTTGGTGGAAACATGTTTTCAACAAGTTTTCTTGGCCAAAGTGTAATTGCTTTGTGTGGACTCTAGCTTGGAATAGATGTTTGACTTGGGATAATCTTCAGAAGTGGGGATTCCAAGGCCTCTCTGGTTGTGTCTTGTGCGGCTATAGTGAGGAGGATTCTTCACACTTATTTTTTCATTGTTCTTTTTCTATTTTGCTTTGTCATTTATGGTGGGGTGTTTGGAAACATCCTTGTGTTCATGTTTCTTCCCTTGTTGAGTTTTGGAGCAATATGGGAAGACCTCCTACTCAAGCCTCTTTCCTTCAGATTGTGTGGTGCATTGGTCCTACCTTCATCCTTTGGAAATTTTGGCTGGAAAGGAATTGTAGGATTTTTCATGGGGATAGGTTGATAGTTCAACAGGTTTGGCACAAAATTGTTGGTATGATCCAGGAGACGATGGAAGCTAAATGTGAAGTGGTGCATCCTTTGGAAAGGAGGGATGATGAGATTGTGGATAGATTGGGCTTACAAGGATTGAATTCAGACTTTGCTTATGTCGAAAGAGGTAGGTGGGCTAAAAAGAAGGTTCAAAGAATGGGAAAATGGTTGCCTCCTCCTGTAGACATATTGAAAATCAATACTAATTATTACTCTAGGGGTAATCTCAGGCCTGCTAGGATTGGTGGAGTTGGTAGATATTTCTCTGGCTTAGTTATTTTCCTTTTCTCTATTCATAAAGGGCAGCATTCTAACAAATTTATGAAGGGGTTGGCGATTCTCTAGGCTATTGAGCATGCTTGGGCTTTAGGTTGGTGTAAGATTATCTATGAATCTGACTCACATATTATTGTTAATTTATTGAATAAACAAAAGGTGACTGATGTTAACTATCAACTTTCTTTGGTTGTTCGACAATTTTTGCAGATGAGCTCTATGATGGAAGTGGTGTCTTTTTCCCACATTCTACGTGAATGGAATAGGGTTGTTGATTGTTTGGCCAAGTGGGCTTTGGAGCGGGATGATGATTGGAAGATTGAGGATTGGGGGCAGTTGTCCCCAGATTATTGTCATGAACTAGAGAGGGTTATTTTTGATGATTTGGATGGCTAGGGTGTTTGTGGCTGTGTGGCTAGCAGTTTGTGTTTTGGTTGTGTTACACCCCAATTGTATAGTTACTATTTATTATTACTGCATAGGGTAAATGTGAATGTAATGTGAATTCTAGAGATAAATAAATTGTACTTGTACCTTGTTATCAATGTGAATGTTAACTCATTTGATGTTATCTCAGTTGATGTTATTTCATGGGGAAATACTACATATATGTGAATGGATGGTTATTGAATTATTATTTTGTAAGAGAGGGGGACCACCGCTTGCAAGACCCCAGGTCACGGAGGGTAAATATGTGAGAGGTTGCCCTAACTTACCTCAACTAAGTGAAATGTTTAGGGTATGAGGATGAGAATGATGAGGATTTTTAGGTCCTTCAATCACTCTACAATCCTAAGTTTCAAGGTGGGGCTAGGCGAGTCAATTTTTAGGTCCAAATCTGTGCCTCAGGGTGCTCTTTTCCCAAGGACATTAGCACGGACTTCAGACGATAGCGCAGTGTGCTGGTGTCTCAAAAACATGTTGTAGTATGTATGGTCATATCACAACAGAGACAAGGTTGGACTTTCCAAAACAACTAACATCCTAGCTTAACTACTTCTAAGAGAAAAAAAATAGTACTATGAAATAAGAGAAGCACAAGAAAAGGTGATAAAGCAGGTATACAAAGGCTAAAGTG
The DNA here is from genome assembly GCA_007258455.2 of Sequoia sempervirens. NCBI lineage: Eukaryota > Viridiplantae > Streptophyta > Pinopsida > Cupressales > Cupressaceae > Sequoia > Sequoia sempervirens. The sequence goes on from VDFB02271358.1 coordinate 1,143,965,168, forward strand.
ACAAAGACAATCTCGTAGAAGACCCTGCTCGCCAGTTACCTCCTCGATGTGCGTCCACCTACACACAACAAGAAAGATAATGTTGGGGGATGGCTGTATAGGGTTCTACCTCATTCAGACGCCTATTTAGGTGTTCCCACCTCCACGGACAACCAAAGGAAAAGAGATAAAAAAGTGACAAAAACACAAGCACTAGAAAAATAGTACTATGTTACTCAACCAAGTGATAGAGGAGAGGAGAGGGAAGCTTACCACCTCCACCAAGAACACTGAAGGCTGCTTGGGGGAGAAATGAGAGGAACTCAATCATCTGTTGCAATGGCATGGTCCCAAACATGCTCTACCAAAGTGATGGAGTGTGACGTTTGTTGCAATGGAATGCTTGGAAGTGAGTGAAAGTGAGCTTGTGAGAGTGAGAGTATGAGAGCCAAGTTTGTTCAAGATTTCTTCCAGCCTCCAAATGTAAGTTCAAAGACTGAATATCAAGGAATGAGGAAGAAAATGGCCATATTTGGGTTGGGTGGCTGAAGGAGGTGTTACAAATTCACTGCCAATGGGAAGAGTAACGCCTCTATTGGCTTAGCCACAAGAATATACCAGGGACGTAAGCGCATCACGCAGACGTCTATGCGCCACACGGGTGTCCTCGATAGAAACACCTCCACCGACACACAAAATAGGTGCCAAGGGGACTGCCATCAGCGAGGTTAAGTAAATTTAAGCCTATGAGTTAGTTTTTCTAAAGTGTATAGAGGCAAAAAGGGGAATTGCGCCTAGGGTGCAAATTCGCTCTTATAAATTTTTCCCCCACTTTAGCGAGCACAAGTACTTATGGGGCTAAAGTACTTATGGGTGCTCGATAAAGTAGATCAAGAAGAGAGTAGGGTTAGAAAAGTATACTGAACCGTCGAGGAAGTAGTTCTCGATCTGGCAAACTTGAGGGTGCAGGAGATGTGAAGGACTTCATAGTTGCTCAGAACTATGAAGTTGGAACAAAAAAGTGTCTTACAGGCCCACAGACCTGCAAGGAGGAAACCCCAAAGATCTCTTGCATGGAGGAATCCCCAAGGAATCTCACTCCACAGAGTCAAGAAGCGGTGACATGCCTACCCACAGATAGAACATGTCTAAAGTGTCGATACGTCTACTCACAGATAGGATGCATCTAAAAGCGGTGACACGTCTACCTACAGATAGAACATGTCTAAAGCGTCAATACATCTACCCAAAGATAGGACGCATCTAAAAGTGGTGACACATCTACCCGTAGATAGAACATGTCTAAAAAACGGCCAGTCACACAAACTGAAAAACTTTCAAAGGGATCCCTCGGGAACCCTTCAAAGGAGAGGGGTCCACTCAAGGGACACACTGTTTGAAAGGTAAGGTCTAGTCAGGTTACCCCTAAGCTAGACATGAAAGGATGAATGGAATGAACCTAGTTGGGCTACCCCCAAGCTAGACGTGAAAAGATCCATTCACTACAAAGACTTTTGAAAAAAGGGTCCCTAGGGAACCCGCCGTGAAAAAAGGGGGGTCCACTCAAGGGACACACAATTCAAAAGTCACCATTCACCTTAGAATGATTTTTCATCAAGGGATCCTTTCAAAATATGTTCACTTCATCAAGGAATTTGAAAGGAAGTTCATGCCCCCACGCGAGGGGAAGTCAAAGTAGTTCCCACTTCGGAGGAAGGTCTTCAAGTCCTTTCTTTACGAACCCGTGATGAAGGAAACACATTCCATTAGGGTTCTAAGTTGAGAATGCGCTTCCAAGGAAAGGTATTGTAAAGACTTTCAAGAAAATATTTGTTGGTAACGAATACGTTTTTTAAAAATCAGTGTTAAAGAGGAGTATTGTCACACATAGGAGGGACAACTCAAGCAAAGAAGAGAGAAAGATAAAGGGAAAACAAAGGACACAAGGGGATCTAGTTTAGCGGGGTCAAATCTGTTTGAACTCATTGAATAATAGGTAACCACAATGCAAGGCAAAAGATCATCAATCCCCATTCAGATCAAGAAGAATGCACAGAAGACAAAGTAAAAATAAAAAATTAGGTCAACATGGAAGGAAAGCCTAAATGCCCCCAATGCTTTGCATCATCCCCAATTTATCAAAAATCAATCACAAACATGGAAGAATGATGATACAAATAGAAGAATGTTTACAACACAAAAACCACACCTATATCCAAGCACCAACAAGGGTGACAAGGGTCATCCAAGCACACATAACACGAGTACGGGGAACACATTACAAAACACACACACAAGATCAAGAAAAGGGGCCTCCTCCTAACATTGATCAGCCAAGAGGTCATCCACTTCCCAATCTAAATCCTCATAAGGGGAAGGAGGATGAGCCTGTAAGGGTGGAATGTTAAGAGGGGCGTCTGGTTCTCCCACAATAAGGGCCAAGGAAGAGGGACCCTCGATATCCTCTCCACTGAGGTCCTATGGAGTCAAATTCAACGATTTTGCGAAGATCACCAACAAGGCTAGGAGTTCATCCACAGAGTTAAACATGCATCCCATAGGAGCATCATGCTTATCCTCAATGGATGGCACAGGTTGTGCCTAAGATTCACCATTAAGCTCACCAAATGACTCGGGAGCGGTGACGAACTCAGGGGAAGTCGGGACTGGTTATGTCACAAGGACAGAACAAGTCATCATGGGGCCACCTTGTGAAGAAGGTGGATTCCTCTTACGTCCTACTTTGTCAAAAGGACCAACCTCCACCGCTTTCTTTGTGGGAGGAGATGAACTCCCCACAGATGCAGCTAGGGGTACAGAGGAAGAGGAGGATAGAACCGCAGCGGACATGACCAAAGTGTTAACCATGTCCACGGGCTTAGGGAAGGGTTGAATATCCGGGATGGACATCAACAAAGGAAGCTCTGCTAAAGGAGTGATAAAAACTTGTACCCATTTAGGGTTAGGCGCGTTTGTGCTCGTAACAGAAGTCAGGAGTGAATCAGTTGAAGAGAAACAGCAAGAAGGGAGGAAGGAAACGCGACAGGAGGTCCTAAAATAGGAGCGGTCATTTCTTCCTCCTTCTATTGTGAGGTGACTTGCTCGGCCAAGAGGGCCTTTTGTCAACACTTGCGCTCATGTGCAAGGTGGATTCTACAACTCTTGGAGTTAGAAGTCAGAGCTTGCGAAGGGACGGGAGGTTCCTGCTCAACCATAGGAACGTCCACTACAACCGTCTCGGGTGGAGGAATGGATTCCTGTACGGGAGTAGGGGGAGCAGGCTGAGGATCAATAGGAGGATTCGACTCAAGAGAGTTAGCAGTGGGCCTCTTTCCGCTCACTACCTTAGAAGCAGGAGTGGTAGGGGTTTGTGAATCGAATTCTCTGCGAGAACCTTTCTTTCTATTGTATAAGTAGTACCATGGCCCTGGATATTCATTAGGGAGGTCCATGATTCTAATCTTGGGCCTACGCCAAGGAGTAATCATCAAATTCAAAGGATAGCCACTGGGCTTGCTCATCTAATACTCTTCCCAGGAAAGGGGAGAGGATGGGGCAATCCAAGAAAAGGTCATCTTTTCTTTGCTTTTACGAGAAGGAGAGGGAGTCGTCATAGGCTTCTCCTCTTTCTTCGAGGAAGAGGGAGCAGATGGTATAGCCTTCTCTTTACCTTTACGGGGAGAAGGGGCCAGCGTGGACTTCTCCTTCTCTCTTGGAGAAGGAGTAGTCATGAGCGTGGACTCCTTCTCATCTCAGGAAGAGGAGGCGACCGATTTTTCTGTTATAGGAAGGGTCAGCTTTGGCTCCCCTTTACCTCCAATTTTATACTTCACATAGTTCTTGTAAAGTAGGTTCATTCTCAGAGGAAGTGAACCAACCGAGAAGGGCCAAAAGTGATCCACTGAATATCCACCATGAGATACCAAAGGCTGATATTTGGTATCATCCACTATATGCATGACATCCTCGTGGGAAAACTTTAAACACTTATGAACAGCGGATGCGACCCCATTCATGGAAGCCAACCAAGGAATGCCTAGCTTCACTTTGAATAGGTCCGGCTCTGGGATGACATTGAAGCCTATGTCAATAGTCCTAGGTCCAACCAAGACAAACAAAGTGATCAAGCCTTATGGTTTAAGATTCATACCATCGTGGGTATGAATGGTAGATTTTATTTCTCCATACTTCTCTTTTTGTAGTGAGTTCAACACTAATGTTTCTTCGGTAATGATTTTCACATGGCTTGTAGGGTCTATCAAGACTCCCATCACAATGTTACCATTGACGTGAGCAAGAATGTAAAGAGGTGAAGGTTTGTTGTTCAAGGGTAGATCTTGTGCTGTAAAAGTAATATCTAGAAAACTGGGTGCGGGTGGAACAATAGAAGTTACCATGACCATATTAACATAGGCCTTGGGCTAAGAAACAAAATCAGTGGGATCAATAATCATGTTAGCAGAGTGTGACAGAAACGGGTCCATGTATATCTACAATTCATTATTTTCTTTCGCCACTAATTTGTTAGTGTTCTTTTTATTCCCATTGAGAAGAATGCTACCGTCCTTGATGCAGTCTTGTATTTCATGATGCAACTGCATGCAACATTCGATATCACGTCCATTAACATGATGATACTGACAATAAGCACTCCCATCATACCAATTAGGAGATGGTTCCCTAACAGGCTTAGGGATTGGCAATGTTATGATCTTATCTTTTAACAGCATTTGCAAGATGAAAGTATAAGATTCAGACAACTTTGTGAATTTCTGGTTGTGTTTGAGGCCGTTGTCCTCCACAGCGGCTACTACATTCACAACGGATTTTCCTTTCCCAGAGATTGATACGATGGATTTCCCTTAAAAATGGGAGCGTGAGGAATATACCCCGAACTGAGCAACCATCTATTGATATTCTCATAAAGTTGCACACAAATGCGTGAAAGAGGAATATTTCATCAAGGCAAACTTTTCTTGCCAAGGCCTTTGTAAGTTTCCTATGAATACCTTATGTACGTCAGAATCAGGCAGTTGATACTTGATTTGTGAAAGAAGTGCTTGATAATGTGCTATGAAATCAATGATCTTCTCATTGTCGCCTTGCTTACATTGGACGAGATCCGAAAAGGTAATTTTTGGCCCGATGTTTGCTTGGAACTATCTAAGGAATTGGTTAACAAGTTGATCGAATGAGAAAATAGAATTATCAAGCAAGGAACAGTACCACTCAAGTGTTGTGTCCTTGAGGGATTGAAGAAATAGCTTAGCCATCAAGGCGTCATGATGGAAGAATTCGGTGCAAAGGGCATTAAAGGAAGACACATGGGTCTGCGGATCTCCCTTACCACTAAACTTCTCAAACTTTGGAATCTCCATTCCTTGAGGGAGGGGAGTGTTTAAGATAGCAACTGAAAATGGGCTATGTCAAAAGAAGGGCTGGAAAATAGGTTGGGTGAGGCTTGGGAAAGGCTCACTAACTGACTATGCATCTTACCCATATTCTAAAGTAGGGTCGTTAGAAGATAAAGGGCCAGAGGAACCTCCTCCAGAGCCACTGCCAGTTCCACCTCCAGAACTACCATTGTTGTGACTTCTACCAGAGCCACTACTATAGCCACCGCCACCAATAGGGCCACCCCTGGAACCACTACCATGATCTCCGTCGGAACCACCTCTGCCAACACCGCCTCCGTTACCGAATCCACCGCCACTACCAAATCCTCCACCACCTATTATGCCAAGACCCCCACCACCAGAGGTGACAGAAGGGGTAAATCTAAAGCCCAATGGGACCTTATCCACCTTGATAGTTTTTGGTTGTTCAAGGATGGAAGGGATACTAATGGAAGGGACCGCATCGACCATGTAGACAGAGGTGGGAGGCATTGATACTCCTAGATGTCTCTCGTGTTCTTCGAAGGTGACTCCTTGTGCAAAACTAGGGTTGCTCGAAGGAGTGCATGCTTCAGAGATACTGAAGAGACTACTTAGAATCTCCACACCTGTTCGATCTTTATTCATCATATGTTTTAGTTCACTAACAACCCAAGCGGCCCTAGCCATCTTCAGATTTCTTTCCAAATGATTCTCAAGGTCACCCAACCCCCTTGTAAGGGTAGACACATATTCAGCAGGTATTTGAAAGGCTCATCCACCGATGATGACGTGGGAGACGCAGGGGGAGTGGGAATGTGATCGGTTTCATCAACAAACCCCATCTCATTCCTCGATAACTACTCTGCGCAGCCAAACTAACGGTAGGACCAAAGAAGAGACCTATAGAGAGACCAAGTGATACCTTTGTTCTATCCATCAGAAGGTGTCGTACACTTCTCACAATATGCCCAGAAGTTGTGGATTGGATTGTGATGCTCATAAACCTTCACAATGCTCAAGCACACAACAATCGTGAAGCAACCGAGGGAAGTTTCAACACTGCCAGATGAGCGGACGTTGGTTCACGTTGGATTCATGAAAAAATGTAAGAGAGGGGAACCACCATGTGCAAGACCCCAAGTCATGGAGGGTCAAGATGCAAGAGGTTTCCCTAACTTACCTCGACTAAGTGAAATGTTTAGGGTATGAGGATGAGAATGATGTGGATTTTTAGGTCCTACAATCACTCTACAATCCTAGGTTTCAAGGTGGGACTAGGCGAGTCAATTTTTAGTTCCAACTCTATGCCTCAGGGAGCTCTCTGCCTGAGGACGTCAGTGTGGACTTTGGATGACAGCACGGCGCGTTGGCATCTCAAAAACGTGTTGTAGTACGTACGGTCATATCACAATAGAGACAAGGTTGGACTCACCAAAATGACTAACAGCCTAGATTAACTACTTCTAAGAGAACAAAATAGTACTATGAAATAAGAGAAGTACAAGTGAAGGTGATAAAGTAGATATACCAAGGCTAAGGTGATGAAGACAATCTCATAGAAGACCCTGCTCGCCAGTTAGCTCCTCAATGTGCGTCCACCTACACACAACAAGAAAGAGAATGTTGGGGGGTGGTTGTATAGGGGTTTTCCTCAGTTAGACCCCCATTTAGGTGTTCCCACCTCCATGGACAACCAAAGGAAAAGAGATAAAGAAGTGACAAAAACACAAGCACTAGAAAAATAGTACTATGCTACTCAACCAAGTGATAGAGGAGAGGAGAGGGAAGCTTACCACCTCCACCAAGAGCACTCAAGGTTGCCTAGGGGAGAAATGAGAGGAACTCAAGCCTCTATTGCAATGGCGTGGTCCCAAACGTGCTCTACCAAAGTGATGGAGTGTGATGTTTGCTATAATGGAATGCTTAGAATGCTTGGAGGTGAGTGAAATTGAGCTTGTGGGAGTGAGAGTATGAGAGCCAATTATGTTCAAGATTTCTTCAAACCTACAAATGCAAGTTCAAAAACTGAATATCAAGGAATGAGGAAGAAAATAGCCATATTCGAGTCGGGTGGTTGAAGGAGGTGTTACAACTTCACTACCAATGGGAAGAGTAATAAATCTGCTGGCTCAACTACAGGAATCTTCGAGGGACATAAGCGAGCTGCGTAGATATATGCGTGTCGTGCAGACATTTGCGCGACGTGCGGGCATCCCCAACAAAAACACCTCCACTAACACACAAAATAGGTGTCAAGTGGACTGCCATCAACAGGCTTAAGTAAATTTAAGCCTTCGAGTTAGGTTTTCTAAAGTGTATAGAGGCAAAAAGGGGAATTGTGCCTAGGGTGCAAATTTTCTCTTATACATATTCTAACTTTGGAGATGTTTAATGTATACCGCATATGTTGTGAACAATTAACTATCATGAGCATGTGTTAGTGGATGCAGGTATATGTTCCATTCCTCCAGGCAGAGGGGAAGTATCACTTAGGAGAAGATCTTGGTCAGGTAACCGGTAAAAGTAAACTATCTGAGCATACACACACCACATTAGAATGATTGAGTTGAGTCAGTTTATGGGAAGTTGGTAAGTCATCCTTAGTTGATGTGTTCAAACTAGTAGAGTCTTGTTTACTTTTGTGTGCATTGTTGGGTGATGTTTATCTATTCTAGTTTTGAAGATCTTTCTTGTACTATTACAATTATATTGATAAGTAGGACATACGTGGAGTAGATGTATATATATGCACATATGTGTCAATAGGATCTAAACGACATGTATATGCACATGTATAGATGTACTACACGTAGTTACCTATCAATATGATGGTAATAATGAATGGTTATATGTGAATTGAATGTGAACATAGATATATGTATGCTATATACACATATCCATATGTATATGTGTATCGATACACTCGTACGTTGGCAAATGGACATGCTCATACGAATCCATCAATATAGATATACCTACATATACGTGTACATAGAGGTATATTATTTTATACATATTTATATATGCATACATTCGATATATTATGATTATATGTAAATGCTATATTGATTGTATTCATTTATACTTATATATATGTATGTATGTATGTATGTATGTATGTATGTATGTATATATATGTATGTATATGTATATATATATATATATATGTATATGTATATGTATATATATATCAAATGTATACTTGTCTAAATAGTGTATAGATATTTACACTGATAATTAATGATATATATATATGTAAATATATATTAATGTTATATATTTGTATATATATACATATACATATATATAAATAATATTTATATGCATATATATATGTATATGATATTATATATATATAATATATATATACATATACATATATATAAATAATATTTATATGTATATATATATATATGTATATGATATTATATATATATAATAATATATATTTAAACATATTATATATATTATTTATCGACTATCATTTACTTTAGTGGAAGTCGATTTATATTGGAGGTTGATAATAGTCGATAATGACTATGATTTTAGAAGTCATATGAAAGTTGCTTATGACTATTTTGTGAAACCGATTATCACTCATACTGTCACACGATATAAGACATTTGTATTGCATTTGATGTTGTTGTCTTGTGTCAATATTTAAGCATGGACTTGGTCGACACCTTTGATAAGATTAACCCTGACTTTGTCAAACATTTTTAATGCCTTAGTCCACTCATCCTCAAAACAAGTTGATGGATTCTTGTTGTTACGAATTGGTAATTGACTATTTATTTTGGCAAGGAAACCACGCCAAACAAGAAGGAGAGAGGATGGATTTGGCACCACCTCTAAAACCTAGTTGTTGTAGACATGTCTATTTCTTGAGACAATTCGAATTGAGCATATGCAGATTGAATAAGTCTTGTAATTGTTGTCAATGTTGTAAGTCAATCTGTAGGTAATTTTGCTGAACTTAAGAAGTCGCCACCTTTTTGCTAAGTTTCATGTGTTGCTTTTCATGGAGCTTGTTTTCCATTTGCATGCCTAAACTATAGGCTATGATTTTATAGGTTGCTCTAAAAATAGTTGAGTCATTCATTAGTAGGGACACATTCATTTCCAAGATTACGCATCATTGCAATTCCTTATTTCTACATTCTTTACATCCATACTCTATTTTATATTATCAGTGAGAAAGAGTGAGATTTCTACTTTGTTGAGAGGAAAAATGTTGTTTGAGAGAAGTGAGCTATCAACTTGTGAGATAGAATTCTTTGTGACATTCTTGAGAAGATGATTATCAAGCTTGCTACTGTTGGAGAGGGTTGCATTGTTGTTATTTATTTGGATAAGCGATAATAGGCATGAGCATCTCTTCTTCCTTGATATTTACTTATGAATGATATGTCTTTCATGAATGCTTTAGTTGTCTTTTCCAGTCTGTGCATTAGAGAAATTAGAGTGTCTTTGTAAAGGAAATTGAAGCTTTTATGTTGTTTTCATGTTGTGCTTGTAAGTACTCCATAATAGGAGTTTGGTATATATCATAGATATTATATACTAGGCATGATTGAACATAAGAGGCACTTGTGATACACTTAGCTAAGTTATTGATTTAACTAGGAAAGCTTGTGTTTACTCCTAGGATAGTTAATCCAGTATAGGAGGGAGCTTGTGTACTTACTTGTTAAGTAGGTTTATTCCAAGTAGATTAAAATAGTGATAGGTTAATTTGGGGTGAGAGAATATCCATTGAAGGAAATACCTATGCATAGTTTAAGATAGTCTTAAGTCAAATCAACCCTAAGAAATGTATGTGATAGATGACTCTCAATAGGAATATTGAATGTAACACTTTGGCCAAAGTAGTGGGAATGTCCGAGACTCCATTTTAGATAGCACGTGATTGCTGACACTTTACTATTAATTCACCGTGATCCAATATTACAAGCTAGTTCGAGATTGTGGGATTACAAAGTTCTAGTTATGTAGGACACAACACTATGCTTAGTTGGTTGTTGTTATCGATTACTCTACCAATCTCTTCGTCGAAGGGAAGGGCCATCTATCGAACAATAGATGTGTGGGGCACTACATTAAGAGTCTAGTTGGTGGAAAAGCACTTGAGTGATGCTTCTCCTCCATCGCAGGCGACAAAAGAACCAAGATTTGAAAGGAAGGATCCTGGACCATCTCATAGTTATTTGTTTTAAAGCTCATTAAGCTATGTATGTAAATGTATGCATTCTTGTATTGATGTAACTTTTGATCTATTGTAATGAAATGGAATCCATGTTGTATTATATTATGCATCTTTGTTTGTATATTCTCAATAAAGAAAATAATTTTTTTTATTGCAATGGCTTGTTACATAGTTTATTTACTCGTAAGGTGAAAAACTATAAATTTTTACTTCATTAAGGGTTGGTATGTTATAGGTTGGGTGTTCTTGTGCTTTCTTTTCTTGGGAGCCTACTAGTTCCTTGATTCCTATGTAATGTTAATTTCTTGCTTTCAATAAAAATATTACCCCTTTTTATAAAAAAAAAAGGTCAAAAATAAAAAATAAAAAAACCATAATTATTATATTTTACAAATTAAAATAATAATTATAATATTTATAAAAAATAGTTTACTACATGGAATTTACCTTATCTAATTAATTATTGCACTTTATACAAAGAAAGAAAGCAAAGAATTAGATATTGTTTCTAATTTAATGTTTTGAATATATACTCAATATTATTGAATTTCAAACATTATAATAACATATATACCATCATTAATAAGTACTTTTATTCCATCTTCCTACACAAAGCAAACAATTTGTTCAATTTGCTTTTCTTCTTAGTTCAAAGTATTTCACAATTACATTCTACCATACTTGATGTCAAATATTAAGCTCTATTCATACAAATTTTAAATTAAAAAAAAACCATCGACATACCCATTGCACATCAAGATGAGATTGCTAATTATCTATAATTTAGATCTATTGATCATTCTCAATACTTAACTACTCATTCTACTCTTTAAATAATATCCTTCTTATTTTTTATCATTTCAAAAATACATAACCTAATCCTAATATAGATAAATGAAGGTATAAAAACATTATTAAAACATTCGAATGAAATGAATGTCTAAAAAGCATTATTAAAGGAGTCGAATAGAATGTGTGATAGGTCGAAATAGGTGCTAGAAAACAAGCAACAAGTTAAAGAGCACAAATAAACAACTAAAACAACCTACACTTCGAGATTAGCCTAAGTTGGAAACAAAACAAGACAAAGCCACGAAATGAAACTTTATACCTTGCGTTGAGTCGATTATTTGGTTGGCCCTTCGATCTTGGATGTGTATGCTCCTTAGATGGCAAGATGCAAGCTAGATGAGGATGTGAAGATGGATGCAAGTGGATGAAAAATGTGAAAATGGCTAAGTAGAGGTTGAGAAACAAAACTGCAAGAGTTTGGCTAGCACAAATGATCTCCCTCAAATGAGAGAAAAGAGGGGGTATTTATAGGATTTTTGAGAAATCCTAGGGGAAATGGACGGTTGAGATTGATCCACCAAATATCAAGATGTAGGGCTAAGGTGAGTTGAGAACTCACAAGCCCTCACATCTTGACATGTGGCATGTGAGATAGCCCTAAAAGGTGAAGTGGATATGAGGTGGAAGGACAAGGACATGACATGGAGAGGGGTACAAAGTACCTTGGGATTGGACAAGATCTCCTCATAAAGGAGGTACTTGTCCCCATGTGGGTGAGAGGACAAGTGGGGAATTAAAAATTCCTCAAATATCCTTATGGGGAGATGGGAAAGAATTTTAAATTCCAAAGGGTGCATTGGGGGATTAAAAGGTGAATTAAAAATTCACATGGGGAAGAGAGGAGCCTAGGATAAATAAAAAGGAATTAAAAATTCCTTGGGGGATGGGGAGAGTTGACTAAAGGGGGTGATTAGGATTGTGCAAGTACTTGATTAGATTAATTAATGAAGATTAGAAGAGGGTTAGATTTCACATGTGACTTGATGTGACAAGTCAAAGATCACATGGGAAAGAGTAATGAAGGATTAGAGGAGGGTTAGGTGGCTAAGAGAGATTAGAGGCCAACTTGCAAAAGTTGGAGGATGTGACACCTCCTAATCAAGGATTAGGCATGTGCACACCTTAATGATGGATTAGAAGGGATTAAGATAAGATAAAAATGATGGAGGATGTGACATAAAGGGAATTAAATAAATGGAATATTTATTTAATTCAATTGATGGAAGAAGGATTAAAGAGATAAGGTATATTGATTAAATACCTTAGGGATTTGGCAGAATTAAAGCCATTAATTAAATAATAGCAGTATTACGAAAATAAGACGAAAGGGGATGAATTTGGATAAATTAAGTGTCCAAATTTAGACATCTACATTTTGCCCCTCTTTGAGATGATGTTATGAAGTAGCATCATTTCAAAGAATATTAAAACATAGAACCTAGAAGAAGATGGTTAGATTAGAAAAGATGCCCCAGTCATTCAAAGAAGTGACTAGGAAGGAAGATGATGGGGGTAAAGATGAAAGTTAGGGAAGAAGGATGCCCCCTCGAGAGGACATGCGGGTTCAAGAGAACATGAGTGTGCTCTCAAAATGGATGAGATGATGCAATGGGAGATGAAGAAGATGCAAAGTGATGGGAGAGAAAGGATGAAAAAGGTGGCAAGAGATTGGGAGGGAAGCATGATAAAGGATGAATGGATGGGGGGAATTTTAGGATGAGAGATGAAATGGAATCTAAATGCAATTTGCCATCGTCGGAGCACTGATTTTTGCTATAGCATAAGACACAAGACGCCAGGGTATGAAGAACCAAGGCGGATTAGTGTTTAATGCAGAAAATAGATATAACAAACAAGAAGGCTATCCCAACACCCCAAAGTCATGATGACCTTGGTCGGGCCAGGTATTGAGATAACCACAAGCACACAAGGATGCCCCAGCATAACACAAGACCTCAGTGATCTTGGTGGGTACTACGTGGGACAACCGAGAAGACAAAGAAAAGAGCAAGATAACCCCTATGTTGACTAGTCAAAGCACACCATGATATGATGGATCAAGGCAACCATGACAAGTGATGATAGGGAGCTCAAATGATAAACAAAAGCCAAAAGCATCAAAAGATCACAATCAATTTCAAATGTCCTTTGCCATAGGATCAATCAAGGGGATGGATGGGATTGGTGAGGTCTGTTAGGAAGGATGCATCCTGTTGAGACCGATGATGGATACTAAATTAAAAGATTGATATGACGCAGGATATTCAGAACCGATTGGATATGATGATACAAGTGGATCTTGTTGGTTAAGAACCAGCTAGATAAGGGCGTAGCGTGATGAGGCGACACGAGAGACATGACACAAGATAGGAGACCTTGATGGTTGATGAAGACGGGACAGACAAATAGGGATAAGATAAGAAGATTGATGATAGATGATAAAGGATCAGATGGACAAAGTAGAAAGACTGATGATGGAACCACATAGACCTATTGGAGTGGATTGGAGGATAGTGACTAGACAAAGCTCAAGGATGGGATAGTTATCCAAATCATCAAAGATGAAGTGGGCGGATGACAGGATAGATAGATGAATGATGAGATGATGAACGATGAGATGATGAACGATGATATAGAAAAGATGTGCAAAAGAAGCAGAAGTGATGACGATAAGATAGATGACGTTGGATTGTATGGGGAGAGTGCGGATCATGAAGCTCTAGGATGGAATAGTTAGCTAAATAATCAAAAGATGAATTGGGAGGATGATAGAATAGATAGATGAATGATGAGAAAGGATAGGAGATGGAGAAGATGGAAGATTACTCATAATGAGTAAATGATTGATCAAGATTATTGAATGAGAGTTTGAAATGATAGAAGGAGGTTTGATGAATGTTTGAGATGACAAGAGGCTTGAGGAATTTTTTTGAGATGATAGATGGAGGTTCAAAATAGATGAAATGGATGAATGGATTTATTCGAATGGATGAATAGGACAAAGTTGAAGAAGATGGAGGGAGGGATTTTAAGACTTTGTTCGATATCCAAAGATTTTGACTGCAGAGGGACAAAAGCTCAGATTAGGGGTTTGGTTAAGCTCAGAGTGGGATAAGATTAAAGTTCAGATGAGGATTGGATTGAAGACTAGAATGATTGGAGGATGCGATGGGATGAATTCGACACCAAGTGCCGAGGTTGAAAGGGCATAAAGTGTTGACAATCAGAGTTTTCCAAATTTGGCAATTTTCAAAAATTGTCAAATTTTGCCATTTTAGGAAACTTCATGCTCGTATGTTTGAGAGTCCCAATTTTTTCCAAGTAATACCCATTGGTGAGATAGGATGAATTGCCAAATAACATCCCAGATTCGGGATATGCATTTTGAGTTATGAGCGAAAACAATTTTTCAAAAAACATTAAATTGGGATTTTGGGGGTGAAGATGAAAGTTTGAGGCCCCAAAAATGGGTCAAAACGGGCTCCAACCAGTTTCTAAGACACTAGTTGGGAATCCACTCGTTAGCTCAAAATGCAACCACCCGTCAAATTTCAGCTCAAACGGACACCCGAGTCAAAAGTTATGGCCCCCGGAAGTTTTGGTGTAAAAATCAAAACCCTCAAAAATATGATTTTTCGATAAATTTTGAAAATTTCAAGACATGGGTTTTGTCCGGGACGACGAAAGAAAAAATGGGTAGGAAATTTTTTTTTTG
>VDFB02271358.1:1143980397-1144157574 GCA_007258455.2 Sequoia sempervirens
ATCTAATGCTTAAATAATTTATGTCGATTTCTCAATAACCTCCATCTAATGTGTATTGTGTAAATAAGCTCCATTCCTGGTGGTTTGTATCATTTGAAATGCTTCCATTACTTGTGCATCAATTATTCACATGTATGATTCACTTATTCACATGTATACTTCACCTATATTGTGTGTATTCATGTGTATGCTTCATGCTTCCAATATATAATTCATGTGTTCACATGTATTCTTCATTATTTATGTGTATACTTCATGTATTTGCATGTATGCTTCATGCTTCTTGAGTTCTATTGTTGTCTAGTGGCAAGGATTTTAACACCAAAAGGTTTCAAATGAATTGTAAGAGCTCCTTCCCATAAAAAATATTATAGAAAAATGTATTGCTTTTAATTCATGGTTGAGGTTGGCATCCAACAACTAATGGTTTTGATTCTAAAGCTTAGCAATCATTCCATTTGCATCTATAGAACAAGTGGATGTTTCAAACCTCACAGGCATATGTATATACCTCTATGAACTTGTATGAATGTGCATCAAAACATATGATAGTTGTTGATCCAACCAACAAAATTTATTTGCATCTACTAATATCACAACACTTGACTTCTCACTAAATTAAATCAATGCAAAAGTTAATTTTAATGATATTCTGAAGATATTAGATGTGTATGAACCATAATATAAGCTTGATTTTTGGATGCATCACCCATGTTTAGTTATCACATTTCTCCCATATTCATCATTTAAATAAGTTAAAAAACCTCCTTCCATTTTCTATGTGTGAAATAACATGACAAATCATTGGGAAAAATGGTCCTATAATTGTTGCCACATCATGTTTTATAACTCTAGAGCATGAAAAACCATACGTCATGGATATTGAATATCCAAATCCAATGTTCCACTAGTAGGCTAAGTTTTGCATCTCAGCAAGGGTGCACTATTTGGTGACAACAACTGCAATTCAAACTCTTAAGGGATTCAACTAGTTGACATAGCTCAGCGTGATTCGGCATGTTTGGGTGCGAAAGAGGACCATTCCTAGTGTAAACATACCCATCCAGATGCATTGGAACAATTTGTTTGGTCACACAAGTTGCAAAATGAAAGTTGCACCACTTTGCAACTTTACACTGCTTGCATTTGACAACTTTTTTCCTCAAGCGAAAATTCGCCACCATAGGAAAAAACCTCTAAGATAGAAAAAATTGAGAGAGGTTATTGTAGAGGGTCCCAACGCAATCCCATAGGCTCAGACGAGAAGTTTCTAAGCATCATAGTATCTGAGTAACAAACCATTGAAGATTGCAGCCATTTTGCACTTTGGACTCTTAAGGGATTTAGCATTTTCATTTCTTTTCTTGTATTTCATTCTGTAGTAGTTTCACCATTTCATTCCACATTTTACTGTATTATCATTTCTCAACTTGTAGAGTATGATATAACATATACACGAGGTCATCTACATCATATCCAAATTTTAGGAGATTTGCATTTGCTTTTGTTGGTGTGAATATATGTCGTGTACCTAGCTAATTCATTCACTAGGTAAATTAGGGGACATATTCACAAGGTTAAGTTTACTTAGGATAAAAGATTCCTTCTAGAAGTCTTAGTTGGCTTTTCTAGAACTTATCTTATCTAGCTAGGATGCATCATTTCCTAGGTGATTAGATTGTTGGTTGTCTCATGTCATAGGATTATGACATTTGTCAACATCATGTTCATTACTACATCTCAACCTTGCCTTTATAAGAAAGGCATCTCATGTACATTTGCATCAAGATATAGTAATTCAATAGCAATTCAGCCATTAATCAATCTTGCATTGTGAAGCAAGCTTTCTTGCCATTCTCTCTCTTGTGGAAGTGGTTTTGGTCGCAATTGTTCTTGGGGGTGTTGGGGAGTCACCATTTACTGTCACATGGTATTAGAGCTCTCCAGGTGTTGCAGATTCCTTCCCAAATTTGAGGGTATTGTGCAAGGGTTTAGAAAAACCCACTTGCAGACTTGAATAACCCTGCATTTTTGACTTGGCCTGTCTGGTCATCATCAGATTATGGCCAAGGTGTTCAACATCATTGCTGGTCTGGTCGGTAAAACTATTTTTTATGCACTCACTACCCTTTGAAATCACTCACAGTCGACCTTCGGTAAATTGTTTATCAGATGCACAAAAATCATGAAATTACTTTCACCATTAGAATTTTACTCTACTAACCATTTTCCATCCCTTGGGTAACCACTGTTGGGCACCTCTTTCACGGGCGCTGTCTAATAACACCTTTACAATTTTGGTGTCTCACATTGTTGGAAATGAAAATGGCATTACGACATTGGTTTGTTAATTTGCAATAGTCTCTTTCCATTATTAATATTCAAACTTTGACATCTTCAATATACCTGATACTGTGTAATTCCCCTTCATGTACTATATGGCACGTTTGTGGGGTGCTTTTTATTTTCTTCCCTTGATGTGTTCTATGGTCACATGGAGAACCTATGTTCTTTCCTCTTCCTATTGAGTTCCCTCTACTAGGGTTTTCACCTACTTCTATGACCCTATTGGACCTCCCACATGGTCTACTAGTCATCTATGTTCCATTTTTCATTCAACCCCCATCGATGTAATGTTATTTGAACATATATTAATATCCCCTTTGGTTGTTAGTTTACCCATTTGCTATTGCACCTTGGTATTCTATACCAATACACATGTTCCTTCAAGATGTGCTTCCTTCCACCGATTATTGACCAAAGTTGTCTTCTCCATTATATTGCAGACCTCTTCAGCCAATTTATGCCTTTGAGTAGACCCTTTACATGTTTTTTTCATCTTATTCATTTTGATTTGAAAGTTGTTATATTTAGCAAAATTTGATTCCAAAGGTGTGAATTGATTGTACATCTTGTGATATTTGTATTGATCTAATAATTTTTGTCCTTTTTTTTCAATGAGCACTTAATTGGGTTTTGCACCAGTTTATGTATCCTAGTGCTCTTATCTTTCACATCATAGTTTTGAGCATATTGTATAGTTTCATAAGGCCAATATTTTTGGTTTCATGCAAGGTTCTCACAGAAAGGAATTTACATTGCCTAGATAGATTGTGCTTCCCAAAGTTTTTTAAATTGTGTTTTCAGTGTTCTTCTTGCATGACCTTTCTGATATTGATTTTTGTATCAATATCACTTTCTTCTCTTATTCCTCAATTGATTTGCATCATGATGCATGTTTTTTTTGGGGGGTTTTACATCATTGAGTCCTCCATACATCATGTGTATGTCTTGATTTTGTTGTTTGCATGATTTTCTAGCTCTTTTGGAGAGGATGTTTTGAATCTCCATTGGGTTTAGTCTACCTTGTTCTCCGCATAGTGTGAGATGATTGTTTCCATTGCATTGTATGATTTGCAGCTGGGTACCATAACATGGCACTTCAGCTAGTCTAGAGGGACCCATAGTAGTATGTGCTATATATAATGATGACATTCCATCTCCTTGTAAGTTTCTTACTACTACCAGGGGTATTTGGTATATTGCATGTTGTCCACTGGGGTACATAGCTAATTCATACATCATGTTTGTCATGACATGCTTTTCACACATGGAGTGGCTTCAGGATAACCATTCCTTTCTCCCTTTTCTCCACTTGTGTAGCTTGCATCATTTGGTAATTGGTTGTTACCTCATCATGGTAGGTCCATCATAGTCAGTTTGCATGAATAATCCTCCATCCTCCAAAAAGGACATTTCAAGGGGGATTGTGCATTCTAAGGTACAGCAATAGTTGCACCATTTAAGCCATTATATCAATAAAATATTCCTTCTAGAAGTCTTAGTTGGATTTTCTAGAACTTATCTTATCTGCTAGGATGCATCATTTCCTAGGTGATTAGGTTTTTGGTTGTCTCATGTCATAGGATTATGACATTTGTCAACATCATGTTCATTACTACATCTCAACCTTTCCTTTATAAGAAAGGAATCTCATGTACATTTGCATCAAGATATAGTAATTCAATAGCAATTTAGCCATTAATCAATCTTGCATTGTGAAGCAAGATTTCTTGCCATTCTCTCTCGCAATTGTTCTTGGGGGTGTTGGGGAGTCACCATTTACTCCCATAGTTTTTAGAAATTTATCACTCTCAAAATTCCACTGTTAATTCACAAATAAAGCATTTGGGGCTGACTTGGTCCAGAATTATAGTGTGGACCTATTCCAGAGCATGTAGAGCTTAATGAAGCATCATACACGCATTTTGGGTCCAAAGGGATCTTTCTTAAAGATCCAAAATAGTTTCATTTCGTGAAGGATTATCTTTCATCTTTTAGGGCTGACCTACATGCTTGATCATTCACTGGGGTTTGTAAATCCTTGAGGCTGATGCAAACCATTATTGGAGTTGGAGAATCATATTTAAGATCATTTATAATCATTTGAAAGCAATTCAATTTAGTAGTTAATCAGGTAGATCATTAGAGATAGTTCACAATTCAATCCATCCTTCTAGGTTGTGGACTATAATAAGGCTTTGAGCCAGTTGTAATGTTTTAATACCCTTGTGATAGGCTTGTGCACCTTGGTTATTTCATGTATGATGCATGTAAGACTTCTGGTTGTTGAATCAATGAAAGCTCATTTTTTTAATCAGTATCTTGTGTTATTTCTATTGTGTTGACTCTAAGTTGCATGGTTGGACAAACCTTTCTAGTCCCTCCATCTGTGACTACACCAAGTCATATCAGAGTGAGTTTGTAAGTCTTGAAGGCATTCCTTGTGGTGAAAAAATCACTGACTTGAGGTAGATTGCATCTGCTTTCAATCGATCATGGACTGTGAGGTAGTTCAGACCTTGTAGCCAGATCACTAAATTGAGGCAGATGCATCATATCCAAGGAGAGAGATGCCACCAAGGAGATTTTTTTCTATGTAAAATGTCATTGGAAGAATGGATGAGATGTTAGAGATGATGTGAGTAATGTGAGTTCGATTGGACACAGTAGAGGAAGATAGAAGGCGAGGTATAAACCATAGGTCTACATGAGGTCAAAAACAATGATGATGAATTAGATCATGTTGTGAATCAAAATGAATAATCCCTAGAAGAAGACGAAGAAGAATTAGATGAAGTGAAGATATTGAAAGTTATTTCCAAGATTGGTAAGCGACCTAGAATTGAAATTCAAAATTACTTGGGAAAATTAAACCCTAAGGAATTGATTGATTGGATCAATGATATGGAAGAATAACTTGAATATGAAGAAATTGAAGACCCAAAAAGAGTAATATTTTCAAAAACTAAGTTGAAAGGACATGCTGCTATATGGTGGAAAGAAGTTCAATTAGATAGAAACAGAAGAGGAAAGGAGGAAATCATAAAATGGGATAGCATGGTAAAAAAATTAAAAACTAGTTTATACCTACTAATTATGAGCTTTAATTGTTGAAAATATTGGAGAACATGAGGCCAAAGGAGAGATTTGTGGAGTATACTGAAGAATTGTATAAAATGATCATTAGGGTTGGACATAGTAAATCAAGAAAATAAAAGGTTGCAAGGTACATCAATGGACTAAGAATAAACATCCAAGAAGAATTAAGCCTGGCGAAGATGGCATCAGTTGAAGAAGCATACCAATTTGCATTGAAAGTGGAGAAGTTGAAAAAGAAGTTTGAACAAAGGAAGAGAAGTGAAAGAGGAAGATTCCAGAGGAGCAGATCACAATCCAAAGAAAGAAGACCTTATGTAAAGCATAATAAAGATGGAAAACCCTACCACAATGAAGAAAAGGACTATAATTCATACTGTAGAGGGAGAGAAGATAAAAATTTCTACCACAGTGATCGAGGTCATAATTCTTACTACAATGATGGATATAGGAGAGAAGGAAGATACGAGAAGAGGCCATTCAAAGGAACCTATTTCAAGTGTGGAGGTGAAGGACATAGAGCATTTGAATGCCATCAAGGAAGTACCGGTAAGAAAACTGAGCATACTAGAAGAGAATCTTATGTGGATGAAGAACCTGTTGGATCCTCTAATTCAGTTGGGAAACCTAAGAAAGGTGAATCATTAGTGATGAGGAGAGATTTGATGCATGAAGAAGTGATTGAGGAACCATTTCAAAGGAAGATTTTGTTTAGAACAAGATGTAAATCCAAAGGAAAGGTATGTAAAGTTATCATTGATAGTGGCAGCATTGATAATCTAGTTTCATAAGAGATGTTAACCAAGTTGAATTTGAAGAATTTGAAACAACTAAACCCCTATAGCATAGCATGGATTCAAGATTAGCATAAGATATTGGTGAATGAGCTTGACGTTTGGTGAAATTTCATATAGGATCATATAAGGATGAAGTTTTGTGTGATATTATGCCCATGGATGCATGCCATTTACTATTAAGAAGACCATGGCAATATTATAGGAAAGGAATTCATGATGGAAGAAGGAATACTTATACTATAACTTTAAAAGGAAGGAGAATTAAATTGATACCTTTGGAGGAAGAGGACAAAAAGGAAGTATGTGACACTGTCAGACTATATTAGGTAGATGGAAGGAAATTTTTGGATGGATTAAGGAATGAGAATATGTGTTTTGCATTGATTCCAAAGAAGGTGGAAATTCAGAGATAGAGAATCCTACCGCTGAGAATGAAGAGGCAGTATAACTATTAACAAAGTATGAAGACATTATATCAAAGAATGTACCAAACGGTTTACCACCTATCTAGAGCATCATTCATCACATAGATCTAATACTAGGATCTAGTTTTCCAAACAAGGCAACACATAGAATGACATGGGTAGAGAATGATGAATTGAACCAACAAATACAAGAGTTGTTGAAGAAGGGATTGATTAGGGAGAGATTAATCCCATATGCAGTACCTATTGTACCTACACCAAATAAAGATGGAGAGTGGAGAATGTGTACAAATTTCTGAGCAATTAGTAGTATCATAGTCAAGTATAGATTATCATTGCCAAAAATGGATGACATTATGGAATGTTTGAGTGGAGCAAAGTATTTCACAAAGATTGATCTCAAGAGTGGATATCATCAAATCATAATCAAAGAAGGAGATGAATGGAATACTACATTTAAGACCAATGAAGGATTGTATGAATGATTAGTGATTCCTTTTGGATTGACTAATGCACCTAGCACTTTCATGAGATTGATGAATGAAGTATTGAAGAAATTCTTGGGTAAGTTTTTCATTGTTTACTTGGATGATATTCTAATTTTTAGTAAGACTAGAGAAGAACATTTGTAGCACATCAAACAAGTATTGTAGCGGTTTCAAGAAGAGAAGTTGATTAATATCAATAAGTGTAGCTTTATGAAGATAGAGTTGGTATAACTGGTATTTTTCATTTATGCTAAAGCTTTGAAGATGGACCCTAAGAATGTTAGAGGAATTGTTGATTGGCCTACACCAGTGAAAATTGGAGAGGTAAGATCATTCCATGGATTGGCTAGTTTCTACCAAAATTTTATCAGAAGCTTTAACAACATTTGCACACCCATGACTAAAACAATGAGAGGAAATAGGAAGGAATTTAAATGGGCATTCAGAGCACAAAGAATTTTTTATTTTTTAAAGAAAAATGTGATAGAGGAACTAGTGTTAGCATTACCTGATTTTGACAAAGTATTTCAAGTTGATTGTGATGTAAGTGGAAATGCAATAGGAGCAATGTTGAGCTAGGAAGAAAGACCAATAACTTATTTCAGTGAGAAGTTGAATGATGCTAGAATAAGATATTTAGTTTATGGTCAATAATTCTATGCCATAGTTCAAGCCTTAAATAATTACAAACATTATTTGTTGCATAAGGAATTTGTGTTGTATACTGATCATCAAGCCTTGCAGTATTTGAATAGTCAAGGGAAGTTGAATCAGAGACATATGAGATGGGTTGAGTTCTTGCAATGTTATACACTTCTGTTGAAGCATAGGAGTGGCAAGTCAAATAAAGATACAGACACATTGAGCAAGAGAAGGAATTTACTGATAGAGATGAGGATAGAAGTATTGGGTTTTGAGGAACTGAAGCACATGTATGAGGATGATATAGATCTTAATGAGATTGGAGGGCATGTAAGGAACCAGTAGTGATAGACTAGAGCCAATGGTTGGATTATTTCATTCAAGAAGTTATGTTGTTCAAGGAAAATCAATTATGTATTCCAAAGAGTTCAATGAGGAAGAATTTGGTCAAGGAGAAGAATAGTGGAAGATTAGCAAGACATTTTGGAGTTGACAAGATAGTAGATGTGGTGAATTAAAACTATTTTTTATCATAGATATATAAGGATGTCAGGAAGTATGCTCAGAGTTGTATAATTTGTTAAGTAGAAGAAGGGAGTAGTCAAAATACTAGATTGTACAAACCTTTGATAGTACCAGAGAGACCTTGGGAAGATATAAGCATGGATTTCATATTGGTATTACCAAGGACATAGAGAGGATATGATTCTATAATGGTGGTTGTGGATAGATTCTCTAAGATGGCATATTTTATTCCTTGTCAAAAGACTAATGATGTTGTGCATGTTGGTAACTTATTTTTCAAGGATTTTGTGAGATTGCATGGATTACCTAAGAGTATAGTTTCAGAATGGGACACCAAGTTCTTTGGATTCTTTTGGAGGACATTTTGGAATAAGATGAAGATAGATCTGAAGTTCAGTTCAGCATATCACCCACAAACTGATGGACAAATAGAGGTAGTAAACAAAAGTTTGGGTAACTTGTTGTGATGTTTGGTCAGAGATAAAGCAGGAAGTTGGGATATAGTTCTACCCCAAGTAGATTTTGTATACAATAATTTAGTAAAATGGAGTACAAGGAAGACACCATTTGAGATTGTGGTTGGGATACATCCTAGATGAGTTGTAGAACTAAGAGACATCAATATGGAGAACAAAAGGAGTGAAAAAGCATAATATTTTGTAGGATTCATGGAAACATTATATAATCAGGTCTGAAAACACTTGGAGGACATGAACAATAAGTATACGAAGAATGTCGATGAGAAGAGGAGACATAAGGAATTCATTAAATTGGAGATGAAGTTATGGTATATCTCGGGAAGGAAATATTTCCAGTAAGAACATACAGTAAGCTGAAGATGAGGAATTATCTAGACCATGTAAATTATCAAGAAATTTGATTTTATGAAGTGAAGTTGTCGAAAACACTTGGAATATCACCTATTTACAATGTTGCAGACATTTATGAGTATCATGAAGCATAGTCAAGTGGAAGTGACACAAAGCCTAATTTAAAGGACCAATTACCACATCAACCATCAAAGGAGATTGAGAAGATTTTGGATACCAAAACTTGAAGGAGCACTAGGAACAAGCAGTACAAGGAATATATGGTAAAATGGAAAATAAAACCCATGGAGGATTCATCATGGATTTCTCAAGCTGAGGTGGACCACTTTGGTTTCCTCTAGCCCTTGGAAAGTGAGTGACTCACTTTTCTTCCAACCCCAGGTGTCTAATGCAGGAGCATCCCTAGTTGTAAAGAAATCTTGTATCAACCAAAAACATTTATTTTCTTACACTTCAGTCTATAGCAGTTTCAACATTCCATTCTCCATTTTACCACATTGTCATTTCTCAGCTTACAAAGCAAGATATAGCATCTGCATGAGGTCATCTACATCATATCTAGATTTTAGGAGACTTACATTTGTTTGTAGAAAGTTATTGCTCTCAGAATTCCACTGGTGATTCATAGACAAAGCATTTGGGGTTGACCTAGTCCAGAATTATAGTGCAAACCTATTCTGAAGCATGTGAAGCTTAATGGAGCATCATACAAGAATTTTGGGTCCAAGGGGATGTTTCTTGGAGATCCACAATACATTTCAATTTGTGAAGGAATATCTTTCATGTTTTAGGTTACATGCTTGATCATTTATTGGGGTTTGTAAACCCTTGAGGATGATGAAGACCATTATTGGAGCTGGAGAAGATCACATTTAAGATCATTTATAATCATTTGAAAGTAATTCAATTTAGTATTCAATCAGGTAGATCATTAGAGATAGTTCGCAATTCAATCCAGCCTTCTAGGTTATGGACTGTACTAAGGCCTTGAGCGAGTCATAATGTTGTAATGCCCTTACAGAAGGCTTGTGCACCTTGTTTATTTTACATATGATGCATGTAAGACTTCCAGTTGTTGAATCAATGAAAGTTCATGTTTTATGATCAATATCTTGTGTTATTTTTGCTATGTTGACTCTAAGCTGCACGGTTGGACATTCATTTCTAGTCCCTCCATCTGTGATTGCACCATCATCCCTAAATGCCTTTGACCCATCCCTAAGCACCTCTAACCTATCTCCTGACACCTTTGATCCATGTCTAAACACCTCTAACCCATCCCTACACCCTTGTCCCCAACTCAAAACCCTTGTCCCCAACCCAAAACTCTAATCTTATCCCTAAAACCTCAAAAACCTAAACTAATCCCTCTTCTGATGCCTGCATAAGGACTTATCTAGCATAGATGTTGAAACACCAAGCTCAAGCACCAAACTAGAATCAGGCACTAAAACAACCTTCAAAATCACTACACTAGGCACATGCATTGAATCAGGACTTGCAAAAGTGCTACACTAGGTAGAGGTGCTAAAACACCTTGGGAAAGCATTGAAACACCTTGCATAGCCACTTAAACACCAAACATAGGCATTGAACCAGGCTTAGGCACCATTCTAGGATGCAAAATTGATAATTCAAGGTTAAAATGGACCTTGTATCCTTAGTTCAATCCTCAAAACTTGAGCATTCATAATATTGAAAAATATGCATAAATAAAGGCATTGGTTACTCACCACTAGTCTTGTGCTTATTGATCATGCATACTCTCAAACCGACTCAGCATAATGATGAGGGACATTCACTATCTTCCCTTCTTCTTCTTCTACTCCAGAGCTCAAAATTTACCAAATGAGAGAGTGAAAATGACCCTTCTTTCATCCTTTGGACCTATTTATAGTACCTTTTCACCCCATCCCCTTTACCCTTCTACACTAGGATCCTCGTTTCTCACCTTCTTTATTTTCCCATTTATCCATTTCTCAATATTTTTCCTTTGTTCCTTCACCAATCATTTTTATTTCTTTTCCTCTTTCTCCAATAATTTTCTTCCAATTTTATGAGAATTCACCTTGAAAACCCCTTTTCTTGGGTAGTTCTAATTCAACACTCCAAAATCCTATCCTCCATTTTCATTTGCATCTCATCTGTATCATTTCATTATCACTTCATCTATTTCATCAATCATAATACTCCTACTAACCTTACATCATCATCGAATTCTAATCCATGTGATCTGGCACTAACCATTTAATCACATCCTTGATCTTGTTTCCATATTTGCTCCAAAGCCTTAATCCACCCAATCCTTTTGTTGTTTAGGGATATATCGTTCCCACATCAACAACACTCCATCATCAATCAATCTTGGATTTTTAGCATAATTGGGGAAACATCATGATTGAGCTTGAATCCTTTTGTGCATAATTACTCACAACATTCTTCGTCTAGTATCTCTTCATCCTTCCATCTTGCTATTTTTTCATCATCTTTCATCCTCTCATCCATTTTGAGAGCACACCCATGTTCTCCTAAACCCACATGTCCTCTCGAGGGGGAATTTTTACAACCTATTCCCCTTACACATTCTTCTTATCACATAGAAATTCTCACATCCAGATGACTAGACATAGTCCATTTCCCTTAAGTCAATTGGAGCATATCTTCACTTTTTTGATGTGATGTCACCCCCTTCAATCACAACACCATATCAAATTAATTATAGCCTTTTAATTCATAATTAATAAATTAAAGATTTAATTAATTGTTATCCTCATTCTTCTTAATTAATCAGATTATTTATTTGATTAATTCCCCTCCACTGTCATATTTAATTAATTCTCCATTCTTCAAATTTCAATTAATAAACTTATTTTAATTTAACCTTATTATTTATTTCCCTAAGTCCTCTAATCCCAATTAAGTTAATTAATCCTCAATTAATTGACTTAATTCACTTCCTAATTCTCATTAACATTTCTTCCAATTTTTTAATTCCTCCCACTTTCCCAAACTTGTAGACATGTTACATGTGTCCTACAAGCCCTCTTAAAGGCTTGCATGCACATGTCACTTTCCCTCTCCAAGTCATCATTTGACCTCATTTTCATTGGATGCTCACACATGTGTGAGATCCTCTTCCCCATGAATCCACCCTATAGTTTCCATTTCTTCCTACTTGTCACACTTCCAAGCCTACATCTCTTACACTTTGCCACTTTTGTTTCTAGTTGTCATCTTCTTGTTCTTCTCAATGTATGCTCACACATGTGCAAGAAGAACTTTCTCTCTTCCCCATGCCAACATGTCATATTCACATGCCTTCATCTTGTGACACTTGTCACAAGGCTAAGCCTTCACCATCTCTTTTAATCCCAACCATTCATATCACAAGAAGATTTGAACCCTCCATTCATCCTTCCAAAAATCTATAAATTGGAGCCATGTCCTCTCACTTTGATCATCTCATGCTTGCCAAACTTATGTTGTTGAATTCACTATCAAAAACCTCTTTTATTCCCAAATTCTTTTGTATTGGAGAGCAATCGCATAGCTTCATCATCAAGGAGCACATCAAGTAGACATGGGTGCATCTACTTCAGCTCAATCCATGAGGTGAGAAAGGTAAAAGATAAGGTAAATTATGTGTTATATATGCATGTGTCTTCTATTTTCTATCTTTTCCCCATTTCTCCATATTTAGTAGGATTTTGTGTCTAGTTTTCAACTATGTAATTCATTCTAATACCTAGATGATAAAAGTTAGTTTTTTGTAGGATGTACAAAAATGACTTTTTTAAAGTCCTATGTTTTGAGTTAAAACATGCACATGTACAACCAACATAATTTTACCTAAATACAATTATTTTTATAATTCCTTTTGGGGAAATATGTGTATTATGGTGAAGTTAGATTAGAATTTTTTTTTTAAAATCATAATATTTTTTAATCAAAATTTTTATGGCACTAATTTCTATTTTTGAAAAACCCTCATATATGGCCAAGATAACTTGAGCTAAAATGAGCATAAAATGATTAATTTTTCATTGTGTAGAGAACAATGTCTAGATTTGCCACATATAATTTTTTTTTAAGGCAAAAGGCATAAAGCCTATATATAATATATTAATATATAAAAAGGAAATTACAAAGAAAAAGCCAGACAACATCAACTAGCATGAAATTGATCAGAAGTGCCATAAAGGCTACAAGCTAATCCCCTTCACTATGAACAAGGGAGGGAAATGCAAACTCCAGAGACAATTTGTAATAAGATTTCTTACGTTTCTACACAAGTGTCCAATGGTTATCCACCAAATCCCTCTCAAAAAATGAAGTTTTTTGTTCCATACCTTCCTCATGACCCCCAATCTTGTTTGATTTTTGAGTCTTCTCCTCAAATTTTTTTGTTGGAACCACTGTAGATTTATGCCCAAGTGAAGGAGGCTTTGAGAAGGTAGCCCCAAAATTGTTTGATTTTTGCTCTTGTGGAAGCGTGACATTCTTCACAATAGATTTTGTTGAAGGAGCTGGTGATGATGTAGCAGATTTCTGGGCCCAAATGCAGGGGACTTTGACAAGGCATCTTTCCTCCATGAAGCCCATTTCTTTGCAAATTTACTTTTCATTTGACATGTTGCAATCACACGACTTGTTTTGAAGCATTTCCTAAAACAGAAGGGAAGTCATTCATAGTCCAACAGTTGGGTCTAGGAACGATCAACAACTTTAAGAATCATATTAGCATGAAGTTCCTTTAAGAGATCTAATCACACTAAGATTCAAGGAAAAGTAGTGTGTGAAAAAATTATAGTTTTCTTATCTACAGCCGAGAAGGAACCTAAAGAATTGCCAATAGACTTGAAACAAGAGATCCAAAATTGAAGTGGAAGATTTGGAAGACGAACCCAAATCAACATAATGTTGAAAGATTCAAAAGAAGGGTTGAAGGTTGGATGCCAAGGTTCAAGAAAGAGGTAGTGCTAATTCCAAGACCAGTGGCATTCAAATAGAATGGAATCCCTATCTTTGGTGGATTCAAAAGTAGCAATGAAGAAACCCTAAGCACTTAGAAAAAAATTTGGAACATTTTGCAATAAAGGATGCCAATTTTGCTTTACCCAAAGGTTCAGGTCAGAAACAAAGGGCCAAAAATGATTAAAACAACTAATTAATGCATGAGAAGAGAAATATTCCTCTTCTTGTGGCACTTCATCCCCAAATTCCAGAACAGGGATTTCCTCTACACATTTAAGAGGTTTTGGGAGACCCATATTTCCTTTCCAATCTTAAAGAGCATTGAAAGAACATGAGGTGCACATACCTTTGACTTGAATGAACCTTCCATACTTTCACCAAAGATTCCAGATGCAGAGTCTTTGGCAATAGTTGCAACAGCCAAAAAACCATTCGCAGAAGATGGATCTACTTCATTTTTGTTGTTACCAAGGCTGTAGTGGAAGCTTTTTGTGAAGAAGAATATTTACCAAACAAATCAGTAGACTTTGGAACCATAGATGCTTGAAAAAACCTCTAGGAAGGCTGCAGATTGATACAGGAGCCCATTAAGCCATTCTTTTGGGTTGTTGTAGCATTGAGGGGGGAAGAAAGAATCCCCAAGACTGTTGAAGGACTCTTACACCTTGCAACCTGTGAAGGATGGTGGCATGGGAACAATGGCCACAGCTCACCATTCAATCCATCTACAAGAGCAGATCAAAACCCTCCAAACTAAACAAGGGAAGATCCTTTAACATTGTTGGAAAAAAAAGCATTTGAGGCAGCAGATAGACTATGTATGGGTGTTTTGACCCGCATGTTTCCATTCGTTGTAGATGGCCCAGAACCCTCACCTTCATTGCAAGTAGTCATTACAAAGGAGCCATTAGGAGGAGCCGCTACAAGAGAAGAATCATTCGACATAGCAGAAATGTCCTTCTTGGGCGTTCTGGCATGCACATTGGTTGAAATAGAAGGGCGAGATCTCTTACTGGGAGCTACTACACACAAACCTTTGAAAGGAGCCATTGTAGGAGCCATTGGGGGAGTTGCGATGAGAGCCATCTCACGTATAATTTATTTTAAAAAGTTTAAAAATTAAAATTTATTAAAAATACTAATACATGTCATTTCAAGTTTATGAACCACTTTCCTTAAAAATTAATTAATAAATAAATAATATTTCCAATCATTATTTTTTTACACATCATCATCTATAATGGGCTTTAATTTCATTAAAAAAATTATGAAAAAAAATCATAATCCATATTGCTAAAGTTAGTTTTGTCTTATTGTTTTCATGGAATTGTAATTGTAGGTACAAGGCTAAAGGTTTGGTTTTCAAGCCTAAAACAAACAAAAAAAGACAAGGATTTCAAATTTTGAATTTTATGAAACACATACACACTCCAAAACATGTACCTATTCTAAAAAAAAGAATGGATATATAATGTATATAGAAATGGGTAGTTTTAAAAAAATATGGGTGCATGTTCCATAAGTATAGGAGTTTAGGTTTGAGAGCTTGTTCATAAATAGGTACCCATTTTTTTATGAAACATGTACTTGTTCCTATTGATATTTTTTTCTACTTGTGACACTTGCACTAAAAGTGGACTCATTATCTTGTTTTTACCCTAGAAGAAATCCTAACCTTTTTCCATTATCCAATTATCTATGAGCTTCCACATCACCACTTACAATGTGTGACCAGGTCTCCTCTTTGACATCAATGTGTGATAGGGACTCCTCTACTCTAATATGTAAATTAGGTTCAACAACTTCCACTCCAATTTTTGTATGTTGATCTCCTACACAATTTAAATATTTAAAAAATATAAGTTTGAATATATAACTTGGATAAATATACGCTTAGAAAGAAGACAATGGTACATAAGATATATCAAGTAAAGAAATGCCAACAATATCAACAAACTACTTGTAATGAAATATTATGCACTAGATTTCAAATGAAATTTGATTTTCGTACTTGATAGAAATGATCAAATGTGTCTAGGATCAAATAGAACTAAAACAATATATTTGTACACGAATTTCACCTTAGAGAACATGTTATCTACACCTATACACATCCTAGAACTTATGTACAATTTTAATTTAAGATGAATGTAGAACATGTACATCGTAATCTAAATTTTTTATTTATATTAAATCTAAAATTATCAAAGTTATATATACAATCCTTAGCTAGACAATGATAGAATTGAAACCTAGATGAGAAGGAAATAAATCAATTTGAACTTATGTACATAATTTACATGTATAATCCAAAAATGATATAATATTTTTATTAATTTTCTTTAGTGGATACCTCCTAAAATTGAAAAATTGAGTTTGTTCCAGTTGTTTTTGGTGGTTTAGTATATGGTGGGAAACAATATTATTTATTTATTTTAAAAGAGGACTAAACACTTTTGACTTGAAGCCATGAACCGGTGAGGCCACAAATGGGAGACCTCATCCCCAAAATAATAGTAAAAAGTAACAACCCACGTGGGGTTTGAACCTTGCAGCAAGAACAACAACAACACTTTGAAACCATCACACTATGCCAATATCAATGTGAACAATATTGTTTATCTTGTAGATGAAATAAGTATTTGTTTAAAGGAAATTGGTATTATAAAGTGCACATATGACATGTTTATTTATCACTCTCGATGTTTGAATGATAAAAGAGCTTGTACAAATTTATAGATACTAGGGGAGAGGACCCAGCATATTTCAATAGGTGTGATAGTATTTGTTTATATAATGCCCAATATTTTTATCAATATTGGACCAATAGTTGTGACTTTAAAGTTGTTAGTGTTGATGATGACTACCCATATTTAAACAAAATGTATTCCTTTGATCTAAAAAGCAACCAATCATGTGATTCCACATCAGCCCTCAATAGAACATGTTGTGAATGCACAAGTATTGGTCTCAATTTTTTCTTGGGCCTTTTTGGACGCCTTAACAAAAAGCATGCTGATGTGGCATCATATTTGATGATGTGGCCCTGAAACCTTAGTTATAAGCAGGGGACTTGCCAAGTAAGTGTTGATTTTTGTAGCTCGAAAGGTGGGATGTGGATTTTTTTTAAAGCAACTTGAGTTGGATATGCTTTAAATCACTTTAAAGCAACTCGAAGTTAGATATGCTTTAAAACAATTTGAGTTGGATTTTTAGCAACAACATGATTTTTATTCTTTAATAGAATGTTTTGAGTTTGTGAGGATAAGATAAATCCAAGAGTGATTTTATGTGTAATTAAAGCCAAAGAAAGCAAGGAAAGATTCTTTCCTTGCATGCTAAGTAAAGCAGCTAGGCTCTATAAATGTAATATTGCTGTAGCAAACTCATATTGTATTTTTGAAAGAAAAGTTTGTTGTTAGGCTGAATAGAAGATCCAACATTTGCAGGTTTTTCCCCACATTGGGGTTTCCTGGGTAAATTTGTGTTATTGTCTATTTGTGATTGGCTTCATGTTATTTTTGCTTCATTTGTTATTAGTTGTTGATTAACCTAGTTGTGTTAATTGTTATAAATCAATTTCTTTATGTGAATTTATTGTGCAATTAATCTTGTTGGGTTATAGAAATTAACATGGTATCAGAGCATTAAACTCTGAATATGAAGCCAAGATTTGTGACATAGATTTCAAGAAAAAAAAAATCATCAGATTTTCATCTCCAGTTCTTTTTGTGGCTATGGCAACCATGTTCGATAGAGGATAGGCTTGAGGGTGCATCTAACTTCTTGCAGTGGAAGGTTCAGATTACATCTGTTCTCAAGGAGAATAGGCTGTGGATCTATGCTAGTATAGAAGTGACACCACCAACAAATGATCCTGTTGCCTTAGATTCACATGAAGTCAAAGAGGCCAAGGCTCAGAGGATTATCCTGGATGGAGTAAGAGATCATTTAATTCCTCATTTATTGGGGAAAGACACTGCCAAGGAGATGTGGGATATGCTCACAAAACTTTATCAGAGCGACTATCAGAGTCGTAAGATGATGCTCAAGGACAAATTGCATAATACTAAGATGTCCAAAGGTGAGAGTGTGACCTCCTACTTGTCCAAGCTGACACAGGTTAGGGATGAGCTTGCTGCTATTGGAGAGACGATTAAAGAAGATGAGTTGGTACGTATAGCCTTGAATGGTTTTTCAAAGCACTGGGAAGTGTTTGTCAAGTGTGTTGTCGGCAGAGATCAGCTACCTGATTGGGAAAAACTTTGGGATGATTTTGTTCAGGAGGAGATCCGTGAAGGTGCTCATCGAGGAGATCAGACGAAGAAGGGTCAAGATGAAGAAAATCTTGCTCTTGCAAGCAAGGGTAAGAAGAAGTCCAATAAAGAGCAATCAGAAGGTTCTTCTTCCAAGAGTGGGAAGAAGAAAGATCTAAGCAAGATTAAATGTTTTTGCTGCCATCAGATGGGTCACTATGCCAGTCAATGTCCGAATAAGAAAAATAAGGACAATCAGAAGAAGCAATTTGCTGCTACAGCAGAGGTGGACGAGTTTGCATCACGATTTGAGAATGAGTTTTCACTCATTGCCCGCCTCTCAAGTTCAATCATTAACAGTGGTAAGGGTATATTGATGCAGCTTCTCGCCACGACGGAGTCAAAGAATGTTTCACCAAGTTGGAGGAGAAGAAGCTGGATTTCTATATTGAGCTCGAAGACAATGCCAAGTACCATGCAACTGGTATTGGCACCGTCAAGTTTCAGAGGGAGTCTGGCAAACCTTTGTTGGTGGAGGATGTGTTGTATGTCCCTAGCATGACAAAGAATTTAATCTCAGTTTCTGCCTTGGAAGACAAGGGTTACATCGTGACCTTTGAGAGGGGAAAAGTCTATATTCGTCCCAAAGATTCCAAGATTGTAAAAGTCATTGGTGTCAGGCATGGCAGCTTGTTTCGGTTACAGTTTGAGCCAGCACATGCATTGGTTAGTAGCTGTAAAGGGATAGGAGAATTGTGGCACAGGAGGATGGCTCACCTTCACTATGGAGCACTTAATATTCTTAAGGAAATAGTGATAGGGCTGCCTGAGATGAAGACATAAAAGCATGAGGTGTGCAAGGGTTGTGCTCTTGGGAAATATGCCAAGACCAGTTTTCCAAGCAGCGAAACTAGATCCGAAGGGATTTTGGATCTCGTACACTCAGATGTGTGTGGACCTATGTCAACAACATCCTTGAATGGATATGAGTATTATGTTACCTTCATTGATGATTTCTCCAGGAAGACATGGATATATTTCATGAAGAATAAAGATGAGGTCTTCAGTAGGTTCAAAGAGTTTAAGGCTCTTGTGGAGAACCAAACTGGGAAGAAGATCAAGATACTAAGGTCTGATAATGGAGGCGAGTATACCTCGAATGCCTTCAAAGATTTTTGTGCTCAGGAAGGTATCAAGAAAGAGTTGACAGTTCCATACAACCCTCAGCAGAATGGGGTTGCTGAACGAAAGAATAGAGCTATCGTTGGAGCAGCCAAGGCCATGCTTCATGATCAGGATCTTCCTTGGTTCTTATGGGTAGAAGCTTGCAATACAGCCGTGTATTTGCAGAATAGGAGTCCTCACAAAGTGTTGGGAAAATTGACTCCAGAAGAGGCGTTCACTGGTAAGAAACCAGATTTGGGGAACATTCGCATCTTTGGATGCCTTGTGTATTGTCACATTCCTATTGAGAAGAGAACCAAGTTGGAACCTACTACAGAGAAGGGTATCCTTGTTGGGTACAGTGAAACTTCTAAGGCTTATCAGGTTTATATTCCTGCTCTCAGGAAAACAGTGGTTCGCAGAGATGTGAAGTTTGAGGAAGAGAGGGCTCTTCAAAAGTCAAGTAACTTGATGAATGAGGAGGAACAAACATCCATAGTTGAGGTAGCACAAATTCCTCAAACTTCAGTCACACAAGCTGGAGAGCAGAACAAGCAGGATGATCAAATAGAGGAACAAATAATTCCTCAGCCTCAGATTCCAATTAGTGAGAAAAGGAGAAACAAGGCAGCTGAGCAAACATTAAGAGAGGCTCAAGAATATGTAGGTGATCCTCAAGATTCAGTCAAACAAAGAAGGGCTCCTAGACGTTATTCAGATTATGTGGCACTTATGAGTGAAGTAATTGAAGTAGAGCCTTCCAGCTTTCAGGAAGCATCCAAGCACCAAGTGTGGAGAGATGCCATGGTGGAAGAGTATTCTTCCATCATGAAGAACAGTGTGTGGGAGGTAGTACCAAGACCAGAAGATAAGTCTGTGGTGGGCTCGAGATGGCTGTATAAGATTAAGCATGCTGCAGATGGTAGTGTGGAAAAGTTCAAAGCCCAGTTTGTGGCTAAGGGGTTTTCTCAAAAGGAGGGAGTCGAATATGATGAGACTTTCACTCCAGTAGCCAGGTACTCATCCATAAGAGCTATCATTTCTATAGCAGCACCGATGGGTTGGAGGATTCATCAGATGGATGTAAAGACGGCCTAAGTCCTCAACGAGGTGATTGAGGAAGAGATTTACATAGAGCAACCAAAAGGGTTTGAAGCACATGAGAGGGATTCTCATGTATGCAGGTTAAAAAGAGCACTGTATGGACTCAAGCAGGCTCCCAGGGCATGGTATTCACGTATTGATAGTTACTTGCAGAGTGTGGGCTTCATCAAGAGTGAGGCAGATTCAAACTTGTACTATGTTCAGGTGAAGGGTGAACTTCTCATATTTTTGTTATATGTTGATGACCTATTTCTCACAGGGTCAGAGGAGCTCATAGCACATTACAAGCAGGATCTTGTAGGAGAGTTTGAGATGAAGGACTTGGGGTTGATGCATTACCTTTTGGGATTGGAGTTGTGGCAGAAAGAGGGAGAGATCTTCCTTGGACAAGGGAAGTACTTAATTGATATCTTGAAGTGATTCAGGATGGAAAACTGTAAGCCTATGTCAATGCCACTTGTGACCAATTGGAAGAAGATTGATGCTTCTAGATCAGAGGCAGTGGACCCTACTTTATATAGATAGTTGATAGGCTCTCTTATGTTTCTGGTCAACACCAGGCCAGACATTTGTTTTGCAGTGAACTCACTCAGTCAGTTTATGGTGGAACCTAAACGTTTGCACTAGATATCTACGAAGCATGTTTTGAGATATCTCCGAGGCACAGTTGATTATGGGTTGAAGTATGTTCAGCAGGATGGAGTGAAGCTCAAGGGGTTTACTGATGCAGATTGGGCAGGCAGTACAGCTGATCGAAAGAGCACTTCAGGGTGCAGTTTCAGTTTGGGATCAGGAGCAGTCTCTTGGTACAGTAGGAAATAGAAGTCAGTTGCACTAAGTTCTGTAGAGGCTGAGTATATGGCAGCCAGTATGGCTACATGTGAGGCTATCTGGCTTCGGAAACTTCTAGCTAGGCTCTTTAATCATGAGTTGGATCCTACAGTCATTTACTGTGATAATCAGAGTTGCATCAAACTCTCTGAGAATCTAGTGTTTCATGACAAGTCAAAGCACATTGAGATCAAGTACCACTTCATCAGAGATTGTGTGGAGAAGGGGATAGTGAAGCTCAATTACATTCCTACGGACGAACAGATAGCAGATATCTTGACGAAGGCCTTGATGAAGAGCAAGTTTGAATTCTTCAGGGACAAGTTGGGTGTGGTGCAGAACACTTTCCTCGCTAAGAGGGAGTGTTGATTTTTGTAGCTCAAAAAGTGGGATATGGATTTGCTTTAAAGCAACTCAAGATTAGATTTGCTTTAAATCAATTCGAGTTGGATTTTTAGCAACATCATATTTTGTTTTATTCTTTAAATAGAATGTTTCTGAGTTTGTGAGGATAAGATAAATCCTAGAGTGATTTTATGAGTAAATAAAGCCAAAGAAAGCAAGGAAAGATTCTTTCCTTGCACGCTAAGTAAAGCAGCTAGGCTCTTTAAATACAAGATTGCTGTAGCAAACTCACATTGTATTTTCAAAAGAAAAGTTTACTGTTAGGCTGAATAGAAGATCCAAAATTTGTAGGTTTTTCCCCGCACTGGGGTTTCCTGGGTATATCTGTGTTATTGTCTTTTTGTGTTTGGCTTTATGTTATTTTTGCTTCCGCTATTATTAGTTGTTAATTAACCCAGTTGTATTAATTGTTATAAATCAGATTTCTTTCTGTGAATTTATTATGCAATTAATTTGTCACTGGGTTATAGAAATTAACATGAGAAGCATAAACGTGTATGCAAAATAAAGATAAAATACAATAAAGGTCATCAATATCAAATGCTTATCGTTATCCACCGTACTTTCAAGCAGGAACTCTTTGAATTTCAAATAGTTAACGACAATTGCTTTGTAAACGGAAGTGGACGACGAAGGGAATGGGCCCACACCAGCCACCTAAGCGGTCAACGCTTAGAGTGTGCTGGTTAAGCCAACCCGTAATGGAGAGGTAGGTCATGATTTGGTATAAACCACATACCTTCCAAACAATGAATAAAATGGTGAAGTTGCATAAAAAACAAAGAGAGGGCGGCTTAACGAGGTAAGGGGTTGCAAAGTAAAGTAGATTTGAAGAGGAAGACTAACACCATATAGAGATTGGAAATGTTTGTTTCATGAATGATATTGGGAAAAGAAATTTTGAATTGTTTTAAAATCTTTATTGTGTAGAAATATAAATGCTAATTCAATCTTGATTGACAAGTGTAATTGCAAATTCAAGTGTTTGGAGAGCATTGCTTTTGTAATTGCAAGATTGTGCAACTTTGTAATATGAGAGATTGAATGAAAGAGTGTTTGTTGTTGCAAGTAATCTGGCAGAGTATTGTTGTTGATTATTGTGAGTTTTGAACAACAGGAGGGGAGTACCCTCCTGCATTAAATTTTCTATAGTTGGCCATATATTTTATTTTTGGTGGATTTGAATTTTTTTGCACACTTTTTTCTCTGACCACAACATTTATCACATGTCAACACTTTATTGGTGGCATTTATAAATTCCATCCCATACTCTCTTTGGCTATCGTAGATCTCTCACCGACTACTATAGTTCTCCCATCGACCATCCTTTCTATCATCATTTTTTTTGTAAGATCCTGTCAGGTTCCGATGAGCCCCTCCCCTTCACCCACAGTCTCATCGTATACTGAGGGATTCGTCGTGGAGGAGCAACGCACCACCAAGCAACTTCCGCCGCTGCCAATTATCGCTGCCCCACTACTGCTCAAGGCGGTGGGCCTTTTTTTCTACCCCCAATGCACCTGGGCACATTGCTAACCAAGGGATAAGCCTATCGAGTGCTTAATTTTTTTGCCAATTTAGCCTACACATGCCCAAATTGGACCTTTTTTTCAACTGAGCATAACTTTTCACCAGGGTATTGAAATTTCACAATTGAGATATTGACGAAAAGATGGATTCGTGTACTTTGTAGTGGAAGAAATCATTTTTCCAACTAAAGTAAGTTCTTTTGGACTCCCAAGCTCGTATCTTTTCACTAGATTGTCATATTTTGGAGATTCCAATGACATTGCGAAGGCAATAAAGAAATCTATAATTCTATGCATGCACTTTTTTCAAATTCAATACTAGGTACAATCCATTGATTTTTTGCAATTTGTGGCATTTTCTTGACTACTTGGACATACTGCTATTTGGATAATGTCAATTTGATTGGGGAGGCTTCATTTTCAATTGAGAATCATATTTTGGGAGTTTCACATCAATTTCTATCAAATATTTTTCCTTTTGTTTGATTTGTGTTTGTGGCTCCAATGACAAAATTAAGATTTGGGGTTGTTACTCCTCATTATTATCACACATGGAAGGTGAGGATACATAGATTGATTTGGTCTACGGGATTATGGTATACCTTGAGTGAGGAACAACCTAATTTTCCTAGGGAATATGAGAGATTTGCACATTGAAACAAATGTGATGAGACGATGGACTTGATTGCACTACATGTTTTTGACTCCTTATTCTTCTACATTGAGGAGTGTACTACACTAAGACAAGTATGGGATAAATATAAGGATCTCTTTGGTTCTGTTAATGATGTAAGAGCTTTACAAATAGAAGTAGAATTGACATCTCTTTCTACCAATTCATTTCCTACTATTGAGGATTATTTGGTGAAGTTCAAGTCTTTGTGATCTTAATTAGCAGAATGTGGGAAAGAGAAAATTGATAAGGAATGTATATTTCTAGCTTTGTCTAAATTGAAAGGTGTGCTTTCATATTTTACCACTTCCTTTTATTCCACTATGGATGGGTTAGGTGATAGATTTGTCATTCCTTCATTTGAGACCTTTTGTGAGAGATTGACTAGGGAACAATTAAAACTTAGCCAAAATGATGTCACTTCTAAGTCTCATGCATTGATAGCCACACCACCTAAGCGGAAAGGAAACAAAGAAAACAAGCCTAAGACAAAATTTAATGAGACTTCCACCACCTCTTCTAAAGAGGATAAATATAAGAAGAAACCCACATGTACCTTTCGCAAAGGGATTGGGAATAGTGAACAAGCTTTTTATAAGAAGGAAATCCATGATTTGAAACAACTCCTTAAAGATCACAATATTTTAGTTCCTTCATCTTCTAGTTCACCTCCGTCTACCACACATGAGGATACTCCACACAAAGGGGATACAAGAACTACTTCTAGAGATTCTAGAGGCAAGGGCCATGCATTGATTGCCACTTATGTTGATAGACCTAATAGATGGATTATTGGTTTGAGGGATTCATAACATATTGCTTTTTCTTTTGATCACATTATTCCAAGGCCACTTAGAGCATCATACTTCGATAGGATCTTGACTGCAAATAATGAGTTTATTCGTGTTGTTGGTATGGGAGATGTTGAATTGGGTACAAGGTCAATGCATAATGTTCTTTATATTCCTAAGATGGTTCATAATCCTCTTTTAGTTTATCAAATTACATAGATAGGCAATACAATTGAGTTCACATCTGATTCAGTTTTCATTCATAAGGAGACAAGAGAACTTATTGTTATGGGTTGGGTTGATTGTTAGTCTAAGGTGTAAACCTTCTCCCACTTCTATCACAATGATGATCCTTATGTTCCTCAAACTCCTTCTTCTAGTGTAGGTAGTAATTCAATCAATGGTTGTGGTGGCTAGTTGAACCTAGCTCTTCTTCCTCAGCCATGTGATGTGATTCCATCATCTCTTGCTTCATCAGAGTTTACAATTGATTCCAAGACTTCAGCAAAGAAGGATATATTCTATTTTTTATATTTGTGGTTGTAGTATGGCTTTGTTTTCGATATTACAGATTTGGTTTTTCATTCTTCTTCTACAGGTTTGGAGGACATGCTTGAGGGGGTAACTATCCTTTTTACAGATTCTTCTTTGGAGGACATTCTTGACTCTCCTCTGTTGCAAGTATGAGTAAGTTTGGTGGTTTTTTCATTAATGTCAACATAGTACAGGATGTTGCACAGAAAGAAATCAAGTGTTGATGGTTGTGCATGTATAGTTGAGATGTTGTGAGTACATGGAGCTATCTTTATGGTGTTGCAAGTGTGATGATATGATGAGTTACCAAGTGTTTTTGAGAAATTGTGAAACAAAGAATTGTGTGTGTTCAGAATGTGCTCTGATTTGTGTTCCACATTTCTTCCAAGTTGATACTATGGTTGTGTCTATCTGAAGTGTTGTTTATGGGAACTATTGGTGATATATCCTAGACTAGAGCTTCTTGTTTGGTGGAGAGTGAAAGTTGTGTTCACCAGTGTGTGAACTAGTTTGACAGAGTTGTTTTTCTATGACTAGGAGAAATGTTACTACTCTGCAGTCCTCCGCTAGTTTTTTTCAGGTCTTGTAGATCTGGAAGATGTCTTGTAATGATGTTATCTATGTTATGGAAAAGGTTTTCATGGTTTAATGCTCTGGAAGATGAGTTTTAGAGTTCCTATTGTTAGAATCCAAGATCACCTGCATGCAAATGAATACCTGTCACATGCAAAAGACATGCAGAACCAAAGAAGATGTTCTGTAAAACCTCTCTGTAAAAATGCATTAAGAGAATCAATTATTACAATGTGATCAATCCTTATGAAGGAGATCACAAAACCCTAAAAGGGAAACCCTAAATGAAACCCTAGTGTGCACACTTATTAATTAATAATTAATTATTAATGTGCCTAAGTTTAGCTTAAGTAATAAAGAGGAATAAGTGACTTAATTAATTAATCAATGTGATGTAATTAATTAAGCATAATAACTTATTACTCTAACACCCCCCCTTAAGATGAACTTAGGAAGAAGCTAAAACACTAGAATAAGATGCATGGAAGCAAAGATGGGTCCCGGCAACGAGGCCTGATCAGGTACCCATTTACAATGCAAGAATGGAGTAGAGAAGGAAAAACCCAATGGGACAAAACCCCCCTACAATGAGATTACATGCTGCAAAGAAGCACTGGAAGAACTCTGTAGAGTAACACTGGAACTTGATATAGGCAAGCAAGGAAATATGCTTCTGTATACTACTGAAACCGGATGAGAGTCACTGATTGACTCAAGGAATCATGATTAAAGCAACAGAAAACCCGATGCCACGGAACACTCGAAAACTCCAAACTGGAACAACTCTGGAATCTATGATGCAACAAGTGATTATTAAAAGATGTATTACTAAAAAATGAAGTGCAAAGATGCAAAATGCACTCTCCCAACTGCCAAAATGTCCAAGTAATCGCCAAACAACCCATCGGGCCAAATCTGGACTAATTGAAAAACCTATGACAGATACAAAAAAATTGCATGGACAGCAACCTAGATCTCCTCAATACCTTTCCGATGCTTCAAACGAGGCGAAAAACGGAGATCGTGGCAAAAAGTTATGAGCTTGGAAGCATAAAAATTACATCTGACTTCAAACAGTAATAAATTCATGAAAACAGTAAAATACTGAAAAATAAACAGCACTACTGGAAAGTGCTCGGAACCAGCTTTCCGGTGATATCTCGTTTGCCCAATTTTGATACCGTATGCCCAAGTTATGGCCAAAAGAAAAAAACTGCTTCTTTAGGGCAAACTAGGGTTAGGAGGGGGCATAGAGAGCCGGCCGTACGCTGACGTCATGCTGACGTCATCAGTTCACGAGCTTAAATTTGACGGTCGTCTGGCCGTCAGGGCAAAAAATCGCCCCCCCTGCAAAATGAAAAATTTTTGGGCCCTTGGTCTTGCATGTGACCGCGGGCTGGTGGAGCAAGGGTCTGGTGTAGGGGCAGAGCCCCTGGTTCTGCATGTGGTCCTGCGCTGGTGAGAAACGCCGGGGGCTGGATCTGGGCATCTGTTTCCCATATGACCGCCGGCTGCAGAGAATAAGCCCTCAGGGGCTGGCGGAGGGCCCGACGGCGGATCGGTGGAAGAGAGGGCCGGTGGCGGCGGCCGCCCGGCCGGCGGAACCCTTCTAAACTGGGCGCGCAAAACAATGAGGAATTTCGACCATTTTTTCATGATTTTTGAGATTTTTTTGCCTCGATCTGCGTGTTGGGGAGGCCGTACGGCCCCCCAGACAAAAAAAATTTGCCTCCCGGACCAACTTCACCAAAATCGACGAGGCCTAGGGTTTTGGGACAACGCGATGGCGACGTCCGTTTGAGCCCATTGTGAGCCAAAAAATAGGCTACCCCCAGATCTTGCAGAAAAGATGCCTGTGGAAACCCTTGCACCCGAAACTCACGAAGAGGCCATATCTTCAGATCACGAACAAGCAGCTGCAGGTCTGGAGCTCTGATACCATGTTAGAATCCAAGATCACCTGCATGCAAATGAATACCTGTCACATGCAAAAGACATGCAGAACCAAAGAAGATGTTCTGTAAACCTCTCAGTAAAAATGCATTAAGAGAATCAATTATTACAATGTGATCAATCCTTATGAAGGAGATCAAGAAACCCTAAAAGGGAAACCCTAAATGAAACCCTAGTGTGCACACTTAATAATTAATAATTAATTATTAATGTGCCTAAGTTTAGCTTAAGTAATAAAGAGGAATAAGTGACTTAATTAATTAATCAATGTGATGTAATTAATTAAGCATAATAACTTATTACTCTAACACCTATGTGTGTCTGTACAGTCCAAATGGATTGATGTAAAGTATTATGTGTATGAAGGTTGTTGTATTTGTTGTGGATGATTCTAAAGGTATCTGAGATGTGTTCCAGTGTATGGTGAAGCATGTTGTGCATTTTACATGTTATTTTCTTGTTGCGAAAGTGTGTACTTCAAATTTCATTTGTGTTTTCATTAGGTTTTTCTGACCTGGTGTTTACACTTCATGTGAAGGATTAAGTATCAATTGAGGAAGCATGTGATTGATCCAAGACATTATTTTGGGTCTTGGTTAAGTGTTGGTTTGGTCCAATCTCATTTCTTTCCACCACAAGAATGTTGAGTTTCTGACATAATTTGAATTTATGAAATGAAGAATTTGTAGCTGACCTTGGAGAAAGTTTCTAAGGTTGAAGAAGGTATAAATATAAGTTGAGATGTTATGGATTGATATTGTCAACTAGCAATCTTGACCTACTCTAAACCATGCAAAATTAGATGCAAAAAGAAAGGAAAGAACACTGACACCTCACGATTAGCCTAGTTGAATTCAAAACAAAATAAAGATAAAAAAGAAGTCGATTATACCTTGTCTTGAATTGATCCTTTGGTTGGACCTTGATGGTTGATTTTGTGTGCTCCCTTTGATGGAAAGATGCTAAAGTAGATTCAAAACGATGTATGCAATATGAGGGTTCAAATGAGCAAAGTGGGTAGTTGAATGGATGGAGGCACGTGCAAAGGATTAAGCTTGAATGTGAGCAACAATGGTGGATGAAGGTTGAGCTTGAGATGAGATGATTTTTTTGAAAGCTTGTTGAGAATGCAAGTGTGTTGAATGAAAAGTGATAATTGAATTATAATGAAATAAATTTCTTTCATTTTTATGGAGAGGAACCCTAAAAATAATGGACGGTTGAGATCTTGCCACCATGGGGCAAGATGTAGGGCTATGGTGAGTTGAGGACTCACAAGCCCTCACATCTTTCCATGTGGTAGATGATGTGTCACAAGGAAACATGAGGTGGAGAGGGTACAAATTATGTGGAGGTACTTGCAAGTACCTTGGAAAAGGGATGATGTGACCTTTCAATGATCACATGGGGAAGAGGAGAATCTTGGAAAGATAAAAGTGAATTTAAAATTCACATGATTGGGGAATTTTGTGGATAAGACAAGGTTCCAAAGGGAGAGGTGGAAAGTAC
Source organism: Sequoia sempervirens (assembly GCA_007258455.2). Lineage (NCBI taxonomy): Eukaryota > Viridiplantae > Streptophyta > Pinopsida > Cupressales > Cupressaceae > Sequoia > Sequoia sempervirens. Next base: position 1,144,009,840 of record VDFB02271358.1, read on the forward strand.
CTTGGAAAAGATAAGGTGCCTGAAAAGGTAAGTTCTTACCCACATGTGACCTGATGTGACAAGTCAAAGATTCTAGAAGATTTTGGCACATGTGATGTGACAAGTCAAAGGTTATAGAACTTGCATGGGTAAGAGAAGATTCCTTAGAGGAATAAAAGTGAATTAAAAATTCACATGGGAAAGAGAGGAGCCTTGGATAAATAAAAAGGAACTAAAAATTCCTTAGGGGATGGGGAGTTTTGACCAAGGTATTGATTAGACTTAACTGATCAGTGATTAGAAGATAATTAGTGGTTAATGAAGATTAGAAGCCAACTTGCAAAAGTTGGAGGATGTGGCATGTCCTAATCAAGAATTAGGCATGTGCACATCCTTATGATGAGATTAGAGGGTTGATTAAGATTAAGAAAAAGATGTGACATGTGATGAATTAAATAAATGTCATATTTGTTTAATTCATTTGATGAAAGGGGGATTAAAGGGGTGAGGTATTTAATTATTAACTGAATATCTTAGGTATTTAGAGGAATTTAAGGATATTAATAAGATAATAGCAATATTACCTAATTAATGTGAATAAGGGATAAATTTGGACTAATGTAAGTGTCCAAATTTAGGTGTCTACATTTTTCCCCTCTTTGAGATGCTGTTATGAAGTAGCATCATTTCAAAGAATATTAAAATATAGAACTCGAAAGAAGATGGTTATATTGGAAAAGATGCCCCAGTCATCAAAGGGATGACTAGGAAGAAGGAAATGATGTAGGTGAAGATGAAGATTAGGGATTGAGGATGCCCCTCAAGAGGACATGTAGGTTCAAGAGAACACGGGTGTTCTCTCAAAATGAATGATGTGATGCGAGAGGAGATGAGGAAGATGATACAAAGGGATGGATGAGAGAGGATGATAAGCGATAAGAGATGATGAGAAGCACAAATGGATTTAAGGACGAAAGATGAGGTTGCTCTAGTTAAACTACAAATCAAAATGGGTTGAGGATGGATGGAGTGTTGTCGATGAGGGAATGATATATCCTAAAACAAGACGAGGATAGGGAAGGATACATCCCAATGAGTGGTATTGATGAGGGAAGGATACATCCCAAAACACCACTAAAGGATAGGGAAGGATACATCTCGATGATGAGGATGAAAGTTTTGTTGATGACAGAAGGATACATCCTGAAACAACACCAAGGATAGGGAAGGATACATCTCGAAGATGATGACAATGGTGATGATTGGATCAAGGCTTTTAGTAAGGCTAGGAACAAGACCAAGGATGTGATTAGATGATTTGTGCGAGATTGAATGAAGGCGGATTATATTGGGATGCGAGATGGATGAAAGGAATAAAAATGATGGGGGACAAGATGCGTAGAATAACTAATCTATATTATTCTAAGAATATTGAAGAGATGATGATAAGAGATTAGATGGATAGGGGGGAGATTGATGAAGGATGAATGGATGGGGAGGGATTTGGATAGATGAGAGGATGAAATGGGAGATGAAATGCAATCCTAAAGCAATTTTCCATTTTCGGAGCACTGATTTTTGCTATAGAATAAGACACAAGATGCTAGGGTATGAAGAACCAAGTCCTATTCATGTCTAATGCATAAAACAAAAACAACAGAGAAGAAGGATATCCCAACACCCCAAATTCGCAAAGACCTTGGTCGGGCCAGGCATTGGGATAACCATAAGCACACAAGGATGCCCCAGCGTAACACAAGACCTCAGGGATCTTGGTGGGTACTACGTGGGACAACTGAGAAGACAACAATAAAGAAAAGATCAAGATATGCCCCTATGTTTACTAGTTAAAGCACACCATGATATGATTGATCAAGGTGACCATGACAAGTGATGATAGGGGGCTCAAATGATAAACAAAATCCAAAAGCATCAAAAGATCATAATCAATTTCAAACATCATTTGCCATAGGATCAAGGGGGTGGATGGGATTAATGAGGTCTATTAGGAAGAATGCATCATGTTGAGATTGATGATGGATACTAAACTAAAAGATCGATATGATGTGAGATATTCAAAATCGATTGGATTTGATGATACAAGTCTATCTTGTTTGTTAAGAACCAGCTAGATAAGGGCAAGCTTGAAGTCACACCATAAGGTAGACAAGGCATGAGACAAAAGACTGACACATCTTAGTTACCTAGGGGCTCGGGGGCCGATCAAAGATTAGCCTTGCCTACATGGAAGTGCAGAGCCCTCGTAGTTCAATAAAAGGATGACGATGGACCATGGATAAAATTGGAAAGAGGATGATGGAGACCTCGATGGATGATAAAGATAGGATGGAAAAAAGGAGCAAGAGGAAGATGAAGAATGATGATAGATTGAACAAAAGCAAAGACTGATGATAGACGATAAATGAGCCTCGGGGCCAGATCAAATGATCGACCTTTCCTACGTGAAAGTGCAGGGGCAACATAGTTCGACAAAAGGGCCAGAGACAAATGACGAATAAGGGACAATGAGATATCCCTGATAAGTGGATAAGAAGATGGGACCGAAATGATAAGATAAGACAAACCTATTGGATTGGATAGGATGATAGCAATCACACAAAGCTTAGGGATAGGATAGTTATCTGAATCATCAAAAGATGAATTGGGAGGATGATATGATGGATAGATTAGTGATGATAAGTGATAGGAGATTGGAATGATGTGAAAAAGAAGTAGAAGTGATGGTGATAAGATAGATGACATTGGATTGCATGGGGAGAGGCTTATAGTTGGATACCAATGACAAGGGATTATGAGATGGGATGAGGATAGAGATAAATGGATAGTGAGATAAGGATGGGGGGATGGTAGGGATATTATGATAGATGGATAGGAAGATAGGGATGGGGAGACATAAGTAATTTCTATGATAAATGGATAGGAAGATAAGGATAGGGAGATGAAAGGGATGGATGAATCAATGAAGGGTGTCTGCAAGGACTATGTCACAAAGGAAGTAGATGCCCCCACTCTAGATATGGCATGTATAATGAGGCATGAGGGATGGCAAGTAGAAAAATAGGCTAATAAAGGAGTGAGATGGATATGGATAGGATGCATGGATAAGGAAGGAAAATTAATGGTAACATGACGGGTGGAAAAGGAAGGTAGACAAATGCAAATAAGGATGAGGATAGTGTGCGAATGAGGTGAATGTATGCCAAGAGGTGTCCAAAGCATCTTTGTATGTTTGGCCCTATCTATATCAAGATCACAAGGAGGATGGAGGGATTGGGTTAAATGGGATATGACAGGTAGGATGTGTAAAATAGGTTTGATGGAGGAGATGAATGAAGAGGATGTATAGTAGGAAGATGGGTGCATAGTTGGAAGCATAGCAAGAAGCATAGCGGATGGAGGGAATGCATATCAAGAAGTTTTCCCCAAGTGTGGAAAAGGATGGATGAGGAGGGGGGTTACACATGATTCCTATTTGCTAGGTTTTCATCATGGTACTTATCCAAGGCACTTGTTTGCCAAGTTTTCACCATTGGACGAATTATTTCTCCTTACTTTTTATTTATTTATTTATTTATTTTTTGAATTTTTTGGATAGAAGGTGGATGGAGATGGATAAAGGTAGGGATATGGATAAGTGGATTTAGAATACATGCAATGAGGACATGGATGAAGGACTCAAGCATCAAATTCCAGTCGAGGTATTAAGAGCCCATATTTAAAGCGACTCTTGGATGTTGGTACAACCTTATTAGGATAAATGGATTAAGGGGATTTGATAGGGGAGATATGCAAGATAATGGATGGGATGTTCGAAAGTATATGGATGGAATGATGGGGTGGATGTGTGATGGGGAGATGTGTTTAGGACCAACATTGGCACATGTGGTGGTGGATGTGAAAAGATAGGAGGATTAATGGATGGAGAATGTGGGGATAATGGACGAGATAGGATAGTGAATTTAGGGACATAAGGACCCAAAACAGATTTAGGAGAAGGTGGATGAAAATGATTAGCTTTTGGATTAACAACTTTGGATGTTGTTATAGATTTTTCATTTGAAGGCATTGCATCTTTTTTCTTTGGGATCCACATGGTTTTGACTTTTGCTTTGGTGGGCCTTTGTGTGGCTGATGGGTTTGATTTTGATTGTGGATTTTATTTTTCTTTTCTTCACCATGTATTTTAGAGGGGACATGGGGAGCTTTGGATTTATGTGAATGTTTGGATTTATGCATTTTTACTTTAGCATCCAAAGTGCTTTTGATAGCAATGGGATGGGTGCGAGGAGATGGATGACATGGAGAAATGGAGGTAGGATTATGAGGATTACGTGTAGATGGAGGATGTGTAGGTATGTGCCTTTGTTGTTCCTGATTAGGGGACATGAGAGTGGGATTTTTATGATGGGTGACATGGAAGGGTGATGGATGGATGAAAGGATGAATAGGACGAGATGGAGGAGGTAATTTTGGGATATAAGGGTCCAAAATAGACGTAGTGGGTGGAGGGACATAAGGACCCAAAATGGATGGAGCAGATGAGGGAGGAATATGGATGGTTGTTTTGAGGTGATACAATGGAGGAGGGATGGAAACAAATGATCTGGTGGAGCGATGGGAAGAGCCTATATTGCTTTTGGAAGAGGCTCATTTAGGATGTGTAGAGGTTGTACCAACATCTTTAAATTTGTAAGTCTTGAGAAATATATCCAAGACCTTGCATACAGATTTGTTCTTTGGCTTGGATGGGCTCTAAAATACCTTGCTCATGAAGGCTTAAGCCTTTAACTTGATAATTCATGCTCTTAAGCATTTGATCAATGACAAGATTTCTATTATTCTGGAAGAACGATGCAAGTCCATTATTAGGAGGAGGATGATGGGTGGTATATATGATTTGTTTTTCTTGTGCAAGGAGACCACCATGCTATAAAAGCGGTGAGGGGATAGTAGGTTTAGGTGATGATGGAGGATCATGAGATGAAGATGAGGGGATAGCAACATCTGGATGGGTGGTATTAGGAGAGGAATTAGATGATATGATAGGGTCTAGATTTGTGGTAGCGAGTGATAAGGGCTCATGCAATGGAGATGGAGATAAGGGCTCATGAGATGGAGCGGTGGAATATTCAATGCCAAGGGAATCATGAGATGGAGTGGATGGAGGACTGTGATCTTGAGTAGGACTAGGTGGGTCGACATGATCTTGATGTGGAAAAGGGGATATGCTAGCATGCTTTGGATCAGGCTCTTGGTATGACTCCTCTTGTGTGGGTGGCATGATGATGGAGTGTTGGAGGGACTCATCAAATAAGGGAGATGGAAGGATGGGAGATTCATGGCATTCATGGGAATGAATTTTAGTGATACTAGGAGTGGGAAGAGTGGATTGGATTTGGGTGTCTTCGATGGATTGGGTGGATCTAGGAGTAGGAGGTGGTGATGGGGTTTGGTTATCTTTGATGGGTTTGATAGCTCTCAGAGTAGGAGGAATGCATTGGATTTGGTTATCTTTGATGAGTTCAACGACTCTCAGAGTAGGAGATGAGAATTCAATGGATTTGGTGGGTGTGATGGTTTCAATGGTTTGAGTAGTGCTAGGGGTGGTAACATCAAGGATAGGTGTGGTGCAAAGAAGGGTCTCATCACTAGTGATTGTGGATGATGGATTGGGATAGCATGGTTCCACGAATTCATGATGTGGAGTTGGGGATATCTTATTTATCATAAGTCCTTGGAGAACTTATGGAGTGAGGAACTTGCATACTCTAGGCTAAGATGGCATGACAAGAATAGATGAAGGATTAGGGATTGGTGGAGGACTAGGATTGTTAGATGGAGGAATGGGATTGGATATAGGACTAGGAGTAGATGGAGGATTAGGATTGGATGGAGGGTTAAGGTAGGGATATTGGAGTGGTGAATTAGGATAGGGGTACATGGACTACGGATTAGGAAAAGAGGATGTAGGTGGTAGATTGTAACAGAGGTATTGGGATGGTGGATTAGGAAAGGAAGATTGATATGGTGGATTGATGTAAGAGGAAGTAGATGGTGAATTAAGATTGAGATATTGGGATGGTGGATTGTAGTAAGGGTGTTGGGATGGTGGATTAGGAGGGGAAGATTGGTAAGGAGGATTAGGATAGGGGGACATGGATGGGGGATTGTAATAGGAGTATTGGGATGGTAGATTAGGATAAGAGGACATGGGTGTTGGATAAGAGGATGATGTAGATGAAGGATATGACAAATATGCGGACAGGGAAGGTACTAGATATCCCTTGTCAAAGGTAGCATAAGGAGTGTGATTAGGCATGGACGATGACACAACTGGATAGCTCAGAGGAGTAATTGGATTTTGGAAAGTAGGTGGCAAAATCTTACTAGCAATGATGGCCTCAAGGGGATCTATTTTGTATACTTCTGAATCTACAAGACTTTTGTTATCATCATCGACATAATTAGGGTTTCCCTAGACTACTATTGGTGAAGGATAAGGATTCATGATGATGAAAGGATAAATAGGATGGATCAAATATTTTGTATGGAGACTAACTAAAGCTCAAATCGGGATTTAGGTCAAGCTCAGATCGGGATTGGATTAAAGCTCAGATTAGGATGATTGGATGATGCAATGGGATTGATTTTGATGATATGAGTTGATTATCAAAGGATTATTATGACATCAAATCTACCTCGAGATGGAATTAGATTGATTGGGTCAAAAATGATTGGATAGGGATATGATTGGATTGGATTGGATAAGATCGATTGATGATTGATAAGATCAAATAATGGACCAAATAAGATTATGGAAGGGATTCTAAGCCAAGTTCAGAGATTATGCTAGGTGACTTAGGGTACTGATTGATTGGATTAAAGGATAAATGGGATTGTGACACTGAATCCACTTTGAGATTGAAAGTGGATTGATTGGTTCAATGATGATGGTTAACTTAGGATGGATGACATCCTAAGTAGATGTTGATGATGACGATCAATTCAGGCACTTAGGTCAATTCAGATAATAACCTAAAACGAAGTTCAGGGGATTTGGATGGGGAAAATGATGATCTGTTTGGGGAAACAGATGATAGAAATGGACAAACAACTGCTCAAAATGAGAGAAGAGGTTTGGAATAGATGAAAGATTACTCAGAATGAATAAATGGTTGATTGAGAGGGATGAACGACTGCTAAGAATGGATGAACGACTCTCAGAATGAGGAGATGGAAGCTAAAAATGGATGGATGAGTGCTCAGAACGGATGAATGACTCTTGGAACAAGGGGATGAAGATTCAAAACTAATGAACAAGTACTGAGAATGAGTGAACGAGTGCTCGAAACGGATGAATGAGTACTCAAAATGAGTAAATGATTGATCGAAATGATTGAACGAGAGATTGAAATGATAGAAGGTTCGGAATGGATGAACGTTTACTTAGAAAAATTGCTCGAAATAGATGAATAATTACATGAAATGAGAGAAGGAGGTTCGAAATAGATGAACGATTGGTCAAAAAAAAGAAATGATTGTTCAGAAGGGATGAACACTCAAAATAGAAAACTAACTCTTAGAACAAGGAGATAGATTAGGATGATTTGATGATGCGATGGGATTGATTTTGATGGTTGGATTTGATTACCAAAGGATGATCTTGACACCGAACTTGCTTCGAGATGGAAGTAGATTGATTGGGTCGAAAATGATTGGATAGGGATGAGGTTGGATTAGATCGGATAAGATCGATTAATGAAACAATTGATAGGATAAAATGATGGATTGGATAGGGTGATGGAAGGGATTCTAAACCTTTTTTAGAGATTACCCTAGGTGAGTTAGAATGTTGATTGATCAGATTAAACGATAGAGAGATGATTACAGCATAGAATCCACCTTGAGATTGAAAGTAGATTGATTAGGCCGACGATGATGACTAACGTAGGACGGATGAAAATCCTAAGAAGCTATGGATGATGACGATCAAATTAAGATACCTAGATCAATTTTGCTAACTACTTCAAATGAAATTCAGAGGATTTGGATTGAGAAAATGATAAGGGATATGACCTAGAGATGCTTCCAAATGATATACCTATATGATTCGAATGATGAATGGATGACCTTGGGAGAATGTAGATGGACCAAAGCTCAGATTGGGATTGGATCAGAGGACATGATAGGATTGATTCTAAACCAATTTTAGGGGTTTTAACTAGATGACGCAAGGTGTTGACAATCAGATTTTTACCAGATTTGGTAGTTTTCAAAAATTGTCAAATTTTGCCATTTTAGGAAACTTCACGTACATACCTTTGAGAGTCCAATTTTTTCCCAAAAAAACCCAAAACTAAGATAGGATGAATTTCCAACTAACATCCCAAATCTAAGACATTCATTTCGAGTTATTAACGAAAAATATTTTTCAAAAACTAAAAAAACACTAAATTGCGATTTTGAGGGTCAAGATGAAAGTTTGGAACCCCAAAAATGTGTCAAAATGAGGTCCAAGGTCGGTTGGGAATCCACATGCCACCTTATAATGCCACCACCCATAAAATTTCAACCCAATCGAACACCCGAGTCAAAAGTTATGGCTTCTAGAAGTTTTGACATAAAAATCAAAACCCTCAAAACGAAGTCTAGATGAGGGATGGATTATTTGATGATAGATATGGACTCTGATGATGTTCTAAGAAGCACTTATGTGGTTTGGTGAATGAAATGATAACTTATGAAAAATCTTGATGATGGGCAAATGGGTGCTCAAAATGATTGAACATAGGGTGAAAAATGTCGTTTAGAGGGCAGGTTCGCCCAAGTTAGGGAAAGTACGCCCCTCCAAGGGTAGGTCGACCCAATTGAAAGGGGTAGGTCTACCTATCCAAGGGCAGGTCTACCCATCCAAGGGAAGGTCCGCCCATCCAAGGGTAGGTCCACTTATTCAGTGAAAATGGGAAAAAAAAAGTTGTTTGGGGCAGGTACACCTATTCAAGGGAAGGTCTACCCAACTACAAGGGACAGGTTTTCCTATCCAAGGGTAGGTCCGCCTATCTAAGGACAGGTCCACCTATTCAGTGAAAAAGAGGAAAAAACAACTGTTTGGGGTAGGTATGCCTATTCAAGGGTAGGTCCACCCATCCAAGGGAAGGTCCGCTCAACTGTAAGGGGCAGGTCCGCCTATTCAAGGGTAGGTAGACTGCTTGTTTGACAAAAAGTTAGGAAAATCTGACAAAAATAGGCTGAAAAAGGGACTAAGACAGAGGGCAGGTTAGCCCCTAGTAGGGTAGGTCTGCCCCTTTGCGAGGGAATTTCTACCCCTCTGCACAAATCTGAACTTGATTTTTCACAAAAACAACTATGGCAAAGGACCCAAAACACAACAAACAACAATCAGAGTATAATGATGACTTGTATGAATAGAAAATCACTAGTTTTGCACAAAGAAAACATTCTAGACAGCATGATCTTAAGATTAGTAAAATGGGCATGGCCAAAAAAGTCCTCTGTCTAGATAAACAAGGTGGCTAGGGAGTCCTCGATATACACCTGGTACGTGAGGCCCAAACCGTGAACACTAGCCCGTCACAAGAGTGAGTCAGGAACCTTAGCGAGATACTAAAGGCTCAGACCAACTCTTCACATCATCCCAATGCTTTTCCAATAATGACATGGCTATATTGGGGTATTGCTTTGGCCTCCCCCATTTGTATACCCCATCGGTATGCATGGTTGGGATCGTCCCTTGGGGTGATGAAATCCCCAAGCATGTCCCAAAAAAAACAAAAAAGATGACTCAAGGACTTGGTAAGCTACAATTTCTCATCACCCAGGGTCACTAAACAATGCAAGGGGATTGGATACGTCAATAGTCTACCACAATCACATCACACAATGTAAATTTGACCCCTCCTAGTTAAGCTATGTGCCTAAATTAACAAAAAAAGATAAGAAAACGACTAATAAAAGTTTCAAAATGAATCGCCCTGCAAGAAACTTGTTAGTAATTTTTTTTTCTCCACCAAATGCTCATCAAACTGTTGCACAGACACAAACAACACATGTTAGGAGGTCAGAAGTACTCAAAATGGTAGAAAATAGTGCTTAAAATGCAGTTTTTACCTTCTAAAAAATGTTGTTTTGGGCGGGTGCACCCCTCTATTTTGGGCAAGTCTGCCCCTTGGTGGGTAGGTCCACCCCTCTATGGGTAGGTCTGCCCCTTGGAAAGGGCAGGTCCACCCCTCTGCTAAAAGTTAGAAAAACTTGTTTCCAGGCTCTGTAAGGGCAGGTCCACCTCTGTAAGGGCATGTCCGCCCCTCTGAGGGTAGGTCCACCTATCTATGGGTAGGTTTGCCTGTTTGTGGGCAGGTCTGCCTCTCTACAAGGGAAAATCTACCTCTCTACAACCTGAATCTTCAAACGGTGAAACAACAGAAAACTTGAGAGTAAGAGACTCGTTTGTGGGTCCCACCGGGCATGCTAGAAATGTGAACCAGTGATCTTGACCTACTCTAAATGATGCTAAACGAAATGCAAAAAGAAAGGAAAGAACGCCAAAACCTCATGATTGGCCTAGTTGGATTCAAAACAAAATAAAGACAACAAAAATAAGTTGATTATACCTTTTCTTGAATCGATCCTTTGGTTGGCCCTTGACGGTTCATTTTGTGTGCTCCCTTTGATGGAAAGATGCTAAAGTGGATTCAAAATGATGTATGCCATATGAGGGTTCAAATGAGCAAAGTGGGTAGTTGAGTGGATGGAGGCAAGTTCAAAGGATGAAGCTTGAATGTGAGCAACAATGGTGGATGAAGGTTGAGCTTGAGATGAGATGAAGTTGTTGAAAAATTGTTGAGAGAATGCAAGTGTGTTGAATGAAAAGTGATAATCGAACCAGAATGAAATAAATTTCTTTCATTTTTATGGAGAGGAATCCTAAAAAGAATGGACGGTTGAGATCTTGCCACCATGGGGCAAGATGTAGGGCTATGGTGAGTTGAGGACTCACAAGTTCTCACATCTTGCCATGTGGCAGATGATGTGTCACAAAGACACATGAGGTGGAGAGGGTACAAATTATGTGGAGGTACTTTCAAGTACCTTGGAAAAGGGATGATGTGCCCTCTCAATGATCACATGGGGAAGAGGAGAATCTTGGAAAGATAAAAGTGAATTTAAAATTCACATGATTGGGGAATCTTGTGGATACGACAAGGTTCCAAAGGGAGAGGTGGAAAGTACCTTGGATAAGACAAGGTGCCTAAAAAGGTAAGTTCTTACCCACATGTGACCTGATGTGACAAGTCAAAGATTCTAGAAGACTTTGGCACATGTGATGTGACAAGTCAAAGGTTATAGAACTTGCATGGGTAAGAGAAGATTCCTTGGAGGAATAAAAGTGAATTAAAAATTCACATGGGGAAGAGAGGAGCCTTGGATGAATAAAAAGGAATTAAAAATTCCTTGGGGGATGGGGAGTGTTGACCAAGGTATTGATTAGACTTAACTAATCAGTGATTAGAAGATAATTAGTGGTTAATGAAGTTAGAAGCCAACTTGCAAAAGTTGGAGGACTAGACATGTCCTAATCAAGAATTAGGCATGTGCACATCCTTAATGATGAGATTAGAGGGTTGATTAAGATTAAGAAAAAGAGGTGACATGTGATGAATTAAATAAATGTCATTTTTAATTCATTTGATGAAAGGGGGATTGAAGGGGTAAGGTATTTAATTATTAATTGACTACCTTAGGGATTTAGAGGAATTTAAGGATATTAATAAGATAATAGCAATATTACCTAATTAATGTGAATAAGGGATAATTTTGGACCAATGTAAGTGTCCAAATTTAGGTGTCTACAGATATATCGATCAAGAATACCACAAGTGTGAGAAGCTGAGTGTCCAAAAGTGAATTGAGGCAATAGTAATTTAATGTGTTAGATTCTTGAAAGTAGTGAGCAGATGGTGTCTGCAATTCTTCTGATCAAGCTATGGATGTGTGTAATTTATCATGGTGGATATTTCTATTATATTTTGTATATGTAGGTAGTGAGCCTCCTTGTTGGACAGTGAGTCCTATCTGTAGGTAGTGAGCCTCTCTATAATCAATTTTGGATTTTTTTTATATTGTGAGTTAATCCTCACCGTGGTTTTTCCCTTATTGGATTTTCTACATAAATATGGTGTTTCTTGTGTTGATAGTGCTTTATGTTATTTTCTTTGCATGTTCATACTTAATAATAGAATAAAGTGGTTGTGAGGTTGATAAGTGTTTAAGATCTATGATTGAGTTTGGTGACAACTGATTCACCCCCCTCTTAGTTGTCTCACACCTTTCAACAATTGGTATCAAAGCTTTGGTTCCTTAGATTAGAGCTTAACCACTTGAGGTACATCTGATGGTGCACAAATTGGTGATCTCTATGTTTGATGGATCTAACTACAGTGACTAGAAAGTGTAGATGAGAGGTTACATAGTCTCTCTTGGTTACAAGACCTAGAAGGCTGTTGAGACAAAGTATGTTGCATTGGAAAGTGGTCCTTCTTCTACAAATAAGATTTATGCCTATGAGGAGAATGAGAAAGCAAGGTATGTGATCTACAATGATTTATCTAAGACTGAGCGAACAAAAGTTATTTATTTGGGAACTGCTTATGAAGTTTGGAAAAAGTTGGAAGATATCAATGATGGAAATAATAGAGTGAAATTGTCAAAGAAGCTAACAACTAAGCACAAATAGGAGAACTTGAAAATGGGAGAAGGTGAAGATATTGCAAGCTATTTTCAGAGGGTTGATATTGTAGTGAATATCGAGGTGGTACCCTAACTAATGAAGATGTGATAAAGAATATTTTGATGAATCTATTGAAGAGTTACAGTGATAAGATTTCAACTATCGAGGAAGTGTATGATCCTAAGAAGTTTACTAAAAAAAACTATTTGGCACCTTGATTGCATTTGAGATGAGGAAGTTTGGAAATAAAGAGAAGTCAAAATAAACTTTTAAAGCTACAAAGACAGAGGATGATCAAAATAGTGATGATTCAAATGAGTTGGAAGAAAATTTTACAAGAAAGTTGAAGAAAGGTATCGGTAAGTACAAAGGTATGTTACCCTTTAAATGTTTCAGTTGTGGAAATATTGGTCACTATGCTTCAAGATGCCAAAATAGAGTTGTACATAAGAACATAGACAATAAATACATAAAGGATAAGAATTACAAGAAGTTGTATTATATCAGAGAAGATGCTATAATTTTTGATGATGAATCTGATTTTGAGGGTGATGATGATGAATTCTCATTTCTAGCCTTAGAGAATAAATTAGTGTCTACTAACTCTAGAAAATGTGCAAGGGAAAGTGTTCTGAAGAACAAGAAGGAAGAGATGGAAGGTACTCTGGTTACTGCATTTCATGCTAGACAAGATGAAGGCTATTGGGTGATTGACAATGGCTACTCTAATCACATGACTAGAGATAAAATTAAGTTCACTAAGCTTGAAAAGTATGATGGTGGTTTATTCATGTTTGGAGATGATTCTGGAGCAAAGATTGTTGGAAAAGGAAAATTAGTTTTGATGGAAAACACAGTATTGATGGTGTCTATTATGTTAAGGGCTTAAGGCATAATCTCTTGAGTGTTGGAAAAATGTGTAGCAAAGGACTCAAGCTTGTGTTTTAGGATAATACTTGTGAGATCAGGAAAGGGTCAGGAACTGTGATCGCAACAGGAAGAAGAACATATGGAAGCATTTATTAGCTTAAGGGTGTTGATTTTCAGTGCCTTGTATCTCAATTTAATGAAAGTTGGCTATGGTACTGGAGGATGGGACATGTAAACTTTCCTAATTTGATTAGGATCAGTTCAAGAGAGGTTGTTTGGGATCTTCCTAAAATCACAAAGCCTATTAATACTATATGCAAAAGTTGTCAGTTGGGAAAACAAACAAGATGTAAGGAAAACAATGATGCAAAAATGCCTTCCTAATGCAAAATCATCAGGAGAGAAGTGTAAAAAAAATCATTTAACAAGTTGCATTCATTTGAGATGCACATTCACAGAACAAAAGGATAGAAAAAAATCACACATAGAGATAACACCAGATTTACGTGGGAAAACCCTTATGGGAGAAAAACCCACACACCAAGTAAAGTCACTTTGTATTTCAGTAAATAGATTATATACAAAGTTACAAACTTCACTCTCAGATGTTAACTCACAAAAAAAATGCAATTCCTTGGTTGACCTCACTCATAGATTACCCTCACCTCACACTGTTCAATGCTCATAAAAGCATACAATGTAAAACCATTCAACTACCCACTTCATCGAGCCACACGCCATTTAATTTCAATACAAAGAATTTGAATTTACATTTAATGCATCCTATTGTACATCCAATCTGATTTGATCTCACTCACCTTTGCAAATTGTGTCATCATCATGAAGATCAAATCTTCATTTAGTTTGTCACTAAAGTAGTTGTTCCTATGTCATTTACCAAGCGAGCTATCTGTGTTCAGACAAATGACTGCCACATAGTTCACAACAAGGATGTGAATTGCATGATCATTCGAATGATAATCACCATCTACATATACATGTCACCAATTGGGTCCCACCACGACATTCTCCATGAGTCACTGAGTCATCCATCACCATATCGGGGAGACAACATAGGGGATTGCCAAGTTGGGAGAAACCTAAAATTTAGAACCTTCAATCAGAGGTTAGGAAAATCTTGAAACCCATGACAACAAGGAGATCATCATGTTGGGAGGTTATGGAACTCACGAACCCCGTGACATATGTTCCAAATTTCAAAAATCCAACAATCTCGAGACCAGCTCAAAGTCACCAAGTTATGATCTTTCAGAACCTTGTGACTTAGGTTTCAAGGTTCTAGAATTGGGCGATAGTCTGACAAAGAAGGAAAACAAAGGGAAAAACATCAAGTCTTTAAGAGATTTCCAATCCAAAAAGTTGAGGAAATTTTTCCAACAAGCTCCCACTTGAAAAAGACTTGTTGGCTTCCTCTAAACTCAAAGTTATTGAAGGTCATAGGCCCCAAGGCCCATCAAACTGGCACACCACCTATACTTGTTTATGCTCACAGGCTTTCTCATTACAACAATGAAATTCTCTAGAGTATCCACCTTTTCCAAATTAACCTTTCCATCTTCTAGCATATCATGAACAAAATGATACTAAACATCAATGTGCTTCGTCCTGGCATGGAAAGTGGGATTCTTCACCAAATAAATAGCACTTTGACTGTCACAACAAATAGTAATATTCCCTGCATTAAACCAAATATTTGAACACAAACGTCTAAGAAAAATGGCTTATTTGATGGCATGTGTTGCTGCCATATACTCCGCCTCAGTAGTAGATAAGGCGACTACAACCTGCCACTTGCTCATCCAACTCACTACACCACCAAATAACATGAAGATGTATCCACTGGTGGATATTCTACTGTCAATGTCCCCTTCCCAATCAAAATCCACATACCCATGAATGCTAAGATATCTTTGTGATCCAACCAAGTTTCCATGATAAAACAAAGTGAACTCTGAGGTATCCTTCAAATATCTAAAAAATATTCACAACATCCTAATGAGGCCTTCTTGGATTAGCCATAAACCAACAAAGAAATCCAATTGCTTGGGAAATTTCTACCAATGTACAGACCATTTCATACATTGAATTTCCAATTGTACTTGCATACGACACCTTGGTAATGTCCTCTATCTCAGTAGGATACTTTGAATAGTCTTCAACATATAGCTTTGTTCCCTGCAACACTGGAACAACTAGCTGCTTGCAATCAATCATCCCAAATCTCTCCAGGATAGTGTTGATATACTTACTCTAGCTGAGACAAAACTTTCTACTTCCTCTATCCCTTTTTATTTCTATTCCTAGAATATACCTTCTTGAACCAAGATCCTTCATTTCGAACTTTGCAGACAATTGAGATTTTAGATAAGAAATCATAGTCTTACTATTTCCTATGAACAACATGTAATCAAAAAATAGGGAAATAATAAAAACTTGATCATTTTTTAGTTTTGCAATACACACAATGATCAAATTTTGATCTTACAAATCCCAATGACAACATAAACATGTCAAAATTTTGGTACCACATTCTAGGTGATTGCTTTAAACCATACAAAGATTTCTTTAACTTGCAAACTAGGCTTTCTTTACCTTTTCAAATGAAGTGCCCAGGCTGGGACATATAGATTTCTTCTTCCACCTCTCCATGAAGAAATTTTGTCTTCAAATCCATCTGTTTTATTTCTAAGTCATATGTTGTTGCAAGTGACAAAAGAAATTTGATAGATGTCAGCTTAGCTACAAGAGAAAATATTTCTCCATAATCAATTCCCTCCACCCGGGAATGGCCTTTCATGACCAACCAAGCTTTATACTTTTCAACACTGCCATCCATACTAGTCTTCTTCTTAAATATCCATTTACAGCCAACAAACTTTCGCCCTTCAGGAAAAGGTACCAAATTCCAGGTTTCATTCTTTTTCAAAGACTCCATTTCCTCATTCATGGCTTCCAACTAGGAATTTGAATCAAACCTATTAATTTCCTCTTTCACAGTCCTAGGCTCATCACTGTTAGTAATTAAAGCATAGGCACAATTCAAATCCAACATAGAAAATCCATACCTATTAGGTTGATGCTTTTCACGTGTAGACCTCCTCACAGGTTGAGGCTAAGGTTATGGTTCTTCTTCAGAACTCTCCTCAATTTTAGGTATAATTTGTAATTCCTCTTTATCTAGAGTTTGAGAAATTTCAACTACATCGTTCTTCTTTTCTCTTTCATTCACCTTTGACTATAGGTCAGCTACTGAAGGCTTCAGCTCACGAAATATTACACTTTTGTTGTACAAAACCTTCTAAGTAACATGATTCCAAAGCTTGTATCCTTTCACATCAGTTCCATAGTCAATGAAGATACATTTGAAAACCTTGTTCTCCAACTTTGATCTCTTCTCATTCGAAACATATGCATATTCCTCACAGCTAAAGACATGAATATTTGTTAGAAAGGGCTTCTTACTAGACCACACTTCCAAAGGGGTTTTGTCAACAAGGGCTGAACTAGGTGAATGATTAATCAAGTAACATGTTGTAGCCATAGCCTCAACCCATAAATTTTGTTCCAGACCAACACCACTCAACATACTTCTCGCTCTTTCCATTAGTGACCTATTTAACCTTTCAACAAATCCATTTTGTTGTGGAGTATAAGGAGTAGTTTTATGCCTTTTAATCCCATGGTCTTTGCAGTACCTTTGAAAATTTGCAGAACATGACTCACCACCATTATCCATCCTCAAGCATTTAATTTTTCTTCTAGTTTGATTTTCCACCAAGTTTTTAAACTCTTTAAACCAACTAAACACTTTTGATTTACTCTTTAGAAATTACACAAATGCCCTTCTCGAATAATCGTCAATAAAAGAAACATAATATCTAGACTTCGATAACAAAGGAACATTCACTAGACCAAAGACATCAAAATGAACATAATCTAGTATGCTAGAAGATTTATGAGGACTCAAATAAAATAAAATACGTTGTTGCTTTCCATAAATGAAATGTTCACAAAAATCAAACTCAAGGTTACAATCAACAAGCCCTTCAATAAGATTTTTATTTTTCAAGGCTTTTAAGCCTTTTTATCCTATGTAGCTGAGTCTATGATGCCACAACATGGTCTTCTGTATTGGGAATTTCACCTCCAAGGAATTTTCACCTAGAGGAGATTCATTCTCCTTCTCTACATGAGCTGCTTTGCTTGACTTTATAGAGATGTTACATTGAATAGGACGTGCATCCGGCTTGAATAGAGTGCCTATGTGTGCACCCTTAGCCAAAACCATTGAGCCTCTAGGCATCTTACAACCTCCACTTGAGAAATAAACTTTCACATCAACATCATTTAGCTTACTGACAGAAAGTAGGTTATGAGCGAAACCTGGTATGTGGAGTATGCCATCAATCCCTTTGATTCTTCCATTAGGGAATTGGATTATGACTCTTCCACGACCAACAATTTCCAGAGTTGAATCACTTTCCAGGTACACCTTTCCACCAACATACTTTTCATACTTAGTGAACCAATCTTTTTTAGATGTTATGTGAAAAGATTCACCTAAGTCAATCAGCTAGACATCATCTGATGCCTGAGTTCCCAAGGTTGCAATGAAGGCATCTACATCACTCTGAGAAGAGTCATTTTCTAAAGAGTTATTATTCTTCTTCTTCTTCTCCTCACAATCCTTTCAGATATGACCAGTCTGCCCATAGTTCCAACATTTCACCTTAGACTTCTTACCAAGAGACTTTGATCTCCCTTTAGATTTGGATTTCAACTTCTTGTCTTTCTTCTTGCCTCTCTGCTTTGATCTACCCCGAATAGCAAGAGCCTCCTTTTCCATTTCAAAAGGCTTCCTCCACATTTCTTCTAACAGTAGTGAAGCAACCACATATTCCATCTTGAAAGTAGTTGTTGTACTCCCAATAGCCATTAACAGGTGATCCCAAGTGTTAGGTAAGGAACATAACATAAGTATACAATGATCCTCTTCCTCTATCTTCACACCCATAGATGCCAACTGAGCAATAATCATATTAAATGAATTTAGATGGTTTGTTATAGATGCACCTTCTTCCATCTTCAAGGAGTGCAACTTCTTCCTCAGGAACAACTTATTCACTATAGACTTTCCTGATAAATGTCACCAAGTTTCTTCTATAATGAAGATGCAGTATTCTACTCATGGATGTTCAAGAGAAAAAAATTGACTAGACAAAGTCTTATCAATCCTCTAGCTTTTTTATCTGCTTGGTCCCAATCTTCTTGCCTCATACCTTGTGGAAACCAGCCCTACTCACAAGGATAACACAATTGGCCAGGCTTTGATACCACTTGTAAGGAAATCAGCGGTGCAGAAATTCCTTCCTAATGCAAAATCCCCAAGAGAGAAGTGTAAAAAAAAGCATTCATTTAACAAGTTATATTCATTTGAGATGCACATTCATAGAAAAAAAGGATAGACAAAAAATCACACACAAAGATAAAACCAGATTTACGTGGGAAAACCCTTACAGGAGAAAAACCCACACACCAAGTAAAGTCACTTTGTATTTTAGTAAATAGATTACATATACAGTTACATACTTGACTTTCATATGTTAACTCACAACAGAAATGAAATCCCTTGGTCAACCTCACTAATAGATGACCCTCACCTCACACTTT
Source organism: Sequoia sempervirens (assembly GCA_007258455.2). Classification (NCBI taxonomy): domain Eukaryota; kingdom Viridiplantae; phylum Streptophyta; class Pinopsida; order Cupressales; family Cupressaceae; genus Sequoia; species Sequoia sempervirens. Next base: position 1,144,029,146 of record VDFB02271358.1, read on the forward strand.
TCAATGCTCATAAAAGCATACAATGTAAAACCATTCAACTACCCACTTAATTGAGTCATATGCTATTTAATTTTGATAAAAATAATTTGAATTTACATTCAATGCATCCCGTTGTACATCTGATCTGATTTGATCTCGATCACATTTACAAATCATGCCACCATCATAAAGATCAAATCTTCATTTAATTTGTCGCTAGAGTATTTGTTCCAATGTCAATTTCCAAGCAAGCTATCCATGTTCACACAAATGACTGCCACACAATTCACAACAAGGATGTGAATTGCACGATCATCCAAATGATAATCACCATCTACATATACACATCACCAATTGAATCCCACCATGACATTCTCCATGAGTCACCGAGTCATCTATCACCATATCAGGGAGACAACACAAGGGATCACCAAGTCCAGAGAAACCTAAACTTTAAAACCTTCAGTCGGAGGCTAGGAAAATCTTGAAACTTGCAACAATAAGGAGATCACCATGTCAGGAGGTTATCAAACTCAAGAACCCCACGACATATATTCCAAAGTTTGAAAATGTAGTGATCCTGAGACTAGTTCAAAGTTTCCCAATTATGATCTTTTAGAACCCCGTGACTTAGGTTTCAAGGTTCTAGAATTTGATGATAGTCTAAAAAGAAGGCCAACAAATGGAAAAACATCAAGTCTTTAAGAGAGGTCCAAGCCAACAAATTGAGGCACATTTTCCAACACAAGATGTAGTTTAAAAGGAAAAGAGAAAACAACTACCGAAATGCTAGATTTGGTTCATACTGACCTCTATGGTCCTACAAGAATAGGAAGTCTTAATGGTGATAGGTATTTTATGGTCCTTATTGATGATTATTCAAGAATTACATGGGTTACATTTCTTAGAGAGAAGGTTCAGGCTTTGGATAGATTCAAATTGTTTAAGGAAAGGATAGATAATGAAGTAAACCTGAGAATCAAATATTTAAGGTATGATAGAGGTGGAGAATTCACTTCCAGTGATTTTAATACATTTTTGAAGAGAATGGCATAAAGAGGCATTTTTCTTCTCCTAGAAATCCTCAGCAGAATGGAGTTGTTGAGAGAAAGAACTAGATTGTTCAGGAAGTTGCAAGAACTATAATGAAAGAGGAAAATGTACCTGATGTATGTTGGAGAGAGGCAATCCACATTGCTATTTATATTCTTAAAATAGTTTAGATCAAAGGTAACAACACTAAGACTCCTTATGATCCATGGACTTGAAAGATTCATATTGTGAAGTACTTTAAGGTGTTTGGAAGCAAATTTTACATTAAAAGAGATGATGAGAACCTTGGAAATTTTGATGCAAGATGTGAAGGTATTTTCCTTGGATATTCAACTAGTAGCAAAGCTTATAGATTTTTCAATAAAAGATTGAGGAAGACAGTCAAGAGTGCAAATGTGAAGGTTGATGAAGATATGCACAAACTAGTTGAGATAAGTGAAGTTGAACCGGATGAAACTATCTGTGGAAAAATACCATAAGAGAATAAGGAAGAAGAAGAAGAATATATAAAAGAGGAAGAAGCTTCAAAACCTACTCCTAAGAATCCTAAGTATGTACATAAGAATCATCCTGAAGAATAGATAATTGGAGACAAGAGTGAAGGTGTAAAGACAAGAAGTATAGTAATAGCAGGTGAGGTAAATCTGTGTTTGTTTTCAAAGATAGAACCTAAGTCTATGTGTGAAGCATGCAAAGATGAGAGTTGGGCTAGAGAAATGAAAGAAGAGTTCTAGAAAATAGGGAAGAATCAAACATGGGAACTTGTCCATAGACCTACAAAAAAATAATTCAATTGGTACTAAATGGGTGTTCAGGACTAAGCTAAATGAGAATGGTGAAGTAGTGAGAAACAAATCAAGGCTTGTATACAAATTCATAGGTTGAAGGCATAGATTTTGAGGAGACATTTTCTCCGATGGAAAGAATGGAAGTTATTCAAATGTTCTTGGAATTTTCTCCTCATAAAGATTTTAAGGTATATTAGATGGATGCTAAGTCTACATTCTGAATGGAGAATTGAAAGAGGAAGTGTACATGGAACAACTGAAAGGATTTCAGCTATCAAATAAACTAGAAATGGTTTGCAAGTTGAAAAAGGCATTGTATGTACTCAAACAGGCTCCCAGAGCATGGTATGCAAGGTTGGACAAATATTTGACATAGTAAAAGTTCAACAAAGGCTCTACAAATAGTAATCTTTATTTCAAAGTTGAAGGAAACATAATTTTGATAGTGGTAGTATATGTTGATGATATCATCTTTGGAGGAAATGAAGGTATGTGTAAAATACTTACAGAGGATATGCAAAAAGAATTTGAGATGTCTATGATTAGAGAGCTGAATTTATTCCTTGGACTACAAGTGAATCAAATTGATAAAGGTATATTCATTTCACAATAAAAGTATGTCAAAGAGTCATTGAAGAAGTTTGGAATGGATGAATCCAAACTGGTCTATACTCCTATGGTGACCAAATGCAAGCTGAGTAAAGATGATGATTATGCTAAAGTTGAACAGAGTATGTATAGATCTATGATTGGTGGATTATTATATCTTACTGCTACTAGATTGGATATCATGCATGCAGTATCTTTGGTTGCTAGATTTCAAGCATAACTGAAAGAGGCACATGTTACAACTGTGAAGAGGATATTCAGATATCTTAAAGGCACTCTAGATTATGGCTTATGGTATCCTAAGGATATTGATTTCACTTTGAGTGCTTTCATTGATGTAGATTGGGTTGGTTGTTTAGATAACCGAAAGAGTACACGTGGTGGTGCATTCTTTCTTGGTGGAAGATTGGTTTCATGGCTAAGTAAGAAATATGATTTTCTTTATCCACTACAAAAGTCGAGTATATTGCAGTAGCATCTTGCTACACATAAGCATTGTGGATGAAGCAAACATTGAAGAATATAGGAGTGATGTGTGATGAGCCTATCCATATCTTTTGTGGTAATACAATTTCTATAAATATTTCAAAGAATCTGGTAATGCATTCAAGAACAAAACATATATCTATCATATATCATTTCTTGAGAGAGAATGTATTGTAGAATGAACTCAGACAGGAGTATGTGCCTACAAAGGATCAAATTGTAGATATATTTACTAATGCTCTTCCGAAGGATACTTTTGAGTATCTCAGGGAGAAGTTGGGGGTCATTGGCCCTCCTTCTTTGAACTAGATGCACATGGAGGTGCGTCAGTCCAATGGAACTACATATTCTTCATTTGTATGGACTAATGAATGGGTCTACTCCGTAGGGGAGTAGAAAGTTCCATTGTTGCACAATGATTTGTGTGGGTGCAATCCTAAGGTGGAGTGGTCATAATTTTGTTCTTTTCCATTGATGTCAAAGGGGGAGAGAGAGTCATGTGAAAAATTGTGAAAGAGAAAAGGGGGAGAGAGAAAGAAGAAGCTAAAAGGGAGAGAGTATTGAGAGTGCAAGAATGGAATGGATGTTGTCTTTGATGGTTTTTCACATCATGTTTTTCCATCAATGAAAAAGGGGGAGATTGTTGCAAGTATGAGAAAGTTTGGTGGTGTTGTCATTAATTTCAACACAATACAAGATGTTGCAGAGAAATGAATCAAGTGTTGTAGGTTATGCATGTATATTTGAGATGTTGTTGAGATGTGATTACATGGAGCTATCTTTATGGTGTTGCAGGTGTGTTGCCAAGTGCTTTTGAGAAATTGTGAAGTAAAGAGTTGTGTTTGTTCAGAATGTGATTCAGTTTGTGCTTCACATTTCTTCTATGTTGATCCTATGCTTGTGCAGATCTAAAGTGTTGTTTATGGGAATTTATTGGTGATATATCCTAGACCATAGCTTTTGGTTTGGTGGAGAGTGAAAGTTGTGTTCACCTGTGTGGGAACTAGTTTGACAAAGTTGTTTTTCCATGACTGGGAGAAATGTTTCTACTTTACAATCCTTCATTGGTTTGCTTCAGGTCTTGCAGATCTAGAAGATTTCCTGTAATGATATTATCTATGTTCTAGAAAAGGTGTTCATGGTTTGGTGCTCTGGAAGATGAGTTTCGAAGTTCTTGTGTGTATCTGCATAGTCTAGATGGATTGATGGAAAGTATTATGTGTATGAAGGTTGTTTCATTTCTTGTGGATGAGTTTGAAGGTATCTGAGATGAGTTCTAGTGTATGGTGAAGTGTGTTGTGTGGTCCACATGTTATTTTCTTGTCACAAAAGTACGTACTTCAAATTTCATTTATGTTTTCATTAGGTTTGGTCGACCTGGTTTTTACACTTCATGCAATGGATTAAGTATGAATTTAGGAAGCATATGATTGATCTGAGACATTATTTTGGGTCCTAGTTAAGTGTTAGTTTTGTATGCTCCCATTACTTTCCATTGTAGGAATGTTGAGTTTCTGACCTAATTTGAATTTATGAAATGAAGCGTGTGTAGTTGACCTTGGAGAAAGTTTCTAAGGTTGAAGAAGGTATAAATATAAGTCGAGATGTTATGGATTGGTGTATTGCTCAAGAATTTCATAAGTGTGAGAAGCCGAGTGCGCAAAAGTGAATTGAGGCAACAATAGTTTAATGTTTTAGATTCCTAAAAGCAGTGAGTTGATGGTGTCTGCAATTCTTCTAATCAAGTTGTGGATGTGTGTAATTTGTTGTGGCAGATCTTTCTGTTATCTTTTATATCTGTAGGCAATGAGCCTCCTTGTTGGGCAGTGAGCCCTTTGGTAGTGAATCTCTCTATAATTGGTTTTAGAATTAATTTATATTGTGAGTTAATCATCACCGTGGTTTTTCCCTTAATGGGTTTTCCACATGAACCTCAATTTTTTTGTAGGGGGCTTCTCTCTTACACTTCTAGGTTTTTTCACCTAAAAGGAGAAAGGTATCCCAAAAAAACTTGGAGGTTCACTAAATAATAATGCATGTATGATTAAAATATGCCTAAATGGAATGATCTAAATGCAAAGAATGTATAAAAGAGATTAATTATTAATGCAAAACCTAAGAAATGAAATATGTTTGAAAACACATTATGATATCAAAAACACTTAGAAATGGAGGTAAATTGTAACATAAACTGATGAAACTAAAGGTGTTCACCTAGAGGCTAAAAAAGGATGGAATGTAAGTCTAGAATCTTGAAAACCTAATGCAGAAGCCAAATGGGACACTTGTGTCAATTTGGATGACTTAGTTCTAGATAAACTGATCCAGAGCCCGTTTCGGCCAAATGGGTACCCAAAACTATAGAAAACTCTAAAAGATAGGTTTAGTGGGACTAATTAGACACTATTGGTGACTTAGTCTACTTCTGAATTTATGAAAATCTAAAAATGGAAATAGAAGCCCTAGGTTTACACTTTGGTTCCTAATAGGTGTCTGATTCTGAAACTTTGACTTTTGGCATTGTAAGTGACATTTTGTGGATGTATTAACTTGGTCAACAAGATGTCTTCAAAAAATTGCAAATTATCATTCAATGATCTCTAAACCTCAAAGTGCCTAAATTTGCAAGCACACAAGGAAAGAGAAAGAAATGGTGAATGTTAGGGCATGGGGGTTTGCCTTGGCCAAACCCCTTTTAGGTAATTAAATCAAAATGGAGAGAAAAATTAATGAAGCATGAAATAATGAAATTAGATACTTTCCATGATGATTTATCTTGATTTTCTATAGAAAAATATGAATATTCTTCCCTTGAATGTCTGAAAAATGTTATTTTGATGACTTAGAATGATAAAACCCTAGCTTGCTTGACTTGATGTGGAAGATAAATGATGAATGAAATCATTAGGTTGTGAATTAGGATTTAGAGGCTTGCATTTATAGACAATCCACCTTTCTCATTAATTTGATCCCAAGGGTTGACATGAAGAATTAATAAACTTAAAATCTAATTTTTCCCGCTCAAACCTCGAAAATAGCCCAAATGGGACTAAGTCGCCAAGCTGGGCGACTTAGTCCCACCTAGATGGGACTAATTCACTGAGATGGGTGACTTGGTCCCACATGGGTTATTTTTCTAGCTAGATTATTGGGGAGTGAAGAAATTAGGCTTCTAGGTTGTTCTAGTCAGGTCTTTGATCAAATTAAACCTCAGGATGCACAATATGGGGTCCTAGGGGCCTATTAATGATGATGTAAAGGGTAACTAGGGATAGGGTCACAAATTTCAATGTGAAAGTGTGATTAAATACACTTTACATCATTAAAATGAGGTCCACATAGCCTAGAAAGGCACAACATCCAATGTGAATGTGTAAGACACATTACAACACTAGATTAGAGTTAAGTTTAATTCACAAGCCTTCTAGATTAATGTGAGAATGTCATTAAATACATTTTTCAACATTGAATTAGGAAAATATAGGTCCATTAATTCTAGAGAGGTGTGAAAGTCTTTTACAACACTTTACAACACCTTTACAAGACATCAATAAATGCATTTTATTCAGTTTGCAAGGGTCCAAGACCTAGTGTGGATGTGTAAAACACCTCACAAAACCAAATCAAGGCCTCATTAAGTCCAATTTATCATCAATTATTCTCATATCAAGCAAGGTATACAATTTTTGGTGGCACATCACATAAATCTGGTGTTTCTTGTGTTGCTATTGCTTTCTGTTATTTGCATTTCATGTTCATACTTAATAACAGAATAAAGTGGTTGTGAAGTTTATAAGTGTTTAAGATCTATGATTGAGTTTTGTGACAACTGATTCACCCCCCCCCAGTTGTCTTGCACCTTTCAACATCCTCATTCCATTGTTTCCACCTTGATTGGGGATCTTTATTTTGATGGAACATCTTCAAAGGCACTTGATTCCTTAGAGATTTCATTGGTGAGACTTCTTCCTTCTAATTTCATCATGGAGTTGGACTATCTTCCACATCTACCATTGGATATCTTTCTTCATAAGGGGAGAAACGTGGTTTGTCATCATTGGATTCTCTTTTGGCTTTATACTTTCTTCAGTGGTTTTGATGATACTTCATTAAGGGGGGGCAATCTAGTCTCCATCTTTCCCTTCATTGGAGGGGTCATTATATTGTATTCTTGTGATGGATGTTGCTTCTGGGGGGTATTGATGTTGAAACCTCCATAAATCACTTCTATCACTTGTACATGATTTGCATTGCATGTCATTTTTGGAGAGGAGTTTTGTCCCACTGGGTTTTCTCCTTTTCTCCATTTGTGAGAGATTAGTTGTACATGGGTACCTAATTGTAAGGGGGAAAATAAACATAAGGAAACAACAATGAAATAAAATGAAAGAGATCAAAGAAAGATCAAATCTCAAACATACTCATGAAATGAAGTTATAAAATAATGAAATCAATTATCAAGAAATGCAATCACAAAGATAACATAAACTGAATCTACAAATTACAATATTACCAACCCATGTTATAGTGTAATCCGTATTGATGTTGAATTGTGTTGGTTCAATATGAAGCCTCCATTGTTGTTGCAAGAGCTTCAAAGTTTTGTTAATGGTGATCAAATATGTAAATGTGCTTGATGTGCTTCAATGGCTATTTTGAAATAACCTCTCCTCAAATTCTCCAAATTCTTCGACCGATTTTGAGAAGAAAGAAGGTTATACAAATTTCATATTTTTAGATGATCAATTGAGATTCAGTAGTAAAAGATCACAATCAATGGTTGAGAACCATTGAGAAGAAATAGATTGAAATGATGTGGGGGATTGAAGAAATCAGGTTGAGTGGTTAGTGGGATTGAAGAAATTAGCGGGACTAGGAAGTAGATGGGTTAGCCAATTAGAGTGAGAAATCAGTGTTCATGATTTACTCAATCAAAAGAGGGTAAGGATAATTAATTAATTGAATAATTAATTAATATTGGAGATGAAAATGCAAGTTTTCCTTTGACTTTAACAAATGAAGATGTATTTGTTTGTTGAATATTTTGAATAATTTCAGAGAAATTAGAAAATTAATTTAATTACTCAATTTTAGAGAAGGGAAAGTGGTTTAATTAAATTAGTAAATGATAACAATTTAATTGATTTATATGCATAGGGTATATTAGTGACATAATTAAATAATTGATGTTTATTTAATTAATCTAGAGGAATAAAGTTATATTAGGTGACAATATAATGAATTAATCAAATAATTTAAAGATTATTCAATCAATGGAGGAAAATAGGGTTAATGATGTAATGAGATTAAAATGCAATAGTGATAATGAAAGTGATGCAGATAATGGAAAAATATAGTTTAGGATGTGTGATATACATTAGGTAATTTTTACATGTCTACATTAATTTTTCCCCTCTTTGAGACAAAGTATTGGTTACATTGTTTCAAATAATTTGATGTTCAAATCAATATTTGAAAAAAATTATATGCCCCACTGTGCCTCGATGGTTAGTGGAAAGATAATATGGTGCTAGGTTGCCCCCTCAAGAGGTTGATAAAAAAAAATACTTTTCTAGTCAAGCTTGCGACAAGGTTCCATTGTAGTTAAGATGTGTAGAAGACAAAAAATTAGGCTATAGGACCTATGTTTATGGTTTCAAATGTTTGAGGGTGCTCAAAATTTTAACCTAGGAGGGCTTCCAAGGTAAAATATTAGGGTTTGGAGGGTAAAAATTGGAATTTAGGGTTCATTTTTCCTCATTTTTCATTCTAAGCCTTAGTGAATTCTTTCCTCTGGAGATCTTGTTGTTGCGATTGTTGATTTGCAATGGTGAGGATTCCAGGTGTCCCATACTATGCATATGCAATTCATTCTTTTGAGAGGCCAGTTGGTGCAAGCATCATGGCATGTATCTCTTCCTTTCTTGTTTTCATCATTTGCATAATTAATGCTCAAAATTTAATTGGACGATAGAAATAATTTTGTGTTTTTTATGCTAGCTATTGTTTTGATTTGATCGTTAGTGTAGTTTGTTAGGTAACCACTATCATAAAATATCCACACTATCATTTAAGTTGACTGCTAGTGTAAAATCCATCCACTATTGTTTACTGCTTTTGTGAAAAGTATGCGCTATTGTATTTATGTTTGGAAGGTAGCCCCTAACACAAAAAATAATTACTAACATTTAAACTAACTGCTTGTGTAAAAAGTAGCCACTATTATAAAAACTCTCCGCTATCGTAGGAAATAGGGCCACTTTTGTAAAAACATGTCGCTATCATCCAAAAAGGGCTCACTATTGTTAAAAATGAATGATTTAGTTGGTTTATTTTTAGTTTTATGTTTGTGATTTTTTTTTCTAGTAAATTCTTGACATTGTGGGTTGAATGTTTTTAGGTAGTTCTCAAACCATTGTATTCTAGGGATAAATGACCATGATAGTTGTTCAATTTGATTATCGGGTTCTAGGAGGTTGACTGAGACTTCCTCGATGTTGTGGGATTGTGACATCTATGTTATTGTTGCAAGTATGAAGGTGTTGTCATTGATGTCAACTAGTTATCAACCAGTTGTTGTTGTTGTCATTGATGTCATGGAAATAGGTTATTATTTGTATATGTTGAGGATATTGAGAAAATTGTAATAAAAAAGGTTTCTTGGTTTGCTCTGGGTTGTCCCCCAGGATGTGTTCCTATGCTTGTGTGGTTTAGATATATTGTTCATAATTTTTGATGGTTTCTATATCCAAAATTTGGGCTTCGAGATCACCGTATAGTGCGAGATATTTTCACCAATATGTGTACTTTGCTTTTCTGTGTATCTAGTTGTGGTTTGGGAGAAATGTAGTTGCTCCAGATTTCTCTAAATTGGGATTTACAACTTGCAGTTATAAAAATAAGCTGATATGATCATATTCAAGTTAAGTTTGTTATCCGAAGAGATTGGATCATGTTAAGGTTGTGTGTGCCTAATTGTCTTATGTGTTCACATGGGTATTGGCTAAACTTGTGTTAAACACTACTCACAAAGTTTATGGAAATGTGTTGAGGTGTGTTGGGACTTCTTTAGGTCCTCATTAAGTATGTTGTCGGGTTGCCCTCATTCTAATTCCACCATATAATGTTTTTGTGCTGACCTAATTTGAATTTGTAAATACAAATGTGTGTAGCCGACCTTGGATGAGTTTCAAGGTTGAAGACTATATAAATGTAAGTTGATATGTTTGTGAAATATGAATCCAAGATCAAGATAGATGAGAGATAGATGTGAAATATTGTGTGTACGATTTTTCTTCATTTAATTTTTGCTTCTACACTTAATGATTAATCACATTAGTAGTATAAAGGATTTGTGAATGGTAATTGATCTAACCTCTAGTGAAAATTTTAAAGATTAAAATTGCTACAACTAATTTAGCCCCCCTCTTAGTTCTCTTGTTCAACAATTGGTATCAGAGCTTGGTTCCTTGGAGAAGAACTTAACCACTTAAGGAATGTTCGGGATGGTGAGCAAGATCACTATTGAGTGTCCTAGGTTTGATGAGACTGACTATGTATTCTAGAAGACAAATATGGAAGGATATTTGAAATACTCTGGATATGATGTTGAGAAAGCTTATAAGACTGCATACATTACTCTTGCTAATGGTCCAAGTATTGTTGATGAGATTAAGGTGCATGAAGAAAACAATAAGGAAAATTTTATTATGAAGAATAGTCTTTTGCATTCTGAATTAATTAAAGTTGTAAATTTGAAGAATGTTAAAGAGGTTTGGGATGCATTGGAAAAGATTCATGAAGGAGATGAAAAGATCAAAGAAGAAAAGTTATAGAACTTGGAGGAAAAATTCGAGATCCTATGAACGTCTGAAGATGAGAACATTAAATCCTATGTGCACATAGTGGATGAGTTGTTAGGTGGAATGCAAGGACTTGGTGCAATAGTGGATGAATCCAAGATAGTTAAGAAGATTCTCAAAACTATCCTTGATGCATATAGTGAAAAGGAATCTGCTATTGAGGAATTTGTAGATTATAAGACCCATACTAAAGATTAGTTTTTGGGTACTCTAACATAATTTGAAATGAGAAAGCCTAGATTGAGAAATGGATTGAATACAAAAGCTACTTTAAGGGCTACAAGAGTTGAAGATCAGGATGAAGAGAACTTCGATGAAGTGGAAGCTAACTTTGTAAGAAGAATAACAAGGGGCTCTGATAAGTATCAAGGTAAGTTACATTTCAAATGTTTTAGTTGTGGAGGAAATGATCACTATGCTTCGAGATCTCCTGAAAGAGTTGAGAAGAATAGACAAATAGAAGGAAAAGATAATAAAGGAAAGATGATCAAAAGAGCATATTATGTGAATGAAGATGCTGGTAGTTCTGATGAATAATATGATTATGGAGATTTTGATGATAATAAATTCTTGTTCTTGGCTATAAAAGATGAATATACTCCTACTAATACTGAGAGACAGGTGAAGGAAAGTGCTCCAGATAAAGTTGAAGATACTGTAATCTCTTCTCTTCATGCTAAACAAGAAAAAAACTATTGGGTTGTTGATAGTGGCTACTGACATCACATGACTGTTGACAAGAGTAAGTTTGTTAAACTTGAAAAATATGATGGTGGCCTTCGTTAAGTTTGGAGATGATACTGGTGCTAAGATTTGTGGGATAGGTTCAGTCAGTTTTGATGGGCAGCATGATATTGATGATGTCTACCATGTTAAGGATTTAAGGCATAATCTCTTGAGTGTTAGATAGATGTGTAATAAAGGATATAATCTTGTGTTCAAGGATGATAAATGTGAAATAAGGAAAGGATCCAAAATAATGATTGTTGCTGGAAAGAAGTCTAAAGGAAATATTTATCAACTTAAAGGCGTCAATGGGTGTTGCTTTGGTGTTGATGGGAATTGCTTTATGTATTAGATTAATGACAGTTGGTTATGGCACCAAAGGATGTGTCATATGAATTTTGAAAATATGGTGAGAATTAGTGTTGTACAAGATGTGGGAGATTTACTAAAGATTACAAAGCATGTTAATGCTATTTGCAAGGATTGTCATTTTGGAAAGCAAGCTAGAAACAACTTTAGGTCAAAGGAACAATCTACTACCTGGCTACTAGATTTGATTCATATAGATCTTTGTGGTCCTACAAGCGTGAGAATTCTACAAGGTGACATGTATTTTATAATTTTAATTGATGATTACTCTATATTTACATGGGTTACTTTTCTTAGAGAAAAATTTGATGCATTCAAAGCATTGAAAGCTATGGTTGAAAATGAAATGGATATGAAAATAAAATGCTTAAGGTCTGACAGAGGTGGAGAATTCACCTCCAATTAGTTTAATATGTTTTTTGAAGCACATGGAATAAGAAGATAGTTGTCTACTACAAGAACTCCTCAGCAGAATGGAGTTGTTGAAAGAAAAAATAAAATGATACAAGAAGTTTTTAGATCAATGATTACTGAGGAAGTTCTAACAAAATTTTACTAGAGGGAAGAAATTCACACTACTATTTATGTGTTTAACTGAGTTGAAGCAAAAACTAATAGTAATAACACTCCTTATGAGTTATGGTATGGAAATATTCTTACTATAAAGTATTTTAAGGTATTTGGAAGTAGATGTTATATCAAAAGATATGAAGAAAATTTAGGAAAATTTGATGCAAGGTGTGATGAGGGTATTTTCCTTGGATACTCCCTTAAAAGAAAACCTAACAGATGCTACAATAAAAGATTGAGAAATATTGTAGAAAGCATAAATGTCAAGGTTGATGAAGCATTGAAGAATTCAATTGAAGTTGATGGCTCTGTACTAGATGAACCTAATTATAGAGAAGTAGAAGTTTCGGAAGAACATGAAAAGAAGAATGAAGAATAAGAAGCATCTGTGGTGTCCTCAAAGACACCTTAATACGTGCAAAAGAATCATTCAAAAGATCAAATCATTGGAGACAAGAAAAAATGAGTATTAACAAGAAACAAAGATGTTGCTGCTATTGAAATAAATATGTTTACTTTCTGAAGTTGAACCTAAGATAGTGAGTTAATCATGTAATGAGCATTGGATGAGAGAAATAGAAGAACTTATGCAGATTGAGAAAAATCAAAGCTAGGAATTGTTTCCTAGACTAGTAGATAAAAACATAATTGGATCAAAATGGGTATTCAGAAACAAGTTGAATGAGAATGGTGAAGAGGTAAAAAAATAAGGCAAGGCTTGTGTGTAAGGGTTACTCACAAGTAGAAGGTATATATTTTCATGAGACCTTTGCTTTGGTGGAAAGGATGGAATCTATCAAAGTGTTTTTGGAATTTTCTACACATAAATATTTTTAAGTTTATAATATGGATGTAAAGTCTACATTTCTGAATGGTGAGTTGGAAGAAGAATTCTACATGGAACAACCAAAAGGATTTTGGTTGTTAGATCAACTAGACATGGTATACAGATTAAAGAAGACTTTATATGGATTGAAACAAGCTCCTAGATCTTGGTATGCAAGGTTGGACATATATTTGATTTAGAAAGGTTTTAATAAAGGTACAACAAATAGCAATCTTTATTTCAAAATTGAAAATGATAAAATCTTTATATAGTGGTTGTATATGTTGATGATATTATCTTTGAAGGAAATGAAACAGTGTGCAAAATGTTTGCTAAATAAATGCAAAAAGAGTTTGAGATGTCTAAGTTTGGTGAGATGAATTTATTTCTTGGGCTATAGATCAATCAAATAGAAAAATGGATTTCTATTTCACATTCGAAGTATGTAAAAGAAATCTTGAGGAAGTTTATGATGGATGGTTCCAAATCGGTATGCACTCCTATGGTGACTGGATACAAATTGAGTAAAGATGATGATTCACCTAAGGTTGATTAGAGAAAATACAAATCTATGATTGGAGGACTATTGTATTTAACTGCTACTAGACCAGATATCATGCATGTAGTTTTTCTTGTGGCTAGATTTCAAGAAAACCCTAAAGAAACACATGTTGTTGTTAAGAGGATATTCAAATATTTGAATGGCACTCTAGATTATGGCTTGTGGTATCCTAGGAATACTAATTTTACACTAAGTGTTTATACAAATGCAGATTAGGTAGGTTGTATTGGTGATAGAAATAGTACAAGTGGTGGTGCATTCTTTCTTGGTTACAGATTGGTGTCATGGTTAAGTAAAAAGTAAGATTTAGTTTCCTTATCCATTGTAGAGGTTGAGTATATTGCTACAACATCCTGTTGTAGAAATTGAAGGATATCAGAGTAATGTATGATGATCCCATTTCTATCTTCTACAATAATACAAGTGCAATTAACATTTTAATGAATCCAGTGATGCACTCAAGGAAAAAGTATGTATCAATAAGATATCACTTTTTGAGAGAGAAGGTTGTTCATAATGAAGTAAATCTTGATTATGTACCTAGAAAGGATCAGGTTGCCGACATATTTACTAAGGCTTTTCCTAAAGACACTTTTGAGTATCTCGGGGAGAAGTTAGGGGCTATTGCCCCTCATTTCTTGAACTAGTTGCATATGGAGATGCATCAGTCTGGTGGGTCTATGGATCTATCTTCTTTCTAGACTGTTGTTTGGTGGCTACCTCTCAAGGGGAGTAGGTAGTGTCATGTGTTTTCATTGAAGAGTTGTTTGGGTGTACTCCTAAGGGGGGGTATTCTATATTGGTAATGTTATTAATGTCAAAGGGGAAAACAATGTAAAATATCGTTTTAATTTTCCATTGATGTCAAAGGGGGAGAAAGCATTCTTGGAGATTGTTGGTTCAAAGTTGTTGTGTTGTCTTTGATGGTTTTTCACATCATATGTTGTCATTTATGAAAAAGGGGGAGATTGTTGCAAGTATGAAGGTGTTGTCATTGATTTCAATTGGTCATCAATTGGTTGTTGTTGTCATTGATGTCATGGAAATAGGTTAAATTTCTTGTAGATGTTGAGGATATTAAGAAAATTGTAATAAAGAAGGTTTCTTGGTTTGCTTTGGGATGTGCTTCGGTATTTGTTCCTATGCTTGTGTGGTTCAGATATATTGTTCATGGCTATTGATGCTATATCCATAATTGGTCTTCTGTATCATTGTACGGTGCAATATATTTTCACCAGTATGTGTACTATGCTTTTTTTGTGCATCTAGTTGTGGTCTAGGAGAAATGTAGTTGCTTCAAAATTCTATGAATTGTGGTTTGACGACTTGTGGTTATGAAAATAAACTAATATAATCATATTTAAGTTTGTTATCTGGAGAGATTGGATTGTGTTAATGTTGTGTGTGCTTAATTCTTTTATGTATTTTACATGGGTATTGGCTGACCTTTTGTTAAACACGACTTAAAAAGTTTATGGAAGTGTGTTGAGGTGTGTTTGTACTTATTTAGGTCCTCATTAAGTATGTGGTTGGGTTTCCATCATTCTATTTCCACTGTATAATGTTTTGGCATCGACCTAGTTTGAATTTGTGAATACAAATGTGTGTAGACGACCTTGGATGAGTTTCAAGGTTGAAGATAGTATAAATGTAAGTTGAGATGTTTGTGAAAGATGAATGCAAGAGCATGATAGATACGAGATATATGTGAAATATTGTGTATGGTTTTTCTTCTTTCAGTTTCTACTTCTACACTTAATGATTAATCACATTAGCAGTATAAAGGATTTGTGAATGGTAATTGATCTAACCTCTAGTGGAAGTTTTAAAGGTTAAAATTGCTACAACTGATTCAACCCCCTCCCAGTTGTCTTGTTTAATAGTTATATTCCTAAGATCCAATGCCATAGGGTGATGATGACCATACTTGTAGAGAGATGACATTCTAAGACGTCTTTTCATCTTCCTATTGGAGAGGTGATAATTACACTAGAAGATGTTTAGAGGATTCGGTGGATCCCCATTCATGAAGAGCTAGTCACTTATGATGTTAGATAGGGTACCCTCCCAATGTAGTGAGTACTTTTTGTGTGACAACTATAAATGGCGGACTCAGAAATAGACTTGTCTCCATTCGTCGATGGTGTTGATCCTTGGTCGATGGTATTAGCTAGTTTTATTATTGGATCTTTGATACCTGCTAGCATAGGCAAGTTATTTCCTATTGGCTAGGGAATTTTCATAGAGAAAATGATGGATCATGGGACCTGATATTCTTGGGGCTTGTGTGTATTAGCACATTTATATAGAGACATGCATGAGGTTGTTTATCATGGCGATAGTGCTATTTCAATGGGGATGACTCTTTTACATATGTGGTCCTAGGAGAAGTTTCTAGTGATGAGGTTAAATGGTATCCTTGATCAAGATCCCGATGATCATTTTCTTACAAGTATTAATATTTTTTGTATTACACTTGGCCCAACAGGTGGCGAGGTATTTTTGATGATATGACTGAGTTTATTTGGAGGCATTTTCAAGCCTGTGAGGCCTGACATGGTGACATGGAGTAGTTACCTTTTTGTAGAAAAACATAGTGGCTCATAGGCCATGTGGAAACCATTCTTGATTAATATTTTCTTGATCGGGTTCTCTGTTAGTTCAAAGAGAGATGTACTCATTTTTTCGATGATTACCATGCACATTTTGGGTGAACAACCTGAGAGGTTAAGGTATAGGGGATGACAACCTCCTCTACTGATGCTATTAGAGAGTTCAAATCACTCACCCCATTTGGATGGGGATGGGCAGTGGGTCCAGTAGATCTAGACACCACAAGATTTTAATCAGTGGTGGGCCCATTGTCTTCCAATACAGATTACAGATCTTGCTAGCATTGGGACAATGATGGGGCATGTTCAGAGGGTGGTTGGTGTGAGAATTAGGAGAGGTGATAGGTAGAGGCTCAGGATTGTAATGGAGCAACTTGAAAAGGCTCGAGGATAAGATGATCAGAAAGATGGTTAGCAGGATCAGGACCAACAACATTAGGACTATTAGGTACTGTAGGGTCCTCCCCCATAGGGGATGTAGTAGCTCAAATATTACAGTTGACTATAGAAAGGGATGCTAGGGTTGTAGAGTGAGATGTCAAGATTGCTCAGGAGTAGGCTATAGAGGAATAGGTGGCTATTATTTTTGTAGAGTAGGATGATCTTCATTAGGAGAGAGATGCTTTGAGGTAGGAGATAGCCACTAAGAGGTAGCAAATACTTGCAGCTGAAATTTCATTAGCCTCTTCCATTCCCCTGGCTCAATATTAGGTTGAGTGAGATCAAATTATGATGTGGAGTACTTATTACCAAACTCTCTATGAGGATTTTGGTCTTAGAGTATAGAGGCATCCTCGTTTTGGTAAACCAAGTAGTACTACAAGTGTAGAGTCTAGAGGATAGTTGGTGAGACAACCACAACCATATCCATAAATCGTGCATCCCTAGCCTTCTCCTACCAATAGTCAACATCAATATTAGGACCAACAAGGTTGATTTTATTATGATTTTTATTTATTGTATCAAAGACTTGTGTAGACATGTTCTTATATATATATTCATCGACCTAGCTAAGGTCTCGTATATATTTTTGTATATTTTGATATAACACATGATGCTTGATGATATAAATGACATTCCCATTTTTAATGATATATGAGATATATCATGTTTTGATTCAACTTACCATGTATTATGAGATGCTTATGGATGATTATATGTGTTGATGTATGATGATAAATGATGTATGTTTTTGTACTTTTCTGATGCATTTATATGATATGGATGGATGTATGATATATGATGTATGTGATGGATAATGATATATGATGTGTGATGTTTTTCATTTTATTATGGTCATGATATGTACTGACAAATTTGTGGATGTAGGATGCATGTGGTACTAATGATATTGTGATGCAGGTTGAAGGTGTTAGTTAGAAGAAGTGTTAGTATGATTAAAGATGGATAGAAAATTGATGTTTGTTAGTATTTATGAGTTTGCTTTTGCTTTCATAGAGACTTCATATTTTTAGCAATACTTATTGATGTAGCAAATAGAAACGATGCACCTAGGTATTTATGACAAAGGTGAAATTGTATCCCTTGCATGGACTTTGACTCAGCAAACAAAGAGTATTTTTTCTCATGCCAGACATACAAAAACTTTGTTAGAGTGAATGGGTGAGTTTTCTCAAAACAATTCAGACCAGTTACACAAAGAGGTATGGAGTACCTATCATGCAATTGCTATAAAAATTTCCCCAAATGAATTTGTTGTAGAGCATCTATAGAATTCTAGGGTTCTTATGACCCAAACCAAGACTTGAGAAGATCAATTAATTCACCAATATTTCACTTCATTGAAGGCTTGAATCCAAAAAGATACCAAATCACCAAAAAATGGTTCCAAACTCTACCATAACCTAACACACCTTTGAACATCATGATTTTGACTTAATCAAAGAAAAAAACTATTAGAAAACTCTGAATCAATTAACTCATCCAACATTCACTCCCAAGACACCAAATCCTAGTAGTAGTCCAACATGACTAAAACGGGTGTTTCTCTAAAGCCACATTAAATCTCCACAAACAACTTATTGTTTTATGAACCCATTTATTACATACATTAACATACTTCAAAAATAGGTATACTTGTTTTGAAAGGTATGTCATAAATAATAAACTACATTTGTTGCAAATAGGCTCCAAATAGGTCTAAATTACAAAGAAAGTGCTAACAAAAAAATTCCAAAACATCAAATAACCCTAGAAAACATTACAACAGGTCACAAAATGAGAAAATCACCAATATTTCTCAATGAAATCATTCACTAATGCTTTAAATTACGAAACGCTCACTCTAGGTCACTTTAAACCAAGTATGGCAAGGGTTTATTGGAAATATACATTCTGGACTATATGCCACTTTTCCACTACTTGAAACATGCTATAATAGGTATTCACAAACTATCTACACCATCTCCAAGCCTTTACAAATGTTGTTTCTTCAAAACCCTGTACTTAGCCATCATTTTGAATCCAAAATCAATGAAAACCAATTAGGGCAGCAATTAAACTAAAGCAAACTACCTTCCCATGCATTTTCCAACATAAGAAAATTGAAAACCATCTTAAATTAAAGTAGTCCACCAATATAAAAAGCCTCCATCGATGGAATGGTGGATTAAACTCACCCTAAACTCTCAAAACCCTTAATTTGAGAGTTTCAGGCTGTTCACTATAAAATTACTCTTTAAAGCCTCTAAACTTAATAAAAGTCCTTCAAACCTCTTTCAAATTGAATCTAACACAAGAAACTATAAATTCAAACCAAGTTTTAGAGCCTAAGAATACTATATAGTCTATACAAGGCCTGAAAATCAAGAAGGAAAACGCTGTTTGGCAGAATAGGGTACTTTTATTGACAAAATTGTTTCAAGTTACAATCTCTCATGACTTGCTCGAATTCACAATGCCTTTATAAAATTTTTACATCAGTTATAATACCTACCCTTCCATCTTCAACTGACTAAACCTTCCTTTTACCAAATGACTCTTCATCTTCCTAATTTTGTGCACTTGTTTTTGCATTTTTGCACTATTGACAACAATTGCATCTTTTGCAACAAAAAGAAAACTTTTGCTAATTAGATTAATTGACCTCCTAGAGGCGTATTAGAGACTCATTTACATTTGAAAAGGTCTAAACATGACCTATTTACATGATTTACATGATGAGACTTCAAATTTTACGTAATTGCCTATTTGAGGCATAAAATGCACAAGGTGCTCTTGCACCAAACAACCGGCCTAAAAAAGTTTCCAAATCCCTTTGGAAATGTGTTGCTTCAATCTTTCTTCTTCACACCTACATACCTTGGTCAATTCTACCTTGGACTACTTCCTTCCTTGCTCTTGAAACTTTCACTTTCCTTTTTCTTGATTCCAACTTTTTCCTTCAGCTCTGTCTTCACTTGTCTTGTCTTTTTCCTTTTCTTTTCCCATCAAGTTATTTTCCCAATAACCTCTATATTCTCAGATTCCAAACCATTGTTCTAACAACATTCAACTTCCCTCTAACCTTTTCTCAATCAAAGGACATAGGACTATCCTTTCACATTTCTTTTCTAAACAATCTTACCTCATTCCCAACAATTCATCTTTGACCTTCTCTAAACCTTCTTCTCATCATATTTTCCAATAATCTTTTCTTCAAACTAACTTTCATCTTCAACTCTTTTAATGGATGAAAACTCTTCAACTGCTTTCAGACAAATATCTATCTCCCTCACTGCTTCACCACACAACCTCAGCATACCATCCATCTTACCCAGCAGTAGATCCTAGAAGATGCACCTACCACTCTTTCTCTCAGTGGTATCACTCTCTATGCACCTTCTCCCCAACTTAATCTCTGTTGGAGGACAGTGAACACATACCTCATCCTTGTCTATAACCAACACACTTTCTTATTCTCCTTCCTACAGCTTTAAGATGGATCAAGCACCTACAACCAACAACTTAACAAACCACCAGATCAACTAGCTCTAATACCAATTGATGTAGAGCATCTACAGACTTCTAGGGTTCTTATGACCCAAACCATGACTTGAGAAGATCAATTAATTATTCACCAATATTTCACTTCATTGAAGGCTTGAATCTAAAAAGATACCAAATCACCAAAACTTGGTTCCAAACTCTACCAGACCCTAACACACCTTCGTACATCATGATTTTGACTAAATCAAAGAAAAAAAATTCTTAGAAAACTATGAATCAATCAACTCATCCAACATTCACTCCCAAAACACCAAATCCTAGTAGTAGTCTAGCATGACTAAAATGGGTGTTTCTCTAAAACCACATTGAATCTCCACAAAAAAATTACTATTTTAGGAACCCATTATTGCATACATTGACATACTTCAAAAGTAGGTATACTTGTTTTGAAAGGTATATTAGAAATAATAGACTATCTACTACAAATAGGCTCCAAATAGGCCTAAATTATAAAGAAAGTGCTAACAAAAAAACTCCAAAACATCAAATAACCCTAGAAAAAATTACAACAGGTCACAAATCTATAAAATCACCAATATTTCTCAATGAAATCATTCACTAATGCTGCAAATTATGAAACCCTCGCTCTAGGTCACTTTAAACCAAGTATGACAGGGGTTTGTTGGAAATATGCATTCCAAACCTTATACCACTTTGCCACTACTTGAAATATTCTAGAATAGGTCTGCACAAACTATCTACACCATCTTCAAGCCTTTACAAATGTTTTTTCTTCAAAACCATGTACTTAGCCATCATTTTAAATCAAAAATCAATGAAAACTAGTTAGGGCAGAAAATAAACTAATGTAAATTGCCTCCCACTACATCTACCAACATAAGGAAATTTAAAACCACCCTAATTAAACCATTCCACCAATCTACCAAGCCTCCATCGATGGAATGGTGGATTAAACTCACCCTAGACTCTCAAAACCCTTAATTTGAGGGTTTTAGGCAGTTCAGTATAAAATTACTCTTTAAAGCCTCTAAACTTAATAAAAGTACTTCAAACCTCTTTAAAATTAAATCTAACACAAGACACTATAAATTCAAATCAAGTTTTAGAGCCTACCAATACTATACATTATGTACAAGGCCTAAAAAATCAAGAAGGAAAATGTTGTCTGGTAGAACAAGGTACTTTTATTGACAAAATTGTTTCAAGTTACAATATATCATGATTTGATCAACTTCACAAGGCCTTTATAAAATGTTTACATCAGTTATAATACCTTTCCTTTCATCTTCAATTTACTAAACCTTCCCTTTTCCCAAATGAATCTTCATCTTCCTAATTTTATGCACTTTTTTTGCATTTTTGCACTATTGACAACAATTGCATCTTTTGCAACAAAAAGACAATTTTTTCTATTTAGCTTCATTGACCTCCTATATACCTATTAGAGACTCATTTACACTTTAAAAGTTCTAAATATGACCTGTTTACATACTTTACATGAAGAAAATTCAAATTTTACATGATTGCATATTTGAGGCATAAAATGCACAAGGTGCTCCTGCACTAGACTTCGACACACACATAAAAAAATAACTATTTTTGGTGGTAGTATTACAGAATATCTAACAAACATAACAAAAAAAAATGATGATCAATCCCCCCATTCCATCCTCTCTAAATATTTATGGACATCCTCGAGAGATCTTGGGAATATGACATTAAGATAAATTAAAAAGATAAGATCATAGGAAGATAAATAATGTTGTAGTATCACTTGCCATAGTTGTTTGATGTTTTAGGATGTTATCCATCAGTGATGTCTATTATTGGAATAATTTATCCATTAATACATACGTTAGGATGTTGATGATAAATTATTGATAGGTAGGTAGTTAATACTAAGGCATTGTTTTGATCTAATGGTGATCAAGTCGTTTCAATCTTTACTTTGGAAGTATCAATTTTGATGTTTGTTTTGCTTGTCAGTTGTGTTTGTCGAAGTTTGAAAGTGGAGATTATTTATTATAAATGGAAAGTTTATTGTAGTTATGTGACAATGGAGATAGGACTTTTTGACATTTTTAGAACTATTTGATGTTATTTTTGTTGTTTTCAAGAGATTTAGAGACAAATAGGGGGAGCTAAATGTTGCAAGTAGAGGTTTTTTCATTGATGTCAACTAGTTATCAATTGGTTTTTGTTGTTATTGATGTCATGGAAATAGGTTATTGCTTGTATATGTAGAGGATACTAAGAAAATTGTAATAAAGAAGGTTTGTTGGTTTGCTCTGGGTTGTGTTCTGAGATGTGTTCCTATGATTGTGTGGTTTAGATATATTGTTCATGGATATTGATGGTTGCTATATCCAAAATATGGGCTTTGGATTGTCTTACGGTGCGAGATATTTTCACTAATATGTGTACTAAGTTTTTTTGTGTATTTGGTTGTGGTATGGGAGAAATGTAGTTGCTCCAAAATTCTCTAAATTATTGTTTCAAGACTTGCGGTTCTAAAAATAAGCTAATATGATCATATTCAAGTTATGTTTATTATCCAAAGAGCTTGGATCATGTTAAGGTTGTGTGTGCTTAATTATTTTATGTATTTTACACGGGTATTGGCTGACCTTAGATGAGTTTGAAGGTTGAAGATGCTATAAATTTAAGTTGAGATGTTTTTGAAAGATGAATGCAAGAGCAAGATAGATGTGAGATAGATGCAAAATAATGTGTGTGTGTGATGTGAGTTTGAGCAGATCAGTGCAAAATTCAAGTGGCGAGTTTCTGAAGCTAGTGAGTTGAAGGTGTACTCTATCATTCAAGCATGTATGCAAGTGTGTGAGCGAACTATGGTGGAAGTTTTAGAGGTTAAAATTGCTACAACTAATTCACCCCCCTCTCAGTTGTCTTGTTCAAAAATTGGTATCAGAGCTTGGTTCCTTGGAGAACAGTTTAACTACTTAAGGAAGGTAGAGAATGGTGAGCAAGATCACTATTGAGTGTCCTAGATTCAAAGGGATTGACTATGCATTTTGGAAGACAAAGATGGAAGGATATATGGAATATTGTGGATATGATGTCGAGAAAGCTTATAAGACTATGTACATTGCTCCTACTAATGGTCCAAGTACAACAAATAAAATCAAGGTGCATGAAGCAAACAATAAAGAAAAGTTCATTCTAAAGAATAGTCTTTCACATTTTGAATTAATTAAAGTTTCAAATCTAAATACTGCTAAAGAGGTTTGGGATGCATTGAAAAATATTCATGGAGGAGATGCAAAGGTCAAAAAAGAAATGTTACAGAACTTGGAGGCACAATTCGAGATCCTACAAATGTCTAAACATGAGAACATTAAATCCTATGTACAAAGAGTGGATGAGCTGGTAGGTGGAATGTGAGGAATTGGTACAATAGTGGATGAATCTACGATAGTTAAGAATATTCGTAGAACTCTCCCTGATGCATATACTGAAAATGTATCTACTATTGAGGAATTTGTAGATTATAAAACCTATACAAAATATCAGTTGTTGGCTACTCTAACATCATTTGAAATGATAAATCCTAGCTCGAGAAATGGATCAAAGATAGAAACTACTTTTAGGGCTACAAGAGCTGAAGATCTGGATGAAGAGAACTTCAATGAAGTGGAAGCTAACTTTGTAAGAAGAATAAAAAGGGACTCTGGTAAGTATCAAGGTAAGTCACCTTTCAAATGTTTTAGTTGTGGAGGAATTGGTCACTATGCTTCAATATTTCCTAAAAGAGCTGAGAAGCACAAACAAAGAGAAGGCAAAGATAACAAAGGAAAGATGATCAAAAGACCATATTCTGTGAATGAAGACGCTGGTATTTTTTATGAAGAATCTGATTATGGAGATTTTGATGATAATGAATGTTTTTTTTTTCGCTATAAAAGATGAATCTACTCCTACTAATACTAAGAGACGGGTGAAGGAAAGTGCTCTGGATTAAGTTGAAGATACTATAATTTCGTCTCTTCATGCTAAACAAGAAAATAACTATTTAGTTGTTAATAGTGGTTGTTCACATCACATGACTGGTGACAAGAGTAAGTTTCTTAAACTTGAAAAATATGATGGTGGCTTGGTTAAGCTTGGAGATGATACTGGTGCTAAGTTTTGTGGGTTAGGTTCAGTTAGTTTTGATGGGTAGCATAATACTGATGATGTCTACTATGTTAAGTGTTTAAGGCATAATCTCTTGAGTGTTGGATAAATGTGTAGTAAAGGATATCTTGCATTTAAAGATTATAAACGTGAAATAAGGAAAGGATCTAGAATAGTGATTGCTAGTGGAAAAAAGTTTGAAGGAAATATTTATCAACTTAAGGATGCTGATGGAAATTACTTTATGTCTCAGATTAATGATATTTGGTTCTGGCACCGGAGGATGTGTCATATAAATTTTGACAATATGGTGAGAATCAGTGTTGTACTAGTTGTGAGAGATTCACCAAGGATTACAAAGTCTATTAATGCCATTTGCAAGGATTGTCAATTTGGAAAACAAACTATAAATAACTTTAGGTCAAAGGAACAGTCTACTACCGAACTACTAGATTTGATTCAAATAGATCTATGTGCTCCTATAAGGGTAAGAATTCTACAAGGTGACAGGTATTTTATTCTTTTGATTGATGATTACTCTAGATTTACATGGGTTACTTTTCTTAGAGAAAAATCTAATGCATTAGAAAAATTCAAAGCATTCAAAGCTATGGTTGAAAATGAAATGGATATGAAAATCAAATGGATAAGGTCTGATAGAGTTGGAGAATTAACCTCCAATGAGTTTAATATTTTTTATGAAGCACATGGAATAAGAAGACAGTTTTCTGCTCTGAGAACTCCTCAACAGAATGGAGTTGTTGAAAGAAAGAACAAAATGATACAAGAAGATGCTAGATCAATGATTACTGAGGTAGGTCTACCATAACTTTTCTAGAGAGAATAAATTCACACTATTGTTTATGTGTTTAACCAATTCAAGAAAAATCTAACAGTACTAAGACTCCCTATGACTTGTGGTATGGAAAGCTTCCTACTGTAAAGTATTTCAAGGTATTTGGAAGCAGATGTTATATCAAAAGAGATGAATAAAATTTAGGAAAGGTTGATGCAAGTTGTGATGAGGGTATTTTCCTTGGATGCTCCCTTAGAAGCAAAGCTTACAAATGCTACAATAAAAGACTAAGAAATATTGTATAAAATACAAATTTTAAGGTTGATGAAGCATTGAAGAATTCAATTGAAGTTGATGGCTATGTATATGATTAACCTGATTATAGAGAAGTAGAAAAAGTTGTGGAAGAACAAGAAAAGTAGAATGAATAAGAAGCTCTAGTGGTGCCCCCAAAGACACCTAAATATGTGCAAAAGAATCATTCAGAAGACCAAATCATTGGAGACAAGAGAAAAGGAGTTTTGAAAAGAAGCAGAGCTATTGTTGCTAGTGAAATAAATCTATGTTTACTTTGTGAAGTTGAACCTAAGATAGTGAGTGAAGCATATAAACATGAGTATTGGATGAAAGAAATGGAAGAACTTATGCAGATTGAGAAAAATAAAACTTGGAAATTGGTTCCTAGACCGACAGATAAAAACATAATAGGATCAAATGGGTATTCAAAAACAAGTTGAATGAGAATGGAGAAGTGGTCAAAAATAAGGCAAGGCTTGTGTGTAAGGGTTACTCAAAAGTAGAAGGTATAGATTTTCAAGAGACCATTTCTCCGGTGGCAAGGATGGAGGCTATCAGAATGTTTTTGGAATCTGTTGCACATAAAGATTTTAAATTTTATTAGATGGATGTAAAGTCTGCATTTATAAACAATGAGTTGGAAGAATTCTACATGGAGCAACCGAAAGGATTTCAATTTCCAAATCATTTGGACATAGTCTGTAGATTAAAGAAGGATTTATATGGATTGAAGCAATCTTTTCAAGTTTGGTATACAAGGTTGGATAAATATTTTCTTCAACAAGGTTTCAATAAAGGTACGACAGATAGCAATCTTTATTTCAAAATTGAAAATGACAAAATCTTGATAGTGGTTGTATATATTGATGCTATTATCTTTGGAGGAAATGAAACAATGTGCAAAATTTTTGATGAAGAAATGCAAAAAGAGTTTGAAATGTCTATGTTTGGTGAGATGAATTTCTTTCTTGGGCTGCAAATCAATCAAACAGAAAAAATAGATTTTTTTCTCATAGTCAAAGTATGCAAACTAAATGTTGAAAAAGTTTGTGTTGGATGGTTCC
The DNA here is from genome assembly GCA_007258455.2 of Sequoia sempervirens. Taxonomy (NCBI): domain Eukaryota; kingdom Viridiplantae; phylum Streptophyta; class Pinopsida; order Cupressales; family Cupressaceae; genus Sequoia; species Sequoia sempervirens. Next base: position 1,144,055,848 of record VDFB02271358.1, read on the forward strand.
AAACCGGTATGCACTCCTATGGTGACTAGCTGAAAATTGAGTAAAGATGATGATTCACCTAAGGCTAATCAAAGAAAATATAGATCTATGATTAGAGGAACGATGTATTTAACTACTACTAGACCAGATCTCATGCATGCAATTTATCTTGTGTCTAGATTTCAAGAATACCCTAAAGAAACACATGTTGTTGTTAAGAGGATATTTTGATATTTGAATGGAACTCCATATTATGGCTTGTCGTATCCTAGGGATACTGATTTTACACTAAGTTCTTATACAAATGTAGATTGTGCAGGTTGTATTGATGACATAAATAGTATAAGTGGTGGTGCATTATTTCTTGGTTACAAATTGGCGCCATGGTTAAGTAAAAAGAAATATTTAGTTTCCTTATCTTGGTTGCAGAACAAGGACACACAACTGAGAGGGGGATTAGTCAGTTGTGACAAAAACTTAAACTTTTCTAACTTAACTTAACTTAATCTCAAATCTGATGAACAAACAATTAACACATTAGAGAGATAGAGAACACCAATATTTTTGCTTGGAAACCCTATTAGGGGGAAAACCATAGTGGATGTTAGTCCATAAGATTATACCCTGTTAAAATTATGATAAGAAATAGTAAGGGGAATGAACATGCATTTAGGCACACTTCCTAGAGCTCACTACTTAGATACAAGAGGGAATCACTGCCCAACAATACAAAATAGGATTAAAATCCAAAGGGTACGAACTGAGAAAATAACTTCTACACAAGCTTGATTACAATTCCAATTAAGCTCAGAAAGCCTTCTTCACACTTTGCTCAATCTTCTTCACACTTTTCTTTGCAATTGAATGATATTCGCACATAGGAGCACACCGAGTATCTTTTCCACACACTACAATGAAACAATCACATATATATATCCGCTACATGAGATTTCATCACAAATTAGTTGGCCAGGATAATAAAACATATTTGTAATGTAGACCCAAATTTACAAATAAATTCTTTATGCGAATCCACCAGGGTTAGCCACAACATAGTGGAGACCCAAATTAACATCTCCAACACAAAAATATTTTAATTAATTTCACCACAAAGATCCACAACATGCTACCACTAACATGTCGACTAAGAACATGAAAAACTGAACATGTGCAAGAAAATATCTTCGACCACGAGCTCTTCGAATAATGTGGATGTACCACAAAGATAGAGAATGATCTAAAGACATTAGAGAACACCAAGAAAAAAAAAAGAATCGTCCGCAATAACTAAGATTAACAGAATCACACAATCTTCATTCAGTAACACTGACAGAGACCACAAAAACACTGTCAGACCACAACACAATCAAAACTTCATGCAAACCTCTAAAACTTTCAGTAGATGATCTAGATACGCTCAACAATAAACCCTTTAATCCACACCAACTAATCTTCAAAGTACAGAACAAGACACCTTCATGACCTGCATAGTTCCACTGGGAACATAGAATACTTTCTTTTAATATTTTCTCAATATCCTCGACATATACAACATTTAATACGCAAAATGCTAATAGTGTTGACATCAATGACAACAAAATATTAGAAACCATATCCAAAACATCCAACAATCCCCCCCTTTGGTATTGATGGCAACACATGATGTGAAAAATACCATCAACCCAACACATTGACTTCTTCTTCTCAACTGCACTTATCCCCACAACGCTCTTCTCCTTAGAAATATTTTGCACAATACACTTCTCCCCCTTTGACATCAATGGAAAAGGTAACCATGACCCTTCCAAATACACGCTCTGAACCACATATCTACACACCTGACTACTCCCCCTGAGTATTAGCCACAAAAACATCAATCCAGATCAGAATATAGCAATGAATCTCATAGATTGATGCAAATAAGTGCATATTTTAGTTCTTATTAGGATAGGTAATCACCCCTAGTAGTCCTCTAAGATAATCAAAAGTATCCTTTGAAAATGGCTTGTAAATATATCTTCAATCTATTCTTGGTAGGCACATATTCCAATTTGACTTCTTTCTCATTCACTTTCTCCCTCAATAAATGAAACTTGATTGATATATGTTTAGTCTTGGAATGCAACACTAGATTCTTAGAAATATTTATTGCACTTGAATTGACACAGTATATGGAAATAGGTTCTTCATATAACACCCTGATATCTTTTAACATCTATTTCATCCATATCACTTGAGTACAATTATTTGCAGCAGCAATGTATTCTACTTCAGCAGTAGATAAAGAAATGGAATTCTGCTTTTTGCTCAACCAGGACACCAATTTCTTCCCTTTGCTAGTATTTTCTTCATCTGAATCATAACCACAATATTTGGATGATTTGACAAATTCCTCATCAACTACGACATTTCCACTTTCAACCATCTTTCTCAGTCTTTTGTTATAGCATCAGTAGGCCTTGCTTTTAGTGGGGTAACCTAGGAAAATCCCTTCATTGCTTCTTGCATCAAAATTGCTTATATCATCATCTCTCTTGATATAACACTTACTTCCAAAGATCTTTAAATATTTAATGGTAAGCTTGTAACCAAACCATAACTCAAAAGGGGTCTTACCAGAATTACCATTAACATTTATCTGATTCAAAGTATACACAACAGTGCTTACCGCTTCACTCCAGTATATTTGAGACACATTTCCTTCCATATCATTGTTTTGGAAGCATCCAAAATTATTCTATTCTTTCTCTCTACAACTCCATTCTGTTGAGGGGTTTCGGGAGTAGATAACTGTCTTTTAATTCCATGCTCTTCACAAAAAGAGTTAAACTCCCTGGAGGTGAACTCACCACCTCTGTCAGATCTTAGGCACTTGATTTTTAGAACTTTCTCATTCTCTTCCATAGCCTTAAAACTTTTGAACTTTTCAAATGCTTCACATTTTTCTCTTAAGAAAGAAACCCATATCATTCTAGAGTAATCATCAATAATTAGCATAAAGTACCTTTCTCCATGAATACTTCTAACTCTCAAGGGACCACAAAGGTCAGTATGTAGCAACTCCAAAAAATTGTTTGAATGAAACTATTTTCTCCAAAAAGAAACTCTAGTTTGTTTACCCATCTGACATTCCTTGCAGATTGTGTTAGCAGTCTTCACTAACTTAGGTAGATCTCTTACTACTTGAGTAGAACTTATCTTGATAATGTTGTCAAAATTTACATGACACAACCTCCTATGCCACAACTAGATTTCATCTACTTGAGCAATTAAACAACTCCCACTAGTAGTATTCAGGTAAAAGATATTACCTTTTGACTGGTTACCTGTAGCAATCATATTCCCAGAACTTCCACATATCTTGCATCTTCCATTTTTGAGCTGAAGATCATAGTCTTTGTGCACCATCTTTCCAACACTCAAAAAGTTGTGTTTCAAGCCTTCAACATAAAGTACATCATTAGTGTTATCCTTACCACCAAGACAAATAGATCCTCTGCCACAAATCACACCAGCATTGTTATCTCCAAATCTTACAACCCCACTCTCATACTTCTCTAGACTCACAAATTTTATTTTATCACCGGTCATATGATGTGAGAATCCACTATCAATGACCCACTCATATTTTTCTTCAACTCAGGCTGCAAGAGCCTTTTCATCTTTAGTAGATTCAGAAACCACAGGATTATCTTCAATGGTAGCAATGAAAACCCATTCATCTTCATTTCCATTATCTTTATCAGACTCATCATCGGTCACTGCTTCTTCAACAAAGTAACATCTCTTTTGGAATCTAGACTTTTTAGGCTTAGATCTAGGAACTCTTTTAGGACACCTTGATGAAAAATGACCTATTTTATTGCAAGAAAAACATTTAATAGGCAATAAATCTTCATACTTACCTTTTCCTCTGCCTTCTTTCTTTGCAATCAGTGCTTCCAATTCTTCTACCTCTCTTTCTTTATCTTCAAGTTGTTTTAGTTGTTCATCATACTTGGATACCTTTCTTAAACACTCTCCTAGACGGTATCTTTTCCTGTTACTTCCAGATACAGTAGCCTTGAATGCAAATTCAGTCTTTGGTGTAGATTCACTGAATTCACTTATTTCAAAAGCATCAAGCTTGCCAACTAGCGTGTCTCTTGATATCTTTGTTACTAATATGATTTCTTCAATAGTATGAGCTTTCACTTTGTAGGAGGGAGGCAAGGATCTGAGTATCTTAGCCACAATTTCATCCTCATCCACAAAACCACCGGAACATATAATACCCATCACTATCTCATCTACTCTCTGCATAAAAGAAGTAATATTTTCATCTTCACCCATTTTCAAATTCTCATACTTTCCTTTCAAAATCTGTAGCTTAGCCATCTTCACCTGTGCATCTCCTTCATACAAGGTTTCTAGCTTCATCCAAATCTCATAAGTTTTCTGCGAACCTATCACATTAACCATCTCCAAATTTGCTAGAGCACTCACTAGAGCTTCAATATCTCTAATATTATTTTTAGTATCTTTGATCTCATCAGTAGCGGAGGGACCATTCTGAGGAATAACATATGGATCTTTTGTAATCTTCCAGAAAGCTTCACCAATACATCTTAGATGACATTGCATCCTAACTTTCCACAATGAGTAGTTAGTTCCATCAAATCTTAGACTGTCCTTCTTGAATCTTACCATCTCGGATCACCTCAAGCTTTTAAACTTCTTTAGAGGAACCCGCTCTGATACCAATTGTTGGCAGAACAAGGACACACAACTAAGAGGGGGGGTGAATCAGTTGTGACAAAAACTTAAATTTTTCTAACTTAACTTAATCTTAGATCTGATGAACAAGAATTAACCACAAACAATTAACACATCAGAGAGATAGAGAACACCAAGATTTTTGCGTGGAAACCCTGTTAGGGGAAAAACCACAGTGGATGTTAGTCCACAAGATTATACCATGTTAAAAGATAATAAGAAATAATAAGGGGAATGCACATGCATTTAGGCACACTGCCTAGAGCTCACTTCCCAATAATATAGAATAGGATTAAAATCTAAAGGGTACAAACTGATAAAATAGCTTCTACACAAGCCTGATTATAGTTCCAATTAAGCTTAGAAAACCTTCTTCACACTCTGCTCTGCAATCAAATGATATTCGCACATAGGAGCACACCGAGCACCTTTTCCACACACTACACCGATGAAACAATCGCACATAGGAGCACACTGAGCACCTTTTCCACACACTACACCAATGAAACAATCGCACATATATATCCGCTACATGAGATTTCATCACAACTTAGTCAGCCAAGATAATAAAACATATTTGTAATGTCGGCCAAAATTTATAAATATTTTTTTAATACAAATCCACCAAGGTTAGACACAACATAGTGGAGACCCAAATTAATATCTCCAACACAAAAATATTTTAATTAATTTCACCATGAAGATCCACAACATGCTACCACTAACATGTTAGCTAAGAACATGAAAAACCAAACATTCACAAGAAAAGATATTCAAACACGAGCTCTCTGAATAATGTAGACGTACCAAAAAGATAGAGAATGATCTAGAGACATTAGAGAACACCATGAAACAATAGAGAAGCATTTGCAGTAACTGAGATTAATAGGATCACACAATCTTCATTTAGGAACACTAAAAAAGACCACAAAAACTATGTCAAACCACAACACAATCAAAACTTCATGCGGACCTCTGAAACTTCCGACAGATGATCTAGATACACTCAACAATAAACCCTTTAATCCACACTAGCTAATCTTCAACGTACAAAACAAGACACCTTCATGACCAACACAATTCCACTGGGAACCTAGAATACTTTCTTTTACAAATTTCTCAATATCCTTGACATATACAACCTTTAATATTCCAAGTGCTAATAGTGTTTAAATCAATGACAACCACATATCAGCAACCATATCCACAACATCCAACATATCCACTACAGAGGCTGAGTATATTGTTTTAGCATCCTAGTGCACACAAGGTTTGTGGATGAGATAGATATTGAAGGATATCAAAGTAATGTATGATGATCCCATTTCTATCTTCTGTGATAATACAAGTGCAATTAACATTTCAAAGAATCTAGTGATGCATTCAATGACAAAGAATATATCAATAAGGTATCACTTTTTGAGAGAGAAGGTTGTGGAGAATGAATTAATGCTTGAGTATGTACCAACAAAGGATCGGGTTGCTGACATATTTACTAAGGCTCTTACTAAATATACTTTTGAGTATCTCTGAGAGAATTTAGGGGTTATTTCCCCTCATTTATTAAACTAGATGCAATGGAGATGCATCAGTTTGGTGGGTCTATGGATCTATCTTCTTTTTGGATTGATATTTGGTGGCTACCTCTCAGGGGAAGCAAGTAGTGTCACATGTTGACATTGAAGATTTGTTTGGGTGTACTCCTAAGGGGGATTATTTTGTACTAGTAATGTTCTTAATGTCAAAGGGGAAAACAAAGTAAAATATCATTTTCCTTTTCCATTGATGTTAAAGGGGGAGAAAGTATCATGTGAAAGAGTAAGGGGGAGAAAGCATTCTTGGAGATTGTTGGTTTAGAGCTGTTATGTTGTCATTTATGGCAAAGGGGGAGATTGTTGCAACTATGAAGGTATTTTCATTGATGTTAACTAGTTATCAACTGGTTGTTATTGTCATTGATGTCATGGAATCATGTTATTGCTTGTATATGTTGAGGATATTGAGAAAATTGTAATAAAGAAGGTTTGATGGTTTACCTCAGGTTGTACTCACGATGTTTTCCTATGCTTGTTTGGTTTAGATATATTATTCATGGTTGTTGATGGTTTCTATGTCTAGAATATAGGCTTCTGGATCATCATACAGTGTCTGATATTTTCACCAATATGTGTACTATGCTTTTTTGTGTATCTGGCTATGGTCTGGGAGAAATGTAGTTGCTCTAGATTGCTCTGAATTGTTGTTTTAGGAATTGTCGTTCTAAAAATAAGCTGATATGATCATATTCAATTTAAGTTTTTTATCCAAAGAGATTGGATTATGTTAAGGTTGCATGTGCTTAATTGTTTTATGTGTTTTACACGGGTATTGGCTAACCTCGGATGAGTTTCAAGGTTGAAGATAGTATAAATGTAAGTTGATATGTTTGTGAAAGATGAATGCAAGAGCAAGATAGATGTGAGATAGATGAAAAATAGCGTGTGTGTGATGTGATTTTGAGTAGATCAGTGAGGAATTCAAGTGGTGAATTTCTGGAGGCAATCAGTTAAAGGTGTACTCTATCATTCAAGTATGTTTGCAAGTGTGTGAGTGAACTGTGGTGGAAATCTCCATTGCATTAAGATCATTTTCTCTCTGTAAAAAATATCTTCTATACTCTTTGTAATTCTATGGAAATGAGCCCTCTGGGTGGTTAACCCTCATTGGATAGTGAGTCCTATTTTGAACAAGTACGTCATGTTTTGGACAAGTCTTGTTTTGGTAGTGGGCCTTTCCGATAGTGAGCCTTTTTGTTCAATTCTAGAATTCTTTACATTGTGAGCTAATCCTCGTTGTGTTTTTTCCTTAATTGGGTTTTCCACATAAATATGGTGTTATTATGTGTATGGTTTTGCTTCTTTCAATTTCTTCGTATGCACTTAAATATTAATCACATTAGCAGTATAAAAGATTTTAGTGAATGTAATTGATCTAACCTCTGGTGGAAGTTTTAAAGGTTAAAATTGCTACAACTGATTCACCCCCCTCTTAGTTATCTTATTCAAAACTAAATGGAATGACCTAGTGCCTTAGGAGCTAATCAAATATTAGCCTTGCCTACGTGACAAACATAGAGGAATAGTAGTTCAACTGTATTGAGTGACATTATTTTTAGAGTTTTCTAATTTTTCCTGATGTTTTTAGATTTTAATAAGATATTTGAATGTTTTTTATTTGGGGGACTAACCTAGGGCCTCAAGGGCTCATCAGTGATGGCCTTTCCTACGTTATACATGTAGAGGCTCGTAGTTTTCTTATTTTGTGACTTAATGCGGCTCATCTAGAGATGACCTACAATTTTTTTGGGATTTTGATGTTTTTGAATTTGTTTGTTTTTTAGATGTTTTCTTATTTTTGATACTTTTTGACAGTGATGGGATAAAAAATGATCCAATTCACTACCATTTTTGGGAAGTTTCCCCTAATTTGGAACAAGATTACATTTATCAAGGTAGATGGATGAAGATGGTGCAATAGGGTTTAATACTTGATCAGCTATCGAACCATGGTTGGATACATGTTTTATTATGGGACTGATAGGGTGGATACAATAGATAGTGTCGATAGATAGAGATGTAGGTCTTATTCAAACATAGCACCTGCTTACCAAGATTTCACTATAGTACCAGTCCAAGCACCACAAGGTGGTTTTCACTTAAAGGATATTTTATTTCTCTTTACTATTTTTGTTTATTTTTTTTATTTTTTTGTATTTTTATCTTATTTGCTTGGGATATTCTTGTGCACTCAAGTGTAAAGTTTTTTGAAATGGATATTATTCAGAGGTTTGGCTAAAGGTTCTCCTTTAGGAGTAGCCAACTAATATTCTCTTGAGCCATAGCTTGCTATGATGATGAAAGGACCTAACCAGTTTGGTTCAAATTTACCCTTCCCATCTTGATTTAGCTTAGATGTTTTGATTTTATTTTACTACCAAGTCACCAACTTGAAAGCTTTTTTTATTTATCTTCTTTTTATAGCTTCACTTGAGCTGATTCTAATAAAAATAGAAATGCTTTAACATGCTTAAATGTATTTCATCTATAGTTCTAGCTCATTAAGTCTGGACACTCGATATTCCTCATTGTTGACCATGCATTTCAAGGATACTCACAGTGATGGGATCTCAACTTCGATAGGTAGGATTGCTTAAGATCTGTAGACCAAGGAAAAGGTGTAGCACCTATGGGTGTGTGAATGCTAGTTCGATAATCTCATAAGGTGGGATTTAGCTATAAATTCCAATCACGATCAATGTCATTAACAGTCTTTTTCAATATTTTCAAAATGCTTTTATTGGATGCTTCATCCTAACCATTTCCTTGGGGTTAGTATGGGGTTGAGAATCGATGTTGGATGGAGAACCTTGAACAAAGTTCATGGACATATTGGTTTTTAAATGGATTTCCATTATCTATTATGATAGTTTGTGGAATTCCATATCGAAATATCAAATAATTCAAGATAAACTTGGATATCTATTTCCCAATGATGTAGGTTAGATGAATATCCTCGATCCACTTTGTAAAGTACTCATTTGCAATGATAATGAATTTTTTCCCATTGGATGAAGTAGGAGATATATTTCCTATCAAGTCAAGTCCCCACTATGAGAAAGGCCATGGTGTAGCTACAAGTCGTAGCTCTTGTGCCAATGCATGAACAAGATCACCATGCTATTGAAATTGGTGACACTTCCTTGAGTAGTGAATGGATTTTTGCTCCATTGAGGGCTAATAATACCCTTTTCTTAGCAACTTTTGCACTAGATTAGGTCCACTAGAGTGAGACCCACAAACACCTTTATGCACTTCTTGTAAGGTGGTTTGAGCTTTGTCCACATTAAGACATCAGAGTAATGTACCATCTAGACTTCATATGTATAGGGTAACTCCTAAGATGGTGAATCGATAAGTTCTACAAATAAAGGTTTTCATTTGATTTGTCATTAAGTCAGGGGTATGGTCCCATGCTAGATATAAGCAAACATTTATTGGTACAAAGGCGATTTAGGACCAACAACATCACATACAGGTTTTGATTTTTGGATATCAAATGATGGTATAAGTAGTTGCTCCATGAGGAATTCATATTTGGGAATGTTTTGGGGTATGTCTAGGAGTGAACCTATTGTTGCCATAACATCAACTACTCTATTATTGATTCTAGGAACCTATTCAAAGGTGATGACCAAAAGTATTGCTTGAAGTTGTCTACCATTATTTTTTATTACATGATCTTGTCATCCTTCATTTGATATTCACCATTTACCTATCTTATGACTAGTTGGGAATCACCATAGACCTATAGTTCCTTTATCTTCCATTCTATAGCCACATTTAGTCTAATGATGAGTGATTCATATTTAGAAATGTTGTTAGTACATGGAAAGGTGATCATGTAATGTTTTGGTGTACTATCTCCCTAAGCTGTGTTGAGTGCGGGATCCATTAAAGTACAAGGTCCAACGACTTGATTGACTGGTTAGAAGGATGCTCTCATCTGGAAATTTTGATACTAGAGGCTGATGATCTTCCATTGGTGCAACTGCTAGTTGATTTGCTATTACTAGTCCCTTTATAGATTTTATGTCAATGTATTCTATATCAAATTTACTAAGTATCCTTATCCACTTATCAATCCTCCCTATTAGAGTTTCCTTTTCCAATAGATACTTTAAGGGATCCACTTTTGATATCAACTTTACTTGCTTGTTTAATATGTAGTTACTAAGACTTTGTGCTGCAAAGATGACAAATAGACATGGTCTTTCTATGGGTGTATAATTTAATTCATAGTCCACCAAGGTTTGTCTAATATAGTATACTACTCTTTCCTTGTTTTGATCATCAAGTTGTGCTAACAAAGCTCCTAAAGTTGTTGTAGATACATATAGAATTATTGCCTTATCCTGAATTGGAGGCATTAACACTAGAGGAGTGAGAAAATAAGCCTTGACCTATAGGAAATCCTAATCACACCTTCCATCCCATTTGAATGTTATGTCCCTATGTAGTAAATGGGTGAATGGATGACACTTGTTGACTAACTATGTGATGAATATTTTGATGGATTGAAGATTACCTTGTAGACTCCGTAGTTGTTTCAATGTTTTTTGAGGAGGCATTTATAGGATATATTTAAGCTTGGTGGGATCCACCTCGATGCCTCTTATTGATACAATGTAACCCAATAGTTTTCCAGATGTCACGTTGAATACACACTTCTTTGGGTTGAGACACAGGTTGTATTCCTCTAGTATGTCAAATACCTTGGCTAGGTTGGCTAGATGATCTTTTTTTTTATTGATTTTGTTAATATGTTGTCAACATAGTACTCCATGGTAATTTGAAACATATCATGGAAAATGGTGGTCATTTCTCATTGGTAGGTTTCCCTTGCATTCTTTAAATCGAATGGCATGACATTCCAAAAAAAGGTTCCCCATGCACAGGTGAAAGTTGTTATGTGTTGGTCTTCAAGGGATATCTTTGTTTTAATGTACCAAAAGAATACATCCATATGAAACAATGGAAATATGGGAGGCTAAGGGTTTCTATCCTTGAAGAGAAAGGGTCCCTCCTATTTCACTCAAGTTTCACTCAAGGAAACCCTAGTAGAGATCTCAATCCTAGGATATAAATGGGAAAGAGATCTACAATAGGGATGCCTTAGGGTTTGATTAATGATTAAAGAGGGGTTCACCACCAAGCTAGGGCTTGGAAATACTAATTAAATTCAATACCTAGTCTTTAAACCTATTACAATGAATGAATTCACTAAATGACCTAGAAAAGCATGTATATCATAACAAAAAGTTGAGAGATCATAAGTGTGCACTTGGGAATTTATAGAGACTTGAATGAAGACTTGAAATGATGGAAACATTGAAATTAATGTCTACTAGGAATCATAAGCTATTCTGGGTGATTTAGTCCTAGATTAGGGTTTCTAGGCAGGAATAAAAATTTGATAGAGATATGTCTGGAACTCCTGAAAATTGCAAATTTCACTATACTAGGACTCATATGCCAAAAGTGGTGTATCAATACAGTTAGGAATTTTTGGAAATTCAAAGTATAAATATTCTCTTCAATCTCCACTCTGTCTTCTCCACTCTATTTTAAGGTCTAAATCTCTTATTTGCAACATATAGGTTTCTTTTTGTGATCTCCAAAGCAAGGTGGCAACTTTGACAATTTTGAACACTTGACAACTTTTCTCCAATCTTTCTCTTGAATATGCCTTCAATCTAGATCTACAAATCACATACTAAAGAGACTAGAAAATGTTGTTTTGTTAGTGGAAAGGGGTTTTTTTTGGTCAAACCCGATTTTGTTAATCAAACCTTGTAATGAAATCAAATGAGATAAAGGAATGATGAATAAACAAAATGTAATGTTGCAACTCACCAAACCCTAGAAATAAAGTGCTACAAACATGTATGAAGTGGCTCCAATGGATGTAGATCTTGCCTCTTTCTTGCATGTGATAGATCTTTACTTGAATGCTAGCTTGGATCATGAAACCCTACATCAAAATTGTTAGCTCAAAAGCAAACTTGATGCATGATGAATTTGAAATGATGCTTGATACTTGAATTATGCTCCAAAATGCTTGATAATTATCCCTTGAATTCTCTTGTAAACTCTAATTTCCTATTAAGAATTTTCCCATGAAAGTCTTAGGTGAAAATGAGTGAAATAACCTTGTATTTATACTTGTTTATGCCAAATTTCCCGAAATTACAACACTACAAGCTGACATCAAATCTAGGAGGATAAATCCCTATTAAGAATTTTAATTAAAGTTAATTTTGGGCCACATGAGACTCATATGCCAAAAGTGGCTTATGAGTCCCATTAGGGTTAACTATGGGACACATTTTTAAAAAATACTTAGATTCATGTGAAATCAGGATCAAGGCCCCGAAACCTAGGTGGCGTATATGCCAAAGGTGGCGTATGAGTCCCAAATCACTAAATCTAGGCCACATAACCTAAAAAGACATGAATTATGAGTATATTTTGGTTTATGTCATGATTATCCTAAAAAATATGCATTAATTAAGGCTTGTGGATGCAAAATAAGGGTAAATAAGGCATAAAGGAGCCCAATTAATTATGAAAACCATAGATTAGTGTGAAAGTGTGGTACACCACTTTACAACACCTAAATTAAGGTACCATTAAGTTTATTTAGCTCACAAGGTCCCAAGACCTATTCTGAATGTGTTAAACACAATACAACACTAAATCAAGGCAACATTATGCTCAATTTAACAAGGAGGGCCCAAACAAGCAAGGAAAAGTAGAGTGATACTTTTTATGTTGCCACACCATTAGTGAAAGCATTTCATTCCTCACAGGTAGGTCCATAGTCATGTCGATGCTGGGTAGAGGGAAGTCATCCTTTAGGTATGCCTTGTTGATATCCCTAAATTTTGTGCAAATCTATATGCCCCAAATGGGTTTTGACACTGGTACAAGATTAGATACCCACTCTAGATAATCAATGGATATGGTGAACCCCACATCTATAAGTTTCTAAAATTCTACTTTGACCAAGAGTGATATTTTTTTATGTATCTTGTGTAGCTTTTGTTTGATGGGTTTAGCTCCAATGAACACTTCCAAGTGATGTACTACTAATTCTGGATCTAGCCCTGGCATGTCTGCATATGTCTAAGAAAAGTTGATTTTTTGTTCATTAATGAATTCTACGAAGTTGACCTTTTCCCCAGAATCAAGGGAAGTTGTCTAATATGTTATTTTTGGTGTCTCTTTTGTGTCGATGTTGATAGGTTCAAAACCTTCAACCAAGAATGCTAATTTTTATTGATATTCTATAATGGGGAGATTGAACCCTCCATCTTCAGGCACCATAGAGAGGTTTTCATCCTTAGTTGCATCCTTTGTTTTTCTCTTTTCTTGATCCAATAAAGCTACATTGTGGTTTTCCTTAGGGTTCCTCTTTTTTATTTTAATTTTTTCAATTTATTTTTGTGATTGGAGGACACAATCTCCCATGCAAAATATGCTCCTTGATTAAGCTCCATTACAAATCTAGCCTGATGATCTCATCATGGTATATCCGTTCGAAGTCCCATGAACTCTGAAATAGCTTCATCATTCTAGAATGAGTCTAGAATAGGTGTCTGATGTTTGAGTCAGTCTATTAACTATAGGTAAATCAAGGATATTTTGTCATTGGTATCAGTAAATCTTATGGAGGTTGTAGCTAGGGTAGGGATATAGGATTTATCAAGGCTCCATAGGGTATCCAAGTTGTAATCACTAGAGGCACAAGAATCCAATTCATACTCATTGGAATCCATTTTTCATATGGTAATCTTTAGATGTAGGTTCAATAGTGATGGTGTTTATGTTCAGGTTTCCAAATATGTTTTGGATATACAAGTAGTTGTCCAGACATTCGCAATTATCCGATGTTGTAACATTGGTAGAAGAAGCTCCTTCCTCATAAGAGGTGCTTTTGGTGCTTGGGGTAATCACGTCTAATGAGCCATAACCTAGTCCAAGATTATTTAGGATATTTTCTATAATAAATGGTTATGTTATACCTTATTCATGTAGACCAAGCCCACCTTTTCTAGTGAATCCCATGCTTTTTTCCTATCTGATATCCTTTATTGTTTTGATCAATAGGGAGAGGAGGAAATGTTTTCTCCCATCTTCCTTTGTAAATCCATGAAGTTAGGTCTTCTTTGAACACTTCTTCATCTTGCATGTCTCCCTACTTGGTGAAAATGGTTGGTTTGACTTCCATTGTAACAACTTGAACATCCTTGATCTCTCTTAATCCTCCATAAGTATTTGGTGTTGAGGGAAGTATTCCAATGCAAAAGGATTGATTGAAATGGTATTCTCTGGAACCCTTGTCAAGCACTTGGATCTTGAGATTAGATTTTGGTGGCTCAATCAATGAAGGTGCAATGGAGGACAAAGGTAGTGATGATGGGTCAACATATCAAGAAGAGTGGAAAGAGATGTCATTGCTAGGTATTTGAAGAATCTTTTTGTACTTCTCTTCTAATTTTTCATAGTAATGAAAAGGTTTAGGGTCAGCATATATGGTAACTTCCTTATGTTGGTATGTGGCGACTGATCATGCTATACTATATAGCCTTCAAGGTTGAATTCAAGAAAAACAGAGCAGTAGGGTCCAAGGTGCTTATTTCCAGTGGGAGCTATAATTGTAGCAGTGTCATCTAGGATTGGTCTCCAAGTGGGAGGTTGTGATGGTGTGGAGCCTGATCAGTCTCCAAGTGGGAGATTGTTGGTATGTGTTGATTGGTCATGCTATAATGTATAGCCCATGGTATACTTTTTCACGTTGTCACCGAAAAAAGGAAAAAACCCAATTTTGTAAAACCCTAATCTAGAAGCTTCTAAGCTTGTTAAAAAGGGGTTCGGATGGGGGTTACAGTATGATGAAAAACGTGATTATTCACAAGACTGTAATAGGTTTTTCCACTGGATAATAAAATTATTGGATGGTTGCGGTTTGGTGGATGTAGCCCGGATTGGGTGAACCATGTTAAATTCTCTGTGTTATGATTTATTCTATGTGTGTTTTAGTTTCTCTGTTTTAATTAAATCTACATTTAATTGTTAGATATTTTCCATCTCTAACCCTAACAAGTGGTATCAGCGTGAGTAGTGTTTCGATTATCATTTGTAGGAAGGTCTCACAGCTGAGTAGGAGTTTCATGGTTGAGTGGGAGCAATGGAAAATGAGGGTAAGAAGGTTGAGAAGTTTAATGGGAAGAACTATTAGTTATGGAAGATGCAGATGGAGGACTATCTCTATCAGAAGGATTTATGACGGCCATTGGAAGGGAAATCCAAGAAACCCATAGCAATGTCTGATAAGGACTGGGATATTTTGGATAGAAAGGCTCTCAGTAGTATTCGTTTATTCCTGGCACAATCGGTGGCATTCAATATTACAACAACAAAGACAACTCAAGAGTTGATGCAAACCCTAGCAAAGTTATATGAAAAGCCTTATGCTTCGAAATAAGGTATTTCTTATGAAGCGTTTATTTAATATTAAAATGGTAGAAGGTGGGTCAGTTACTGATCATTTGAATGAGTTTAATATAGTCACCAGTCAATTAACTTCTATAAAAGTAAACTTTGATGAAGATGTTAGGGCTCTTTTGATTCTGTGTTCTTTTCCTGAAAGCTGGAATAACTTGGTAATGGCTATTAGTAATTTTGTTTCTGGTTCGAATACATTGAAATTTGATGATGTTGTTGGTGTTATTTTGAGCGAGGAAATTTGTAGGAAAAGCTCAGGTGGAACATCCACATTAGGCAGTGTTTTGAATGCAGAAAGTAGGGGCAGAACAAAGGAGAGAGGAAACAATTCTGGAAATCATGGGAAGTCATGAGGAAAATCAAAGGACAAAAGGTCTCAATCTAGAGACAAGAGGGATTGTTGGTACTATGGTAACTGGTCATTTAAAGAAAGATTGTTGGTCTCAGAAAAATAAAGATGGAGACAAAAAGGAAGGAAGTAAAGAGGCAAACGTGGTAAGTAATAAATCTGATGAGAATGCTTTGATTCTTTCCCTTGATAATGCTGATGATTTTTGGGTGTTAGATTCAGGGGCTTCATTTCATGCTACCCCCCATAGAAGTTATTTTCTTGATTATGTCCAAGGGGATTTTGGGCTGGTTTATTTAGGAGATAACGAACCCTGTCAGATTGTTGGAAAGGGAAGAAGAATCAAGATTAAGTTGCAGAATGGGAATCATTGGCTACTATGTGAGGTAAGGCATGTTCCAAAGTTAAGCAAAATTTAATTTCAGCAGGGCAACTAGATGATGAAGGTTGTGTTGTTACATTTAGTGATAAAAATTGGAAGGTCACAAAGGGTGCCTTAGTGGTAGCAAAAGGTGTGAAAGTAGGCACCTTATATCTTTGTACAGGTCATACTGTTCCTTCTACTTTAATTGTTACGAAAAAGGTCAATGTTCAGAAACGATTCTGAGTTCAGCAAGTAGAAGATCATACGTTGTTGTGGACTCTGAATCAACACTGTGGCATAATAGACTTGGGCATATGAGTACAAAAGGTATGAAAGTACTTCATTCAAATAATGTTTTACCAGGTCTAAAATGTGTTAATATGGATTTATGTGAAAGTTGTGTGTATGGAAAACAAAAGAGAGTAAGTTTTCTCAAGGATGGGAAGCAAAAGAAAGATGAGAAATTGGAGCTTGTGCATACGGATGTATGGGGACCAGCTCAGGTATCTTCTCTCGGTGGCTCTCTATATTACATTAAATTCATTGATGATGCGACTAGGAAGGTATGGATTTATTTCCTTAGGCAGAAATCTGATGTATTTAAAAAATTTAAAAAAATGGAGAAGCTTG
This sequence comes from Sequoia sempervirens, assembly GCA_007258455.2. NCBI lineage: Eukaryota > Viridiplantae > Streptophyta > Pinopsida > Cupressales > Cupressaceae > Sequoia > Sequoia sempervirens. Next base: position 1,144,073,030 of record VDFB02271358.1, read on the forward strand.
GTTGAGAATGAGACGAGTAAAAAGATAAAATGTCTCAGATATGATAATGGTGGTGAGTATTGCAGCAAAGAGTTTGAAGATTATTGTTCCTCTAATGGTATTCATAGTAAAAAAATAGTTCCAAAGACTCCACAGGAAAATGGAGTGGTTGAGCACATGAATAGAACAATAATGGAGCATGCACGGACTATGAGATTGCATGTTGGGCTGCCTTTAAAAATGTGGGTAGAGACTATAAACACTGTTGTTTATTTAATTAATAGAGGTCCCTTTAATCCTTTGGGTTTTGGTATTCCAGAGGAAGCTTGGAAAGGTAAGAAGGTGAGTTATTATTTTCTCAAAACCTTCGGTTGTGAAGCATTTGCACATGTATATTTTGAAAAATAGAACCAAGCTTGATGCAAAATCAAAGAAATGTGTATTTGTTGGATATGGCATTGATGAATTTGGTTATAGGCTTTGGGATTTTGAAAATCAAAAAATTGTGAGAAGCAGGGATGTCATATTCAATGAGAAAGTTTTGTACAAAGATTTGTTGTTGCACATGAGAAGAAAGAAAATGATTTTGCAGTGTTGGATGATATTCCAAACAATGATGTTTCAGTGGTTCCTCATGCTGGGCAACATCAACAACAACAAATACCACAAACCCCTGTTAGACGATCTTCAAGGATAAGTAGACCTCCAGAAAGATTCTCTCCCTATTTGTATACTATTTTGTTAATTGATGCTGGTGAACCAGAATATTATGATGAAGCTATGGAGGTGGATACCAAGGTTCAGTGGGAGCATGGAATGGAAGAAGAAATGGACTCCTTGCTAAAAAACCAGACTTGGAATTATGCAAGTTGCCTGCAGGTAAAAAGGCTTTGCCAAACAAATGGGTTTATAGGCTGAAAGAGGAGGATGGAGGTAAGAAAATATTTAAAGCCAGATTAGTTGTAAAGGGATTTGCACAGAAAAAGGGTATTAATTTTGATGATATTTTTTCTCCTATTGTTAAAATGACTTCTATTCGTATTGTTTTAAGTATTGTGGTTGCTGAATATTTGCATTTAGAACAACTTGATGTTAAAATAGCCTTTCTCCATGGTGATTTGGAAGAGGAAATATATATGGAACAGCCACAAGGATTTGAGGTCAAAGGTAAGGAGAAACTAGTGTGTAGATTGAAAAAAAGTTTATATGGCTTGAAGCAAGCACCTCGGCAATGGTACTTGAAATTTGATAGTTTTATGGCTAAGCAAGGCTACAATAGGTGTAATTCTAACCATTGTGTTTATTTTAAGATGTTGGATAATGACAGCTACATTATTTTATGTTTATATGTTGATGACATGCTTGTTACTGGGTCTAACATGGATCACATAAGTGAGCTAAAACAACAATTAGAAAAATATTTTGCTATGAAGGATTTGGGGCAACAAAAAAATCCTTGGTATGAAAATTTGTAGAGATAGGCAAAACAGAAAATTGTTTTATCTTAGGATAATTATGTTGAAAAGGTGTTGTAGAGATTTCATATGGAGAATGCAAAAGCTGTCAGCACACCTTTTCCTAGTCATGTTAAATTGACTAAGGATATGTGTCCAAAGACACAAGAGGAGGAAGAAAAAATGTCCAAGGTACCATATGCTTCAGTTATAGGCAGTTTAATGTATGCCATGGTATGCACTAGACCAGATATTGCACATGTCGTAGGAGTTGTTAGCAGGTATTTGAGTCATCTTGTAGCTGAGCATTGGAATGTGGTAAAATGGATTCTCAGGTATTTGAGAGGTACATCCAATAAATTTTTATGTTTTGGGGGCTCTAATACTGATTTAAAAGGCTATGTTGACTCATATTTGGCAGGGGATATAGATACCAGGTGGAGTACCATAGGTTATTTATTCATAGTTGGTGGGACAGCAGTGAGTTGGATTTCTCAATTGCAAAAGGTGGTTGCTTTATCCACAATAAGAGGTAGAGTATGTTGCCGCAACAGAGGCAGAAAATGAGATGATATGGTTGTAACTTTTCATGGATGAGTTGGGAAAACAACAAGATGGAAATTACTTGTTTACAGACAACTAGAGTGCTATACATCTTGCAAAGAATTCTGCCTTGCATTCTAAAACAAAACACATACAGTTGAGATATCATTTCATTCGGTCAATATTGGAGGATGGACAGGTCAAGTTAGACAAGATACATACAGATGTCAATCCAGCAGATATGTTTATGAAGGCGGTGACAAGGGAGAAGCTGAACTCCTCTTCAGCTTCAGTTGGCCTTCAAGGTTGAATTCAAGAAAAATAGAGCAGCAGGGTCCAAGGTGCTTATTTCCAGTGGGAGTTATAATTGTAGCAGTGTCGTCTAAGATCAGTCTCCAAGTGGGAGGTTGTGATGGTGTGGAGCCTGATCAATCTCCAAGTGGGAGATTTTTGGTATCTGGCAACTAATCATGCTATACTTTATAGCCCACGGTATACTTTTTTGCGTTGTCACTAAAAAAAGGAAAAATCAACAAAAAAAGGAAAAAACCCGATTTTGTAAAACCCTAATCTAGAAGCTTCTAAGCTTGTTAAAAAGGGGTTTGAATGGGGGTTACAGTATGATGAAAAATGCGATTATTCGCAAGATTGTAATAGGTTTTTGCACTGGATAATAAAAGTATTGGATGGCTGCAGTTTGGTGGATGTAGCCCGGATTGGGTGAACTACGTTAAATTCTCTGTGTTATGATTTATTCTATGTGTGTTTTAGTTTCTCTATTTTAATTAAATCTGCATTGAATTGTTAGATATTTGCCATCTCTAACCCTAACACCTTATCATTATGTGGTAATTTCAAGCACTGATGGAATGTTGAAGGGATTTCTTTTAAGGCATGGAACTATGGTAGTCCCAAGAGAAGGTTTTATGGTAGCTTAAGAACTAGTACCTAACATGTTGTCTTTGTTATCACTAGGATTCTTTGAATGAGGAGTCTGATTGTTCCTTCTAAATTTCTCTTCATATCATCATAAGACCTTATGGTGATACTTTTATTTTTATCTATTACATCATCAAGATATCCTAGTTGTTTTATTAATTTTAGGGTACAAATGTTTAAGCCTGCACTATTATCTATCAGTGCTCTCTTGACCTTGTGTTTATGGACACAAACTTCTAGATAGAGAGCTTGATTGTAGAAACATATTTGTGGAAAGTCTTTCTCAAAAAATAAAAAATGATGGGTGGAGGTGATGCTACCAACCATGGCTTGAAACTAATCAACATTAAGGTTTTTAGGGATTGGTGTTTCAATAAAATATTTCTCTAAGGTTTCCTTATGTGTTGGTGACAACTTTAAGAGATCAAGGATGAAGATTAAGGTAGGAGTTTTCTTTAATTTTTCCACAATATTGTAATCAATTGATGGCTTACTTGTGGCTTTTTCTTAGGGTGGGGTTCCTTGGATTGTAACTATCCCTCTTCTTGTAGTTACAATGGTTACAACATTGATGGTATGATTGGCTTGTGAGATGTTTCATATGAGTTCTTCATAGGAAAAGTTGGATTTATGGTAATCTTGCCCTTTTCCCTTGTCATTTCCTCTATAATGGCTGGGGATTGGATCCTTGTATATTTTTTAGTCTTTATTTCTAGGACAAGGTTCTATGTCGACCTCTCCATTTTCTATTAAGTCTTGCACAATGTTTTTGAGCCTCATGCAATTGTTGGTGGTATGGCCCTTGATCTTGTGAAATTCACATTTGTTGTTCTCATTATACCAAGAGGGTTTAAAGTTTGGATCCTTATATCTTGTTTTGTCATTAATCTTGACAAGGTTTGTTTGGACCAATTTATGCATGATTACCTCAAGGGGTTCTCCCAATGGGGTGAATTTCCTTCTAGATTAATCATATTTCCTTAGTGGCCTCCTTTCATTATCCTGTCCTTGATTTTGTTGTTCGTTATTTGGTTGGTTGTTATGAGGATAATTGAGTTGGTTGTTTGGCGCATTGTTTGGATAATAGCTTTATTGTGTAGTTTGAATAGTATTTTGTGGGCCATTGGAAGGTTACATGTTTCATACAACTTTAGCATCAACCACTCTTTCATTGGTTACATTTTTATTCTTTGCTCATATCTTTGGTTTGTCATTTGCACTAGAAGGTTGATCCTTAGGGTTGTAGAGCTTAATTACTCCCCTTACAATGAGAGATATTTTTATTATCAAACCATTTTCAATAGTCTCCTCAAAGTTGCTAGGGCACAACATAGTGAGTTGTTGGTTAATTTTTGCATGTACGTTAGAGATAAATATGTCTATGATTTGTTTCTTGAGAGCGGGCCATTTACATTTGTTGGCTTTGTGTCTCCATATTTTTAGATACAAAGCAAATGATTCACCTTGATTTTTTTTAATTTTGTAGAGATTGAGGATCATTGTATCCTGCTCTATGTTGTACAAGAAATGGTTGAAATTTTTTTCTAACAACTCATCAAATGTTCTAATACCAGACGGTAGATGAGAGAACCACTCAATAGCGACCCCACTGAGACTTCATGGGAAAAGCCTCATTAGATAGGTATCATTGAATTGTATATCCATGCAAGTCCATGCAAGCCACTAAGAACTCTCGTGCATGTTCTATTGGATCCCCTCTTCCCCTATATTTGTCAAATTTTGGTATTTCAAAGCCTTTGGGGAAATGTATCATAGATAAGTTTTGATCAAAGGGATATGGACATATATCTTGTACAGCATAGGTCTTCTTTGGATTTCCAAATTGAATGTTCGATATTCTATGGTTGATGGTTTGTAGTTGCACGTTTATGTCATTAGTTGGTGCACTTGCATGAGGATTTTGTCCATTTTAGCCTTGCTTTCCTATGACATTTGTTTGGTCATAAATGGGATATTGTGTAGGTATGGGACCTTGATGACCATGTTGTGTGTAACGAAGATTGGGTCCTTGTGTGTTGTAGGTATGTTGAGTTTGTGGTACACCCTAATATTGTTTTTGATGGAAACCTTGGTATGGATTGTGTGGAACTCCTTGATATTGATTTTGAGGGATATCTTGGTATTTTGTTTCAGGTACACCTTGTTGTTGTGTGATAGGAGTTTGGGTTTGTGGAATACCATGATGTTGTGTTTGGTGTATACCTTGGTTTATGTTGAGGAGTACCTCGGTAGTTTGTTTTGGGTACACCTTGTTGTTGTAGATTTGAATAGTACTTTGGTAGTGTGTTTGGGGTCCACCTTGTTGTTGTGTATTTTGAGGAGTACCTTGGTAGTGTGTTTGGGGTGCACCTTGTTGTTGTGGATTTTTTTGAGTACCTTGGTAGTGTTTTTGTAGTACACCTTGTCATTGTGAATTTTGTTGAGGATTACTTTGGTAGTTCATTTGGGGTACACCTTGTTGTTTTGGATTTTGAGGAGTACCTTGGTAGTTCATTTGGGGTACACCTTGTTGTTGTGGAACTTGAGGAGGACCTTGGTAGTTCATTTGGGGTACACCTTGTTGTTGTTGATTTTGTTGAGAAGTACCTTGGTAGTGCATTTTGGGTACACCTTGTTGTTTTGGAACTTGAGGAGTACCTTGGTAGTTTTTTTGGGGTGCACCTTGTTGTTGATGATTTTTTTGTAATTTCCCTTCTTGATATTTTGTGTTGTTTGAAGGGTCATAATATGATGTTTTTTGTGGCATGTAATGTCCTTGTGATGGTATGTTACCTTGTTGATCCACTACAAGTTGTGGTGGTCATGTTGGAAGGCTTCCCATGTTTTGCATAGTGTTGTGGGGTGGCATGTTTTAAGTTGAATTTCCTTGACACTATTGCACTACAACTACTTGCTCAATTTGTGATGGTTTCCTATACAATGGGTTATCCATAGGTTTCAATTTAAATTGATCATTTTTTTATGAGAACAAAGGTGGTATCTTGGGATCCACCATTGGTTTTGGTATCTGTCTAATCACTATTTAATCCTCTAATGGAATGAGATTAGGATCATTTAAAATGTCCACATTAAATTTTATGGGTAATTTAGCACCACTTTGTGCTAGTGTGATGAAATATGAGTTTACATTATGCCCAAGCATTTTTTCCATAAGTTTTCATACCTTAGGATCTTGGGATTGTTCTATTAGAATTGGCTATGGAGATAGCCTACCAAAATCTAAAGGCCAAATGGAAAGCACAAAGAGAGAATATGAATATGACAAGAGTAAATTGTATTATTATCAATTATGATTCAATGTTGTGTAAAATGTAGTAGAGACCCCTTGGTTGTATAACCAAGGTGAGATACAAGATGTCATGGGATTATGACAAGTGTGTTAATCATATGGCATGAGACAACTTATCACAACTACCTAGGTCACATATGTTACAAGTCAAAAGATAAGATAACAACTAATGAAAACTAACACCTTCTAGAAAGATTCCTAGGACCTAAGTAAACTTAACATGTAAATAACTCCCCTAGTAATGAATTAACTAGGTAAAAGAATTTATTTACACCAAAATCCCCCCTTAAGTGCAACTTAGGGAGTAGTAGATTATTATGAAAATGACACAAAGATGGGTCATGAATACTAGGCCATGTTAGGTACCCATGTACATATGCAAAATAAATCTCTCACAAACAAAGAAAAGGAGAAAACCTAGTGGGATAAAACTCCTCCCCAAAAGAGAGATGAAATACTAAAAGGAAATGATCTCAATGAAGAATGAGAAGGCCAAAACCCCATCTGAGGAAAATGAGCCCCCTATAATAGATAAGAAGAAGAAGAAGAGAGACAATGCAGCCCCCCCTCAATGGTGAGTCTCCTGCAATGATGGTACAAGCTCGACATTGAATGTTGAAGATGATAAAATCTCGTTGAAAAATGTTACTCCCCTTAGGAAGAAATAAAACCATGAATGTATGCAAGAGTTATTCCCAATCTTGAAATGAAGATGAAGGAAGATAGATGGTATGTGATGATGTCTCTGAAGCATGCTCAAGTGTCTCCATGTCGATGCCGAAAGCTGACACACTCCAAACAAGCTTTCTAAGCCACACTACTAAAGAGGACAATCCAAAATCTAGTAGAGATGCATGTAGAACACAATCGAAAGATAATGATATCCCCTTTGAAGACAAAGAAACCTCCTCCAAATGTTGTCCAAAAGTATCCACAGTCATGTCAAACTAAAAAGAATGATAATGCAAAGAATGAAAAAGAGGGTCAAAGTGTTCCTTCACAAAAACTGAAGAAGGATCATCTCCATCAAAGAGAGCTGAATGCCATCAATGATGTCTCCCAAAGCTACAATATGAGACTCCACAAACGAGTCTAAAATACCTATCATGAAGCCATCCAAAGAATCCAAATTTGAAAGACAATGAATATCCTGCTACAATGAATCAAAAGAAGCCATGTCTGTAGCAATACATGGATCATCAATTGCAACAGTAGATGGAGGAGATGAAATGCATGACTAAAGAATTGGATCTGATGTGAGAACTCCCAAGTTCAAGTAGCCAAATGTCTCCATTGAATCATGATTCACACTAGAAGTGTAATCAATAGTTGAAGGAACAATGTCATCATTAGAAGCAAAATATACAAAGGTATTCAACCAAGATAACTGATCAACCATCCCAATAGCAATGATCTCTCTACTCTCCAAGTCTCGAATGATAACTGAATCAATTGTGAACTCCACAGTCCTCCCATCTCCACCATGTGTAATCTAATATATGGAAAGAAGATTGTTCGTCAAATGAGGAACACACAAAATATCCTAGAAAGTGTTGTCCCCAAACTAATAGATCCCTTCCCAATTACACTCATGTATGTATCATTTCCCACCAAGATAGGAGACATAGTACAAGGCTGAAAATAAGAGATTATAGACTGTGAAGATGCCATATTATGAGATGATCCTAAATCTAGAAGCCATCACCCTGATCCTTGACTTGAAAAAGTACAAATAGCATGTTCTTTATTTCATGATGTAGAAGCTTAACCTTTATCCTTTTTATATTATTTTGAAGAAGGAGGAGGAGGAGGTGATTCAAACATTCTAGAAGTAAAATCAATGTGATTCTTTTTGAGAAGATGTTTCAACTCATCAATATCCTTCTTATAATAGTAGTGTTCTGCATGTCCATCCTTCTTGCAATATGCACAAGTTGGCCTCTCCTTCTTAGATGAATTCTCTATGGAAGAGGATTTTTTCTTTTCCTTGATTTGAATGTTGATTATTTTTTGCTTTCTTATGTTTCTTATTTGATTCCAATTCTTTCACCCAACTAACCAACAATTTCTGAGATTTAGAAGTCTTTATGAGACCCATGGAGATAAGCTTTTGTTGCTCATGTATCAACATCTCAGAAAATGATGCAGACCCCATGGTCAATCTATAGTATCAAAGCTAGAAACAAAAGAAGCATAATCAGGTCCAAGTTTTTTAATTTTATTGTAGACCAGCTAAATGTCCTTGTTATCAATTCCACATGATTTACATTGCTCTCTTAGATCATTAACCATAGTGATGTAGTCGTGGATGTTGTCAAATTTCTTAGGATCAAGGCTCATCAATTCATTATCAATTTGATAGCCTCTTCATTTGTAGTACCATACAATGTTTTCAATTTTTCCCAAGCTTCATGAGAATTTTTACATGATTCAATATGAACAATGAATCTTGAGAAACTAGTCAATGAAGACATCCAAGAGCTTTGGTGTTCAATCACCGATTTTATCTTTTTATTTGCATCTGTAGGTTCAGGTACCTTATTTTCAACCTATAGAGAGTGATCTTCAATTATTAGAATACTCCATGCATTTTGATGTCATATTGAATAATTATATGATGTGAGTAAAGGAACCTTAGAATTTTCTATGAAAATGAGAGAGCACAAGAAAATAGATCAAAAGAATGCACCAAGAGACCCCCAAAAATCACTAAATCAAGAAACCCCCCAATAATATATGATTTGGCACTTTATATTTAGTGCATTTATAGTTTCCAGATGCCAAAAGCAACAAGCTATACTCGATATTAGTGCTTCTAGATGCCAAAATATACAACAAAATCAAGTAAAATTTTTGTACAAAATAAGATCAATTTGATCATAACACTGAAAGTACACAAAAAATTATGCACTTTGAAAAATATTGTACCCAAAACTGTTACTCTAGGAGCAAGATATGAGCTCCTAAAGTTCCCAAAATGAGGAGGAAACAGCAACACCTATGAGAATCTACAATTTCTAGAAAAACTAGACACCAAAACCAAAATCTAATTGTAGCACTGTGAAGAGCATGAAAAATTGTCCCAAATGAAAAAAAAAAATCAAAAAAAGGAGTCAAAACAACTAAGCTATGAGCCTCTAAAGTTTTCCTACAAAACCAAAAAGCTCATTGAGAGGGGGAATTTTTTTTTAAGGATGCTGACATCATTGCTAATGCAATGATGATGCCAGCATTACATCTGATTAAAATTGATGGTTTCTAGCCCGTCAAAAGAGAATATGTCCTACGCTTAGAATATTCTATCTTTTGGAATATTCCCTTTGAATATTCTAACAGCTGGTGGTAGAGGGCATCTGATGGAATATTCCTTTTTTCACTAGTTTTGATCGATCGCTGCCAAGACGTTGTGGCGAGACTAGGTGAGAGATGTGTGGCAGACTGTGGCAAATAATGATATGCCATGTGTGTTGGTGGTTCCACAATTAGGTATTGTCGTACCTTGTTGTGCAGGCTTGCCTGTGCAATAGGCACACAAACTCTTTTTTCTTTTCTTTTGAATTTAAAATAAATATTTAAAATCAATTTTTTGAAAAAAATTATAGAAAAACTGGAAAAAGTTTTAAATTATTTTTGAAATATTATTTCGAATAAATAATAATTTTTTTTTTGAAAAAAATGTACCCTATAATTATGATGACTTGGGGGGTCATATGGCTCCTTTGACATTTTTTTTTTCCTTGGCAGACAATTGCTCCATATTCGACAATTTGACAATTCATAGTAGGGTTTTTGGACCTTCTAGATGTGATGGCAAGGTCAAATTTGACCCAAAATGCTCCAAAAATGCAGCTACCTTCTAGATCTGGCAAACATTCTTTAGCTTCAAACCCTCATAGATTTGGCCTCATAAGTCTGATTTGGGTGAAATAAATGGAAAAATCGACTTTCTTGAACCTTCTAAACTCAATGGTGAGCTCAAATTTTGCATCAACAAGCTCCGATTTGAACCTACAATAAAAAGCCACAAAGAGGAACCACCCAAAATATGGTATTTCTATCAAGTTTTTATGATTCTCTAGATCATCATGTGATGCAAGAGAAGACCATAATCAACTTTTCAATATTTACCAAAATCTCTTCAGAAAAAAGACTATCCAATGGCACCCAACCCACTCTAATACCATGATAGAATTGGATATGGAGATATCCTGCCAAGATTTAGAGGTCAAATGGAAAGCACAAAGAGAGAATATGAATATGACAAGAATAAATTGTATTCTTATCAATTATGATTCAATTCTTTTGTGTAAAATGTAGTAGCAACCCCTTGGTTATATAGCTAAGGTGAGATACAAAATTTCATAGGATTATGAAAATTGTCTTAATCATATTACATGAGGCAACATATCACAACTACCTAGGTCACATGTGTTACAAGTCAAAAGATAAGATAACAACTAATGACGACTAACACCTTCTAGAAAGATTCATAGGACCTAAGTAAACTTAACATGTAAATAAGTCCCCTAGAAATTAATTAATTAGGTACAAGACTTTATTTACACCAACATGTTCTAGGAGTTTTTTCATCGGTAAGTTCCTCATCACTATCATATTCTTCTATGATGATACTAGGATGACAACTTTTTTGTGATCTATAAATCATATTTTGATGTTCCAACAATGTTTCCTCTTCACTAGGTGGTTGATTTTGTGTAGCTTTAAACACGGGTTCTCTTTGAGGAGTTGGAAGTTCATTTGGATTGTAACCCTGTGATTAAGGTTCCTCAGTAGTGGTGTTTGTCTTCGGCACACTAGAACTACTCATGTTGGCTTCCATTATTTTCTTGTGTTGAGATCTTCTTGTTGTCATAAACAAGTAAAAGACCTTGGTGAATTTTGTGATCACTAATTATGAAATGGGATGGTGTTTTGTTTTTGGGAAAAAATGGTGTATGAAGATTATGTGTGAAAACATTTTTCTCAAAGGTTGTTGATGGTTTGCTTTGGATTGTATGTTCGATGCTCAAGGCCCTAGAGTATGGGTGATTTTGGTGGATGTTTTGAGATGATGCTAATCTTAGGACACAAAGTGTACAAGACTTGAACTGATATTTTTCTCTGGTTTTAGAGGATATGTTGATACTCTAATTGAACTAGCCTTGATGTTGCAAGCAAAAGTTGATGTTAATATCCTAGAAAATGAGAGCAAGAGGATAATCCAGGTTGTTGTGTTTGATTTATGTCTAAAACCTAAGTTGTTGTTTTGATTTTCTAATGGATATGGAAAGATGTTGATATGATTTGGTGCAAGTCTGATTGTTTGTGTTTCAAAGGATGATGGATTAACTAGTTTTGGACCAATTTTGATTTGTACAAGAATATAGGACAATAGAAATTTCTATTTAGGATAGTAGCAACAATATCCAGGACAGTAGAAGCAATATTCAGGATAGTAGCAACAATTTTCAAGAAAGTAGCATTTTATTTTTCAGAATGACTATGAAACTTCTAGCAATAGTGATCTCTGTTTAGATTCTATGACTGGTAAATAGAGAGGGAAAGAGTGGAAATTTTAACAATAGAAGTGAAAACTTAGGACAACAACAACAATAATCCAGAAAAAAAGCCACAGGAATGTCAATTGCAGCTCCGTTTTCAAATTTTATAGTTTCTTGATAGTAGTTTGTCAGATAAGTTTACAATTTTGAGAGCTTGTTTGATCTGATGTTTTGAAAATTGTGTCTAGGATGTAGCAAGTGATAAGGCACACCAAACAAATTGTATAAACCAACCATTTTTTTCAATGATAAGAGGCCAAAATCATCCCAAGTTTAAACTGGTAACAACATTGAAAAAATTTAAAGCAATATTATCCCTAAGGTCAAATTGGCCAATGTCAACACTTTTAGGACCACAACTTGGAAGATCCTTCAAATTAATGGTAGGGACACCCAAAGGGATGTAAACACTTAAGTCTTTGGAGAGTGGATAGATAGGTACCTCCTGGAATGGAAGGATAACCCAAATCACCCTTTTCCTCTGAAAGCTACAAGTAGTTTATGCTAAGCCAGGGATTTCTGTCTCAACTCAAGGGAGTTCATATGGTGAGTAAAGTATCTTTAGGGTACAATGAGCATCCCTTGCACTGAACTATGTCACCAAGTAGAATATCTCAATTAATAAGGTGGGAAAACTACCATATATTTTTTAGTCACTTCTCAGGGGACTCAACACCTGGCTAACATCCAACAAGCCACTTAGGGATTTAACCACTCTTACTAGGGGACTAATTATACCTCACATATATGTGGATACCTCCCAGTTGTGAATGGAACTATCAACCAAGTAATCATCGGTTATACCCAACTTTTCACTAAAGCCAATTTGTATAGTAGCTTGACGGAAATACTGCTTTGGGTCACCTTGATTTCTCCAGTGTGGGATGTATCTCAAGGCAGGCCCAATCTAAAGGTAATGATGCAAAAATGAATGTGAAACCCAAAGTTCTTTTCTTCACTTAGGATCATCCAAAGACATAGGGGGAGAGGATACACACTTGTTTTTCCAAACATGGTGAACACGGTAGACAATTTATAGCAATTTCATTTTAAGCCCAAAAGTGAAGCGTGTAAAGATAACAATTCAATTTTTTTAGATGCACCAAATTCAAAATGTTTGAGACCTCAAGCAAGAAATGCTACTTTGCAATCAGAAAAGAGATTTGTTCAATTTTATGCACTAAATTGAACTATGTAGATTTTCCACCAAGTTTTAATGAACCAAAGTAAATATTTCAAGTTGTGTGTTCATTTTTATTGCACCAATGGAAAAATGGGTTTGTTTCAATAGCACCAATTGAAAAAGTGTTTGATTATAAGAGGTACCAAAATGAAATGTGAAATTTGATTTTTGATTTTAGGAGCACCAAAATGAAATGTGAGATTTGATTGTTATATTTTAGGATCACCAAAATGAAATGTGAAATTTGATTGTTCGATTTTAGGAGCACCAAAATGAAATGTGAGATTTTATTGTTCAATTTTAGGAGCACCAAAATGAAATGTGAAATTTGATTGTTCAATTTTAGGAGGACCAAAATAAAATGTGAGATTTGTTTTTTCAGTTTTAAAATGAACCAAAACGAACTATGTTTTAACTCAAAAATCTTTGAAAATTTAAAGGCCTTAGACAATTTTTCAACTCTGCAAGAAAAATGTTAGTTCACATGAAAATGTGTCATAATCCTGCAAGGGCTACACCAATGATGTTAGAAAACCTCACCACAAGATTTGTCAGAAACTTGCAATACTTAACAAATAATAGTGGTTTGTTTGATGACAGCAGTAAAACTTAGGATGATAGCAGTCAAACTTAAGATGACCACAGTAAAACCATGAAGATGATCGTGTTCAGATTTTGGGACTTCTGCATTTCACAATAGTGTTTCCTATAAAAGATGTGAGTGTTTCAAAACTTGTAACTGCTCAAAAAAACTTATGAAAAACATTAGTGTTAAATACCTAGGTCCCACCAGGCATGTCAATGAAAGAGATCAAAGCAATATCAAATCCCAACCATACTCATGAAATGAAGTTATAAAACAATGAAATCAATAAAGCAATGCAATCATAAAGATAACATAGACTGAATCCATGAATTACAACGTTACCATCCCATGTTGTAGTGTAATTTGTATTGATGTTGAATTGTATTGGATCAATACGAAGCCTCCATTATTATTGAGAAATATTCAAAAGTGTGTTAATGGTGATCAAAGATGTAAATGTGCTCAATATGCTTCAATGACTATTTTGACATAACCTCTCCATAAATTCTCCAAATTATCCAATCGATTTTGAGAAGAAAGAAGGTTGTTATATAGATTTCATGTTTTTAGATGAATGGTCATGATTCAGTAGTAAAAGATCATGATCAATGGCTGAGAACCATTGAGAGGAAATAGATTGGAATGATTAGTGGGATTAGATTGGAATGATTGGGGGATTGAAGAAATCGGGTTGAGTGGTTAGTGGGATTGAAGAAATTAGTGGGATTGGGAAGTAGATGCATTAGTTATCCAATTAGAGTGAGAAATCGGTGTTCATGTTTTACTCAATCAAAAGAGAGTAAGGATAATTAATTAATATTGGAGATGAACGTGCAAGTTTTCCTTTGACTTTAACAACTGAAGGTGTTTTTTTTGTTGACTATGTTGAATGATTTCGAAGATCCATATTGCATCATTTGCATAATAACTACACTCCCTAGTTGCACTTATGGGGGGTGTTGGTGTGAATGGGGTTATTTACTAATTATTCATTAGTGAGGACCTATTCACATTATAAAATTGCTTAGGAGTTAAGTTATCCTAGTCATTTCTAGAAGTTAGTTATAATGGGGCCATGTCTTCTTATTTAATTTCAGTCATCTAGGCATTTAATAGTTTTCCCATGCATTATCTCATGCATTTATTATTTGCATTAGGCATTTAATGTTTGTATAAAGGATAGTTATACTACCTTATCACACCTTGCCTATATATACAAACCTGTTCTTGTACATTTGTAAATCATCTAGATCAATTCAATACCATCATTAGATTATCACTTGATCAATCATCAATCTTCATGCTCATGTTGCAACACTTTCTTGTGGATGGTTTCTTTCATGGTTGATCCTTTGAAGAGTGCACAACTTCAATTGGGTTCACTGTTCATCAATATTTCCAGCAATATTTAATTATATATATAATTTAGATGTATGTAATATAATAAAATACAATATAGAATATATATATGTATTAATTCAAAAAAATACTATTATTCTACATATATTTATATTTACAAAATTTACTCATTTTATATATTATATAATGTTACACACAACATAATAAAATGCTAACTATTAGAAACAAAACTAATTCAATATATTATATAATTATAATGTTTATATTTAGATTTATATAAAAATACACAAATATTATATACTTTTATACAAAACTATACTATTTTACCTCATCCCCAAAAAAAGCATTAGATTACTCTCCATAAATTCTTTAACTCATCCCAAAAAAATATTCAAAGCAAATACCTACTCCTTGCCACCTTTATACACATCTCTCCAAATATTAATGTTATCTTTGTCACCTTCACATGCCTTTTTCATCCACATATATTTTTATTTAGACTCCTATAAATTATCATTTTAATTCTTTTTTCTTTTGTTCTTGTTTCCGGTTTGCATTCTGCTTTCCAAATACTTGTTTCTAATTTGCATTTTTCACTAAAAAGACTTGTTGGAGGTGCTTCTGCAACTTTTAATCCAACTGTTGGACTTTGAAATGAGGTATTTTCCTACCTCCACTGTCTATATAATTACAGAACGAAAGGAATTTCAGTGGTTTCATCACCTAAAATGAAAGAAGGAGAAAAGGAAGAGAGAGAGGCAACACTGCAGAGGAGGAATAAAGTTGGATAATTATAGGACAATTATTATGGTATGTTGTTGATTGTTTTGAAATTAATGTTTATTTTGGTCTTAAATCTAGAAAGCAGAGCATTGGGTTTATGAATATGAGCATTTTTTTAATAAAATGTCAATAAATTGGTAAGATTATCTTTGTTGTATGCATTGAAATGTACGTATTTTTACATTATGGTTTCATCTTGTGCATTAGGTTTTATTTATAATGTTGAAATTTTTAAGACCATAATAGGTTTATGAAACCACTCTATAGATCAATGAACAAACTATTTTGGATCTATATAAAGAACCCATGTTTGATATTTATGTTATATGTTCATTTTAGGTGTGGTTATTATCATTTCATATTATATATTGGCCATACTTAGGCCTAACACCATAAATATTGGAATTTTCTTCATTATCTTGTGCTTTGCAAATATGCAAATTAGGGTAATTTTATTATGAACCATTTTTTTTAACTTTCAATGTGATATAGGTATGCAATCACATGGGAATTATTTTGATTATTATTTTGTGGTTGTAAGGAAGCTAAGCTAGCGGAACAACTTCCTACACTAATCTTGAGAGGAGAATAATGCAAAAAAAAATTACATATTTTTAACAGTTATAGAAACTTAAACATAAATAAACAAAAATATTACACATACCACAACATAGTTATTTAAGTGGGGAAAATCCTTTCAAGAGAAAAACCCCACACTCCAAAAGCCACCCAATATATTATTTAGAAATCACAAAGATTACAATATACTTGTAGAGCAAGCTTCTCACATGAGTATCACCACTCAAAGATTCAGAGACAACACGACTATTATCAGACTCTCAAAATACATCACAATCTCCATACCGCAATAATAATACAACCACCTCAAAAAATAGAGTTACATTCTAAGGCAAGAAAGGCCAAAAAAATATCCACCATTAGATCTAAAACCTAATAATTAACGCTCTAGATTTACAATTCATCATTTATTTAATGTATGTCATCCATTTTAGGATTTTTCTAAAAAAGTTAACAAAAAATTGTCCACACGCATCCCACTTCTCCCCTTGCTACCATTGTATATTACACCTATTGGTGTAACTAGGAAATATATCTATATATATATCCTATCAATAATAACCTTTATATAATTGCAAGGTTGAGACACATTTTCCCAAAAAATCTCCCACTTGTCAAACACTTTGCAAGAGCAACGAGAGGGAGTAAACATTGTCTCTTAATTTCTAGGGGCCAAAAGGCCCATAATCTCTAAACACCTTATAAACTTCTCTGTGCTCACAGGCTTAGTTAAAGAATTAACAACATTCATCAAAGTTTCTACCTTAACCAGCTTCACCTTGTCATCTTCTACCATATCTCAAAAAAAATGATACTGTACATCATTGTGCATGGTCCTGGTATGAAATGTCGGGTTCTTGACTAGACATATCACACTCTGACTATCACAATAAATTGTCACTGCACCTTGTTTTATTCCAATATCTAAACACAATATCTTTAGCCAAATGGCTTCTTTACAAGCATGAGTTGCTTCCATATACTTTTCCTCAGTAGTGGACAAAGCAACCACAACTTGTTGCTTACTAATCTAACTAATTACACCACTGAATAATGTAAACACATAAGAACTGGTGGATCATCTACTATCAATATCACTTTCCTAGTTTGAATCCACATAACCATGAATATCAATGGAAATCTCATATTTAGTCATATTAATATGATAACACAAGGAATAATCTAAGGTACTACACAAATATCTAAAGACTCTTTTAACTACATCCCAATGAACTCTACTAGGATTATACATATATCTAGAAAGAACTCCCATTGCTTGGGCAATGTCTAGTCCTCTAGTACAAACCATACCATACATAAAAATTTCAACTGCACTCGAGTATGGCACTTTGTTCATGTCTTCCATCTTTGATGGAGATGTTGGAAAATTTAAAATAGATAAATTTGTTCCAATAGAAAGTAGATCAAAAAATGGTCTACAATCTTGTATGTTAAATCTCAATAAATTGAATTGACATACTTACTTCGGCCAAGCCATAGCATTCTATTCACTTTATCTCTTCTAATTTCTATCCCAACAATGTGTCTAGTTGCACCAAGGTCATTCATTTCAAATTTAGCAACAAGTTGAGATTCCAGTTCTAAAATCATACATGTCCCTTTTCCAATAAATAACATATCATCAACATATAATGCAATAAACAGGAAATGATCACCATCAATTTTATAATAAACACAATGATATGATTTAGAACACTCAAATCCCAAACTCAACACATATGTATCTAATTTTTGGTACCACATCCTACGAATCTATTTTAATCCATACAAAGATTTCTTCAATTTGCAAACTAATTTACTTTTACCTTTCACCACATAGTGCTTTGGTTGTGTCATATAAATATCCTCCTCCAAGTCACCATGAAGGAAAGTAGTTTTCACATCCATTTGCTCAACCTCTAAATCATAAGAAACAACAATAGAAAGAAAAAGCCTAATGGATGTCATTTTTGTAGTAGGAGAGAATATCTCACCATAATAAACACCCTCAACTTGAGAGTAACCTTTTTCAACCAACCTTTCTTTGTACTTCTCAATACCTCCATCTGAACCAATCTTTTTCTTGAACACCCATTTGCAACCAACAAGTTTTTATCCTTTAGGAAATGGTACAAGATCCCATGTATCATTCTTTTTCAAGGATGTCATGTATTCATGCATAGCAATCTTCTAAGATTTTGCATCATTCATACCTAATGCCTCTTCTATAGATTTGGGTTCATCCATGTTATTATTGAAAGAAAAAATATATCTCCAATCATCAGGTGTATACCTTTCAAGTTGTTTTATATGCCTTGTAGACCTACGAACAAGTTGAGTTGGAGGTTCTTTCTCTTGTTATGAAGATTCAAAGCTAGATGAGCTCTCCTCAACTTCTTTTCTATCCATGGGCCTCGATTCAACTTTCTCAAGTGTAGAAGGAAATTGAATCACATCTTCCTGTTTACTTTGTTTTGGCTGCAATGTAATAGAAGAAGGCTTAGTTTCTCTAAAAATAATACTTCTACTATATATTACCTTTTTATGCAATAGGTTCCCATAGCCTGTATCCTTTCACACCATAACTGCACCCGATGAAGATACATTTCACAACCTCATTCTCCAAATTTGTTTGCTTCTCCTTTGGCATATGCACATATGCCTCACAACCAAAAACTCTAAGATGTCTTAATGAAGGCCTGCAACTAGACCATGCCTCTATAGGCATCTTTTCAACAAGAGTTGATGTAGGAGACATGTTAATCAAGTAACAAGAAGTGGAAATGGATTCAGTCCAAAACCTTTGTTCTAGGACAACACCACTCAACATACTCCTAGCCTTCTCCATCAATGTCCTATTCATTCTTTCTACAACTCCATTCTATTGTGGGTAATACGGAGTTGTATTTTGTCTATGAATACCACAATATTTACAAAATCTATCAAAATTATTAGAGAAAAATTCACTGCCATTATCAGCCCTCAAACATTTTATTTTCTTTCTAGTCTACAACTCAACCATTGCTTTAAATTCTTTAAATCAATTGAAAACTTCAGATTTACTCTTTACAAAATATACCCATGTCCTTCTACCATAATCATCAGTAAATGAAACATAATATGTGGATTTACCAATTGAAGGAACATCTACAAGACCAAATGCATCAAAATGAATAAGATCCAATACACCACAAGATTTATGAGAACTCAAGTAAAAATGAACACAATTTTGTTTTTCATAAATGCAATTCTCACAAAAGTCAAATTCAAGATTACAATTAGACAAACCTTCAACAAGGTTTTTATTTTTCAAGGTCCTTAGACCCTTTTCTCCAATGAAGCCAAGTCTCCGGTGCCATAACATAGTTTTCTTTGCAGGTAACTTTGTCTCAAAAGAAAGAGCACCCTTTAGTACCCAAAACCCATGACCATCTGTTGAAGGTGAAACCCTCACTTCTTCTACATACTTTCTTTCCATAGAAGTACTATTGCACTCAATAATGCATACATCAAGCTTATACAATGTGCCATATCTGACACCTCTAGCAATCACCATAACACCTCTAACCATCTTGCATTTTGCATTGGAAAATACTACCCACACACTTGTATTTATTAGTTTTCTCATAGATAACAAATTTTGTGCTAATCTAGGGATATGCAACACACCATTAATCCTTTTTATTCTACCATTAGGAAACCTGATTTTAACTTTACCATAGCCAACAATGTCTAAATGAGAATCATCACCCAAGTACACCTTACCTCCATCAAATTCTTTATATTCAGAAAACCAATCTCTATTAAAGGTCATATGGAGAGATGCACCAGACAATTAACCATGCATCATTACCTACATGATTTTCCAAAACCGCAATGAATGTGTTGCCATATTCCTTCTCAGACTCAGAATCATAATCAAATTTCTTTTTTTTCTTCTTTTCTTCTTTGCAGTCCTTACAAACATGTCCAAGCTTATCGTAGTTCTAGAAAATAACTTTTGACTTTCCAAGAGATTTATATCTCCCCTTAGACTTGGATTTTTCATGCCTCTCATTTTTCTTTCCTTTTTCCTTAGGTCTTTCATGGACATTCAGGGCCTCCTTGGTAGTGATAGATACCTTCCTCATTATCTCTTTAGAAACAAAAGAACCCACAACATCTTCAGTCTTCAAAATAACAAAAGTACTCCGAGTAACCATAACAAGAGAATCCCATGAATCAGACAAAGAACAAAGCAAGAGATGACATTTTTCCTCCTCATCAATTTTGACACAAACTGATGCCAACTAAGCCACTAGCATATTGAATGATTCTAGGTGGTCTGTGATTCATCCACCCCCTTCCATTCTCAAGGGATACAACTTCTTCCTCAAGAAAATCTTGTTCACTAAATTTTTTCCATGATACATCTCACTAAGCTTCTTCCATAGTTTCTATGTAGAGGTTGTTACATTGGTGGTTGTCGTTGCACGAAAAGATCAACCTAAAATCAACCTGTCAATGCCCGATACAACTGTCAGATTTATGTAAGATCTATAGGAGGCGGTTAAGCCATGTCACAAACCCAAGCATCGTGTTGGACAAGGAAGACCAAGGGACACACCATCTTGCAACAATACCCCCTAGCACAAGTGAGGGAATTGAACCTATGACCTCAACTCTTATACCAATTGTTACATTTTTGGTTGTCATTGCACCAAAATATCAACCTGTCAATGCTTGATACAACTACCATATTTATGTAAGATCCACATGAGGCAGTTAATCCATGTCACAAACCCAAGCATCGTGTTGGACAAGGAAGACCAAGGGACACACCATCTTGCAACAAAGGTCTCTAACATCCTGATGATGGATCACTGAGTGTGATCCGAAACGTTGATGAAAAAAGCTCTAACACAATCAAAAATCTAGAAATTAACAATCTTCAGCACTATGGATTGTGGAAATCTAATAGCATTAATAAAATAGAGTCTTCCAAGCACAATCTGATTAGACCCTTGGCTTTACGGTCCATAACATCATATTTAGCATCCCAACTAGGATCTGCATGCCTTGAAAAATTCTCATCAAAAAAATCCCATAGATCTCAATCTATCCACAAATCCTCCATCTTCATCTTCCACATCTCAAAATTATTTCAAGAAAAAATTTCCACCTCTATTCTCCTTGATGAACTTTCCATCTGAAAATTCCTACAACAAGATCACAAAGTATCTTCTACACAAGCTCCCACTCAAACCTAGATTAGTCCAAAAAAACAAACAACCCACAACTAAAACCAAACGTGATTAGGCTCGGATACCACTTGTAAGAAAGCTAAGGTAGTAGAACAACTTCCTACACTAATCTTGAGAGGAGAATAATACAAAAATGTGTAGATCTTTAATAGTTACAAAAAATTAAATAGAAATAATCATAAATATTACACATACCCTTTCAGGAGAAAAACCCCACAATCCAAAATCCGCCCAATATATTATTTAGAAATCACAAAGATTACAATATACTTGCAGAGAAAACTTCTCATAGGAGTATCGCCACTCAAAGATCTAGAGACAACACAACTGCTATTAGAATCTTAGAATACATCACCATCTTTCTACTGCAACTGTAATACAATGCCCTCATAAAATAGAGTTACATTCTAGGGAAAGACAGGCCAACAAAATATCCATCATTAGATCTAAAAACTAATAATTAACAGTCTAGATTTACAATTTTTATCATTTATTTAATGTATGCTGGTCATTTTAAGAGTTTTATGAAAAAGAATAAAAAATTGTCCACACGCATTCCACTCCTCCCATAGTTTCCATTGTATATTACACCTATCAGTGTAACTAGGAAATATATATGTATATACATATATATCCTATCAACAAAAACCTTTATATAATTGCAAGGTTGAGACACATTTTCCCAGCAGTGGTATATATCATTCAGGTTTGTAATTCATAAGGAAAATCTATTAGTATTATACGACCTCTTCTAGATTTGTAACTAAAATGAAAATGTTTAGTGCTTCTCAAAGCTATGGGGGTTTATATGTTGTGTTTAAGTTTGATAAATATATACATACTTTTAGTTTGATTATGCACTGATCAAAACTATAAATGGAAATACATGTGGAGATATCGTTACAAGACCATAATTTGGTTGAAACTCATGAATTGGAAAACAATAGTTTTGGGTTTTTTCGTTATTTTTTACTATAGTAGACTTACTACATAAGGGCCATTGTATTTATATTAAAGTTAGGATTAGGTTTTTCTAAGTGTAGTAAATTATTTAGTTGCATCGGTGTGATATATATAGGATAAGTGCAAGGAAATGGGTCCAACCAAAAAGGGGTCCTAAGTGTCTACTTTTTTTTGAAATTAGAAAAGACTGATATTGGACGAGAAATTGAAGATAGTTACACTCAAAATTTTAAGATAGTTAAACTACTAACTTTTTTTGAAAATTTTGGAGATTAAGGGTTCAAAAAGGGGAAGAATACAAAATGCTCTTGTTTCTATCAAAAAACATAAAATAGTGTATGTTGTGCTACCCCTAAAATGTTAACTTTTTTTAATATTTAAAAATTATTTCAACGAGAAAGTAGCTAATAGTATATAGTTTATGCCCGATATTTTTTGCTATTTTTTTAATGAATATTTGACTTTTTACTAATTTTCAAAGCGAACACATCCTAATAAACAAAAAATTGAGCATGCTAGCCCCAAATTTTATAGGAAACTAATCAAAAATATTTTTTTAATATGTATAGAATAGATTCTATCTTCTAAAAAAATTAATTTATTTGAAATTTTGATGAACTAAAAATGAAGCCAAAAATACCATGTACATAGGTTTTTGACAAAAAATAGAGATAATAGCAAAATAAATTTAAGATCAAAACCTTAACATATTTGAAACATGAAAAAAATCACATGGTTAGAAAGCTAAGAGAGAGCTCAATGCTACTATGTCATTTTTTTACTTAAGATTGAAACACGTGTAAATCTAATGGAGAGCATGCTCGAGATTGTGTCAATATTTTAAAATTTGAAAAAAACACATCATTGGACATTGAAATGTTAGTCCAACCCTTTGGGTTGGATGCCTAAGGTAAATCCAACCCTAAGGGTTGGAAATTCTCAAGGCAAGCAATAACGTGAGTGCAAGTTATAATGCACTCACATTATTATCTATATTAGGTTCCCATAATTCTATCATGTTATTGTGAAGGAAAAATATTCTCTCCCCCCTCACCTTCTCTCTCTTCCACTCTCTACCCTCTCCTTCCTTCCCTCTCTCTCCCTTCCTTGAGCTCTAGAACTATCTTTCTACCTCTCCCTCCCCCTCTCTCTCTTTGTTACTCTTTAAATCTCCATCTCTCTAGACATGTCTCTCTACCTCTCCCCCCCCCCACTTTTTATTTCTCTCTATCTCACCTCTCTCTCCCTATATTCTCTCTCACACAGATCTCTATCTCTCTCCCCTCACTACCTCTCCCTCCCTCCACTTTTTATTTCTTTCTATCTCACCTCTCTCTCCCTATATTCTCTCTCTCGCACATCTCTATCTCTCTCCCTCCATCCTTTTCTCTCTCTCTCTCTCACCACTAAATATCTCTCCCCTTGCTACCTCTCCCTCACTCAATCACTCTTATCTCTACCTCTCCCTCCCTCCCTCTCCCTCTCTCCCTCTCTCCCTCTCTTCTCTCTTTCCAAGTCCAAAATGTTTATTTTTTGGGCAATCAAAAATTCTTCATCTTCCCTTGTTTTATTTTTTAGCACAAGATGGTTGACAATGGATCCATGATTTTTTTGGTCTCTAACATTTGAATGCTTTCCTTGGCATAATTTCCTTAATGAGGCCAAGTTTTCCATAGTATTCTCCAACTATGACATGATTTCAAATTTTACACTCTTTTGTATCTAGAATTTTTTAAAAAAAAAAATTCTCATTCTATTCTAGATACTATCTTTACTATTCACTCCAAATCATTGGCAATTTATAATGTGCTCATGTATATGCAAGTTTAATTAATTTGGTGACATTAGAGGTCCAACATCTTCAACCCTACTTGATCAGGGGGAATTTTCTTACACTATGGCTAGGGTTCCACCTTATCTATCTAGTACAAGATCCCCCACTAAACCCTATAATGAAACTACTCCAAGTTTGTTTAGCATTTCCCTCATAGATATTAGAGAGATTTCACTCCTCTTCTACCACCATACTTTTGTTGGACCCCACCAAAAAATTAGGTGGTATTCACCTCTACATCATTTCAACAACATGGATGTCGAGATAAATTCCCACACTTGGCTCTGGTTATATCTCTACCAAGGATTGTGTAGGATAGTTATAGGAAGATCTAAAGAAAGGAGATAATGATGCTCTCACTAGTTGGGAACCCATGGAGGATGGAAAGTATTTTCCAAGTGGAAGGTTGGATATAATCATGATGGGAAAGACCCTCCTAACACTGTACTTGTCCTTGCTACATAATTACAATGGTTTCTTTTCATTTCTATTAAATTGGTGACTTATGCTTGTTTCCCTTATGGGTTTTTGTCCTTTTTATTTTGTTTGGATGTTTTCTTCTTCTTTTTTTTGTTGGGGTTGTGGGGGGTGGCACACACATTTCTATTATTTTTTTTCTCTACCATTTTTAAATAAATGGCACTATTGTGATGATAAATATTTGAAAATATTGAGAAACTATTAAAATCCTTAACTACTATTGAAGGGCGAGTTTTATATAGGATTATCCATTAAGAAACAATCTCTATGGTTGTCCCTCATCATCTTATTTCAAGACAATCCATTAGCAAGTACTCCCTAGATATACTAGGGGAACTAAGTATCTACAAAATCTCTACTCTAAGGTTGATTCCACCTATATTTATTAACCGTACTTGCCAAAGTGAAGTTTAATTTAAGCCATGCTAACCAAGAAAATTTCCAAATGATCATTGAGTTCATTCCTTCTCAGCATTTGCACAAAAAATATGTGTTATCTATTTAGCCTTGGTTAAAGGAATAAAAATGGTATTTTGACAACCCTTTTAAGCAAGGATATGTTAATTTTACATCATCTTCCCATGGTCCAAAATTTGAAAGGTGGTCTCTTTGGTTTCCTAATTTTATCTAGGACAAGAATTTTCAAACATTATGAAAAGTGTTCATGGACCCAAAGTTAACCATTTTTCCTATAGATTTTATTTTACTAAAGCTTCCCTATCAAGATACGCATTTGATATGTATCTTGGCTTGTATAATCCAAGATGTCCATTTTGTGGGATAACAAAAAACCTTCTTCATATTTCCTTTTTTTTGTTTGAGAATTTTTTTTTTATAATGGAACCATATTTTTTTGGCTTTTAATGTCTAAACCCTTTAATTTTCATGATGGCCTTAATAGGGCTAAGTTTTCCATAGATTTCTCCCAACTATGACATGCTTTCAAATTGGATTTTATTTTTTGTATCTAGAAAGATAGAAATTCTAATATTTTTTATTATTTTGTTGTGGATAATAAATTTGTGATTCAATCCAAATTGATGTTGATTTTTGATGCTCTCATGCAATTGCAAGTTCAAGGAAACAAGGTGGGATTAGAGATCCAACATTTTTAAACCTACTTGATTATTAGGAGAGTGTACACTTACACTATGGCTAGGGTTCCATCTTGTCTATTGTTGAGTGTCAAATCCCCCTATTGAAACCTATATTGTAGCTACTCCACGTCCTCTCAAATTTCCCTGATAGCTATTGGAGAGATTTCATTTCTCCACTACCACCAAATTTTGGCTAGACCCCCCCACATACACAAAGTGGATAGTCTTCACCTCTACATCACTCTTTTCCATTAGCTCAATAAAATGGATGGGCACATTTGGATCGAGAAAAATCCCTTTGTTTCACTTTTTCTATATCTTTAGTAAGATTGTGTAGCAGTAGGTACAAGAGGATCCAATGGAAGGAGATAATGTTGCTCTTACTAGTTGGGAACCCATTGATGATAGACAGGATAGACCATTTGAAATGTGGGATAATATTGGTGTGCAAGACCCCCAACAATAGAGTTGTCCTCACTACATAAGTGTTATGTTTTCTTTATATTTGTTGTGTAGTTTTTGCACACACGCCCCACTAAAGGCAAGGACCCTCTTTTGCTTTCAATTTTGGTGTTTTGGCCCTTTGATTTTGCGGATTTAGTTGCCTTGGCATGTGCCTAAATGATTAGCCTATTCGTGCAAATCCCCTTTTTGAGAAAATACTTTGAAAATCTTATGTTCTGGACATATTTAGGGTTTTTGGATCTTTTTGGGAAAATTCCCTTTGGGTGGAATTCCCCAGACGCTTTGCAGTGGTGGATGTTTTGCACTGTCTTCTGGAAATTCACATACATCACAGAATTCTGTGTGGACTGGATTTTCCTAAAATTTTGTCTCCTTGTTGGATTCCCAGATTGCGTTTTGACATGTCTTATCAATTGCATTAATTCTCAGTGGTACGATTCTTTCGGCTAGTATTTAGTTGGTTTTTGAGGATTCTTGTTGTCATTTGCTTTGTGTTTCCATTGATATTTTTATTTTGAAGTGCTTAAGTGATTTTCCGGCTTGAGTGATTGATTCATGGATTTGGCGATGGATTTCTTGCATTTTCATTGCAGTTGCTTGCTAGGGCATTGAGGTTCACTTCCATTCATCGTTGAAGCTAAATTCACTTCATCCAGGTATGTGTCTCTTTCCTTGCTAGTGATTCTTGAATGTAAATGATGCTTTCATGCTTTGAAAGTGTTTCGAGTCTGGGTTTTGCATATTCCACGTCAAGCATTTAAACTAGGGTCTGGTTTGTCATTTTTATGAATGTTGATTACCCAATTGGTGTATTCCTCTGTTGATTGATGAGTTTGGTGGCACCTAGTATTCTCATGCTATATTTTCGAGCTCGACCCTATATGCATGGTTGTTCCTATTTTGATTGATCTTAGGGTTTTTGAGCTTGTTTGATTGTCAGCCCTGAATAAGTTTTTGAGCATGTTTTCAATTTCATCTAGGTGAAGCTCACTTGTGTCTACCTTGAACAATCCATTTTTGGGCTTAATATAATAAACAATTAGAATCTAAGCTAACTCCCCTACGTTAATGGAAAATTCTAGGGTTTTAAGCTTAAGAAATCACTGATCAAGTTTAGGGAATCACCATTTATCACCATTCCTCACCAATCAGCCTCTAAAGGAGTTGGGAATTTGAAGACAAACAATAAAAGACTCAAAATAAATCAGATATGAGCCCAAAGACCTTAAATTCATGATCATTTGATTATTTTGGGCGAGATCGAGAGGAACAATAGTTTTTGGGACTTCGTGGTCTTTGCAGAATTCCCACACCTTCGAAATTTCCCAATTTTCTTTGTCTTCTCATTTTCCCAAATGTGTGCAAAGGCCCAAAACTTCACATATCTCATGAATTTCCTTTCTGGGCAGATTTTCTTGAAGGAGTCTCGCAATATGAAAGATTTGAAGGATAGGTGGAGCTAATGTTATGTGTTTGATGTCTCATGCTTGATATGAGTAATTTAAAGATGTTGCATGCCTTTCTTTCATTTTGTGGTGATTGATTCTTGATATTCATGCTTAATCGTTAAAATTCACGTAGAAGGGAATTTCCCATAACTACTCTCTAGCTTGATTTCCCCGGATGGCTCAAAATCCTGGATTTCTTAGTGATTGTGCTTTATGATGGATTTAAGGGGTTTTAATCATAGCTTTGGGTTTAGTGATTATAATTATATTGTCTGTGGTTGGCTAACCTCGATGTTGATATTATAAAGAGTGAATTTATTTTGGTTTCTTGCTAGATATAGGTAGGATCAAGAGGAGTGATGTTCAGCAAAATAGTAGACAAGCAGACAGATCTAAGTGTTGAAGGATCCTCCATCTCTGAAGCAGAAAGAATAAAACTGGACATAAAGAGTAAAGTTCCTGAGTCTAAGCTTTCCTCCATTTGGGTTGAGGTAGGTGATACCAATGTAGGCAGGTGAGATTATGAAGAATTCAAGACAAGGATGGCACAACGAGACCTCTCATTATTGGCTACAAGGTTAGTGGAATCAAGACTGGCTCATGTGGCTGGTTTTCCTCATACGGTTCAATGTTATGAGTTGGTGTTGGAATGTGCCAAACACTATGACAGGAGCACACAGAGGGTGATTGGACCTCAAGGTAGGGTGTTGGATAACTTCTCTCCTATATCTGTGGCACAAACTTTTGATATGCCTGACAGATCTCATGTGGTGGCTCTATACTTAAGTATTGCCAAGAACTATTTTGAGGATGATACAAACAAGGCTCTACAAGTGGTTAATCCTTGGTTGGAGAAACCTAAGCCCCACATCTTGAAGCTACCAAAATAATTATATAGAGCCAAATTCAAACTAGAGTACTACGATGCTTTCACACTCCTCAGCAGGGTAATAGGTTTGAAGAGTGCTGGAGTTTTTGAGAATTGGATGTTCTTCATTATAGTGAGGATGGAACAAAATACTGATTATGACTGGGTAGGCATCATAAGTGTTATGATACATGATCAACTATGCAATGTGTTGTAGACAAAGAGCCTCACTATGACCTCTTACTTAGTTTAGGCACTTGCAAGGTTCCACCCATACAAAGGATTGGATACCAGAGGCACCTTTGGGCAGGATGTAATATATGAGGTCTATCCACAACTACACCTAGGAAACTCAAGCTATAGGAGGGTGAATGATGCATTCACCATGTACATCACTAGGTTGCTTCAAGGTGTAGAGCATGTTAGAATATCAGACAATGCTAAGGAATTGATCAAGATATATGGAGCTTGGTTTATACAGTTCCCCGCCTTTTCCTACATAAGGATAGATGGTTTCCAGAGAGCCCCTTATAGAGTTCCCAGGTATCCTACCCACCACCTCATACTCCTAGAAGTCACAAGGAAAATATGTGACTTTGATTCCATAGTCAAGAAAGAGAAGCACAAAACAGGGTTTGGCAATGACTTTCCCCTCATGATAGGTAGCGGTGAGGCTTGCCCCTCCATACATACAACACATTCTTCTAAGGAGGAGATCAATACTTTGGGTTTTTCTTTCCATTCTAAAAGATCCTGATTTGACAGAATTGGTGAGGCTCAAAAGAAGTCCAATAGGGAATACATCCATAAGGATGACCTAGAAGACTATTGGGCCAACTACAAAGATGAATTTGAGATCAGAAAGAAGAAATTCTCCAAATTTCTAGTCGATTTGATTAGATTGTACAACGTTAAAGTCATCCTGAACCAGATAGATGATGATGGGGATGTGATTCAAGGCCATGATTATGAAGCTGTGAAGGATAAATCAGTTGGAGAAGTAGACTGGCTAGAGGAGGAAAAGATAGAATTGGAACAAGTCATGGCTCTAGTGATCAAATACACAAAGTTATGGCTTAAGCACAAGATTTGGGAATTGGAGACTAAAGGTGTGCAATGCACCTATGACCTAATGGGAGACTTGGAGTCTCATTCCACCTCCAAAGAGTCAATTGAGTTGGACCCTAAGGGTAAAGCTAAGGTAGGTTCTCCTTTCAAGATGAAGATCAAGGGTGCTCAAGCAGAAGTTGAAAAGGAAAAGAAAAGGAAACCTAGTGCCAAAAGGAGGAATGTTACTTCCAAGGAGAAGACATTTGCTCAAGGGGAGGAACCTAAAGAAAGGGGAGATGAAGGTAGTGTGCAAGTGCCTAAGAGAAGAAGAATAGTAATATTGTCCCAAAAGAAGAAGGAATCTTCCAAGGCAGAGGAAGAAACTGGCCCACCGGTGGTGAATGTGGAAAGATTGGGAGAGAAAACCCATGTATACACAAGAAGATCAAGAACTCCTCCTAAGGATAGTGTGCTTAAAAAGGATGTCCCCTTAGCTTCCCCTACTAAAAAAAAATTGATGATGCCCCTCCTTCTCATGAAGCTCAAGGTGCACCAAGTGAGTCTAAGGATGTAGAGGATCACCAAGATCAAGGAGAGGAGGAATTCTAGGAGGGTGAACTTTACAGTGCAGAGGCAAAGACATAAAGGATGTTGTAGTCCCCTTTGGTAACTTATGAGAACTCACCTAGTCACTAGGAGGAAGACAGACCTCCAAAGAGAGAGGAGGTGTCCACCAAGACTCCTTCACCAGAACATGTAGAAAGGGAACACGATGAAAGGAGTGGGAATCCAGAGGATGACAGGGAGGATAAGACTGAAGAGACCCCTAAAAGGAAAAATTTAAATGAGGATCTTTATAGGGATCATCAGGATGAGGTTGAGCAAGGTATTTCGCAATTAGGACCCACTGTGCCTACTTGGTTGGATAGAGAGTTGAAGAGTAAGCAAGTTTTTAGTGGATGATACTCTCCCGAATTGGGATGACTTACTGACCAAAATTGGAAAAGGTAAAACAAAGAAGAAAACCTGGGTCATTTCAAAGATTGAAAGAGATGGGGAAAATAATAGAGTGGTTCACATTGCTACTCTTGCTCCTAATAAGAATAAGGATGATGTGACTAGTAGGGAATACAGTGTGCAAACTATTAACTTGGGGCCTACTTCCATGGAGTAGGAGATTGAAGCATTTGAAGGCTCTAGTGTTGTAATCTTGGGTAGATTGAGGAAAGAGGTGCAGACCAAGCAAGAGTTAAAGAAGGAGAATGAGAAATTGAAGAAATATTTGTAGGATTTGATGAAACCCTTGCAGTCTATCGGCCAAATCAGTTCTTCATCATCTGCATTAAATCTGTTGCCAGAAGAAACCATAACTGAATTGGAGAAGATGAAAGCTGCCACTCATGCCACACTAAATTGGTTGCAGGGAGTAGGAACCAAGGGAGATGATGCAATCAAGGAAATTCTATCAACTATTGGGGATGCCATCAGATCTATGGAGTGATTGAAAAGCGTGCTAGCTTAGGATAAGGAGGATGCGGATCTCATATTGCAGGAAACTAGGACTATCATGGATTATATTGAAGAAAAGCTAGCTAGTGATGGAATCCTTCCCTCTTCAAAAGCTGCAGAACCTTGCGAATGGTATGAGGTCCTGCAAATTAGGCAGAAGGTGTTGAAGGAGGTGCATAAGCAAGGAAATAAAATAGAAGGCACCTTGACAGATATTTACAATAAATGTATTTCATATTTTGAGATCATGACAGGAAGGAAAAGGTTCACTCCTAAACATTTGAATCTAGAGAAACTTAGGACATGGTGGCGTGATGTCTATTCTCCATTCCTTGATGGCCTAGTTATCGAACATCAGCTAGAAGATGCAGCCACTTACATTGCAGTTATAGATAAATATCAAGCCTTATAGGTGGAATGGGATGGAGTTGTCAAACAATCAAGGGATGAGATTAAATCTATTGAGAGGAAATTCAAAGTGTTTGTTACTCCATCCTTGGCCGACTTAGATGGAATCTTCTTGAAGGTGCAAGATAAAATAGATAAAGATAGGGGGAAGAACATTTAATGCAAGGCTACTTAAAAATTTGTGCTTCCCAATTATTCCTTCTTCATCCTTCACATGTAGTGGACCAAATTACATTGGAGATCCCAAGTTGACCTAAATGATTCCCATGCATTTAATGCTATTTTATTTTGTTCTAGAACTTCTTGGGCCGACT
Organism: Sequoia sempervirens; assembly: GCA_007258455.2. Lineage (NCBI taxonomy): Eukaryota > Viridiplantae > Streptophyta > Pinopsida > Cupressales > Cupressaceae > Sequoia > Sequoia sempervirens. The sequence goes on from VDFB02271358.1 coordinate 1,144,104,985, forward strand.
TGCTTTGTGGATGTTTATTATTGTAACCCTAGTTGGGCCAACATATCTTGGGGGGTTTCTATAAATATGGCATTTTTTGTCATTTGTAAGGGCTAGATACATTTACTTTGAAGCGAATTGAGTAGTATAGCAAGAGTTAGAGCTAGGAGTTAGTCTTATTTTGAGAAAATGATGTAACACAGAACATTGGAATTGTTGTTGTTATTGGATGATTTAATACAATTGAAGACATTGTGCTTTGGTGATCTCTCTTGTGTTGACTTATCTTGCATGGTTCTTGGTGTTCTATCTTATGGAATTTCTCTAGAAATATTGGGTATAAGTTAGATTTAGAATTATAAATGATTCAATGGTGTTTATGGTTTGGTGCTTGAAGTGTTTGTAGCAATCCCTGGTCCATACTTTTTGCAGCTAGTTGATTGTTAGTTGCTTTGCAAAGTTAGCCTGGACTTTAATATTCATTGTGCTTAGTTCAATTGTGGATATTTGTTCATTTCAATTGCAATAGGGTTGTTGTGGATGAATTTTCATGATCTAAAAAATTTTAATACCTTAGAAGATTGCACTATTTCTATAAGATTGCAGATTTATCTAGATCAAGCAAGAATTAGTTTCTAAGGGATTGGACCATTTCAAGTATTTTATCATCTACATTGTTAATCTTAGGATTAGTTTTAATCTTGGAAATCTCTCTGAAACCCTTATCTTTTGCTATTTCTTTTATCATTCAGATTAGATTTAGGATTTCAAGTAGCACCATATTGCAAAACCTGATAAGTTCAAAGATCTAGTATTTGTTTGTAAGGTCCCTTTGTGATTACTAGCAATATTCACATTATCTCTGAGTTATTTCACTGCATTTTTCAAGACCTGACATTAGAGACCTTGGGGTTATCTCTTGAGGCTTGCTAATAGAGATTTACCTTTCAAGAGAGATAGGATATTATATTTTTTCTGAGTTGTTGTGCAGAAAACACAATCAACAATATTTTTGCTTGGCTTGTGACTTAATGGTTGTTTCTTTTGTGGGTCTATTTGTTATTCTTTTGTTTGGTTATTTCCTTTTTAGGGGACTACCTATTTCTATTATTTCCTACCCTTGACATTGACTTTGGGGCATGACCCAATATCACCTAAATTTTTTGTGGATCATGATTGCACATTTTAACTTTTGGTAATGTATAGGCTCTCTTTACTTAAAATTGAATATGATAGTTTACTAATTTTCAATTGTCTAAAAGAATGACATAAATAATTGATATTTTATTGTATTATAAATCTATTAAATTTACCCTCATAACCTTTATTTCAATGACTAACATTCATATCAACTACCTTACATATGTATATACTTCCAATCAACTTTTTGTCAATTTTATTTGAATTGAAATAAAATTCATAACATAATGAATAGATGAAAAAAATCTTATATACTAATATCTTTTCACCTAAATTAAACATGTTACCTAAATTAAACATTTAAATTGAATGTAATAGTTTACCTAATATTACTAGGTAAGAGTATCTCTTCATCCAAAATAATATATATGATAGTTTATTTTGATTCAACTTCGCACCATTGATTACAAATAACACAATCTCTTTGACCAAAAGTCTCATTTATATCAACATAATTATAAACAACCTCGCCCTTAAAAAAAATAATATTCTTTTAATGAATCCACAAATTGTATCAACCTTTATCTTCTTTGGATTCCCCTCTATGTGATCGAGTCTCCTCTATATCAACATAATTATAAACCACCTCATCCTTATAAAGAAAACCAACATTTTTTAAATGAATCCACAGATTGATCAACCTTTATCTTGTTTGGATGCCCCATGGAACTACCTGATGTGGATAATGAAGAAACCAAATTAACAAAACCATCTCATTAGTGAAAACCACATTCTCATGGCTGAAACCTTATATCTATAGTGGGTCCTTACAAATTGATTTCAATTTATAGGGACTGGACATAAAATACACCTATGTTTGGATGACCCATTAAACAGCTGGTTATCTAAAGTCTCAGAGCACAAAACATACCGACTGATTACCTACTATGAGGGATGATGGGTCTGGCCTGGTCGGGCGGGTGTTCGACAGAGAGGATAAGTCGACTGCGATTGAAACTAGGCGTCGATGCAGTCGACATGGAAATTGTGCTTACAAAGAGGAAGTACTCGCCCTTTCTCATTAACCCTTTAATTTTTTTTTAGATTTCTCCCAACTATGGCATGCTTTCAAATTGGATTTTTTTTTTTTTATCTAGAAAGATAGAAATTCTAATATTTTTTATTATTTTTTTGTGGATAATAAATTTGTGATTCAATCCAAATTGATGTTGATTTCTAATGCTCTCATGTAATTGAAAGTTCAAGGCAACAAGGTGGGATTAAAGATTCAACATTTATAAACCTACTTGATTATTAGGAGAATGTACACTTACACTATGGCTAGGGTTCCTCCTTTATTGTTGAGTGTCAAATCCTCCTATTGAAACCTATATTGTAGTTACTACATGTCCTCTCAAATTTCCCTAATAGCTATTGGAGAGATTTCACTTCTCCACTACCACCAAATTTTGGCTACACCCACCCACCCCACCCCTCCACCCCCCACACAAAGTGGATAGTTTTCACCTCTACATCACTCTTTTGCATTATTTCAATAACATGGATGGGCACATTTGGATCAAGAGAAATCCCCTTGTTTCAGTTTTTCTGTATCTTCAGTAAGATTGTGCAACAATAGACCATACAAGGGGATCTAATGGAAGGAGATAGTGTTGCTCTTACTAGTTGGGAACCCATGGATGATAGAAAGGATCAACTATTTGAAATGTGGGATAATATTGGTGTGCAAGCCCCCAACAATAGAGTTTTCCTTGCTACATAAGTGTTATTGTTTCTTTATATTTTTGCTTATCTAATGACTTAATGGTTGTTTCTTTTGTGGGGTCTATTTGTTATTCTTTTGTTCGGTTTTTTCCTTTTTAGGGGACTACTTGTTTCTATTATTTCCTACCCTTGACATTGACTTTGAGGCATGACCCAATATCACCTATATTTTTTGTGAATCATGATTGTACATTTTAACTTTTGGTAATGCATAGGCTCTCTTTACTTAAAATTGAATATGATAGTTTACTAATTTGCAATTGTCTTAAAGAATAGCATAAATAATTGATATTTTATTGTATTATAAATCTATTAAATTTAACCTCACAACCTTTATTTCAATAACTAACATTCATATCAACTACCTTACATACATATATACTTCCAATCAACTTTTTGTCAATTTTATTTGAATTGAAATAAAATTCATAACATGATGAATAGATGAAAAAATCTTATATACTAATGTCTTTTCACCTAAATTAAACATTTAAATTGAATGTAATAGTTTACATAAGGTAAGAGTATCTCTTCATCCAAAATAATATATATGATAGTTTATTTTTATTCAACTACGCAGTGCTATTGATTACAAATAACACATCTCTTCAACCAAGAGTCTCCTCTATATCAACATAATTATATACAACCTCACCCTTATAAAAAAACACCAATTTTTTTTTTAATGAATCCATAAATTTATCAGCCTTTTATCTTCTTTGGATGCCCCTCAATTTGATCTAAGAGTCTCCTCTATATCAACATAACTATAAACCACCTCATCCCTATAAAGAAAGTCAACATTTTTTTTAATGAATCCACAGATTTATCAGCCTTTATCTTCTTTGGATGCCCCATGGAACTATCTGATGTGGATGATGAAGAAACCAAACTAACAAAGCCATTTCATTACTGAATTATATCTACAGTGGGGCCTTACAAATTCCTTTCAATTTACAGGGGCTGGACATAAAATACACCTCTGTTTGGATGACCCATTAACCAGCTTAAACAGCTGGTTATCTAAAGTCTCAGAGCACACAACATATCCACTGATTACTTACTATGAGGGATGGTGGGTCTGGGCTGGTCGGGCGGGTGTTCGACAGAGAGGACAAGTCGACTGCGATTGAAACCAGGCGTCGATGCAGTCGACATGGAAACTGTGCTTACAAAGAGGAAGTACTCGCCCTTTCTCATTATCCTCAAATTCGCGCAAACACACGGCGCATTCGAGCCCCCCATCCTTATAATAATTCTCCCACGGATACACAAACACAGGGAAACTCTCCACAACTGATTTTTTCAGAGGAAACAATTGCAGGCGGATCGAATCCCCATTGCTTACGAATTGCACTGGTAGATGGCGGCGCCGCCGATGATAAATGATTGCCAAAACAGTGATCACCGCCATGAGCAGAACTGCAGTGAAGAGACCCACACACAACCCAAACATCATATCGTCCATAAAGTCCTCGTTCTTCGATTCCCCGCCGTTCTCTCTGTTGAGCCGACGGTGAGAAGCCATGGCTGCCGATAGTAAGAAATGATAAGTCAGTGGTCGATTGTTATCTGCTCCGTTCCATGTGTTTTGCAGTGATCTGCTCTACATCCGTTTTAGCAGCGGTGAGGTTTCTATTACAGGAATTTATATCCATGATCTGCATGGATAATGGTTTGCCATTAATCTTATTTGGAAGTACCGCCACTTGGTTTAGATATGGAGTTCTGTCATTTGCAAGCTGCCACGTTGAAACGAGATCGAAGACCCCATTGTCAATTCGTCCCTTGACTGCCACCCGCCAAACTCTAACTACTTTAGATATTACGTTTGCATCTTGGAATTGGTTGTCCACCAACATTCCAGAGTTTTTTTAGTTTGGAAAATCCATTTCCCATCCTTGTTTTATAGTGTTTCGTAACAACACGTTACTTTAGATATTACGTTTGCTCTCACTTTCTTTGGATTATTTTTTAAATAGTCGGAAAATTCATTTTTTATCTTAGTTTATATACCTAGTGTTTCATTGGAGGATGTTATTTTTTTAAGGTTCTCACTTTCTTATTGAATTTAAAAGATAAAGTTCATGAAATGGTTGTTTTCTTAAATAGTTGGAAAATTCATTTCTTATCTTAGTTTATATAGTGTTTCATAAGAAGACGTTACTCTTTCGAGACTCACTTTCTTATTAGATTTAAAAGATAAAGCTCGTGAGATAGATTATTTTTCTAAATAGTTGAAAAATCTATTTCTTATCTTAGCTTATATGATATTTCAGAAGAAGATGTTACTCTTTTGAGGCTCCCACTTTCTTATTGAATTTAAAAAATAAAGCTCGTAAAATAGATTATTCTTCTAAATAGTTAAAAAATCCATTTCTTATCTTAGTTTATATAGTGTTTCATAATAAGACATTGCTCTTTGAGACTCTCACTCTCTTATTGAATTTAAAAGGTAAAGCTCATGAAATAGATAAGACAAAAAGGATAAGGGTATTTAATTTTGGATGTAATAAGAAGATATTTTGTTTGGTTTATGTGTAATTATTTAGTTTTATTTTGTACAAAACGGATTTTAAATTGTGAAGGTTTGACAATAGATAAATGACTCATCTTCTATTTAGATTTACTCTTGTACTTGTAGTTTTAATCTCACTTGTAATATTAATGGTGGTTAGCAATCTTAAATTTTGCACTCTTAATCTTTAGAAATTAAATTGTAAGCTCATGAAATAAGTTATTTTTCTAAATAGGTTAGGGTACATAAACATAATTAGATGAGATGAATAGGATAAGGGTATTTAATTTTGGATGTAATAAGAAGATATTTTGCTTGGTTTATGTGTAATTGTTTATTTATTTTAATGGATTTTAAATTACAAAGGTTTGACAATGGATAAATGACCCATCTTCTATTTAGATTTACTCTTGTACTTGTAGTTTAATCTCACTTGTAATACTATTGTGAGTGCTCTTAATCTTTAGAAATCTATTTTTTCTACTATCTAAAAATGGTGATACTTAAAAGTGTCATTAGATTGTGTTGTTCTTGGAAAGTGGTGCAAAGAAGAGTTTGATGTAATTCAACTAAGGATTATTAGACAAAATAGTTTGACAGTAATCAAACCCTCACAACAAAGTAATTACATTTAGTCAAATGAAATGATACAAATGTTCTCTACTATTAGATAAGATTTCTTACAAAATGGTGCACATGCGCACAATGTAGTACATAGGTTGTATAGAAAATTATTAACTTTATCATAGTGATCTTACAATTTGTGAAAGATCTTACCATTTTAGGAGTGAGAGATGCTTACGAAATGAAAAAAGAGTACTATATAAATCTAGATCCTAAAACAATATCCAATTGTTAGACTCTTTCTATTTAGAATTGAATACAAGAATATGCTTCCACTTATCCACTCAAGGTGAACCTATACACAAGCATAATATTAAGTGTGCACTATGTGATTCCTCAACATGTACAAAAAGGGCACAAATTTACAATTTGAACATCTAATTTTGAATTAAGATAGGGTTATTGCTAGACAACTATCAAATTTTAGTTTATATAGTGTTTTATAAGAACATGTTACTTCTCTAAGGCTCTCACTTTCTTATTGAATTTAAAACATAAAGCTCATTAAATAGGTTATTTTTCTCAATAGGCTAGGGTACATAAACACAATTAGATAAGAAAAAGAGGATAAGGGTATTTAGTTTTGGATGTAATAAGAATATATTTTTTTTGGTTTATGTGTTATTATTTAATTTTTTTTTTTATAAAATCAATTTTAAATTGTGAAGGTTTGACAATGGATAAATGACCATCTTCTATTTAGATTTACTCTTGTACTTGCAGTTTTAATCTTTCTTGTAATATTAATGGTGGTTAGCAATCTTAAATTTTTCACTCTTAATCTTTAGAAATCTATTTTTTTCTACTATCTAAAATGGTGGTACTTAAAAGCGTCATTAGAATGTGTTGTGTTGGAAAGTGGTTTAAACAAAAGTTTGATGTAGTTCAACTAAGGACTATCAAATATAGTAGCTTGGCAATAATCAAACCCTCACAACAAAGTAATTACATGTATTCAAATGGAATGATATAAATATTTTCTATTTTTAGGTAAGAATTCTTATGAAATGATGCACATGCACACAATGTGGTACATAGATTGTATAACAAAGTATTAACTTGATCTTAATGATCTTAAAGTATGTAAATATTTTACCATTATATGAGTGAGAGATGCTTACAAAATGAAAAAGAGTACTATATAAATTTAGATCCTATGACAATATCCAGTGGTTCGACCCTTTCTATTTACAATTAGATACATGAATATGCTTCCACTTATTCACTCAAGATGAACCAATACACAAGCATAATATTAAGTGTGAGAGCAAAGCACCCAGGAAAATCAACTACAAGATAAACCTTCACCAGATAGAGAGGAGCACTATGCTACTTCACCAAAGAGAAAATGAAATATGAGATCTGATTTACATATTGTACAAAGTGCCTTATAAAGGCATAAAAAGTGGGTGATAGGTGAGAAACTTCCTAGCACGAGAAAAACTACTCGAATTAATAAATGCATTATTATGCCTAAGTTAAAACTTAAGACAGTAAATGTAATTTACTCTAACACCCCCCCTTAAGTGCAACTTAGGGTGAATGCAAATGAAAATATATAGATGCAATATGGGTCTCGGCTACACAACCATGTAAGGTACCCATTTACAATGCAAAAAAGAAATCTCTTGCAACTGAAGAAAAGGAGAAAAATTCTGTGGGAAAAAACCCCTCTCTAAAAGAGAGAAGAAAACAAAAATGATGCATGGATGGAGGACTCAATAACACCCCCTAAGGACTACATACATCATGTATATACAATCAATGGCCCCCCCATAAGAGGGAAAGAGAGAGACTATATAGCCCCCCCCCACAATCTGTAATCACCTGTAAAAATGGTAAGTGCCCAAAGACAAAACATGATCCAATGTCAACAAACAACTTGTCTCCCATTCGAAAGAAACAAAACCAAATACAAATGTAGGTATGCTTCCCATTCCAAATAGGAATTGAAAGAAGGAAGCATGTAGATTTATGATGGTGTCTCTGAAATCTGCTCATGTGTCACCATGACCTTGGAAGATGATGCCACGAACCAATCAGGAACATGCCCAATCACAACATAAGGTGGCAAACAAGGTACCACTAGAAACTAATGTTGAACAATATCTAAGGACAAAGATGGAGTGGCAACAGTTGTACCACAACTATCATCAAATAGGAGGGATATACCCTCAAATGTGTCCTCCAAATCACCATGTTAGAGCAAAGCACCCAGGAAAATCAACTGCAGAATAAACCTTCACCAAATAGTGAGGAGCACTATGCTACTTCACCAAAGAGAAAATGAAATATGAGATCCGATTTACATATTGTAAAAAGTGCCTTATAAAGGAATAAAAGGTGGATGATGGGTGAGAAACTTCTCAACATGGGAAAAACTACCTGAATTAATAAATGCATTATTCTGCCTAAGTTAAAACTTAAGATGGTAAATGTAATTTACTCTAACATTAAGTGTACACTACATGATTCCTCAACATGTGCAAAAGGGGCACACATTTAAAATTTGAACATCTAATTTGGAATTAAGATTGGGCTATTGCTAGACAAGTATCAAATTTTAGAGGATTCTATACAGACTCCAAGTTAGACATGCAACCAAAATACTTTCTTCACTTTTTCATATTTATGCACTAACATCTAATGACACTCAAAAATATTTAATATGAGAAGAAAAGAAACTCTAAGTTTAGATGCACAAAAAAAACCTACAAAATAAATCAAATATGAAAGAAAATAAAATATTTTTGGTTAGTGCAAGATATCCAATAGATTGAGGATTTTCTTCCATCAAACATCTTGGACCATAAGAAAATAAAATATTTTTTGTTAGTGCAAGATATTTTTGGTTTGACAATGGATAAATGACCCATCTTTTATTTAGATTTCTTCTTGTACTTGTTAAAATCTCACTTGTAATATTAATGGTGGTTAGCAATCTTAAATTTTGTACTCTTAATCTTTAGAAAATTGCTTCTTTCTACTATCTAAAAATAGTGGTACTTAAAAGTATCATTAGAATGTGTTGTTCTTGGAAAGTGGTGCAAAGAAATTTTTTGGTGTAGTTCAACTAAGGACTATTAAAAAAAGTAGTTTGGTGGTAATCAAACCCTCACAATAAAGTAATTATGTTTATTCAAATGGAATGATACAAATATTATCTATTATTAGGTAAGAATTATTACAAAATGGTGCACATGTGCACAATGTGGTACATAGGTTGTATAACAAAGTATTAACTTGATCATAGTGATCTTCCAATTTGTGAAATATTTTACCATTGTAGAAGTGAGAGATAATTACAAAATGAAATAAGAGTACTATATAGATTTAAAGATCCCATGAAAATCATTTATTGTTAGGTTCTTTCTATTTACAATTGGAGGCGTGAATACGCTTCCACTTATCCACTCATGGTGAAACAATATGCAAGCATAACATTAAGTGTACACTACATGATTCCTCAACATGTGCAAAAAGGGCACAAATTTAGAATTTGAACATCTAATTTTAGATTAAGATTGGGTTATTGCTAGAAAAGTATCAAAGTTTAGAGGATTCTATACAGACTCCAAGTTAGACATGCAACCAAAATACATTAGATTCACTTTTTCACATTCATGCACTAACATCTAATGAAACTCAAAAATATTTAATATGAGAAGACAAGAAACTCTAAGTTTACATGCACAAAAAGAAACCTACAAAATAAATCAAATATGAAAGAAAATAAAATATTTTTGGTTAGTGTAAGATATCCAATAGATTGAGGATTTTCTTCCATCAGACATCTTGGACTATAATAAAAAGAATAACCCCTTACTCATAGCATGGCTATGAACACCTCAATATTATAGCCATAGTGGCCAACTTTCGTTGGAGTTAACAACATGGCCTCTTGTATGCTTCTTCCCTTCCACTTTACTAGATATTCAATATATTCTCTACCTTGTGGATTTTGAGAATCTTTCCTATAAAAACTACTTTATTTGCCTACCTTGCCTAGCAGCTTGGACTCTATTTTTCTAGTTTGAAAATTATGCTATACGCTTGTCTAATCTTTCTCAAGATCTATTTTTGGGTGAAAGAACAATAGCATTTCTCCCATTTTTACATTTTGAGCCACTAAAATTATTTTTTTGCAACATTCATTACACTTTACGAATTATAATAGACAAGCTACCACAAATTTAAAGATAATGTAAACTAGTGACTTATGATATTTTCCAAATAGATTCAATTTATAATTATAAAAAAAATCAAAAATAATTTTGATCATATTTTCAAAAAGCACATTTATTATATTTTATGTATTATATTAACATTTTCCTATAATGCATAACTTGAACTAGAAATATATGTAGAAGAGAGGGGCACATCCATAAAAATTGCCCGCTTATTTTCAAGGCCAATGGCAGTTCTCGGTCAAAAGCCTAGTGTTGTGACTCAAGTTGTGGAGCCTCTTTCCAATGATGTTGCTAGCTCTGGTGGCGTCAGCTCTTCTCCCCCTGTCTCAGTCGGGGCCTCTCTGAGTTCTTTGTCGGCTTCCGATGGTTTGTCTCCCCCGCTCCATTGTTTTCCTCCTCACACCCTGGTGCCTCGTCCACCGACTTACCTTCTTTGGGTCTCCCTACCTTCCCCCGTCCAAGGTTCCCCTTCTGGTCTCCCCTCCTCCCTTGGATGAGTGCCATCCAGTGGCCATCTGCAATTAGTTTGAGTCGTTGCTTCATGTCGATCTCGTTCCTTCCCTCCTCCTCTTGTCCCCCCGTTCATCTCTAGCTCCGATCTCTCTCTCTGTGCTCCAGTTGTGAAATTCATTAATGTCTGTGAGGGCTCAACTCAACCTCTATTTAAAAAAATTCCCAGCAACTGGCATTAGAGGAAATAAGAAAGAGAGGTGAACTTAATAATTCTAAAAGAAAAATTGAAGTTATTAAAACTTATGTAAATGGTGTTAAAGTCGATGAAGAGAAAATTATCACTAACCTTCAAAAACAATGTTAATGCAAATAGAAACCCCTCACTGGTTAAGCATATTGTCTCCACGTTTGAAGCCAAGGAGCTCAACAATCTGGGCCCGTAAGGCCAGCCCCTTCAAACCATGTCTAATGGAAATTTTTGTCGAAGCAAACCCTCCTCTGCTGGCAGCTCTAGTGCTGTCAATATGTTAACCAATGAGGAGGTAATCTCCCACTCATCGAGGAGTGATGCTAAAGAAAATATTACCTTAAATAAAGATGTATTGATCAATAATTGTGCTTCGGTGGGGATTGGGGATGTCCCCACAACTGCTTGTGGTGGATCCATCCCATCCCCCCGGTAGACACTATGGAATCCCTAACTAAAATGGTTAGGAAGTGGTCTCTGGATAAGGCTGAAACCTCTAGAGGGGTAATTGATAACTCCAACCCATCTATTGAACCTGCATACCCTATTGGACATGCTGATGGTGAGAAAATCCCTGAAAGTCATGTGCTTATCTCTAGTGGTGGGGACCAAAGCATAAAATACAGTGAGTCTAAGAAAGCCTCAATGGATGAGGAAGACCCGATAAAGGATAAAGGAACAAATTTGGAAATAATGAAGGATTTCAAGGAGGCCACTCCTTGCCCTTCTAAAGAACCTAAGAAAAGAGGTCAGAAAAAAGGAAATTCTATAACCATTAGAATAGTATGGGGATCATTAAAGGAAAAAGAAAGAAAACGAGTATTGTTCTGTCTATTCCCTCCCCCAAAAGAGTTGAAATCGAAGAGAAAGCACCTAAATACTTTGAGTTATTTAGGAATAGTAAAGAGACCAATTGTACCAATGGTAATAATAATGATTAACTATACCTCTTGGAATGTTAGGGGGTTGGAATCCCCCGACAAGAAATATGTGGTGAGAAGGTTTCTCAATCTGGAAAAAATAAGGACTTTGTCTTGCTGGAAGAAATAAAGGCAGTTGGGTTCACTCTTGTAACCAACATGAAGAACTTTATTTGGGGAAACTATTTTCATCTTGTCTCCCAACATGAGAAGGGGGAGGTTGATTTTCCATTTTGATGGCCAACAAATGGAAACCTTACTTAACCATATTGGGGGTATGACCCTACAGTAGAGTTGTGAGGGCCACATTTAAGAGGGGAGACTCCAAATTTGGCATCTGTTCAATTTACGCACCAAATGATTACATAGGGAGGATTGAACTATGGAAATGGTTAACAAGCCTCCCAGATGGCCCTTAGATTCTAGGTGATGACTTCAATATGATTGAAAACAAGGAAGATAAAAAAGGTGGTATCAACATGGATTGGAAAGGTAATGAAAAATATTACTGGTTTAGGTTGAGAAATAAGCTTAATATCATTGATCCTCTAGAAGGTATGAAGAATGAAAGTAACAGTGTTTGGTACACTTGGTGTAATGCCTAAAAAGGGGGGAAAATAATTTACTGCGGGCTAGATAGGTTCTACGTCAATAGGGACTTTTTTAGTTTTGATCCCATCAATGGTGAAAGCAAGGTGATGGTTTATCCCTACACTCTCTTTGATCATCACCCGGTCAAGGCCAAGATAACCATAAATAATGGTGTTAAGATAAGCCACACGATCATAGATAACTTCATTCTCAACACTAGCCTGTTGAGTGATAAGGATTGTATAGATGTTGTAAACACCTTAAGAGGAGTCAACAAATGGCTACTCAAGAACAGTGGTCCAATTGAAAGGTGGAATAAAAAGATGGGTGGATGGAGAATAATATTTCAGAAAATAGGTAAAAAGAAGGCAATGGACAAACTAAGCGAGGAAAACTGCCTCCAAGATGAATTGTTGAATGTTGAAACCAAGATTCAGAAGGAACCTATGAGTGATCAACTCTATAAATAAATTAACAAGGCTAAAAGCTCCCTGAGGAAATTGCAAACAAACAAAATTCAAGGATTAAAAGTTAGGGTCAAATTCAACTAGCTAGACAATGGTAACAAAGGTTCAAAGTTTTTTTATTTACATTAAGGACAAAGGACTGAAAGAACAAATTGATCAGAATTGACATAATGGTGTGACCTTGTCAAATCAAGATGAGATTCTAGTGCAATTTTTTCTATATTACAAATATTTATTCAAATTAGAGGACGATGGGGGGATTGTTTTGAGGCTAGAAACAAAATCAAAAGCCTAATTCCTCCCAAAATTTCCAAGGAAGATAGCACTATGCTCTTTGCCACCATAACCAAGGAAGAAATTAAAAAGGAAATCACTTGAATGAGAAATGATAAGTCTCCAAGGGTGGATGGGCTCCCTGTTGAATTCTATAAGGTCTTCATTGATTGGGTGTGTGATGATCTCCATCAAGTCTACATGGAAGCTCTTACCAAAGGTTCTCTAGAAACTTCTATTAATCAAGGCCTCATTAAACTCTTGCCAAAAGAGGGCGAAAAAACCTTGATAAATAATTTGAGATCCATCACTTTGTTGAATGTCTCTTACAAGGTGCTTGCAAAGGTCCTAGCATTGAGGTTGATCAGTATTCTACCCAAGTTCATAAACTCCACCCATACTAGTTTTATCAAGGGAAGTAGCATACTTGAAAACCTATTAACAAGTTGGGAGGCTTTGGATTGGGCTAAATGATCTCATCAAAATGTTGTAATATTGTTGTTGGATTTTGAAAAGGTGTATGACTAGGTGGAATGGCCTTTTCTCAAAATGGCTCTTGAAGCCTTTGTGTTTCCCCAAGCTTTCTCCAACATGATTGGGATTTTGCTAAAGGATGAATCTACTCAAGTGGAGGTGAATGGTTCTAGGTTTGAGGTCTTCCAATTAGAGAGGTCCATCAGGAAGGGTTGTCCCATTGCACCTACCCTATTTGTCATTGCATTTGATGCCTTGCATTATCTCCTAATTTATACTTATAACTCTCCTAAGGTGAGGGGTTTGGTGCTTCCAGACCAAAATGAGCTCCTGAACATTAAGTTTGTTGATGATATTTCTATCTTTGTGGAGCTGCAAGAAGAGAACCTGACCAACCTAATGAATAAACCTAATCTCTTTTGCCTTGCCTCTAGAGCTAGAGTTTCAAGGTTGAAGTCCATTTTTTTAAGATGGCTAGATTCACCTCCTAGCTGGCTGCACAAGTTTTATTTCCAATGTGGGGGCCTCAAAATGAAGTGAGATATCTAGGGATCCCATTCTCTGTTACACCTAATCGTAAGGAAATGTGGCTTTGGCTAAAAGCAAAAATTGAGAAGAAGTTGGATGGGTGGAATAGGCAGTTTTCATCCTTGGTTGGCAAGATTATGGTGTGTCAAAACATCCTTTCATCTTACACACTTTACTTTGCCTCTGTATGGTTCTTCAATAGCTATTAGGTTAATGGGGTGCAAAAGAAGATCAAAGGTTTTTTGTGGTCAGATAGGAAAGGTAAAAGAAAGATGCATTATGTCCAATGGGATTGGTGTTGTTTGGAGAAGGTGAATGGGGGCTTGGGCCTTAAAGATATAAAGAAACATGGCACTACTTTAGCTGCCAAGTGGGTCATCAAACCCCTAGATGGGAATAATCCATGGAAAAAAATTGTCAGAAACAACATCTCTCAAGTAGTCCCTAAGTTGGAAAAATCCTGGAAAGCACTTCCTTTCAGTGATTTACTCATCACCAAGTATCAAATAGTGCCCACAGGTTCAATGGTTTTTAGAAGTATTTGGAGGGCTTGGGAGTCAATTAGGGATAACTTCACTTGTCCTCTAGTAATTGTTCTTAATGGTAATCTGATCCACCCTATAGATCTATCTAGTGGAATTTAGAGCACAAGGGGAAACCATTGGCCTTGTTACAAGGCTGCTCTACAAAAAAGTGAAATCAAGTCGGTATTAAGACATTCAACAATATCTTAAAGGATGGGAATCTAATAGGTTGGGACAAATTAAGAGGAGTATGGGTTACCCCACTCTAGTATTGGAACCTATTCTATTATTAAAGAGGCCTGTAAAAATTGGATTCCAAATCTCAAAATAGAAAATTGGGATGATAAGCCTACTAAATTTTTATGGAAGGGAACTCTCCCTCTCCATGAGGTTAAGGCTAAGCTTATCTATAAATAAATAAATAACTCTAATACCCCTACTTTCTACCTAAATAAGTCCTAGAAAACCAATCTTGAAAGCAAGGAATGACAAAAGGTCTTCTATTCTTTATGGCATAATATGATTGATGCAAAAAAGATTGTTTTAGATGGTTGGTATTGTTTAAAAAAATTCCTTATAAATTGAGTAATGCTAACATTGAGTTGTGCAATATGTGTTGGGTTCTTGAAACCATATATCATATTTTCTTTGAGTGTTTTTATGCTAATGAGATGTGGAATTATTTTTGTAATGATCTAAATATATGGTGGAGTAATGGGAAAGTAAACTAGAAAGAAATTTTAATGGGAAATGATAAAAAGCTGAGTAATTACATGCAAGAGCTGACATTTTTCCTCCTCATCAATTTTGACACCAACTGATTCGAACTAAGCCACCAACATATTGAATGCTTCCAGGTGGTCTGTGATTCATCCACCCTCTTCCATTATCAAGGAATACAAATTCTTCCTCAAAAGAATATTGTTCACTAAAGATTTTTCTTGATACATCTCACCAAGCTTCTTCCATAGTTTCTATGCAGAGGTCTCTTCATGGACATTGATTAAAACATAGTATTCCAAGCACAATATGATTAGACCCTTGGATTTATAGTCCATAACCTCATATTGAGCAGCCTGAGTAAGATCTACAGGCCTTGAAACATTCTCATCAACATCCCACAAATCTCAATCTATGAACATATCCTCCATCTCCAGCTTCCACGTCTCAAAATTATTTCCAAAAAAATTATCCACCTCTATTCTCCCTGATGAACTTGCCATCTAAAAATTCCTACAACAAGATCACAGAGTATCTTCTGCACAAGCTCCCACTCGAACCTGGATTACTCCAAAAAACCCAACAACCCGCAAGTAAAACCAAAGGTGATCAGGTTCTGATACCACTTGTAAGGAAGCAAGGGTAGAAAAACAACTTCCTACACTAATCTTGAGAGGAGAATAATGCAAAAATTTACAGATATTTAACAGTTATAGAAACTTAAAATAAAATAAACATAAATATTACACATACCACAACACTTGATAATTTATGTGGGAAAACCCTTTTAGGAGAAAAACCCCACACTCCAAAAGCTTCCCTATATATTATTCAGAAATCACAACTTAGATTACAATATACTTGCAGAGAAATCTTCTCACAGGAGTATCACCACTCAGAGATCCAAAGAAAACACGAATGCTATCAAAATCTCAGAATACATCACCGTCTTTCTACCGCAGTCATAATACAACTCCCTCATAAAATAGAGTTACATTATAGGGCAAGACAGGCCAACAAAATATCCACCATTAGATCTAAAACCTAATAATTAACAGTCTAGATTTACAATGTATCATTTATTTAATGTATGTCAGGCATTTTAGGAGTTTTCTAAAAAAGTTAACAATAAATTGTCCACATGCATCCCACTCCTCCCCTTGTTTCCATTGTATATTACACCTATCGGTGTAACTAGGATATATATATATATATCCTATCAACAATAACCTTTATATAATTGCAAGGTTGAGACACATTTTTCCAATAGTGATATATGTCATTCACGTTTGTAATTCATAAGGAAAATATATTAGTATTAAATGACCTCTTACAGATTTGTAACTAAAATGAAAATGTTTAGTGCTTCTCAAAGCTATGGGGGTTTATATGTTGTGTTTAAGTTTGATAAATATATACATACTTTTAGTTTGATCATACACCGATCAAAACTATAAATGCAAATACATGTGGAAATACAGTTACATGACCATAATTTGGTTGAAACTTATGAATTGGAAAATAGTAGTTTTGGTTTTTTTTGTTATTTTTTATTATAGTAGACTTACTACATAAGGGTTGGCATTGTATTTATATTAAATTTAGGAATAGGTTTTTCTAAGTGTAGTAAATTATTTAGTTTTATTTGTTGCTTCGGTGTGATATATATAGGATAAGTGCTTGAGGAAATGGGGAACCAAAAAGGGGTCCTATGTGGCTACTTTTAAAAAAAAATTAGAAAAGACTGATATTGGATGAGAAATTGAAGATAGTTATGTACTCAAAATTTTAACACACAATAGGAATAAGAGTTGTATTTCTCTAAGTCTACTTTATAAACTACTAACGTTTTTTGAAAATTTTGGAGATTAAGGGTTCAAAAAGGGGAAGCACACAAAATGCTTCTTTTTCTATCAAAAAACATAAAATAGTGTATGGTGTGCTACCCCTAATATGTTAAGTTTTTAGTATTTAAAAAATCATTTCAACGAGAAAGTAGCTAACAGTATATAGTTTGTGTCTGATATTTTTTGCTAATTTTTTAATGAATATTTAACTTTTTACTAATTTTCAAAGCGAACACATCCTGAAAAATAAAAATTTGAGCGTGCTACCCCCAAATTTTATAGGAAACTAATCAAAAAGATTTTTTTAATATGTATAAAATAGATTCTATCTTCTAAAAAAAATTAATTTATTTGAAATTTTGATGAACTAAAAATGAAGCCAAAAATACCATACGTAGGTTTTTGAAAAAAAAAATGGAGCTAATAGCAAAATAAATTTAAGATCAAAACCTTAACATTTTTGAAACATGAAAAAAATCACATGGTTAGAAAGCTAAGGGAGAGCTCAATGCTACTATGTCATTTTTTGACTTAAGATTGTTACACGAGCAAACCTAATGGAGAGCACACTCGAGATTGTGTCAATATTTTACAATTTGAAAAAAACACATCTTTAGACATTGAAATGTCAGTCCAACCCTTTGGGTTGGATGCCTAAGGTAAATCCAAACCTAAGGGTTGGAAATTCTCAAGGAAAGCAATAACGTGAGTGCCCTATAATGCACTCACATTATTATCTTAGGTTCCCATAATTCTATCATGTTATTGTGAAGGAATAATGTTCTCTCCCCCTCACCTTCTCTCTCTTCCACTCTCTACCCTCTCCTTCCTTACCTCTCCCTCCCTTCCTTGAGCTCTAGACCTATATTTCTACCTCTCCTTCCCCCCCCCTCTCTCTCTCTTTGTCCCTCTTTAAATCTCCATCTCTCTAGACTTGTCTCTCTACATCTCCCTCCCTCCTTCACTTTTTATTTCTCTCTATCTCACCTCTCTCTCCCTATATTCTCTCTCACACATCTCTATCTCTCCCCTCACTACCTCTCCCTCCCTCCACTTTTTATTTCTCTCTATCTCACCTCTCTCTCCCTATATTCTCTCTCTCTTACATCCATATCTCTCTCCCTCCATCCTTTTCTCTCTCTCTCTCTCTCACCACTAAATCTCTCTCCCCTTGCTACCTCTCCCTCACTCAATCACTCTTATCTCTACGTCTCCCTCCCTCCATCACTCCCTCTATCCCTCTCTCCATTTGTCCCTCTCTTCTCTCTCTCTAGGTCCAAAATGTTTGAAAATGGATCCATGATTTTTTTGGTCTCTAACATTTGAACCCTTTCCTTGGCATAATGTCCTTAATGAGGCCAATTTTTCCATAGTATTCTCCAACTATGACATGATTTCAGATTTTACATTCTCTTTTGTATCTAGAATTTTTTTTTTTTAATTTTCTCATTCTATTCTAGATACTAACTTTACTATTCACTCCAAATAATTGGTAATTTATAATGTGCTCATGCATATGCAAGTTCAATTCATTTGGTGGTCACATTAGAGGTCCAACATCTTAAACCCTACTTGATCAGGGGGAATTTCCTTACACTATGGCTAGGGTTCCACCTTATCTATCTACTACAAGATCACCCACTAAAACCTATAATGAAACTACTCCAAGTTTTTTTAGCATTTCCCTCATTGATATTAGAGAGATTTCACTCCTCTTCTACCACCATACTTTTGTTGGACCCCACCAAAAAATTAGGTGGTATTCACCTCTATATCACTCTTCTACATCATTTCAACAACATGGATGTCAAGATAAATTCCCATGCTTTCCTCTTGTTATATCTCTACCAAGGATTTTGTAGGATAGTTATAGGAAGATCTAAAGAAAGGAGATAATGATGCTCTCACTAGTTGGGAAACCATGGAGGATGGAAAGAATTTTCCAAGTGGAAGGTGGGATATAATCATGATGAGAAAGACCCTCCTAACACTATACTTGTCCTTGCTACATAATTATCAATGGTTTCTTTTCATTTATAGTAAATTGTTGACTTATGCTTGTTTCCCTTATTGGTTTTTTTCCTTGTTCTTTTGTTTGGATGTTTTCTTTTGGGAGGGGGCACACATTTCTATTATTTTTTCGCTCTACCATTTTAAAATAAATGTCACTATTGTGATGATAAATATTTGAAAATATTGGGAAACTATTAAACCTTAACTACTATTGAAGGGTAGGTTTCATAATGGATTATCCATTAAGAAAAAATCTCTATGGTGGTCCCCCATCATCTTATTTCAAGATAATCCATTAGCAAGTACTCCCAAGATATACTCCCTTAATTTATTTAGAAGGGGAACTAAGTGACTATAGAATCTCTACTGTAAGGTTGATTCCACCTATATTTATTAACCTTACCTACCAAAGTGAAGTTTAATTTAAGCCATGCTAACCAAGAAAATTTCCAAATGATCATTGAGGTCATTCCTTCTCAACATTTGCACAAAACATACGCATTATCTATTTAGCCTTGGTTAAAGGACTAAAAATGGTATTTTGACAACCCTTTTAAGAAAGGATATGCTAATTTTGCATCATCTTTCCATGGTCCAAAATTTGAATGGTGGTCTCTTTGGTTTCCTAATTTTATCTAGGATAAGAATTTTCAAACATTATGAAAAGTGTTCATGGACCCAAAGTTACCCATTTTTCCTATAGATTTTTCTTTACTAAAGCTTCCCTATCAAGATACGCATTTGATATACATATCTTGGCTTGTATAATCCAAGATGTCCATTTTGTGGGAAAACAAAAAACCTTCTTCATATTTCCTTGTTTTTTGTTTGAGCACAAAATGCTTATAATGGAACCATGATTTTTTTGGCTTTTAATGTCTAAACCCTTTAATTTTCATAATGTCCTTAATAGGACTAAGTTTTCCATAGATTTCTCCCAACTATGACATGCTTTCAAATTGGATTTTATTTTTAAATCTAGAAAGATAGAAATTCTAATATTTTTTATTATTTTGTTGTGGATAATAAATTTGTGATTTAATCCAAATTGATGTTGATTTCTAATGCTCTCATGCAATTGCAAGTTCAAGGAAACAAGGTGGGATTAGAGATTCAACATTTTTAAACCTACTTGATTATTAAAGGAGAATGTACACTTACACTATGGCTAGGGTTCCACCTTCTCTATTGTTGAGTGTCAAATCCCCCTATTGAAACCTATATTGTAGCTACTCCATGACCTCTCAAATTTCCCTAATAGTTATTGGAGAGATTTCACTTCTCCACTACCACCAAATTTTGGCTAGACCCCCTCCCCCCACACAAAGTGGATAGTCTTCACCTCTACATCACTCTTTTGTATTATCTCAATAACATGGATGGGCACATTTGGATGAAGAGAAATCCCCTTGTTTCACTTTTTCTATATCTTTAGTAAGATTGTGTAGCAATAGGTACAAGAGGATCCAATGGAAGGAGATAATTTTGCTCTTACTAGTTGGGAACCCATGTCCATGATAGAAAGGATCGACCATTTGAAATGTAGGATAATATTGGTGTGCAAGCCCCCCGACAATAGAGTTGTCCTTGCTACATAAGTGTCATGCTTTCTTTATATTTTTTCATATCTAGTCACTTAATGATTGTTTCTTTTGTGGGGTCTATTTTTTATTCTTTTTTTTGGTTGTTTCCTTTTTAGGGGACTACTTGTTTCTATTATTTCCAACCCTTGACATTGACTTTGGGGCATGACCCAATATCACCTATATTTTTTGTGGATCATGATTGTACATTTTAACTTTTGGTAATGTATAGGCTCTCTTTATTTAAAATTGAATATGATAATTTACTAATTTGCAATTGTCTAAAAGAATAGCATAAATAATTGATATTTTATTGTATTATACATCTATTAAATTTAACCTCACAACCCTTATTTCAATAACTAACATTCATATCAACTACCTTACATACATATATACTTCCAATCAACTTTTTGTCAATTTTATTTGAATTGAAATAAAATTCATAACATGATGAATAGGTGAAAAAAATCTTATATACTAATATCTTTTCACCTAAATTAAACATTTAAATTGTATGTAATAGTTTACTCTTACCTCTCTTTAACCAAGAATCTCCTCTATATCAACATAATTATATACAACCTCACCCCGCTAAAGAAAACAAATATTTTTTTAATGAATCCACAAATTTATCAGCCTTTATCTTCTTTGGATGGCCCCCTATTTGATCAAAGAGTCTCCTCTATATCAACATAATTATAAACCACCTCATCCTTATAAAGAAAACCAACATTTTTTAAATGAATCCACAGATTGATCAGCCTTTATCTTCTTTGGATGCCCCATGGAACTACCTGATGTGTATAATGAAGAAACCAAATTAAAAAAACCATCTCATTAGTGAAAACCACATTCTCATGGCTGAAACCTTACATCTATAGTGGGGACTTACAAATTGCTTTCAATTTACAGGGACTGGACATAAAATACACCTCTGTTTGGATGACCCATTAACCAGCTTAAACAGCTGGTTATCTAAAGTCTCAGAGCACAAAACATACCCACTGATTACCTACTAGGAGGGATGGTGGGTCTGGCCTGGTCTGGCGGGTGTTCGACAGAGAGGACAAGTCGACTGCGATTGAAACCAGGCGTCGATGCAGTCGACATGGAAACTGTGCTTACAAAGAGGAAGTACCCGCCCTTTCTCATTATCCTCAAATTCGCGCAAACATACGGCGCATTCGAGCCCCCCATCCTTATAATCATTCTCCCACGGATACACAAACACAGGGAAACTCTCTACAACTGATTTTTCCAGAGGAAACAATTGCAGGCGGATTGAATCCCCACCGCTTACGAATTGCACTGGTAGATGGCGGCGCCGCCGATTATAAATGATTGCCAAAACAGTGATCACCGCCATGAACAGAACTGCAGTGAAGAGACCCACACAAAACCCAAGCATCATATCGTCCATAAAGTCCTCGTTCTTCGATTCGCCGCCGTTCTCTCTGTAAAGCCGACGGTGAGAATCCATGGCTGCCGATAGTAAGAAATGATAAGTCAGTGGTCAATTGTTATCCGCTCCGCTCCATGTGTTTTGCAGTGATATGCTCTACATCCGTTTTAGCAGCGGTGGGGTTTCTATTACAGGAATTTATATCCATGATCTGAATGGATAATGGTTTGCCATTAATCTTATTTGGAAGTACCGCCACTTGGTTTAGATATGGAGTTCTGTCATTTGCAAGCTGCCACGTTGAAACGAGATCGAAGACCCCATTGTCAATTCGTCCCTTGACTGCCACCCGCCAAATTCTAACTACTTTAGATATTACGTACTTTGTATCTTGGAATTGGTTGTCCACCAACATTCCAGAGTTCTTTGTTTGGAAAATCCATTTCCCATCCTAGTTTTTATAGTGTTCTGTAAGAACACGTTACTCCTCCAAGGCTCTCACTTTCTTATGGAATTTAAAAAGGTAAAACAGTTTCTGGAATATAGAGTGTTTTTTAAATAGTTAGAAAATTCATTTCTTATCTTAGTTTATACAGTGTTTTATAAAAAATCGATTTTCTTTTGAGGTTCTCACTTTTTTATTGAATTTAAAAGATAATGTTTGTGAAATGGGTTTTTTTTTAAATAGTTGAAAAATTCATTTCTTATCTTAGTTTATATAGTATTTCATGAGAAGACGTTACTCTTCTCATCTTTGCTGTTACTTTCTTATTGAATTTAAAAGATACAACTTGTGAAGTAGGTTATTTTTCCAAATAGTTGAAAAATCCATTTCTTATCTTAGTTTATATAGTGTTTTATAAAAAATCAATATTCTTTTGAGGTTCTCACTTTTTTATAGAATTTAAAAGATAATGTTTGTGAAATGGGTTTTTTTTTTAAATAGTTGAAAAATTCATTTCTTATCCTAATTTATATAGTATTTCATAAGAAGACGTTACTCTTCTCATCTTTGCTGTCACTTTCTTATTGAATTTAAAAGATACAACTTGTGAAATAGGTTATTTTTCCAAATAGTTGAAAAATCAATTTCTTATCTTAGTTTATATAGTGTTTCATAATAAGACGTTGCTCTTTGAGACTCTCACTCTCTTATTGAATTTAAAAGGTAAAGCTCATGAAATAGGTTTTTTTTTCTCTAGATAGGTTAGTGTACATAAACACAATTAGATAAGACAAAGATAATAAGGGTATTTAATTTTGGATGTAATAGGAAGATATTTAGTTTGGTTTATGTGTAATTATTTAATTTTATTTTGTACAAAATGGATTTTAAATTGTGAAGGTTTGACAATGGATAAATGACCCATCTTCTATTTTGATTTACTCTTGTACTTGTAATTTCAATCTCACTTGTAATATTAATGGTGGTTAACAATCTTAAATTTTGCACTCTTAATCTTTAGAAATTAAATTGTAAAGCTCATGAAATAAGTTACTTTTCTAGATAGGCTAGGGTACATAAACACAATTAGATAAGACAAAGAGGATAAGGGTATTTAGTTTTAAATGTAATAAGAAGAAATTTTGTTTGGTTTATGTGTAATTATTTAATTTTATATTTTACAAAATGGATTTTAAATTGCAAAGGTTTGACAATGGATAAATGACCCATCTTCTATTTAGTTTTACTCTTGTACTTGTAGTTTTAATCTAACTTGCAATATTAATGGTGGTTAGCAATCTTAAATTTTGGAAGTTCTTAATCTTTAGAAATTTGCTTCTTTTTACTATCTAAAAATGGTGGTACTTAAAAGCATCATTAGAATGTGTTGTGCTTGGAAAGTGGTGCAAAGAAAATTTTGATGTAGTTCAACTAAGGACTATTAAAAAAAGTAGTTTGGCAATAATCAAACCCTCACAATAAAGTAATTGTGTCTAGTCAAATGGAATGATACAAATATTATCTATTATTAGGTAAGAATTATTACAAAATGGTGCACATGTGCACAGCGTAGTACATAGGTTGTATAACAAAGTATTAACTTAATCATAGTGATCTTACAATGTGTGAAAGATTTTACCATTGTAGGAGTGAGAGATGCTTACAAAATGAAAAAAGAGCACTATATAAATCTAGATCCTATGACAATCTCCAATTGTTAGGTTCTTTCTATTTACAATTGGATACATGAATATGCTTCCACTTCTCAACTCAAGGTTAACCAATTTACAAGCATAATATTAAGTGTACACTACATGATTCCACAACATGTGCAAAAAGGGCACAAATTTAGAATTTGAACATCTAATTTTGAATTATTATTTGGTTATTGCTAGACAAGTACATCAAAGTTTAGAGGATTCTATATAGACTCCAACTTAGACATGCAACCAAAATACTTCAGATTCACTTTTTCACATTCATGCACTAACATCTAATAACACTCAAAAATATTTAATATGAGAAGACAAGAAACTCTAAGTTTAGATGCACAAAAATAAACCTAAAAAATAAATCAAATATGAAAGAATATAAAATCTTTTTGGTTAGTTTAAGATATCCAATAGATTGAGGATTTTCTTCCGTCAGACATCTTGGACCGTAATAAAAAGAATAATCACTTACTCATAGCATGGCTATGAATACCTCAATATTATAGCCATAGTGGCCAACTTTTGTTGGAGTTAACAACATGGCCTCTTGTATGCTTCTTCCCTTCCACTTTACTAGATATTCAATATATTCTCTACCTCGTGGATTTTGAGAGTCTTTCCTATAAAAACTACTTTATCTCCCTACCTTGCCTAGCAGCTTGGACTTTGTTTTTCTAGTTTGAAAATTATGCTATACGCTTGTCTAATCTTTCTCTTCTATTTTTGGGTGAAAGAACAATAGCATTTCCCCTTTTTAACATTTTGAGCCACTCAAATTAGTTTTTTGCAACATTCATTACACTTTATGAATTATAATAAACAAACTACCACAAATTTAAAGATAATGTAAACTAGTGATTTATGATATTTTCTAAATAGATTCAATTTATAATTGTAAAAAAAATCAAAAATAATTTTGATCATATTTTCAAAAAGCACATTTATTGCATTTTATGTATTATATTAACATTTTCCTATAATGCATAATTTGAACTAGAAATATATGTAGAAGTGAGGGGCACATCCATTAAAATTGCCCGCTTATTTGCAAGGCCAATGGCAGTTCTCGGTCCAAGCCTAGTGTTGTGACTCAAGTTGTGGAGCCTCTTTCCAATGATGTTGCTAGCTCTGGTGGCGTCAGCTCTTCTCCCCCTCTCTCAGTCGGGGCCTCTCTGAGTTCTTTGTCGGCTTCCGATGGTTTGTCTCCCCCGCTCTATTGTTTTCCTCCTCACACCCTGGTGCCTCGTCCGCCGACTTACCTTCTTTGGGTCTCCCTACCTCCCCCGTCCAAGGTTCCCCTTCTGGTCTCCCCTCCTCCCTTGAGTGCCATCCAGTGGCCATCTGCAATTAGTTTAAGTTGATGATTCATGTCGATCTCGTTCCTTCCCTACCTTCTCTTGTCCCCCCGTTCATCTCTAGCTCCGATCTCTCTCCCTGTGCTCCAGTTGTGGAATTCATTAATGTCTGTGAGGGCTCAACCCCTATTGAAAAAAATTCTCAGCAACTGGCATTAGAGGATATACGAAAGAGAGGTGAACTTAATAACTGTAAAAGAAAAATTGAACTTATTAAAACTTATGTAAATGGTGTTAAAGTCGATGAAGAGAAAATTATCACTAACCTTCAAAAACAATGTTAATGCAAATAGAAACCCCTCACTGGCTAAGCATATTGTCTCCACGTTTGAAGCCAAGGAGCTCAACAATCTGGGCCCGTAAGCCCAGCCCCTTCAAACCATGTCTAATGGAATTTTTTGTCGAAGCAAATCCTCCTCTGCTGGCAGCTCTAGTGGTGTCAATATGTTAACCAATGAGGAGGTAATCTCCCACTCATCGAGGAGTGATGCTAAAGAAAATATTACCTTAAATAAAGATGTATTGATCAATAATTGTGCTTCGGTGGGGATTGGGGATGTCCGGATCCATCCCATCCCCCCTGGAAGACACTATGGAATCCCTAACTAAAATGGTTAGGAGGTGGTCTCTGGATAAGGCTGAAACCTCTAGAGGGGTAATTGATAACTCCAACCCATCTATTGAACCTGCATACCCTATTGGACATGGTGATGGTGAGAAAATCCCTGAAAGTCATGTGCTAGTGGTGGGGACCAAAGCATAAAATACAGTGAGTCTAAGAAAGCCTCAATGGATGAGGAAGACCCAATAAAGGATAAAGGAACAAATTTGGAAATAATGAAGGATTTCAAGGAGGCCACTCCTTGCCCTTCTAAAGAACCTAAGAAAAGAGGTCAGAAAAAAGGAAGTTCTATAACCATTAGCAAGAATAGTATGGGGATCATTAAAGGAAAAAGAAAGAAAACGAGTATTGTTATGTCTATTCCCTCCCCCAAAAGAGTTGAAATCGAAGAGAAAGCACCTAAATACTTTGAGTTATTTAGGAATAGTAAAGAGACCAATTGTACCAATGGTAATAATAATGATTAACTATACCTCTTGGAATGTTAGGGGGTTGGAATCCCCCGACAAGAAATATGTGGTGAGAAGGTTTCTCAATCTAGGAAAAATAAGGACTTTGTCTTGTTGGAAGAAATAAAGGCAGTTGGGTTCAATCTTGAAACCAACATGAAGAACTTTATTTGGGGAAACTATTTTCATCTTGTCTCCCAACATGTGAAGGGGAGAGGTTGATTTTCCATTTTGATGGCCAACAAATGGAAACCTTACTTAACCATATTGGGGGTATGACCCTACAGTAGAGTTGTGAGGGCCACATTTAAGAGGGGAGACTCCAAATTTGGCATCTGTTCAATTTACACACCAAATGATTACATAGGGAGGATTGAACTATGGAAATGGTTAACAAGCCTCCCAAATGTCCCTTAGATTCTAGGTGATGACTTCAATATGATTGAAAACAAGGAAGATAAAAAAGGTGGTATCAACATGGATTGGAAAGGTAATGAAAAATATTACTGGTTTAGGTTGAGAAATAAGCTTAATATCATTGATCCTCTAGAAGGTATGAAGAATGAAAGTAATAGTGTTTGGTACACTTGGTGTAATGCCTAAAAAGGGGGGAAAATAATTTACTGCAGGCTAGATAGGTTCTACGTCAATAGGGACTTTTTTAGTTTTCATCCCATCAATGGTGAAAGCAAGGTGATGGTTTATCCCTACACTCTCTCTGATCATCATCCGGTCAAGGCCAAGATAACCATAAATAATGGTGTTAAGATAAGCCACAAGATCATAGACAACTTCATTCTCAACACTAGCCTATTGAGTGATAAGGATTGTATAGATGTTGTAAACACCTTAAGAGGAGTGAACAAATGGCTACTCAAGAACAGTGGTCCAATTGAAAGGTGGAATAAAAAGATGGGTGGATAGAGAATAATATTTCAGAAAATAGGTAAAAAGAAGGCAATGGACAAACTAAGCAAGGAAAACTGCCTCCAAGATGAATTGTTGAATGTTGAAACCAAGATTCAAAAGGAACCTATGAGTGATCAACTCTATAAATAAATTAACAAGGCTAAAAGCTCCCTGAGGAAATTGCAAACAAACAGAATTCAAGGACTAAAAGTTAGGGTCAAATTCAACTAGCTAGACAATGGTAACAAAGGTTCAAAGTTTTTTTATTTACATTAAGGACAAAGGACTGAAAGAATAAATTGATTAGAATTGACATAATGGTGTGACCTTGTCAAATCAAGATGAGATCCTAGTGCAATTTTTTCTATATTACAAATATTTAATCAAATCAGAGGACAATGGGGGGATTGTTTTGAGGCTCGATACAAAATCAAAAGCCTAATTCCTCCCAAAATTTCCAAGGAAGATAACACTATGCTCTCTGCCACCATAACCAAGGAAGAAATTAAAAAGGAAATCACTTCAATGAGAAATGATAAGTCTCCAAGGGTGGATGGGCTCCCTGTTGAATTCTATAAGGTCTTCATTGATTGGGTGTGTGATGATCTCCATCAAGTCTACATGGAAGCTCTTGCCAAAGGTTCTCTAGAAACTTCTATTAATCAAGGCCTCATTAAACTCTTGCCAAAAGAGGGGGAAAAAACCTTGATAAAGAATTTGAGACCCATCACTTTGTTGAATGTCTCTTACAAGGTGCTTGCAAAGGTCCTAGCATTGAGGTTGACCAGTATTCTACCCAAGTTCATAAACTCCACCCATACTAGTTTTATCAAGGGAAGTAACATACTTGAAAACCTATTAACAAGTTGGGAGGCTTTGGATTGGGCTAAATGATCTCATCAAAATGTTGTAATATTGTTGTTAGATTTTGAAAAGGTGTATGACTAGGTGGAATGGCCTTTTCTCAAAATGGCTCTTGAAGCCTTTGTGTTTCCCCAAGCTTTCTCCAACATGATTGGGATTTTGCTAAAGGATGCATCTACTCAAGTGGAGGTGAATGGTTCTAGGTTTGAGGTCTTCCAATTAGAGAGGTCCATCAGGAAGGGTTGTCCCATTGCACCTACCCTATTCGTCATTGCATTTGATGCCTTGCATTATCTCCTAATATATACTTATAACTCTCCTAAGGTGAGGGGTTTGGTGCTTCCAGACCAAAATGAGCTCCTGAACATTTAGTTTGTTGATGATATTTCTATCTTTGTGGAGCTGTAAGAAGATAACCTGACCAACCTAATGAATAAACTTAATCTCTTTTGCCTTGCCTCTAGAGCTAGAGTTTCAAGGTTGAAGTCCATTTTTTTAAGATGGCTAGATTCACCTCCTAGCTGGCTGCACAAGTTTGATTTCCAATGTGGGGGCCTCAAAATGAAGTGAGATATCTGGGTATCCCATTCTCTGTTTCACCTAATCTTAAAGAAATGTGGCTTTGGGTAAAAGATAAAATTGAGAAGAAGTTGGATGGGTGGAATAGGCAGTTTTCATCCTTGGTTGGCAAGATTATGGTGTGTCAAAACATCCTTTCATCTTACACACTTTACTTTGCCTCTGTATGGTTCTTCAATAGCTATTAGGTTAATTAGGTGCAAAAGAAGATCAAAGGTTTTTTGTGGTCAGATAAGAAAGGTAAAAGAAAGATGCATTATGTCCAATGGGATTGGTGTTGTTTGGAGAAGGTGAATGGGGGCCTGGGCCTCAAAGATATAAAGAATCATGGCACTACTTTAGCTACCAAGTGGGTCATCAAAGCCCTAGATGGGAATAATCCATGGAAAAAAAAATTCAGAAACAACATCTCTCAAGCAGTCCCTAAGTTGGAAAAATCTTGGAAAGCACTTCCTTTCAGTGATTTATTCATCACCAAGTATCCAATAGTGCCCACAGGTTCAATGGTTTTTAGAAGTATTTGGAGGGCTTGGGAGTCAATTAGGGATAACTTCACTTGTCCTCTAGTAATTGTTCTCAATGGTAATCTGATCCACCCTATAGATCTATCTAGTGGAATTTAGAGCACAATGGGAAACCATTGGCCTTGTTACAAGGCTGCTCTACAAAAAAGTGAAATCAAGTCAGTATTAAGACATTCAACAATATCTTAAAGGATGGGAATCTAATAGGTTGGGACAAATTAAGAGGACTATGGGTTACCCCACTCTAGTATTGGAACCTATTCCATTATTAAAGAGGCTTGTAAAAATTGGATTCCAAATCTCAAAATAGAAAATTGGGATGATAAGCCTACTAATTTTTTATGGAAGGGAACTCTCCCTCTCCATGAGGTTAAGGCTAAGCTTATCTATAAATAAATAAATAACTCTAATACCCCTACTTTTTACCTAAATAAGTCCTAGAAAACCAATCTTGAAAGCAAGGAATGACAAAAGGTCTTCTATTCTTTATGGCATAATATGATTGATGCAAAAAAGATTGTTTTAGATGGTTGGTATTGTTTAAAAAAATTCCTTATAAATTGAATAATGCTAACATTGAGTTGTGCAATATTTGTTGGGTGCTTGAAACCATATATCATATTTTCTTTTAGTGTTTTTATGCTAATGAGATGTGGAATTATTTTTGTAATGATCTAAATATATGGGGCAGTAATGGGAAAGTAAACTAGAAAGAAATTTTAATGGGAAATGATAAAAAGCTGAGTAATTACATGCATTTGTTTTGGTTCTCTTTATCTATTAAAATATTTTGGTGCATATGGAAGGCAAGAAATGAGGACAGATACAGTGCGATTCATAGGGAATTTACTAAGTCAATCAAAACACTCATGTTCTTTAATGTTGTCTTGCAAGTAATTTCCACCTTAGAGATAGCAAAGAGCAAGTTTTAAAGTTGCTAAGAGGTGGGGTTGTGCTCATCCATCAAAATGAGGTCAAGTATGGGCATTCTTGGCAACAGGGGAAACCAAACTTGGCGATAGTCATGAAAGTAGTAGAGGCATTCAAGAAAGATTTCAATGACCAAGTGATTGTAGGAAAGAGTACTAGGAAAGAAAGAAGACCAAATGTGTTCACTAATGACAACTACAAGGTTGAAGAGGCCTTCTCCAATGATGAGTTAGATTCCATCAATATATTGGTCAACTGGGGCCCTATGGATGATTATAGTAAGAGAAAGAATGTTGGGAATGGAAGCTAACTAGTGTCCTCTTATGTCTTTTTAGCATCTTTTTGTATTATGTATTCAGCCCTAATCACGCATATATGTATGTATTTTGTATAACCCTGTACAGTGTGACACATGCTTAATTGACTCTCTGTCTAGCTAATATAGGAAGTGTTGATCTTACACGTTGATACTTAACAAATCCTCTGTTGTAATTGGCTATGCAGACGATGTAATCTAGTTATTCAAACTATTATTAATAAAAAAAAATTATTTTCAAAAAGCACATTTATTACATTTTATGTATTATATTAACATTTTCCTATAATGCATAACTTGAACTAGAAATATATGTTTTCATGATTTCATGGACATAGATAATTAACTCCAATATCTAGTGCATGGATATGTTTCGGTAATTTTTTATTGAACATATTTTTATTAGTATTTTTTATCAATAATAGGATAAGTGCACAAAGATAAGGGGCCAAAAAAGGGTCTCAAGTGGCCACTTTTTTTCTAAAATCAGGAAATACTGACCTTGGATGAGAAATTGAGGATAGTTACACTCATAATTTTAAGATGCAACAAAAACAAGGGTTGTAGTGCTCTGAATCTACTTTCTAAACTACTAATTTTATTTGAAAATGGTAGAGATTAAGGGGTTCAAAAAAGGGAGCCATAGAAACTAGTCTTGTTTTTATCAAAAAAAACATAACATAGTGTCTATTGTGGCTCCCTCAAAAGGTTAAATTTTTTTAGTATTTTTAAAATCGCTTTGATGAGAAATTAGCTAACAGCATGTAGTTTATGCCTCATTTTTTTGATAATTTTTTAATGAATATATGATTTTTTTACTAATTCTCAAAGTAGACATATCCTGAAAAATAGAAATTTGGTTGTGCTACCCCTATAAGTTTTGAAAACTAATTGAAAATCATTTTTTTTAATATGTGTAGAATAAAGTCTAGTTTATAAAAATGTAATTTATTTGAAATTTTAATGAACAGTTAAAAAATAAAGTAAAAAATATCAAACATTAGTTTTTGACAAAAAAACAGACGCACAAACAAAGGAAATTAAAGATGAAAGCCTTAACATAGTTAAAATGTGAAAAAAATTACATCATTAAATACCTAAGATAGATATTAACATTATCCAAGTGTTTATTTTGCTCGAATTTGAAAAACATGCAAAGCTTATGGTTAGCACAAACAAGATAATGTGAAATTTTGTAGAATACACAAAAACATGTGTTTGGGCATTGGAAAGGCAGTCCAAGCATTTGGGTTAGAAATCCAAAGAAAATCCAAGACAAATACTTGGGGATTCCCAAAGTAGGACAAAATGTGAGCACGTTATAACATTAGATTTGTTTTGGATTTCTAACCCAAAATTCTATCATTACTTGATCTTTTGTAAGAATGTGAAGATTAGGAGACTCTTTTTTCAAATGAAGATCATCTAAATATTCATATGAAGGAAGCATCTCATGTGTAAATGTTGGAGTGTTTGGTGTAGGAACATGATTATTGTTTTTGAATTCTTGGATGGATTGGAAGATGTTCATTAAGTCATGACAGTACTTGGGGGAAGTGAGCTCTTCATCTTGTGTTATGTTAGAGCAACTATAACTGTTACAGTTGCTCTAACATAACTCAAGATGAAGAGCTCACTTCCCCCAAGTACTGTCATGACTTAATGAATATCTTCCAATCCATCCAAGAATTCAAAAACAATAATCATGTTCCTACACCAAACACTCCAACATTTACGCATGAGATGCTTCCTTCAGATGAACATTTAGATGATCTTCCTTTGAAACAAGAATCTCCTAATCTTCACATTCTTACAAAAGATCAAGCAATGATAGAATTTTAAAGTGACTTTCAAAACATGAATCATGAAAAATATCACACTCTCTCCTTCCATCTATACTTCTATCTATCTCACCTCTCCCTCATTTCCTCCTTCCCTCCTTCCCTCTCTCATTTTCTCTATCTCTCCCTCTCTCTCTATCTCCCCCTCTCTCTTCCTTCCTAACTATACCAAGGCTGATTTTCTAGAATTATTTTTAAGTGGTGCATTGAAAGTTTGGAAGCAGTCACTTGAGAAAGGGCCACTCAAGGTAACTGTCCCTCACTTCATTTTTAGTACAGTTACTTCTATTGTAGTAGTTATTTCATAAATACATGTTAATTAGATTTTTTATGTTATTCATGGAAAATCCTTGTTTCACATTTATGCTTTGGTTTGCTTAGGTTTGTTGTACTCCAAACTGTAGGTTCAGTCATCAATATCAGTTAGAAATTAGCATTCATTTCTTGACAGTAATAAGTTATAGCCATTTATTCTAATTTCATTATATTTGATAGGAATTTAACAATCATGTGTGAGAGAGAGGTTTAGAG
The DNA here is from genome assembly GCA_007258455.2 of Sequoia sempervirens. Taxonomy (NCBI): domain Eukaryota; kingdom Viridiplantae; phylum Streptophyta; class Pinopsida; order Cupressales; family Cupressaceae; genus Sequoia; species Sequoia sempervirens. The sequence continues at coordinate 1,144,138,343 of VDFB02271358.1, forward strand.
AATAAGGGATAAAAAATGAGTGAGATAGAGAGAAAGAGAGAGATGATACAACTTGTTGATTACTAAAATTTGACCTCCTGATTACTGAAATTTGGCTAAGTGTGAAAAATTATAAGATCTTCCAAAAACTAAATTTTGAATTATAACTCCTAGAGATTTGAAACCACTCTCAAACATCCTAAAACTATATACATGAAATATAACTTAAAGTATAAGAAGGTAAATGTCCATATGTGAATCTCAACTTATACTTAAATGTTTGTTTCATGTATATAGTTTCCCTAAAAGATAACAAGAAGAAAGAGAAAAGAAAAAAGAGAAGAAAGAAAAATTAATGCAAACCAAAATGTGAGCACATTATAACGTGCTCACGTTTTGGATTGGTAATGACCAAGCCTAGGATCGATCACTACCAACCCATAATGTGAGCACGTTTTATTATAACACGCTCAATTTTTCACTATTTCAGGATGAAAAAGTGGAGTGGCCACTTTTTGGCCCCCCATATGTGTGCACCCACCCAATAGCTAAAATTTAAACATAAATTTTCCTATGATATGTTTCTCTTTGCATATAAAATCAAATTAATTTAGTCTTTCGTAAGAACACGTTACTCCTCTAAGGCTCTCACTTTCTTATGCAATTTAAAAGGTAAAGCTCCTAAAATAGATTAATTTTTAAATAGTTATAAAATTCATTTCTTATCTTAGTTTATATAGTGCTTCATAAGAAGATATTACTCTTTTGAGGCTCTCACTTTATTATTGAATTTAAAAGATAAAGCTCGTGAAATATTTTTTTTTTTAAATAGTTGGAAGATTCATTTCTTATCTTAGTTTATATAGTGCTTCATAAGAAGATGTTACTCTTCTAAGACACTTTCTTATTGAATTTAAAAGATAAAGCTCATGAAATAGGTTTTTTTTTAAATAATTGAAAAAATCATTTCTTATCTTAGTTTACATAGTGTTTCATAAGAAGGCGTTACTCTTTTGAAACTCTCACTTCCTTATTGAATTTAAAAAGTAAAGCTCATGAAATAGGTTATTTTTTTAAATAATTGAAAAATTCATTTCCTATCTTAGTTTGCATAGTGTTTCATAAGAAGGCGTTACTCTTTTGAAACTCTCACTTCCTTATTGAATTTAAAAGGTAAAGCTCATGAAATAGGATTTTGTTTTCTAAATAGACTATAGTACATAAACATAATTAGATAAGACAAAGAGGATAAAGGTATTTAGTTTTGGATGTAATAAGAAGATATTTTGTTTGGTTTATGTGTAATTATTTAATTTTATTTTTTTACAAAATGGATTTTAAATTGTGAAGGTTTGATAATGGATAACTGACCCATCTTATATTTAGATTTACTTTTGTACTTGAAATTTTAATCTCTCTTGTAATATTAATGGTGGTTAGCAATCTTAAATTTTGCACTCTTAATCTTTAGAAATCTATTTGTATTCACTATCTAAAAATGGCAGTACTTAAAAGCATCATTAGAATGTGTTGTGCTTGGAAGTGGTGGAAAGAAAAGTTTGATGTAGTTAAATTAAAGACTATTAAACAAAGTAACTTGGTGATAATCAAACCCTCACAACAAAGTAATTAAATTTAGTCAAACTCAATGATACAAATATTCTCTATTATTAGGTAAGAATTTTTACAAAATGGTTGATATGTGCATAATGTGGTGCATAGGTTGTATAACAAAGTACTGACTTGATCATAGTGATCTTACAATTTGTGAAATATTTTACCATTCTATGAATGAGAGATTCTTACAAAATGAAAAAATAGTACTATACAAATTTAGATCCTATGAAAATCTTCAATGGTTAGAATCTTTCTACTTACAATTGCATACTTGAATATGCTTCCACTTATCCACTCAAGGTGAACCAATACACAAGCATGATATTAAGTGTACATTGCATGATTCCTATATTAAGAAAATCCCAAATAATAAAATAACAATAGAAAAAAAGGTAAAAATAGAACACAAAACAGTGAGAAATGGCTAAAAGAAAATATATTGATCTAGCTTTGTATTACATATAATCCAACAAGTTATAACAGTAGTGTTGTTCACAATGGACAAACCCATATTTATACTTGGAGCCTCTAAGATATAGAAACTTCTAATATTCTAGAGAACCCTAAAACAAGAATATTCTTTTCCTTGAATAACTTCTAGCTGCTTCTAGTTTCTAGGAGATTCTAGTTCTTCTAGAAACATCATGTCAATTTTTAGACAATATTATTCCTTAATGTCCTCCCTTAAGATTGGATAGAATATTACAAAGAAGATACAAAGAGGGGAAGTTGCAAAGGAGAGGGAACCATTATACTATTGTCCTCCCTTAATGTTCACCTCTAACATACCAAGCATTTTTCACAATTTCAAAATTTTGGCTTTAGTTATTCTCTTAGTAAATACATCATTTATTTGTTCTTCACTTGGAAAATATTGTAGATTGATAATAGTTGCTTGAACAACATCTTGTATGTAGTGAACATCAATCTCAATATGTTTTGTTTTAGCATGAAAAAATAGATTGTTGGAAACATGTACATGGTACTTTGATTGTCATAGTACAAAATAGTAATAGAACATTGGGGAAAACCAAGATCAAATAGAAATTTTGAATCCAAACTACTTCCTTTCCAGCTTCTTTTATTGCTCTATATTCTTCTTCACATGAAGACAATGACATAGTCATTTGTTTTTTACTGCTCCATGTAATCCTTGACCCAAGCTGAAAAACATAACCACTAGTAGATTTTTTGTCATCTATATCACCTTCCCAAAGTGAATCTATAAATCCAACCAAAGAAATTGAAGACTTATAGCCATAGTTGGTACAGGAGCACCAATCTACTTGGGTCTGCATGTGATCAAGGTGATTTGAGATAAGTTGATTTAGGATTTGTAGTTACTACTTGTGTCAATAAGGTCCAATTGACCATTAGGGTGGAATTAAGTTGTTAACTTTGTAGAATATTTTACATGTTGTAAAAAAAATAGTGCTCAAGTTGCAAGATTTTGTAAAGGGTAGGTTATTATAACCTTGAGCCAAGTTGGAGGTTAGGTCTTTTGGTTTAAATAAAGGCCATAAAGGCCACTAGGTGGTGTGTCTAAATATTCTAGGGGGTTACAAAGTTTAAAGAATGTCCATTATGTGGAAAAATGTAAAAAGGTATTTGTGAAAATTGTAAAATTGTTATTAAGTGCAAATCACTTGTGTTGGGAAGGCCAATGGTCATTTGGCTTTGAAAGGTCATTGGAGGGAGTTGAAGTAGTTGGGGGATGAGGAGAAAAGTTTAAATATGGGTGGAAGATGTTGTTGTAATCTCTCTTGTATAATTTTGAATAAAGATCTCTATTTTAGTGTGCATTACACAAAAATTTCTCTGTTTTTCTTCACTTTCCAATAGGTGTACAGCCCGTACAAGACAAGTAGATGCATGAAATATTCTGAACATTAAAGGGGAATGTATTAACTTTCTTTTTCACTTGATTTGAGTTCTTAATTCACATTTTGGTGGGAGTTTGGTTCATTTTTCTATTGACAAGTCTGTAATTAACTTTGAGGAGTTTGAAGTCTTTAACATGATGTAAGACCCATCCCACCTTTTTTGTTTACTATGACTAAGAGGGATGGGTGTGGGATGTTATAAAATAGGGTGGTAGGATGTTAGGAATGTTTTTATGAAGGATTTAGAGTGAGAAAACATGATTGTCCTGTGAAAGTTGGTAAAAATTGTGTGAAAGATGAGGGTTTGAGAGTGAGTTTGAAGAAAGGTTGAGTGAAGAGCCTTTGTGAGAATTTTGTGAGTTTTTAGAGGCCATTTTCATAGTGTTGGAGGCATTTGTAAGTTTGTAAGTGTTGTGGGATCATGAATTTGAATAAACCCTACCAAAACCTAAGGAAAATGAGGGTTTCTTGAAACAACGAGTATAAGGAAGCTTAGGGTCCTAAAAATTGGTGAATCTAGGGTTTTGTCACCAATCTTTAAGATTTGGATGGTTGTATTAGGTTGTTGAAGAGAATAAAAGGGACTTTCTTTGAAAAATAGACCTAATTGGTCTATTAGGACAGTGTTTCCTTGAGATTTTGAGGCATTAGTTCCGAAGGAGTTAATAGTTATTTTGGTACATGTTTAATATGGCCTTGAAGGGTATTCAAAATAGTAAATTTCTAGGTTGGGGAGAGAACTATTGAGGAGAAAAGTTAAGAAAATCAGGTTTGCAGACCTAGTAGAGAGGGCAGAGTCAAACTGAGAAGGCTAGTTCTTGAGGTTTTGTGGAATAGGTGTTTGTTTATTCTAACGTGTTTGGTGTTGTAGCAAGTCAATACCATTTGATCTTGCATCAAAGTGGTATCAAAGAAATAGGGAATAGGTCCTTGGAGATTGAAGATTGTTGATTGAAGAGAAGATAGGAAGTTGGATAGTCACAGTGTCAAGATGCCTCCAAAGAAGGATAATGTAATAAAAAAGATGCAAGAGATGGAAGAAAAGATGGAAAGAGAGATAAGAAAGATGCAAGAACTTTAAAATAGATTTGGAGCAAGGTTGGAAGATGTTGAGACAGGACAAAAGAGAGGAGTGGTTGTGAGTGAAGATAGTGAAACTAAAGATGAAGAGGATGAAGACTTTGAAGATGTTGAAGAACAAAAGATAGAAAGACTTTTGAAGGTTGTAAAAGGCAGTAAGCATAAGGTAAAGGTTGAATTACCAATGTATGATGGCACTTTAGATAAAGAGTCTTTGTTAGATTGGATTTATGCTTTAGATAATTTCTTTGAGTGTGAAGAAGTTTTTGATGATGAAAAGGTGAAGATAGCCAAGACTAAATTGAAGGGGCATGCTTTAGTTTGGTGGGATTTTGAACAAACAGAGAGGAGAAGAAGAGTTAATTCATATATTTCTTCATGGGATAGGATGGTAGTTAAGTTAAAGGGAAAACTCTTGCCAAGAGATTATGACATTCAAATGTCAAAGAGACTTCAAGATTTAAAGAAAAGGGAGATGGATGTTGTGTGATAGAAAGATGTGTATCAAAATAAGATAAAAAAATCACACAAAATGAAACATTTAACCAAAGAAAAGCAAGATAATTAAATTCAAATGAAAATAAACAGAGCTTCTTCAGAACCGTTCCATTTTTCTCTATCTTCAGGGATTTGTTTGAAGCTGTTGCTCTCAGATTGTGTAAGCAAAGCTTCTCCAAATGGCAACCTGCAGAACGAGTGTGCAAAAAGGAAAGTACTTCTCTATGCTATATGTTGGTGAAGTGAAAATGTTTATACGGATATGCACAGGGGCTGTGGATTATGGATGCTATGATATGAAGTGGATATGCCATGATATGGAATGATTCTACAATCTATGAATGCTAAAAGACTATGCTATGGATGCTTGAAAGCTATTTGACTATAGTTTTCCTGTATGAAAGCTTCTATATATTTCAAAGACCCGACAGTCCTTTTTATAGCTTTTTGCAGGCAAGAGCCTGGCTGGCAAAGATCAATGGCTGTGAGATTGTCTGGTAAAATTGAATGGTGAGAGATGGAGAGGTTGAGAGGAAGATGGAGAATGTTGGGAGGTTGGAGAGAAGAATGGAAGCTTGTCTTCAACCCACGGGAACAAGCTTGCACAGGAACAGAGAAATTAATTTTCTGTTTTAGAAGTTTGTTTCACCGTTGTTGAAGATAATCCAAATTAATTAAATAAATAAATAAATTTACTTAATTTTGTGTGAGTTTTGAGGAAATTAATTATTTTTGAAATATTTAATTTTAGAACTATAGAAGACTCAATTAAATATTTAGAATATTTAATTGCAAATAGACTTTAGAAGAATTTAATTAAATATTTAGAATATTTAATTGTGAGTAGACTTTTAGAGGAATTAATTAAATATTTAGAATATTTAATTGTGATGGAATTTAGAGGATAAGAATATTTAATCTTTATTTGAATAAAATATTCAAACCAAGATTAAATGATAATTAATAAATCGTAATGTTTATTTAATTAATTAAGAAATGGATAAGAAAAGTGATTAAATAAACTTATTTATTTAATCGAAATGAAAGAATGAACAATATAAATAAATATTTAGATTTATTTATACGTAGATTGAATTCAGAGATTTAATTAAATAAAAAATATTTAATTAATTACCAGACTATTGTGATATGACCATTTTTAGGTGTATCCAGATGTAAAGGCCTACACCAATGAGTTTTGTAAATTGAGCATTAGGGCTAAACATGTAGTTGATGATGTTGAGAAAGTAGCCAAGTACCATAGTGGGTTGAGATTTAACATCCAAGATGAAATTAGTATGCACAATCCAAGAACCATTGAAGAATGTTATTAGCTGGCAATAAGGGCAAAAGAAAAGGTTAAAAGGAGACAAGAAAAGTTAGTAAGAGGAAGGGGCGGCACTTCAAGAGGTAGAGGCACATTTACTTCTCCAAGACAAAGAAATGAAGGCCAAGGTGATGCACAAAAAGGACAAGAATATTTACAGATTTCAGAGGTGGATTTAGGGGATCAAGAGGCAGATTTGGAGGTGGTAGGAGTGCAAACATGTTCTCGGGAAGATGTTACAAATGTAATGAGTATGGTCACCCTGCCTAGAAATTCCCAAAGAATCTTGGTGCTTCATCAAGTAGTGGAGAAAGAAAGAATGAAAGGAGAGCACAAATTGTATAAGAGGATGAATGTGAAATTTCAAGTTCAAATACCTTACATTTTGTACCTAAAGTTGGAGAGAATTTGATGGTGAGAAGAAATTTGTTTCAAGCACCCAAGGAGGAGGAGATGGTTCACCAAAGAAAATTGTTCAAGATAACTTGTAAGTGTAAAGGTAAGGTGTGTAAAAATGTGATTGATTTAGGGTCTACAGATAATCTATTGTCTTGTGAAATGGTTGACAAGTTGCAGCGAGAGAGGATCCCTATGGAGACACCATACAAAGCTTCATGGGTGAGTGATGATCAAAGTATTCTTGTTAAGGAGCAAGCTTTTGTTGAATTCCACATTGGTGCATATAGGGATAGAGTACTTTGTGATATCTTACCAATGAGTTGTTGCCATTTAATCCTTGGGAGACCATGGCAATTTGATAGGAATTCAATATATGATGGGAGAACTAACACATAAAATATCTTGAAAGATGGTGTCCATTTCATGCTAACTCCATTACAAGAAGGTGGAAAAGAGCAAGGAAAGGCAGTCAAGGTCATTACCTTTGGCAAGAAAGAGGTTGAAAGGGTTGATGAAGAAAATTAACTAAGAAACAAGACAAATGCAACCACTTCTAAGTCAGGGAAAGAGAAAATAGATGGTTTGCAAGCTACCACAGCTATGAGAAATGATAAAGAGGGTGAAATGAAGGTGTCTGAGGCAAAATTTGTAGAGAAAACATTGAAGAAACAAGATGGAATTGTGGTTGGGACAGTATACTATCCTATCATTGTCAAGGACAAGAAGAGGTAGAGAAATAGTGAGCACATAGTGGTTGGAAGATCTGGCAGAGTAGAGGTCATTGAGAGAAGAAAATCAGACATGAAAGAGCAGGAGAAGGTGAAGACAGATCCAGGACAAGGGAGTAGTTTCCAGTGTGATAAAGAGGTAGAAGGGACTGAGATTAGGGAAAGTGTATTTGCAGAAGGTAAGGAAGGAAAAGATACGTTCATGAGAAGAAGGAGAGTAAGGAGACATATGACAGGGAAGTCTATGTGCAAGAAGGAAAGGATAGTTGTTGAAAAGATCAGTTACAATGGTGGAGATGCAAGGAAAAAAATTATGGCATAGGGGAAGAGAAAGAGAGCAAAAAAAGACCAAGATGCTATAAAACACAAGATGGGGCAGACAGAGGTTCACTTCCAAGAGACTTGGAAAGATTTTAAGCGCAGTTGTATGGTGCAGGAGCACCAATCTACTTGGTTCTACATGTGATCAAGTTCATTTGAGATAGGTTGAATTAGGATTTGTAGTTACTATTTGTGTCAATAAGGTCCAATTGACCATTAGGGTGGAATTAAGTTGTTAACTTTGTAGAAGAGTTTAAATGTTGTCAAAAAAATAGTGCTCAAGTTGCAATATTTTTTAAAGGGTAGGTTATTATAACCTTGATCCAAGTTGGAGGTTAGGTCTTTTGGTTTAAATAAAGGCCATGAAGGCCACTTGGTGGTGTGTCTAAATCTTCTAGGGGGTTACAATGTTTAAAGAATGTCCATTATGTGGAAAAATGTAAAAAGGTATTTGTGAAAATTGTAAAATTGTTATTAAGTGCAAATCACTTGTGCTGGGAAGGCCAACGGTCATTTGGCTTTGAAAGGTCATTGGAGGGAGTTGAAGAAATTGGGGGATGAGGAGACAAGTTTAAATATGGGTGGAAGATGTTGTAATTTCTCTTGAAGAATTTTGAATAAAAATCTCTATTTTAGTGTGCATAACAAATAAATTTCTCTATTTTTCTTCACTTTCCAGCAGGTGTACGGTCTGTATAGGGCAAGTAGATGCATGAAATCTTATAAACATTAAATGGCATGTATTAGCTTTCTTTTTCACCTGATTTTAGTTCTTAATTCACATTTTAGTGGGAGTTTGGTTCATTTTTTTGTTGACAGGTCTGTAATTAACTTTGAGGAGTTTGAAGTCTTTAACATGATGTAAGACCCATCCCACCTTTTTTGTTTACTGTGAATAAGTGGTATGGGTTTGGGATGTTAGAAAATAGGGTGGTAGGATGTTAGGAATGTTTGTATGAAGGATTTGGATCGAGAAAACATGACTGTCCTGTGGAGGTTGGTAAAAATTGTGTGAAAGATGAGGGTTTGAGAGTGAGTTTGAAGAAAGGTTGAGTGAAGAGTCTTTGTGAGAATTTTGTGGGTTTGTAGAGGCCATTTTCAGATTTTTGGAGGAATTTGTAAGGTTGTAAGTGTTGTGGGATCATGAGTTTGAATAAACCCTACTAAAACCTAAGGAAAAAGAGGGTTTCTTGAAACAACAAGTATAAGGAAGCTTAGGGTCCTAAAACTTGGTGAATCTGGGGTTTTGTCACCGGTCCTTAAGATCTAGATGGTTGTATTAGGTTGTTGAAGAGAATAAAAGGGAATTCCTTTGAAAAAAATACCTAATTGGTCTACAAGGACAACGTTTCCTTGAGATTTTGAGTCATTAGTTCCAATGGATTTAATATTGGTGATAGGGAGGGATTGGAAGAATCACTCACTGATTCTTGCTCTAGGTCTTGCTTGCAAGACCTACTTGGTGTCTTACTTCACCACCTTAACCTTTAGGACCTTCTTCAAGTTTAGGTACCCCTGGTTCTCCTGGCCAACCCCACTACCATCACAAATTCAACCTACCAAGTCAAACTTGGTGCAATTTCTATAACTCTTCCTTAGCCCTTAATCTACCCTAAAGGCTCCAAACCCCCAATTTAAAGAAATAAACTTTGCAGGAGTGTGGGGATGCCTCAAAAAACTTCATTACATCCTACTGTGGTACTTGAAAGTCCACTTGACTCCATCTCTCAATCGCTTTCACCAAACCCTCTTTTTAAGCCTAAAAAAGCTACTAGCCCTAAGAGCCCCAATTAGGTCTCCTTCTCTGAGAAAATAGGTTGGTTCTCTCAATATTTCCAAAGAACCCCCAATCTTTCTTTGAGATTCCTGCTTCATGTGAACACCTCTCAAATATTTTCAACGTCTTAGGTCTCAACTGTCTGTATGAAGCCCTAACTTGAAAATGAGCCAAAACTAGGTCTTTTAAGCTCTTTTCTGGTTGCTTCCAAACTGTCAAGCATTTCTCACACCAAACGGATTGATGGAGATTTCTCCTAATCACTAGGTCTTGGAAAGACTCACATCTGCCTTCTCCAAAAGGAAATTTATCAAAAACTTATCACCCCTGCAAATTATGTGCTCTGCACTCAAGTCTTCCTAGCTGGGCATCTTCCTGGCTCGCTTAGGGCAAGACTTCCACAGTGGATCTTGTACTCACACAAACCCTAAATCCTACCATATTTACACACATGGAGTCTATTCACTATTCCCAAAGGTTCATACAATTTGTACAATGGGAAAGTGAACTAAATCTCCATTTCCTCAAAACTATCTGGTTCAGACCAGCAACAGTGTGGAATCAAATTTATTTACAAATAGTGCTTGAAAATGAATAAGAGAACTAATTAATAGCACAAAAATCTTGAATACTAACAACTCTACATCCTAAATTAGTTACAGTTCCTATTCAATCCATTAAAGTAGCACTTCAAACAAAACTCAAGAAAACTAACACACAAAACACATTGTTTTCTTGATTTCAAAAACTTCAGTCATAACAAAGATGCTTCCAACCCTGCTCTCAGGTCGAGGCACACCCTATATAGCTTAACAAGAGTAGTTATGCCTCCCCTTGGTTAGACATGTCAGTTACAATGTGGTAAAGTTGTAAAATCTACCATTTTGCAACTTTTGCCAATTTTCTAGTAAACTAAGTAAAATGAGTTTTTAAACTCATCCACCCTTTCCACTCCTTAACCAACTAATCACTACTGAGCAAGACATACTTTGAAACCTCTAACTGTAACTCAATGGTCAACATTACCTTCATGATAAACATCAAAACAAAAATGCATCCTAGGCTTCCTAATTGCCTAGTGTTTCCTAGATGCTCCTGCACCATTCTCCCCCTCTCTGCACAAACACTAGGAGATGTGAGGAGAGATCAGGGACACATCAATGCCCTGCTTCTTAAACTAAGATTCATCTACCCATGTAGCCTCAGACTCTGGCTTATCCTTCCACTTGATGAGGTGCTCCATGTACACTTTATTCCTTGTAGATTTCTTCACCCTTGACTCTAAGATCCTTTCTACCTAAAGCTTGTCTTGAGTAGGTAAGGGTATGTTGCTTACATCCTTGAAGATATCCCTACTGTTCTGATCCATGTCATTGACTGTTCCCTTATATCTAATCATATCAGCTACATTAAACACTGGTGAAATCCCTAAATCTGCAGGTAGTTCCACCTTGTAGGCATTCTTTCCATAGTTGGCTAATACCTTGCATGGTCCCACTCTTTTCATCTACAACTTGGTTGATATCCCCTTCTGCAACCTAGATTTGTCGAGGTGGACCACAACATAGTCTCCTACTACAAATTGTAGATCCTTTCTAGATAAATCCACCTTCTCTTTCAACTTTTGAGTAGCCTCAGTGACTGTCTTCTTCACCTGCTCCTGAATCTCCTTCATGGTTTGAGAGAAATCCTCTGCATGTCCACTCCTATGCTCCATAGCTCCTAGATCCCTGAGCTCACACACACCTCTTGGGTGCATCCCATACACTATTTCAAAAGGACTTCTTCCTGTGGTCTTGTTCACACTATCATTGTATGCATACTCAGCCTGTGATATGACCAAGTCCCATGTCTGTCCATACTCTTTGGTTGGGAATCTTAGAAGGTTACCTAACACCCTATTAACCACCTCTGTTTTCCCATCGGTTTGAGGATGGTAAGCTGATCCAAAAGATAGGTTGGTACCTAATCTGCTCCATAGAGTCTTCCAAAAATGACTCATGAACTTCACATCCATGTCTGATACAATGCTCAAAGGAAATCCATGGATCCTTACAATTTCCTTGAAGAAAAGGTGAGCAATGTAGCTAGCATCATGTGTGGTCTTGCAAGGGATAAAGTGACTCATCTTGCTGAATCTATCTACCACCACATAGACACTATCAAACCCTATCTTAGTCTTAGGGATTCCTACCACAAAGTCCATGCTAATACATTCCCATGGTCTATTGGGGATGGGTAGAGGTTGACACAAACCTGCATTACTAGCTCCCCCTTTGGCTTTCATACAAACTACACACTGTTCCACATACCTCCTGACATCCCTTGGCAACTTGGGCCAATAGTAGAACCTTTGCACTAGTTCCATTTTCTTGTTGATGCCAACATGACCACTAAGACTACCATTGTGCTTCTCTTGGATGAGATTCTCTCTCATTGATCCTCTTGGAACACACAACTGATTCCCCTTGAATAACAATCCACTTTGCAATGTATACTCTGAGTATTGACTATGAAAATGATTCTCAAAGTAAGAACATACCTTGTAGGCCTCCGAGAAGTCTTCATCTTCCCCATAGAGATCCTTGAAACTTTCTATCCCAATGCTCTTGATCTGTATCTCTTGCACTGTTAGCAATCTCCTGCTTAGTGCATCTGCCACCTTGTTCAACTGTCCCTTCTTGTGCTTGATGGTGAAAGTAAAAGCTTGGATGTATTCCATCCATTTCAAATGCCTATTACTCAACTTCTCTTGAGTGTTGATATAGCTAAGTGCCTAATTCTCAGTAAAGACTACAAACTCTTTGGGTAGAAGGTAATGCCTCCACTTCCTAAGTGGCTTAACTAAAGCATACAGTTCTAGGTCATAGGTAGAGTACTTTGTCTTAGCTTTATTGAGCTTTTCACTAAAAAATGCTATAGGCCTGCCTTCTTGACTTAGCACTCCTCCTACTACAATTCCACTAGCATCACATTCCACAGTAAACAACTTGTCAAAACTAGGTAATAAAAGAATAGGTTGAGTTGCCACTTCTTGTTTTAGTTTCTCAAAACCTTTCTCAGCTTCTTGAGTCCACTTAAACTTAGTCTTTAAAACACCTTTGATTGTATCTAGGACTGGTGCACATATGCCACTAAAGTTTCTTATAAACTTCCTATAAAACTGAGCCAATCCATGAAAACTTCTTACCTCTGTCCCGATGGTTGGTGTAGGCCAGTTTAGGATAGCTTCCACTTTGCTTGGATCCATCTTCAATGATCCTTGGGCTACTACAAACCCCAAATACACAAGCTCATGTTTAAAGAACTCACATTTCTCTAGGTTGATGGCTAACTTCTCCTCCTGCAACCTTTTAAGTACCATCTCCACATGCTTTAGATGTTCTTTTGCTATCTTGCTAAAAATGAGTATATCATCAAGATATACCACCACAAATATCCATGTAAAGTCTTTGAGCACTTCATTCATGATCCTCATGAATGTGCTAGGGGCATTAGAGAGGCCAAATGGCATAACTCTCCACTCATACAACCCATCAGTTGTCTTAAAGGTTGTCTTCCACTCATCTCCATCCTTGATTCTGATCTGGTGGTATCCACTTTTGAGATCCAACTTGGTGTAGTACTGAGCTCCTCCAAGACAATCCATCGAGTCCTCAATCCTAGGAATAGAAAACCTATACCTGATTGTGATTCTATTTATAGCTCTAGAATCATTGCATAACCTCCACTTACCACCTTTCTTGGTTGCTAAGACCACTGGTACTGTACATGGGTTGATGCTCTTCCTAATTAGCCCTTGATCTAATAACTCTTGCACTTGTCTAGCTACCTCTAGATTCTGATCCGGTGTGAGCTTATAAGCTGCCTTATTTGGCAATGAAGCTCCTGGTATGAAGTCAATTTGATGGCTAATGGCTCTCCTTGGAGGTAAGGTTGCTGGTGTTCCATCACTCACTGTGTCTTTGAACTGTTCTAACAACTTTTGGACTGCTCCGGGTATGATTGTTTTCTCAGTCTTGTCCTCTTCCTTGGGTTGCACCATAACCACATATCCTTCACCTCCTTGATATAGGTTGTTAATGAACTCTTTGCCACTACTTAATAAGACACTAGGGGTATTTGACTGTCCTTCTTCCTCATCTGACAATGGCTGCAACTTGAATGTCTTTCCATCCTTCTTGAATGAGATAGTATTTTCCTTTCCATCATAGATGGAACCTCTGTCATACTACCATGGTCTGCCCAATAGAAGATGGCATGCATCCATGGGTAGCACATCACAAATCAACTTATCCTTATACCATCCAATGGAGAACTCCACCGTTGTTTTCTCATTGACAAGAACACTCTATCCTTTGTTCAACCATGTCACCTTGTAGGGATTAGTGTGGGGTGTTTTCTCTAATTTCAACTTCCTTACTGCCTCCTTAGAGATGATGTTATCAGTTGAACTTGAATCCACAATAACCTTACACACCTTTCCAAGTATTTTGCATCTTGCCCTGAATAAGGCTCTCCTTTGCTTTGGTTTTTCTTTGACTGGTTGTCTGATTAGAACCCTGTTAAACATCAAGTTCTCTCCCATTTCTGACTCAATGTGACTAACCTTTGGTGACTTGACACTCATAGTGTCTTCTTGAGCATATACTACTCTCTTTTATGTGTTTGAAGAAGATGCTTTCTCCGGGAACCTATAAGTTGGATGACCTACTTGACCACAGTTGTAACACTTCATACTAGCAAAGTATGAGTTACTTTTTCCTACTCCCCTTCCTCTATTTGAACCTCCTTGAAGTCCTCTACCTCTGTTATACCCTCCTCTAGAAGGTGTCTCACTTCCATGCTCTGTGAGTTTAGACTCTCCTTGATTTCTTTGTTCAGTCCCTCTACCTTGGTAGCCACCTCTATGTCCTCTTTGATCTTTGCCTTTGCCTCTACTCTTAGAAGCTTGATCTTGTTTTCTCTTGCTTCTTTCCTCAATCTTTATAGCCAATTGGTAACATTGGTGTACTGTCTTGGGACTTAGAAGAGTCATCTCCTCTTGAATGTTCCACTTCAATTCGTTAAGATACCTAGCCACCTTAAGATTCTCATCCTCTGAAACATTATATCTCATGCAAATTTTTTGGAACTCCTCAATGTAGGAATTCACATCTTGGTATCTTTGTCTCAAGCTCTGTCTTTTCTTGTGCAACTGAATTTCATAATCATCAGGCATGTATGCTTCTCTCACTTTGGCAGCCATTCCCTTCCAAGTAGAAATAGGCTTCTTGCCTTCCTTTTCCCTCTCTGTCTGAATGAACTTCCACCATGTCAAGGCAGAATCTCTCAATCTTGAATTGGCCACCTTCACCTTATGTGCTTCAGTGACTCCATCACACGCAAAATGGTTTTACATTCCCTATATCCAATCCATGACTAGATCAGCTTCCATTTTCCCACTAAACAGTGGTATGCCTTCAAGTGCTTTTCCACTCAAAGCCTTCAATGCATTCAAGAAAGGATCTTCTTGCAAAATAGGGTCAAGTTCAGGGATCTTGTCTTCCTCTGCAACCTCTTTTTTCTTTGGTACCCTTCCTTCCAACTGCGCATTATTCATTACTTGCTCAAGTTGGGCTATTCTTTCCCTCAATAGCCTATTGTCTTCCTCTTGTTCTTCAAACTTCTTGGCCAATTCTGCATTTGTCACCATGTCAATAGAACCACTAGACTCAACCTCTGACATATATTATTCTATCCCAAATCTTTTGCTGCTCTGATACCAATCTGCTAGGGAGGGGTTGGAAGAATCACTCACTGATTCCTACTCTAGGTCTTGCTTGCAAGACCTACTTGGTGTCTTACTTCACCACCTTAACCTTTAGGACCTTCTTCAAGTTTAGGTACCCCTGGTTCTCTTGGCCAACCCCACTACCATCACAAATTCAATCTACCAAGTCAAACTTGGTGCAATTTCTATAACTCTTCCTTAGCCCTTAATCTACCCTAAAGGCTCCAAACCCCCAATTTAAAGAACTAAACTTTGCAGGAGTGTGGGGATGCCTCAAAATACTTCATTCCATCCTACTGTGGTACTTGAAAGTCCACTTGACTCCATCTCTCAGTCGCTTTCACCAAACCCTCTTTTTAAGCCTAAAAAGGCTACTAGCCCTAAGAGCCCCAATTAGGTCTCCTTCTCCGAGAAAACAGGTTGGTTCTCTCAATCTTTCCAAAGAACCCCCAATCTTTCTTTGAGATTCCTACTTCATGTGAACACCTCTCAAATATTTTCAAGGTCTTAGGTCTACACTGTCCGTACAAAGCCCTAACTTGAAAATGAGCCAAAACTAGGTCTTTTAAGCTCTTTACTGGCTGCTTCCAAACTGTCAAGCATTTCTCACATCAAACGGATTGATGGAGATTTCTCCTAATCACCAAGTCTTGGAAAGACTCACATCTACCTTCTCCAAAAGGAAATTTATCAAAAACTTATCACCCCTGCAAATTATGTGCTCTACACTCAAGTCTTCCTAGTCGGGCATCTTCCTGGCTCGCCTAGGGCAAGACTTCCACAGTGGATCCTGTACTCACACAAACCCTAAATCCTACCATATTTACACACATGGAGTCTAGTCACTATTCCCAAAGGGCCGTACAATTTGTACGGTGGGAAAGTGAACTAAATCTCCATTTCCTCAAAACTATCTGGTTCAGACCAGCAACAGTGTGGAATCAAATTTATTTACAAACAGTGCTTGAAAATGAATAAGAGAACTAATTAATAGCACACAAAGCTTGAAGGATAACAAATCTACATCCTACATTAGTTACAGTGCCTATTCAATCCATTAAAGCAGCACTTCAAAAAAAAACTCAGGAAAACTAACACACAAAACACACTATTTTCTTGATTTCAAAAACTTCAGTCATAACAAAGATGCTTCCAACCCTGCTCTCATGTCGAGGAACACCCTATATAGGTTAACAAGAGTAGTTATGCCTCCCCTTGGTCGGACATGTCAGTTACAATGTGGCAAAGTTGTAAAATGTACCATTTTGCAACTTTTGCCAATTTTCTAGTAAACTAAGTAAAATGAGTTTTTAAACTCATCCACCCTTTCCACTCCTTAACCAACTGATCACTACTGAGCAAGACATACTCTGAAACCTCTAACTCTAAATCAATGGTCAACATGACCTTCATGGTAAACATCAAAACAAAAATGCATCCTAGGCTTCCTAATTGCCTAGTGTTTCCTAGGTGCTCCTGCACCAATTGGTTTTGGTACATGTTTAATATGGCCTTGAAGGGTATTCAAAACAATAAATTTCTAGGTTGGGGAGAGAACTATTGACGAGAAAATTTAAGAAAATCAGGTTTGCAGACCTAGTAAACAAAGCATCCAAGCTACATCAAGTCATATGCTTAAGAACAACATCGTAGAACCACCTAAAACAATCAGGCAACAAAGTTGCCAAGCTGCATCAAACCATCAGGTCAATAAAAACATCACTAAACCACCAATAAGAGGGCAAGAAGACTCCCCATCAGAAAAGAGGAAGCATTAAGGATGTTGGTATGTGGTAACTAATCATGCTATACTGCATAGCCCATGGTATACTTTACACCCTGGCATGTATCCTTGTTGGGGTCCGAGGCTGGGCCAGGCCCTAGGCGGGGGTTCGGGGGTGACAACCCCTGAGAAAAATTTTCCTCCTACTTTTTCACGTCATCACCAAAAAAAGAAAAAATCAACGAAAAAGAAAAATCCGACTTTGTAGAACCCAAAATCTGGAAGCCTCTAAGCTTGTTAAAAAGGGGTTCAGATGGGTGTTACAGTATAATGAAAAATGCAACTATTCGCAAGATTGTAATAGGTTTTTGCACTGGATAATAAAATCATTGGATGGTTGCGGTTTGGTGGATGTAGTCCAGATTGGGTGAACCACGTTAAATTCTTTGTGTTATAATTTATTTTGTGTGTTTTTAGTTTCTCTATTTTATTACTTAAATCTGCATTTACTTGTTAGATATCTGCCTTTCTAACCCTAACAAGTGGTATCAGAGCGGGTTGTCTTTCAATTATTGTCAGTAGGAAGGTCGAACGGTTGAGTGGGAGTAATGGCAGACGAGGGTAAGAAGGTTGAGAAGTTTAATGGGCAGAACTATTAGTTATGGAAGATGCAGATGGAGGACTATCTCTATCAGAAGGATTTATGGCAGCCATTGGAAGGGAAAACCAAGAAACCCCAAGCAATGTCTGATGAGGACTGGGAGATTTTGGATAGAAAGGCTCTTGGTAGTATTCGTTTATGCACTGCACAATCGGTGGTGTTCAATATTACAAAATCAAAAGACAACTCAAGAGTTGATGGAAACCCTAGCGAAGTTATATGAAAAGCCTTCCGCAAAATATGGTATTTCTTATGAAGCGTTTATTTAATATGAAAATGGTAGAATGTGGGTCAGTTACTGATCATTTAAATGAGTTTAATACGGTCACCAGTCAATTAACTTCTGTAAAAGTAAACTTTGATGAAAAAGTTAGGGCTCTTTTGTTCTGTGTTCTTTGCCTGAAAGTTGGAATAGCTTGGTAATGGTTGTTAGCAATTTTGTTTCTGGTTGAATACATTGAAATTTGATGATGTTGTTGGTGTTATTTTGAGCGAGAAAATTCATAGGAAAAGATTAGGTGGAACATCCACATCAGGCAGTGTTTGAATGTAGAAAGTAGGGGAAAAACAAAGGAGAGAGGAAACAATTCTAGAAGTCATGGGAAGTCACGAGGAAAATCAAAGGACAAAAGGTCCCAATCTAGAGACAAGAGGGATTGCTAGTATTGTGGTAAGCCGAGGTCATTTGAAGAAAGATTGTTGGTCTCGGAAAAATAAAGGAGACAAAAAGGAAGGAAATAAAGAGGCAAATGTGGTAAGTAATAAATCTGATGGGGATGTTTTGATTCTTTCCCTTGATAATGTTATTGATTCTTGGGTGTGTTAGATTCGGGGCTTCATTTCATGCTACCCCCCATAGAAGTTATTTTCTTGATTATGTCCAAGGGGATTTTGGGTTGGTTTATTTAGGAGATAATGAACCCTGTCAGATTGTTGGAAAGGGAAGAATCAATATTAAGTTGCAGAATGGGAATCATTGGCTACTACATGAGGTAAGGCACGTTCCAAAGTTAAGCAGAAATTTAATTTTAGCAAGGCAACTAGATGATGAAGGTTGTGTTGTTACATTTAGTGATAAAAATTGGAAGGTCACAAAGGGTTCCTTATTGGTAGCAAAAGGTGTGAAAGTAGGCACCTTATATCTTTGTACAGGTCATATTGTTCCTTCTAATCTAATTGTTACGAAAAAAGCTCAATGTTCAGGAATAGTTGCTGCAGTTCAAAAGGTAGAAGATCATATAGTTGTTGTGGACTCTGAATCAGCACTATGGCATAATAGACTTGGGCATATGAGTGCAAAAGGTATGAAATTACTTCATTCAAATAATGTTTTACCAGGTCTAAAATGTGTTAATATGGATTTTTTTGTGAGAAAGTTGTGTGTATGGAAAACAAAAGAGAGTATGGATTTTCTCAAAAGGGATGGGAAGCAAAAGAAAGATGAGAAATTGGAGCTTGTGCATATG
>VDFB02271358.1:1144166744-1144375975 GCA_007258455.2 Sequoia sempervirens
AATTAACTCTAGATAACTTATGTGTAGGGTGCATGGCGCCTTGTCTAATCTTTTAAGTCACGCTATTTATTTGAAAACTTTTACTTCAATCAAGTACGAGTTACCTTTGCATGTTATAACAGCGGTAGGATCCTTGATAGGGAAAGGCTGAGAATTAAGAAATGAAGAATGATTATCTGATTTGGTTAATGAGGAGGTATTATTTTGCACAGGCATAGCTGAAGGTTGTCATACCAGAGACAGACTCATCTCTATACTATTGACGCTGGTAATATCATGTATGCTAGACCTTCTCTTATCTTTGTGCATTGAATTTCGCCGGTTGAAGTATTTCTGTGCATGGCTAGCAACTTGAGTTGGAATCCTTGAGACAACAAAGTTTCTTGAAATGCTTCTCCAATCACCTTTCCCATATTTATTTAACCCCATCCGAAAAAGCCTGTATTATGTACAAAAAAAAAACAAGATTATATTTATTGCGTTTGTTGCGGTTTATATAAACTTGACCTAAACAGCTATGCATTCATTTGAAATGCAAACAATACGCTTTCTTGAGAGAAGAGGAAATCTTGAGCTTCAAATCTCTTCCGGACTCTGTATTTTTTTAAATTATTTTACCTCTATTCTACACTCTTTGTGCATTGCAATTTGGAATGGTCACCATATTTGCTTGTGCATTTCCTTCAATGAATTTTGTTTTTTTTGCAGCCATTTGATGATTTTTCTGGAGTTGGCATTGTATTTTGGTGGCTATTCAAAATGGGTTAGTAAACAAGCATTAGCAACATATCTGATTATATTAGCTTCTAGGGAACTGTAAGGACTTGCTGGAATTGCTGTCTAGATTTCACTGCAAGGAATATATTTTTAGTAATTTTCATGTTAGTAACATACCTAAATAACTACAACAATTTTCTGGCTTTCTGTTAACTGCAACAACTCAAGGTGACAGTGGTGTTTCTAGTCAGGAAGCTACATAAAGCACTCAAGATCCAGCTTATAGACAATTCTTCCTATGTTGAATTATGAAAAAAATTAAATAGTTTGAGCAAGTGGAGATCTCAACTCTAGATGGCGTAGATTATTTCATCACCCTCAAATTTAGTAAATTCAAATAGATCAAAATCATGTAGCAAAATACTTTGCCTAACTTCATAGCTTGTGATAGCTATCTGTGCAGATCTCAAGTCATAGTTGTGTTACTATCAATTGATCTTAAATGTGTGTCTTGAATAAGAAAAGTAGTGATAGGAAGGAGTGCTAGTTTCTGATTTGTAATTAGTTTCTTTCTTACTTTTAAATGATTGATTTATAGATGTAAGGATTTATACTATCCTTTCTCTATAATATTAATATATGTTTTTTCTTTGGAATTATTAGTGATATAACAATATCAATAGATTGCTTAATATGAAATTTTAATTCACGAAGATTGAAAAGTTGAAATTATTGGATACATGTATATACAATGTTGATGTTATTTATTTACGTTTCTTCAAGGGCTTTGGAAATGGGATATGTCTCCGATGTAGTTTTATTGTTGGATTACCTATGTCATCGTGTCGACATGATGCCATCATGGTTACTGTTGACAGATTGACAAAGGTAGCTCATTTTTCACCAGTTCGATCATCTTACAATGCTTCCTCTGTGGCCAGAATTTTCATGGAGGATATAGTACGATTACATGGGATTCCACGTAGAATCATTTCAGATAGGGATCCTGTATTTACATCAGCTTTATGGACATCATTACAGCATGCTTTAGGTACACAGTTGAATTTTAGTTCAGCTTATCATCCTGAGACTGATGGTCAGACAGAGAGAGTTAATCAGATTCTCGAAGATATGCTTAGAATGTATGTGATGGATCGACAGTCGCATTGGGAGGACTATTTATACTTAGTGGAATTCGCCTATAACAATGGTTATCAGAGTTCCATAGGTATGCCTCCATTTCAGGCACTATATGGACGTCCTTGTCGTACACCATTGAGTTGGGATCGACTTGAGGATAGAGTTCTACTTGGTCCAGAGATGCTTCGTGATATGGAGCAACAGGTAGATCGTATTAGAGAGCACTTGGTAGCAGCACAGGATAGACAGAAGAAGTATGCCGATGCGCATAGGGTGGATAGACAGTTTTCAGTTGGAGACAGGGTTTTTCTTCGAGTTCGTCCGCGCAAGAGTCCAATCCGTTACGGAAAAGGCTCTAAGCTTGCACCTCATTTTGTAGGACCATTCGAAATTCTTGAGAGGATTGGTCCTGTGGCATATCGACTTGCTTTACCACCCAGTCTATCACGTATTCATGATGTCTTTCATGTATCTGTTCTTCGACCTTATCATCCTGACATTTCACATGTACTCGATTGGAATGCATTACAGGTAGAGGACGGGCAGCTGGCTTTGGAGCCCGTGGGCATTCTTTAGCGTCGGAGGCTCACCCTCAGGGGTCGAGACGTTGATCAGGTGAGGGTCCAATGGGATCCTAGTGATGAGGCATCAGCTACTTGGGAGGATGCGACACGTATGCATGAGCTTTATCCATATTTATTTGCAGGCTTCCAGGAGGAAGCCTTATCCTAGGGGGGGAGGATGTAGTGTCCCTCCAGCTTAGACATACTATTAGGTTTGATTTTGTTTGTTAGATTACTTTGATACTATGTTGATTCTTTTTAGAGGAGATTCTAGATACTATGTTGTTCTGATTGTGCGGATGATACATTGACATCCTGGTTATTTGATTATGTTGGTTCGATGATACTGTGATAGTTTCATTCATGATATAGCTTATTGGTTATGATTATTTCTTATGTTATCATGTTGATATGATTGATTTTGCTCGTTTGTGACAGTGGATAAGACAGTGTAGCATTACTCATTCGTGAGTACCCTGCTATGCTGCAATTCTTATTCACGGTGTGTTTTCTAACATGAGATTATATATATACATGTTTTAACTTTGATGTTTTTTTCTGTCGATTATCTCCCTATGCTTACCGGAGAATTGGAGCCTTTGGGTTCCACATGGTCGGGAGGTAACCGTGCTACACCTATCTTATAATTTTCTTGCAGATGATCTTAAGCTCACAGCAGATTCTAGTTACTACTTTGTTCGTGACTGATGATGCAGAGCCTATTCGTGGATTATGTACCAGATATCAGAAGAACACTATATGTTTTGTAAACTTATCTCTGGTATAAGAGTGTATTGATTGTATCACCTTTGATGTATAGAGATTCTTTGAAATCTCGCTTTGTGTAAAATTGACATTTGGGATATTTTAATTGTATTTAAATTTTATAAACTGGATCTTACATGAAATCAAATTTGTACTTTTGATTGATGATCAAGGTGATTAGTTTACTTATTAAATTTATGTAACAATGTCTTAGATACTTTATAACATATGTATTGACATTAAAAAAATATATATATATATATTACATTAACCTTAATACTTGCTCTTTGTTATATAAGTAACTAAGTCGGGGAATTACAAGGGTTTTCCTATTGTTTACTCAGAAGGAAAATTGAGGTATAATCCAATGCTTAGGAACCTCTAAGGATATAATCCCAAGGGTAAGCAATAGTTCTTGGGCTTTGTCAAAGGTATTTTCTCAAACTAAGGGGTTTGAAATTCTGATGATGATGTTGAATGTTGTTTTGCAAATGTTTTTGAATACCACACTATGTTTTCAAGAAAGCGAAGAACAAAGTACAAGCCCTATGGGCATTGTAAGACAATATTTGTTGGATTCCACTTGGACTAAGGTCAACTACACTTATCTCCTTGAATGGTTAGATGCTTGACCCCATGGCTCCCCTCCATGGCTCATTGCTCGTCAATGGGGCAGCCAAGCATCAACGCCTGTGAAACTCCCATGGCATGCTTTCCATCTCTACTAGAAGACTGTAAGACTGTGGGGTGGCTTCAGAATGACCGTTCTTGCACCAATAAATAGATTAAGGATTTTGGAAAATTCTAGCACATGGGTTCTAGTAAGGACTTTCCGTTTGTGGAGATTGACCCATACGGCAATAGTCCCCTTTCGGATCCATCTTGTCGGAGCCAACCGCGTGATTATGGCATTTAACCAAAACCGTCATTTATATCCCGGCTAGAAATACTCTTGGCTTTAGGGTTACCCGGTTGATGGATTCCCTTGGGTGAGTACTTTTTCCCCAAGTGAGGCCCTCTAAGATAAACAAAGCAAGCAAAAGACACAATCTATAACTTTCGATCAATCTTTGATGGCACAAAGAAAGACAATGTACATGAAAATGCCCTACTCACACTACGCACAAGATGTTCAATTTTTAAGCCCAAATCGAAATTGTTTCAAAGCAATAAAATGTATTTTGAGTGTTTCTCTTGCACCCTAGATCACCGCGAGCATGAGGAGAGGATCGCACTCAAAAGACAAAATCACTGAATTCAAGCGTTTTACCACTTTCAGCCTTCAAAGCAATTGTGAGTTCGTTTTAAGCACCAAAATGAAGTGTGAGTTTTGACTGTTCAATTCTTAACCTCAAACAAAATCTAGTGAGTTTGTCCTAAGATTCATTTTAAGCCCTTTGCAATGATTTTAAGCCCTTTGCAATGAAAAATCAAATTGTTCTTTTTAGACCCAAATGAAAATTAGTGTTCTAAAACGAAAAGATAAACAATTTCATGAAGTAGTGTTGATCAAACACTTAAAGCGTTTAAAAACACTTTGAGTTTTAAAAAAAAATCTCCTCCTTTCGTTTTCGTTTGCTAGCCTTCTCCTTCTCTTTGTACCTTTTCCTTTTGATTTTCCTATGTACCTTGTTCACTTTTGTTTGCCTTCGTTTGCTTTTGTACCCATAAACAACAAAAAAAGACAATTACATGAGAATCCAATTTATTTTGATTTAATTTCAAACAGTAACATGATCCTAAGTGATGATAATAAAAGTAAGTCATTTAATGATCCTATTTGAGAAGGCATCATACTTGTTTATCACAATTTACATCACTAAAGGTATCGATTTTAATAAATCTATCACAAAGAATACACCTTTTGAAAGCATCATCCTAAGTTCAAATGTTTACTGTTTCGAAGTAACCATAATGATGACTCAATTTATAACTCAATGCTGAGAAAATAAAAAGGAAGTCAACTTTTAAAGAATAAATAGGCACTAAGGTTGTGGCACATTTCGAAATGTAATGATATAGACATTAAGTTTAAATCAACTTAGGCATTAAATTGATCAAATATGAACTTTTGGACAGAATATCTCAAAGAATCAATGACTCTTAAATGTGGTGTGCATAATCATGCATGTAAATCATAATAAACTTGTAAGGATTAACTTGTTGAAGAGGCGTAAGAAAAGCTTCAACGCATTTTATCATTCAGAAATGATCACAGCAAGAGTGTGCAGCTAATAAAATACAACTTTCTCAATGTACCAGCTTCTTTTTTTTTCTCTTTCCTCCCACTTGCTTTGCCACATAGCAAAATCTTCTTATTAGTCATATCCCGCCAACTTATTGTCAGAGAAATGAATGCAGTTTTGAAAACACAGAAAGATTTTAATCATTCAACTCATATCCTATCAATACACCGTTGGAGGAAAAAAGGCAAATTGGTAGGTGTAAAGAAGAAAACAGCAGTGGAAACTTTCGAGTTATTGCAACTAGTAAGTGTTTAAAAAAAGATAATTCTGCACCGTTACACCAACATTCCCAGCTGTGCGTAAAAATAGATATAATCAATGACTACTAGCATCCTCGCAACCTCATAGAATAAGTACGTCGACTGCTTCAAGAAAATGCAATTGGCAGGTGTAAACTTGAAGACAACATCAAATGCTAATGCAATGAGTAGGTGTAAAAGATATTTCCACAAGCGACCTCCACCAGCTTTGACTGTCATTCATCATTATCTGCAGATAGAGAAAGTTAGCAAAACGAATACATTTGGCAGGTGTAAGTAATTTAAAAGTTATTAAGCAAAAGCAGTTAGCAGGTATGAGGTCGATGCCATAAATACTGAATAAGAAACCTCCAACTAGCGCACACTTTAACAGTGGATTGATGGGTCTCTAATTGAATGAAAGGATGCGAACTTCTCCAACATATTTAAGAGTTGGTTACGGGGTCTCCAATTAAATGATAGGATGCAGAAAAAGATAGCTATTTTCCTACTAGCAATTGCGCTGATTGAAGGCCTCTGATGGTGATGGGTTAGTGAACACAAATCGATGTTTCCACCAGTTATCTTGACCATATAAGGATAGCATTTATTTCCAGAATACAACAAATGGCTGTCTATCATATGGCATTTGCTATGTTCTCACTTTTAGTTACTACATATTGAATGTACCAAAGGATAGTTTGGATGCATGCGACCAAATAATCATCAATGAGATTATACGTTGAAAATTGGACTTACAACTCAGATCTCATTCCTTTCCAAACATCTGAAAATAGGAATCAATCTAATTGGCAGGTTTAAAGACAAATTCTTCAGCCTTTGTCAGCAGTCTGTGGCATACAACAATAACATATCTACCAAAACGTCCTCCCTTAGTAAGTTATTATGAATCATTCAATTTGAAGCGATAATCTAACATGTCTTAAAAGCGAACAAGACAATCAGTATATCTGCGCAATGAAGAGAACATTCAAAGCCCGTATCAGAAAGACATTAGAAGGGCTCTAGATATTTTCAAGAAAATGTGACTCTCTTTATTGCGCCATTTGTAAGGGTGTTCAAAAACGTTTAAAGACTGAACAGCCTCATAAGTGAGTACACCAAACACAAAACTATCTACACGCCTCATATGTGAAAGGCACCAGACGTGCATTCACACAAGATTCCTCTACGGACTTTCAAGAGATTACTGCGCAGCATATGTGACAGTGAGATACAGGCAGGAGGAATGGCTTTTCAATTTAAGATGATTGAATTTTTTTTATTTTTTTTTGAGATGACTGAAGTCAACAAATGAGCTGGTACTATTTATCATCGAATGCTCACACCAGTCAATAAGGAAAGGATGTGTTTTCATCTATAGCCAAGCTTACTTAAAGAATCTTCAAGCTAATACATCTGATAAGGATGCGTCTCTGTTGCAATAAATGTCAGGAAATGAAGAGTAGCATATGAAGCATGATGAAGCATATTAAAAGCACAAACAGGCAGTATCAACATAATGCATACTAGTACGTAGAAAAGATGTCTCCACAAGAAAACGAACTGTAAGAGAAATCTAGTTACTATGCAAAAGATTTTTTTGAGATGGCCATGTATTTCAAAACAAACAGATTTATAGCTGCCAGGTCAAAATTATAGTCTCAAACAACTCGAATATGCCCTCCTTCTAGCGAAGTACCCTAAATGCATGTAAGACCAACTTCAAATACTTATTAGAAAGGTTAGTCTAAACACACAAATCTGCAAATACCTCCATGAAATAAAATATCTATGCTAAAGAAATGCCACAAGTAACAAAACAACATCAAGAAGACATTTCAAAAGCAAAATAATCACCTATTCCATGTTGGATTGGTGTCACATGTGCTAGTGACCCTTTCCCAACCCTTGATCAATAGCTAAATGATGATGTATTGCAATGGAGATGAAGAACAAGATTATTTCTCAAACCAAGAGAGTAACCTTGCATAAAATTGTGGATCCATGAATGAGAATGAAGGCCTTATTTTATAGATTTTCTTGATGAGAGATTGGCCAAGATGGTGAATGTGGGACTAAAGATCCTCTAATGAGAAGATGACACTTGTCAAATGATGATAGGTCAATGGTTGTGCAAGATTTGGGAAGAGTGCCCATGAGAGGGAGAATTTGAATTTGAATTTGCAATAAATTTTGAGAGGGGGACAAGAAAAACAACAATAAATGCAATGTTTGACTTGTCATGTTGAGGGAAAATGAGGTTTTTAAATAACAATAAAATTGATTTATTTGTGCAAGTGGAGATATCTAGAGAATGCAAGTGGGTGAGATTATCATTTAATCGTGGGTTAGATTAAATAAATGATGATTATGTTGATTTAATGCTGATTAGGTGAGTTGACTTTTAAGACTTTGATATTTGATTTATTTAATCAAAAATGATGGAATATGATTTAGGATTTGATTTAAATGGATTTTTGATTTATTAAAAGGTTGATGATAATGTTTATTTGATTTTAAATAAATGATCCTAGGAGATGAAATTACCTAATGAACGGATGAAAGTGCACCTGATTAATTGATGAATGGTCCTAATGCGACATCTAATTTGATGAATCTGATCGAATGCATAATGTTAATTTTTCATGTCTACAATTCTTTAGTAAGCTTGATTCCAAATTAAAAGGGAGTAGAAGTTGGCTTACATTCTAGCATGTTAAACTTTTCTCAAAAATCTAAAGCATATTTTAATTGGTAGATGAATAATCCATCATATAGTTTGCAAACTTGTAAACCAAGAAAATAGTTTAACTCTCCCAAATCACTCATACGAAATGCAATTTTACATCTAATTTTAAATCATTGATTATCCAAATATTTAGTCCAACAATGATTAAATCATATACATAAACTACAACAAGAATAATATCATCTTGGAATTTCTTCACATAAATATTTAGATCACACCTTTTAAAAACATGAAGCTAAAAGTGCATGTCAATTATTTCATTCCACACTCTTGGTGCTTATTTTAGACTGTAAACTGGTTTCTTTAATCTGCAAACAAGGTGAGGATGTTGTTCATCTACAAAACTAGGTGGTTGACTCGTGCATATTTCTTCAACTAAATCTTCATTTAAGAAATCATTTTTAACATCTATTTAATGAACATGTCATCCAAGAATAACAACCAAAGAAATAATATTTCTAATTGTGTTCATTTTGATGGTGGCAGCTCAAATATTTCTTTAAAATTGATTGAATCCCTTAGCAACCAATCTAGCTTTGTATTTTTCTATAGCTCCATTAGATTTGAATATTTTTTTATGAACCCATTTGCAACCAATAACATTATTAGCTTTGGGGAGTGGCACAAGTTCCCAAGTTTTATTCTTTAGTAATGCATCATATTCCTCTTTCATGGATTGCTCCAATTCTATCTTCCCTATAGATTTCTCATATGATATTGGGCCATTTATTTGTAAGACTTTCGTCATGAGAGCATTGTCATTCCTTGGATTTTTTATCCTTTCCTATATATCTCTTCAATAATCTTTTTCTTTTGTCTAGTTGAAAGTTATTCATCGTCACTTCTTGCAAAAAATAGTTTTT
Organism: Sequoia sempervirens; assembly: GCA_007258455.2. Taxonomy (NCBI): domain Eukaryota; kingdom Viridiplantae; phylum Streptophyta; class Pinopsida; order Cupressales; family Cupressaceae; genus Sequoia; species Sequoia sempervirens. Next base: position 1,144,176,030 of record VDFB02271358.1, read on the forward strand.
GATAGGGAAAAATAGGTTTTGATGGGACCCAAAACCCATTACAAGAAGGTTTTGAAGGGACCTAAAACCCTTTAGAAGGAAAACAAGTTGCAAGAAAAATAATTATCTAGCCAATCTACAGCAAGAAACACAAATAAACAAATCAACAAATGCTGCAACAAATAGGTTTTGAAGGGACCTATAACCCTTAACAAATAGGCTTTACTAGGAACCTAAAACCCTAAAACAAAAAATAAACAACCGCTTGAAACATTCAGGCAATAGAGCATCCAAGCTACATCAAGTCATATGCTTAGAACAACATCGTAGAACCACCTAAAACAATCAGGCAACAAAGTTTCCAAGCTGCATCAAACCATCAGGTCAATAACAACATCACTAAACCACCAATAAGAGGGCAAGAAGACTCCCCATCAGAAAAGAGGAAGCATTAAGGATCCCCATCCTTTAAGTAGTACTAACTATCTAGCAACACCAACCTAAACTCCACCTCACCAATACCAAAAAGATCTAAACTCCCCACCTCAATAGGGAAGCTAAGAATCAATAATAAATATTGAAGAGCATCATCCTTCTCACTGTACCAGTGAGCTCGAAACACCCTCCCAATCTCCACCTCAATAGGAGAGGGCTCCCCTCTATAGAAGAGGATGAAATGAACACCTTTGCCACAGAATAAAGAGCTTCCCACTAGATCCACAACACCCCTCTCCACCTCAATAGGAGAAGGCTCCACCTCAAAAGAAACATTCTCCACCTCCATAGAAGACATCAACCATAGAACTTGAAAGAAAGCAGCAGCACACGTAGAAAGGAAAGACATTACATCCTTAGACATAGCAGCAAACTAGAGCATGGAAGAAGAAAAATCACACTCCTCAACCAACATCCTTGAGAGAAGAACCTTCTAAGCCTTAAGCTAAACCATTTGAAAGAGCTCAGCCAACTAGAAAAACACACCCCCATCCTACAACTCAAACATTAAATCCCAAAAGGGAGAAGAAAACCCTCTAGATAGCTCAAATCTAAGAGCCAATAAATAGGGAAAAAGAAGCCATGAAGGCTTTACCAAGCCAAAAATCAGCCCCATCAACCAAAAAAGAAACATCCACCAAAGGGGGTTCATGGAATCTTCAAAATAATGACAGGTAACCATAGCTTTATGAAGGACCAACAAAGAGCACACATCCAATTAAGGACACCAGCAGCAGAAACCCCACTACCATCTAAACAAATGAAGACCCTCAAAAACAACAGATCTAGGACACTGGGATGGGTACATGACAGCTCCCATAGGGATCCAAAGAAAAAGGAATGGTACAAGGGCACAAAGTGCTCCTCTAGCAACCAACAAAACACCAAGGCCAAAAACTGACCCAAGGTAGAAAAACAATAGTAACTTCCACCCACAAAAGATTTCAAACACAAACTAAGGGATAAAATCCATGCTCAAAAGACATGGGGGAACACCCATTCCCACAAAAGCAGTCACCTAAGCACACTAGGAAAAATCCCAAAATCCAAATGGGTCGACAAAAAACCCATGAGAACAACACAAGGAGGAATGCCCCACGTAGGCTGCAAAGCATTATCGAAACAGAGGCCATCGATTAACCCATAAGATATCTAAGCCAAAAGAAAAAATAGGAAGAACCAACTTCCACTTGCAAGCCATGGAAAGGCCAGCAATGAAAGCCCCAGGTCGAGAATCCTCCAAGAAAGGGACAAGAAGCCCCTCTAGACTGCAATAGACACCTGAAACTTCCTGCCAATCACCATCCCCATCCTTCGACTCTAAATCTTGCTTACCTGCATCTGCAGAATTCAAACTCCTCTCCTTTGGTCACTCCTACTCCCACCCATTCACTCCATCATTTTCTTACATTTTTTATATTAAGGGTATGAGCCTTTGGTTGTTGGCTCTACAGGAAAGAAGCCCCACCATTTCACCAAAGGGTCTCCCCTTAACACCAAGGAAAATCGGTCTCAATTTTTGATGTAGTAGGGAAAGACCCCACGGGGTTTGAACCTTGGTTGTTGGCCCTACAGGCAAGAAGCCCCACCACTTCACCAAAGGGTCTCCCCCACTTCTTGCAAAAAATAGTTGTTCACTAGCATTAAAGTTATATTTTCTTCATTAGTATTAGTTCTCTTATCATCCTCATTAATAGAGTTTCCATTTCTTTGTAAAATATCTAAAATTTTGAAATCATTTGTGGTTGTAATTTGTGAATTTTCATCATGTTGAACAAGACAACTAAGAGGGTGGGTTCAAATCATTTGTAACAAACTTTAACCTTTAAGACCTTCCACCAGAGATTAGATCAATTCATAAATCATTTACTTTGCTAATGTAATTAATCAATAAATGCAAAAGTAGAAACTAAAAAACATCACACATACAATAACACTATATTTACATGGAAAACCTAATAGGGGAAAAACTACTGTGAGGATTAGCTCACAATATAGAGAATATCATAACCGAATACAAAGTCTCACTGCTAGAGAAGGCTTACTGACAAAACTAGGCTTACTGTCTAGATCAAGACTCACTGTCCAACAAGGGTTAACTACCTGGAGGGCTCACTACCAAAAAATTACAAAGAAGATAGAAGAGATTTGTTACAAAGAGAAAATAAGCTCAATGCAATAGAGATTTCCACCACAATTCACCCATACACTTGCAGACATGCTTGAATGATAGAGTACACCTTCATCTCAATGCTTCTAGAAACTCACAATTAGATTTTACACTGATCTACGCAAACTCGCATCACATACACACTATTTCCCATATATCTCGCATCTATCTTGCTTGCATTCATCTTTTTCACAAACATCACAACCTGCATTTATACCATCTTCAACTTTGAAACTTATCCAAAGTCAAGCACACACCACTTGCATTTACAAATTCAAAGTAGGTCAGCACCAAAACATTCTATGATGGAATTAGAATGAGGGTGACCCAAACACATGCTTCAACATGCTTCCATAAACTTCGTAATTAGTGTTAAACATAAGGTTGGCCAAACCAGTGTAAAACACATAAATAATTAAGCACATGCAACCTTAACATGATCCACTCTTTCCAAATAACAAAATTAACTTGAACACAACCTCAAAAACTTATCTTGAGAATTGCAAGTCATAAGACTCGAACAAGAAGAAATCCAAAGCAATAACATTTCTCCTGGACCTCAGCCAAATACACAAAAAAGCACAATTCACAACTAGTGAACATAACTCACACTGTACAATGATCCAAAAACCCAAAATTTGGATATAGCAACTTCCAACAATTATGAACAATACCTCAAATCCTTACTAGCATAGCAGAAAATCCCAGAGCAAACACTAAACACCTACAACCTTTCTTTAATACAATTTTTTCAATATCCTAAACATATACCGTCAATAATCATCATCCATGACATCAATGAAAATAGCAACCAGTTGGAAACCAGTGAACTAGTTGACATCAATGAGAACACCTTCATACTTGCAACACATAAAAATTTACATCTATGTTAATAAAGATATTTTTTTGTTACAAAATCATACAATATGTAGGCCTTTAACTCTTCAGTATAGCCCATAAACAAAAACTTACATGACTTTTTTTCTAGCTTTTTCTTGGTTTCTTCTACAATGTGGGCCCAAGCAATACACCCAAATACTTTAAAATACATGATGTGAGGCTTTCTTCTACTCCATGCTTCTTCAAGAGTAACATTTGTGAGGGATTTTGTGGGGATTCTATTCATAATATGTGTAGCACAAGAGACAACCAATCCCCAAAATTTAGTATACAAAATTTTAAAATGTAGCATACAACGTGTCATTTGTAAAATAGTTCTATTCATTCGTTCAGATAATCCATTTTGTTGAAGGGTATATGGAATTGTTCTTTGTACCTTGATACCATATTTTTCATAAAATGATTCAAATGCATAATTCCAATATTCACACCCTTTTTCTATCCTTAAATATTTAATTCTTTTTCCAATTTGGTTTTCGACTAATGCCTTAAACTTTTGAAATACCTTAAATACTTTACTTTTTCTTTCAAGAAAATAAACCCATATCATCTACTATAATCATCAATAAAAATGAGAAGGTACCCAGCACCTGATATTGAAGGATATCTTGATTCACATAAATCACTATGAATGGGTTGTAGTGGATGATTAGCTCTACATGCTTTTCCTAAATCAAAAGGATCCTGATGGTGTTTACCTAACACACATCCTTCACATACACCTTCAAATGCTAAGATCTTTGTTAATCCTCTAGCCATATTCATTCTAAACATGTCTTGTAATTTTCTATAATTTGTATGTCCAAGTCTAGCATACCAAAGTTTTGACATATAATCACTTTGAGTAACAAAATCATGAAAGAGTGTATTCATCATCAAAAAATCCAACAAATTTAAAGACACTCTATTTATGGTCAATTCTACCAATAGTAATAACAATTTTTCGGTCTTTTCTATCTCTTACAATAACTTGATCAACGATGAAAAAAAATCATATCCAAATTGGGAAATTCTATCTACTAAAATAAGATTCAGCCCCAATCCTTCAACTAGTAAAACATTTTTCAAAGTTTCATTTGTTACACTAACAATCCCTACTCCTAGAACTAATAGTTTCATTTTATTGCCAATGGTAATTTCTTGATTTGAATTTTTTTCTTCATGAAAATTAATAAATAAAGATATATCTCTAATCATGTGAAAAGATTATACTAAATATAAAATATATTCCTTATTAGAATCTGAAGCAAAGTACCCCCTTAGCTCTAGATTTATTTTCAAGTTCAAAAGTTACCTCTACACTTGATTTTACTTGGGTGGAGATGGCTACAAAACTTTGTTTATTTATCTTTCCTCCTTGATCCTTTCTTTCTTAGGATTGTATTGTTGTCATTCATTGTTCCTCTTCAAAAAAAAAAAAACCATATGATTCTCACCTCCACAATCCCTTTAAATAATGGATTTTCTTTCCAATTGCTTTTCTATACCATCATTTCTAGAAAAATGGTTAGAACCATCATTATTTCAAAATGTATTATATCCTTTGCAATTCTTCTTTCCTTCAATATATCTAGAAAATGATTTATCCTTAGTTGCATATGCATGATTCTTCTTAATATAACCTTGTTTAATAAGTTGAACCTCTTCATCTAAAATAGACTTACAAAATTGATCAAAATTTGTTGAGAGTATTTCCTGATTTAATTGAATACCTTAATTCTTTAAATACTTTGTAAGGTTGGGGAAGCTTACTTTCAACCATTACAATCAATTGAAAATATTTTTTTTACATATTCAACACCTATTTTCTTCAACTGAGCATTTACATATGTAACCTCATTAAAGTAATCAACTATTTTTCAAAATCAGTTGGGCCTATGTTCACCATTTTTTATTCTATGATAAACAAATTAGAAATATCTAAATATGTATAAAATTTCCCATAGTTCTATTAGATTATCAATATCAACAAACCTTCTATTGAGATTAGGGATCAAAACCTTACCAATCATTCCTTTAGCTTGCTCCAACTTGCATTTTCATAACTCCTTTTATTTCTTTTGTTGAGGTTCTCCAATCTCTTTATTCACTATACTCCATAGAGTCTTTTCTCTCAAAGTATTCTTGATGGAAATCTTCCAATCTACAAAATTTGTATCAAAGATTGGAAAACTTTCATTTGTAGAGCCCAAGTTAGAAAAAAATCAGCCCTCAAACAAATAGATTAAACCACTTCAAAGTTTATCTTTCTAAACAAATATCAATCTAGAAATATCTTAAATTTGTTAGAAAATTTCTATCTCTGATAACATGTAAAAACAAGCCCAAATAATAAAATAACAACAAAAAAACAAGGCAAAAATAGAGCATAAAATAGTGAGAAATGACTGAAAGAAATTATATTGATCTAGATTTGTATTACATACAATCCAACAAGTTACAACAACAGTAGTGTTGTTCATTGTGGACAGCCTCATATTTATACTTGGAGCCTCTAATATCTAGAAAACCTCTAATATTCTAGAAAACTCTAAAACTGGAATGTTATTTTCCTTGAATAAATTCTAGTTGCTTCTAGTTTCTAGAAGATTCTAGCTCTTCTAGAAGATTATAGTTCTTCTAGAAACATCTTGTCACTTTCTAGACGATATTATTCCTTAACATCCTCAACATGTGAAAAAAGGCACAAATTTAAAATTTGAATATCTAATTTTGAATTAAGATTATACTATTGTTAAAAAAGTATCAAAGTTTAGAGGATTCTATATAAACTCCAAGTTAGACATGCAACCAAAATACTTTGTTCACTTTTTCACATTTATGCACTAATATCTAATGACACTCAAAAATATTTATTATGAGAAGACAATAAACTCTAAGTTTAGATTCACAAAAAGAAACCTACAAAATAAATTAAATATGAAAGAAATATTTGTATTTCTTATTAGTGCAAGATGTCCAATAGATTGGAGATTTTATTTCATCAAACATCTTGGAACATAAGAAAAATAATAATCCCCTACTCATAGCATGACTGAACATTTCAATAGTCTAGCCATAGTGGCCAAATTTTGTTGTAGTTAACAACATGGCCTCTTGTGTGCTTCTTGCCTTCCACTTTACTATATATTCAATATACTCTCTATCCTATGGATTTTGAGTCTTTTCTATAAAAACTACTTTATCCTCCCTACCTTGCCTAGTAGCTTAAACTCTATTTTTCTAGTTTGACAATTATTGCTATACACTTGTCTACTCTTGCCCTTTTATGTTTGGATGAAAGAACAATATCATGTACCACCTTTTTACATTTGGAGCCACTAAAATTAGTATTTTGTAATAATCACCACACTTTATGAATTATAATAGAAAAAATACCACAAATTTAAGGATGATGTAAATTAGTGATTTATGATATTTTCTATTTGAAAGAATAACATTTATTACATTTTATTTACTATATTAAATTTTTTTCCTATAATGCATAACTTGAACTAAAAATATAATGTTTTCTTGATTCTTTCGAGATAGATCATTACCTCTAATATCTAGTGCATGGATATGTTCTGGTAACTTTTTATTGAATATTATTTTTATTAGTAATTTTAATTAGTAATAGCTAAAATTTAAACATAAATTTTCCTATAACATGTTTCTCTTTGCATATGTAATCAAATTAATTATGTTGAACACCTGGAATACTGATAGGGGAGGGGTGAATCAATATTCCTTTAAACCAATTAAACATAAGCCATCCAATTATCAGAATAAATATAACTACAATGATGAATGAAAACATGAAGACATCCACAAAATCATATGACACATAAACGCGAGTATTTTTAAGTGGAAAATCCAAAAAGGGAAAAACCACAATGAGGGTTAGCTCACAATATATTATATTTTAATATATTATATTATAGAAAGGCTCACTACCAAGTGGACTCATTGTCCAAGTGAACTCACTGCCCACATAAAGTAAGAAAGATAGAAAGAAGGGGTGGCTACACATCTTATTTGAACTGATACAATAGCATCTACCATATGTTGCATTACAATTCCAATGAAGTACAAAATAATCTTCACACAAATTTGAAACAATACTCTGCTCTTCTTACAATTTCTTCAACTCTGATTATATTCACATCACACACATTTAGGTAGAATACCATACATGTCATATATCTCTCATTACTTGCATACAATTTTCTCTCTCTACCCCTCCAACATCATCATTCTCATTCCACACAAAGACACACCAAAACTCTGAATTTAATCTCATATATATATCCTTATCAAATGTAACTTCAATTGGGCTGACCTAATTAGAAGTAACAAAGAAAATTAAAAATGTCATCCTCAAAATATTTTATCCACATCTCACGCCATAATTCAAACTTCAATTCACCTTAAGATAGGTTGGGATGGACCTAATATAGATCCCACATAAGATAAATTTACTTGCTTATCCTCCACAAAAAATCAAACATGTTAGGTCGGCCCAAAATAAGACCTAAACACATAACTTGGTTATTATCATTATCTTTATTGTACTATTATGGATATGGGTTAATTTATTAAATATCATTTCATTGGATCTTAGGAAAGGGTTTTAGATATGGGAAAATTAGTTAAGGTGTAAGTAAGACCTCTTGTCCCTAAATCACCTAGCATTGAATGGATTTGGGAATTTTTTTGTGTTGTAGATTGGATCTCTTGGTGGACTAATCCATAGACATGCTTACCTTGAAAATATATTATTTAAGCACTTTTTCTTTATTCATGCATTTTTATAGATTTAACCCCATATATTTTATGTTTTTTTCAATATCACAAGATGACTAATTACTTGGACATCCTAATACTTGGATATGTTATGTATTTTTGTGCAAGGATTCATTTTAATTATTTCATATTTGGGAGTTTTGAATTAATGCTCAAGATTTTTTTCTTTGTAAAGTTGGAGATGTTTTCATTTGAGGATAGAATCATGAATAAAAGTTATAGATGCACATATTATGGGAGAAATCAACATGGGAATGAATTATTTCCTTATGTCTCATATAATTTCATCCAAAACTTGCTTGAGATCACATCTCATACATCACCCAATGCTATATCATAATCTAGAGTTGCTCCTGTAGAGAGGAAGAGAGAGGTAGGGAGGTAGGGAGGTAGGGAGGGTGGGAGAGAGAGGTGAGAGAGAGAGATAAACAGAGAAGGAGAGAGAGGGTGGGAGAGGGAGGGAGGGAGAGAGAAGTGAGATAGAGAGAAGTCAAGAGGGAAGGAGGGAGCAAGCGAGTGAGAGGTAGGGAGAGAGGTGAGATAAAATTAGAGAGGGAAGGAAAGAGTGAGAGAGAGAGGGGATAGAGAGGTAGATCTTGAGCTTAGTGGAGAGAGAGGTAGAGAATGGGACGGAGATAGGGAGAGAGAAAGAGAGAGAAAGATGGTGAGATCCTACTGATTACTAAAGTTTGACCTATTGATTACTGAAATTAAACTAAGTCTAAACATTTATCTTCCAAATACTAGAATCTACATTATAACTCCTAGATATCTGAAGCCATTCTCAAACATCTTGAAACTATATACATGAATGTCCATATAAATGTCACTTACACTTAAATGTTTATTTCATGTATATATTTTTACTGGGAGATAAAGAAAAAGAAATTTTCAAAGCAAAACATAACTCAAGTGCATTATAATATGCTCATGTTAAGTTTTTCTTTGTAAATTTTCAAGCCTTTGGCTTGGATTTGCCTTGGGCTTCCAACCCAAAGTTTTTAAGTGACATTTCAATGTCCAAAGACATGTTTTTGCAAATAGTAAAAAATTACATCTCGAGCGTGCTCCCCATCAAGTTTGCACATGTTTAAATTTCAAGTAAAAAAATACCACAATAATGTTAACCTCTCTCTTATCTGTCTAACCATGTAATTTTTTTCATGTTTTATGTATGTTAAGGTTTTTGTCTTTAATTTATTTTGTTAGTGTATCCTTTTTTGTCAAAAACCAATGTGTAGTATTTTTGAATTTACTTTTTAACCATTCATCAAAATTTGAAATAAATTATATTTTTAGAAATTAGACTCCATTCTACACATTAAAAAAAAAAATCAATCAGTTTTCAAAAAATTAGAGAGGAGCACACTCAATTTTCTATTTTTCTAGATGTATCCACTTTGAAAATTAGTAAAAAATCATATATTCATTAAAAATAGAAAAACAATTGGGCATAAGCTACAAAAAAGTTAACATTTTAGGGGGGCCACACCAAAGACTATGTTATGAAAGTAGATTCAGAGCACTATGACTCTTGTTTTTGTTACATCTTCAAATTTTGAGTGTAATTATCTTCAGATTCTCATCCAAGGTCAATATTTCTTGATTTTAAAAAAAAAAAAGGTGACCACATAGGACCCCTTTTTTGTTGGCCTTGTCATTGCACCAAAAGGTTGACCTGTCAATGCTCAATACAAGTGTCAGTTAAGATCCACAAGAGGCGGTTAGACCATGTCACAAACCCAAGCATTGTGCTAGAAAAGGAAGACCAAGGGACACACCATCTTGCAACAATCCCCCCAGCACAAGTGAGGGGTTTGAACCTATGACCAGCTCTGATACCAATTGTTGGCCTTGTTGTTGCACCAAAAGGTCGACCTATCAATACCCGATACAAGTGTCAATTAAGATCCACAGGAGGTGGTTGACCATGTCACAAACCCAAGAGATCTATTGGACAAGGAAGATCAAGGGACACACCATCTTGCAACATTTTTGATCCCCCATATTTTTGCACTTACCTGGAAGGAAATATGAATATAAAATAAAATAAAATATTTGAGCATTAACCTCAACTTGAGCTAAAGAAAATTCAAAGGTATTTCAAGAGGGTAAATGATTCCTTTGTGTTCTTCATCAAAGATGTGATTCATTTCCATCATTTTAAATAGGGATGATGTTCTTGTGGAGAATATTGGTGATGCTAAATGAAACAATCTAAAAAATAGGCTTACACTATAATAATGTGCATTACATCAGACATCTAGTAATAATGAAGGGACATCCATCAAAACATAATAGGAGGGATTTTTTTGTCATATGTTGTAGTTACAAGTGCCCTGCTAGACATACATGAAAATGTGGAAGCAATATACACAAGGCAAGTAAATTTTTTCAAAAAAATGCCTCAAAGAAATGTGATATTTTTTTTATAGTTTAACTGCGATACCGCACCATTTTTACATGATCCTTGTGGTGATGCGGGATGTTACTGCTACATTGCACTATTATTGCTTGGCCTTCACGATAATGTGGGATGTTACCACTACACCGCACTGTTATTGCTCAGCGTTCACGGTAATGTGGGATGTTACCGCTACACCACACCGTGTCTTCTTGGCTCTTGTGGGGATGTAGGGGAAGTATTTGATTTACGGCCATACCATGCATTTATTTCTCGGCCTTCGTAGTAATGCAGGATGTTACCGCTACACCGCACCGTTTCTTCTTGGCTCTTGCAGTATGGTGATATTATGAAACTTATCACAACAGCCTTATGAAACTTGTCACGACCATCTACTACCTTGACACAACAGTCTTATGAAACTTGTCAATATTTATGGGCACCTTTTAAATTACATTCAGATCTATATGGAAACTATCATATAGGGATGACAGTCCCAAGAAACACGACAATGGTTACACCAATAAATAGTTAACTAGAAACCATGAATTTTCAATGCATAATGGAGAATATACATAGAGTTAAGTCAGTGAGCAAACATCCTTGGAGAATTTTCATCAAAAGTATAACAATCTAAGAGTTCATAGTAAAAAATCATATACCCTCAAAGACCTAATAGTCATAATAGACCTAGTGATAGCTTTCAGAGTCATAAGAATAAATTCATAAGAGAATAGATGCAAGAGCATGAAAATTCATTGAGATGGAAGGGAAAATGGTAGAGTTAAAGAATCAAACATGTAGTGATAAGGTAGGGAGAAAAAAGTAATTTACAGTCAAGAGCATCATGGCAGTTTCTCAGTTGACTATATTTGAGCAAGGAGCTCGAACTTAGTGACAACATTACCATCAAAACAATAAGGATACTCAAAACCCTACCAAACCCTAGGGCCTTTTTCATCACCTTGTAGAGATATCAAACATGCATGAAAATATTTCATAGAGACTAAAATCACCTCTATTTTTTATGATCACAAAAAGTAACAAAAAGTTAAAAAAATAGATTTACAAGTGATGAAAAGAAGTACATGGAAAGTATATTATGTTGAATTTAATTTTTTTTTTTAAATTAACCATTAACTATCCAATACAATCTAACAAAATACAAATATACAATGAAATATTATGATTAAAAAAATGATAATTTTAATGGTTATCTTAAGGTAGACAAAAAAAATTGTGCAAGTGAAAAATAACACCCTTAGATTATTCTAAACAAATAAAATTTTCATTTACATCATTTTCAAGCAACAATTTTTAGATACGTCCAGTTGTACAAAAATCAAATCAAATCAGTAACGATCTCAAAGATCTAAAGGTTTAAAAATCTGATATTTTTAGATCTATTCTTGGGTGTATCCTACATCTCACTATAAATAAGACCGAATCTTTTTCTCCAACAGGGTAAACATAGATCATTATGAGATTTCTTTGGTTGTAAAGCTTATTTTTTGTAGATTACAGGATCCATAAGAAAGATGTTTTATTTTTCAAAGTTATCTCCCTTGTGAGACTCCAACTCTGTTAAAGTGGGGGAATGAGGAGCTGACAAGCTTGATCGGCGATAGAACAAGGAAGAGAGAAGAGTGGGACAAAGTGTATGATTACGATTTGTACAATGATATGGGAAACCCAAAAAAATATGGAACAAGGAAGAGAGAAGAGTGGTACATGGTAGCATGGAGATCTTAATGAGTCATTCACATCACAGTGAAGGCCCAACAACAACTGTGCAATGTTGCGGTGGTTGTGCAGAATTTTTTGTGAAGGCATTGGTGATTTGAAGTGGAACTTGCAACTACAATATATGATAAAAATTCACTTGTTAGAGAGTTGCAAACCGTGAATTGTCCTTTGTCCTATAGGACTAAGAAAGGAAGAACATTGTCAAACAATTATTGAATCATAACAAACAGTCTAAAAACAATGAAAGTTGTTTTCAAATAGTGACAAAGATCTATCCTCTAAGTCATTTGCACATGGTTATTGAGAACACAATGAGTAAGAAGTAAAAGAGCACTAGATCATAGCATTGCAAAATGGTCATGAGTTATGCAATGAACTTCACTATTCTTTTGATCACAAAGGAGATCGAGATAATAACCAACATACTAATGTGCATAGAGAATTTTCATGGAGTGCAAACTTCCTTACAAAGCAATTACCACAGGAGAGTTTGAGATGAATTGCACTTGCTATTTTATGCTAATATGGATATGTTCTAATGTAAGAGTAATAGGTTGTTTACTTAATTAATTTAATCATATTGATTAATTAATTAAGTCACCTTTACTTGATTTCACTTAAGCTAAACTTAGGCCCTTTAATAATTAATTAATAATTAAGTATTCATCCTAGGGTTTTCACTTTAGGGTTTCGATCTCCTTTCTTAAGGATTGATCTCTTTGTAATTATTCACTTCTTTTTTATGCAATTTTACTCTCTTGGTTTCCAGATCAATATCTTTGTGTTCTAATCTCTTCTACGTGACAGGTTATTTTTCTTGCATGTGATCACTAGGTTCTATGAGGTTGGATTTTACAACTTCAACATGGTATCCGAGCTTCAGATTTGTAGCTTCATGTTCATCTTTTGAGGGATTCAAGCCTTGAAAGAGTATTTTTCTTGCATCTTGAGTCAATTTGGACCTCACCATTGTTTCTAGAAGGTTTGAAATAGTCAAGATTGACCTTTGTTTCATCAATTTTGGTTATAGGGCGCCTAATCTACAAGGGTTTGAAGTTTATGAGGGTTTCCAGATCCAGAACATACTTGAAATTTTGGAGCATTTTGAGTCCAAATGGACCTCACCATCGTGTTCAGAGTGCCCAAAAACCCCAAAATCGACTGTAAAATCATTGAAATTAGACATAGTGACTCCGAGAGGCTAATTTTTTTCATTTCTAGGTCGTACACAGTGTTAATGGGCACCACCGTCAATTGACCATTAGCGGTTAATGCTAGCTTAACCACCAGGTTTAACCACCAAACCCCTTTTGGAGAAATTTTGGTATTTTGGCCATAACTTTTGCATATGAACTCAGATTTTTGAAAATGAAATATCACCAGAAAGCTAGTTTCGAGACCGATCCAGTGGTGTAGGTGTTGGAAAGGTCTTCTAGTGCTCTTTCAAGATCTGTATATTTTTTCATCAGAAAATATACCTAGTACATTTTATTCAATTTTTTTGTGTTTTCACATTTTGGTGAATTACTTGGACATCTTGACTCCTGGAAATGTCTTGTTTGTGTGGGATGACTTATTTTTGGCTATTCTACATGTATTTCCAATCTTGTGTCTTTTTTTGACATTATGAGCTTCCATTGTAAGCATTTATGTTTTGTAAACGCACTAAGATTAAGTTCCTTTGTATTACACCTGTATTATGGGATCTTCCACATCACTTTGTTCCCTATTGTACTTGCACTATGATATAAAGTGCCATAGGGGATGATGTTTTCCTTTTTTTTCCTTCATACCTTTCTCATGTGTGTGTGCCTTGGTTTGTGCGCCCTTTATATCTGCTTGTACTTTCATGTCTACACATTTAGATGTTCTTGGTTCTTTATCATGCACTACATTCAGGCATTCATTTTCAATGTACATGTCATACCTCTCCCTTGTCAGCATTATGGGGGGTTTCTACTGTTGGTGCTAATGCTTCCTTGGTTTCATGTTGGATTGAGCTATGTATACATTATTTGTTTTTATGTACTAGGTAGATGCAACAGCTAGTTACCCATGCATTTTGGTGAGATGGAGCACTTACCATATGGACACTCTTGCATTCCTATTTTTGGAGGCGACCTTCCACTTTTCACTTGATCAGTTCTACAGACTATTGGTACTTGTGCCATCTGTATCTTTGAGTTCTTGATGTATGCTTTGGTTTGCCATCGAATTTGAGTAGTGTCATTGGGGGCACTCATATAGATTTTTGTCTTCTTGATCCTAATCATCATATGTTTCAGCAGAGGTTCTTTCAGCATTTCAGTAGTCATTCTACGACAGTGTTTGTAGCTTCTTCATGCTTCAGTGGTGATTTTTTATGTTCATCCCTTGTTCCTATCTTTTGGGACAATTTCTTCTCAGTTGGAGGCTTCTCTGTCCTTCACTCTTGTTGGAGGCTTCTTCAGTCCTTCACTCTTGTTTGGAGGCTTCTTTAGTCCTTCACTTGTTCCTATTATTTTTGGGACATTCTTGTTTGGAGGCTTCTTAGTCCTTCACATGTATTTCTCTCTTTTGGAGATAAGTTTTCCCCATGAGGTTTTCTCCTTTTCTCCTGTCGTGAGAGATCTTTTACATTTGTACATGGGTACCTCATCAAGCCTAGTTGTCAAGACCCATCTTTTCTTTCATCCATTTGTCCTTAGTTTTTTAGCTTCTCCCTAAGTTCATCTTAAGGGGGGTGTTAGAGTAATAGGTCGTTTACTTAATTAATTTAATCATATTGATTAATTAATTAAGTCACCTTTATTTTATTTCACTTAAGCTAAACTTAGGCCCTTCAATAATTAATTATTCATCCTAGGGTTTTCACTTTAGAGTTTCGTCAAATTTGACTTTTCCACTCTCTTTTCCATTCTGGATTTTATTCCCAATTTCATCCATGAAGAACTTCCTCAGCCTATAGATCCTACTATTAGCCATAACTTTACTAGGTGTTGAGGATAGCTTCGAGTTTTTACTCAAGCATCAATTGACAAAATTCGGCCTTACCAGATCAAAGAGAGTGGAAAAGTAGAATTTGATGAAACTCTTGCAAAGTTCAGGTTAATGACTAATGCTTTTGTTCATTGTTATGATGGGAAATATTTTGAACATTCATCCTAGAATAAAGGATTTTACTGTGATTTTGAGAGCATCTTCTATACAGCATGATGTCTTAGATCAAATAAATGAAGCAAACAATTATGAAAGAGCCAACAATTTTGAATTTGAAACAATGGTGTCTTATGTATAACTCTCCCTATGATTTGTTCCTAGAATAACATATAGCAATTTATAATTTGAAACAATGGTATATGAACAACTATTAATTAGCCTATATGTTATGCTACAACAATTAACTATAGGCTAGAACATATCCATATCAACATAAAATACTAAGTGCAATTCACCTCAAACTTTGTTGTACCTGAGTATGACAGTACCTGAGCTTTTGGTGTTTCTAGACGGAACCTATAGTGGAAAAGTGTAGTCTCCATCTGAAGGAACCATCTTCAGAGCTCTTCCTTGAAATGAGGGTTGAAAACATTAGAAGAAAAGCAATACCATAATTCTAAAGTAACAATTTGTATCAAGCCAAATGTCAAAAAGTATAATTAAAAAGACAAATCCTTACAATTGGACCTCAAATTGGACCAAGTAGATTTATGATTTTATCTTTAGAATGTAGGAACTTTCTCTGTCGGAGCTTCATGACCTCAAATTGGATCTCAAATTGGACCAATAAAATTTATGATTTTATCTTTAGAATGTAGGAACTTCCTTTGTCGGAGTTTCATGATCTCAAATTGGATTTGAAATTGGGGCAGCATATTTATGATTTTATCTTTATAATGTACGAACTTTCACTATTGGATATTAAAGATGTCAGTTTGGATGTCCAATTGGACCATCAAATTTATGATTTTATCTTTAGAATAAATGAACTTCCTCTATCAAATATTTGGAAATTCCTACACCTAGGTTCTGCTTCCCAATGAAAACACCCAAAAGTGTTTCACACCAACTCAAGGTAATCTCCAACCTGGTTATGTCACCGATAGCAATCTGATTTTTCCTGAATCATCCATACCTGAATTTTGCATCACAATATATTCTTCCTGCACATAAAAATGTCACATATTAACCCCTTCTAAATAAAACTCAAAATCATCATAAAGCCATAATTAATAAATCATTTCAGCTTCAAAAATAATCCAATGTCATTTACTATCAAAACAAAAGTTGTATAAATCACAAAAAATCCATGAAGTCATCCATCCAAAGAGAAAATAAGCAATGTAAGGATTTGAGAAATATAAGTCCAAAGGGTTATGCTATAACGGTAATGGAATCACCATAAGAGCACAACCGAGGAACAAATTTTTGTGACTGTAATTATGTGATCCATAACTCTATTGGTCATGTCGCACAGTTGTGCTATAACAAATACAGGATGCATTCATGTATGACCCAAGTTTAATGTGGCTATGTTGTGATAGAAATGGAGGCACTCATATTAGCATAATTCATGTACAAATCACTGTCATCACAATTAGGTGTCAATCATCATTGGGTGCATTCAGGTTGACACAAGTTTAATAGGTTACGATGTAATGATAGCATGATCCAAGAGTGATTACCTCTTGTTGCAATAAATAGCTTATAACTCTGGTTGATATGCAGAGTGGTTGTGTTATATCAATTATGTAGTGCATTCAAGCACAACCCATGTTTAATGGGCTATTCTAGAGAGTGAGCAAGATTTTCTAAACCTTATGAATGTTACTTAAAAGTGTACAACTTAAACTACAAACCAGGTTTGTTACATACTTGAATGCAATCTTGGGTTACCACAAACTATAATAATGTGATCTACTAATAACCATTATGGAAAGTATTAAAGAAAGACCCATGCTATATAGCATGCATTTCCCATGATCAAACACAAGCATCCCACACACTCTAGGATACAATACAAGATCATACCACAACCCTGTCAAGACAACTAATTTTCTGACCCAAGATTTAAGGTTGTTTTTTAATACCAACAAAAGCATTGGTAAGAGCATGACTATAGTACAAACCCTAGGCCTCCACAGAAACATAAACCATAACTCTAGCGGATTAGTGAGGTTGCAATACTAGAAAGATTGAAACATTGTAGCCAATAACAAAATTTTGCAATCTAAAGATTGTAGCCAATAACAAGCACACTATGTAGCTCAGTGACATTTGTAAATTCAATCTATGGTAAGAAGAATGACAATCACTTGAGGTGTGATAGTCAAAAAGAGGTTGAGCAGTGACAAGATAATAAAGCTCAAACCTTGCATAGTAAAGTGGAGATTTTAACAGTGAGTTTGCTTACCCCCTTGTTGACCTTAAGGGTTTTTCAAATGCTATTGGCAGTGTTAGACAAGGAAAATGCAATCAGGGAATGACTTTCCAAATGAAGTAATAGTGGTAATCATAGGTTCAATGTTTCTTCTTAGCCATTGTATAATGGAGGTAGTGGATTGCATGTTTGAGCAATGTTTTGAGACTCATCAAAGATGGGAGAATAGTGAATTGATCCAAGTGGATCCAGGAAACCTAAAAATTTTATAGTCTCAAAATCTCATGGAGTTAGCCTCATCACATATAGCTCGTTGACACAATCTCGACACAACTTGTACCGCATCAAAAGGAGGTCGTATGCAAGAGTTATGCTTAGTCAAAGATTGGTCAAACTAGCGAACCAGGGGGCTAGAAAAAGGCAAAAAAATGATCATCTTGGAATTTTTCAAAATTGACATCAAAGAGAAGAGCTCATTGAGACCTTTCCAATGATGTTCGTTTTGAGCTCGTATGTAGAAGATATCACAAGTCAAAGTTGAAGACTTGACGTGGTAGTTGACTGGATGTTGACGTGGTAGTTGACTGGATGATGATGTGGCTGGTGCAGGTGATGTGGCAAAAATTCATGTACCATGCTTTATTTTTGAGAAAATAAAGTTGTGGAGGCTTATTTTATCTCACAAAATCCATTTGGTGGGATCGGATTTTGTGGGATCTCAAGTGGATTTGGTGGGATTAAAACAAAATCTCATAAAAATTTATAACTAAAATAACCTTTAATGGTTATTAAATAAAAGACTATAATCTAATAAAAACAAATACCCAAACCAATATAGCCCGTAAATGGAGAAATGACAAGGGCATTATAAACAAATTAAAAATGGTTGTTATTGTTTTTTTTGTAAATAAGGGAGATTGTTTAAATTTTCCTTAAAGGGGTTAGAAGTAAATGGAATTTTTCTGTAAATGAGGGGTATTTGTTGGGTATTTGTTATTTTATTTATTATGGTGGTTAAGCCTTTTTAGGCTTATTTTATGTATAAAAAGGGGTGATAGGCCTTTTGAAATTGAATTCAGGTGTTTGAGGGAATTTTTATGTCTTTGTAAGAAAACTTTGGAGTGTTTGGAGGAGAATTTACAGGGTGTTTTTGCGCACCAAAAATTATAAAATTGAGAGTGAGAGATTGTGAGGAGTTTTATGTGGGTTTTTGGAAGCTTGATATTGTAAGAAGGCTCTTGCTTGGCGATATCAATAAAGCGGTCCAACATTGAGAAGTAGACCTAGAGACGTAGCTCAAATTGACCGAACTCAATTATCAAGCGTGATCTTTCTATTCTTTTCTTTTGCTTATAATTATTTTAGTATTTTGATTCTTGGAGTTTCCTATTTACGATAATTAAGTAATTAGTTTATGCCTCTTGAATCTGGATAAAGTATTAGTGAACTCTTTTTATTGTAATTTCAATGGTTAAGATTCATAACCACGTAATTCTATTGGATCAAGATAAAATATGTAGTTGAGAGTAAAGTGAAAATTATGTGTAGCTCTTTAATTACAGATCAAGTTAATACCCTGTGGATTGTGAAGTATTGACAATAAGGTTGAAGGATCTTAAGACCCACAATACCATGAAACAATGAGTCCCCTGTAGTAAGTAAGTAGTCAGTCTATAGGGCATAGTTTGATTTTATAGAAGGATGCTCATGGAAGGAATCTTCAAGTGATAGTGAGTGAGTTGTTTGAGATTGTAGTTGAGGGTGCAATATCCAGTCTTAAAGACAGTTAGCAAAGCAATAAATATTCTAGAAAATCAAATTGTACACAACAAACAATTCACAATGTTATCTTGCATAATGCCTTGATTTTGAAGACAAAAGTCTCATTGTATCTTGATGAAAGTAGTGACCTTAATGGTCAATCATTGGCAACCATGATTTTAAAACATGTTATTGTGCTTATGGAGGCAACATTTTAAGCAACACAGTGAGTGGTGGTTTGGAACAATGGCAAGTATGAAGGACTTGCTCTATATGCATACTATGCAGTCTAGCTTAAGACAATGTTCCTAGAAGAGATTGAAGGTGGATTATGGAACTCAAGGGTTACTATGATAAAGATTAAAGCAATGACTAAGATCTATTTAAAAGCCACTGTCATGAAGATATTAAAGATGTCACATGCAAAACCCTAGCATATGGAGTAATGAATACAATGCCAAAGAGGACAATATGCTGGGGCGGATTTAGGAGATCTCCACATTATCTAATCACAGGAAAATACATCATTTATTTATTTTTTAAATTAAAATAAATCATTTTAAACCCTATATAGGATACATTGATACTTCAAAAGCATCTAATTTATTTTTTTAAATTAAAATAAATCATTCTAAACCCTATATAGGATATATTGATACTCCAAAAGCATCTAAAGGAATTTGAGATTATGCAAATATATGTTAATTAAATACCTGGATTACAAACAGTAGTGCAAATAATGTAACCCTTGTTGAGAAAAGCAGGAATGAGATAAGCAGCAATGAATCCTATACCTCCTATCATGCACATCTCCTTACCATTCTATGTCATTCTTTATTGAAACACTTCTCAATTTTGGCAGGCTACGCCTAAAAAATAAGGTTTCGATGAAGGTTTTAGAGTATGTTTATTAAAATGAAAACTCCATTTTGGCAACCTACGCCTGAAAATAAGATTTCAATGAAAGTTTTAGAGTATGTTTATTAAAGTATTAGAGTATTTTAGTGGGCTATATTCTTGATTCCTTAAATGATTTCTTCAAATGGATTGTGACTAAATAATTTTTAGTCAACAACCAAATTAGTCATTTATTTACTCATTTATAGTTGAGTTGCAAAAAAATAGTATAATTTAGTCATTTTTAGTTGTTGTGACTAAAGTTTTAGTAATGTAGTCATTTATTTTCCAAATTATATAGTGTTCACTTACTCATCCAACTGATTGCACCACAAAATAATGTAAACACGTAAGGAATGGTGGATCACCTGCTATCAATATCACCTGCCTAGTCTGAATCCACATAACCATGAATATCAAGGGAAATCTCATCTTCAGTCATATTACTATGATAACACAAGGAATAATCTGAGGTACCGTGCAAATATCTAAAGATCCTTTTAACTGCATCCCAATGAACTCTATTAGGATTAGACATATATTCGAAAAGAACTCCCACTACTTGGGAAATGTATGGTCTAGTACAAACCGTAGCATACATAAAACTTCCAACTGCACTCTGGTAAGGCACTCTGCTCATGTCTTCCATCTCAGATGGAGATTTTGGAAAATCTGAAATAGATAACTTTGTTCCAACAGAAAGGGGAACACACAATGGTCTACAATACTGCATGTTAAATCTCTATAAAATTGAATTGACATACTTACTTTGGCCAAGCCATAACTTTCTGTTCACTCTATCTCTTTTAATTTCCATCCCAAGAATTTGTCTAGCTGCACTAAGATCTTTCATTTCAAATTTAGCAACAAGTTGAGATTTCAGTTATGAAATCATACCTTTCCCTTTGCTAATAAATAACATATCATCAACATATAATGCAATAAATAGGAAATGATCACCATCAGTTTTATAATAAACACAATGATCTGATTTAGAATGCTCAAATCCCAAACTCAACACATATGTATCAAATTGTTGGTACCACATCCTAGGACTCTGTTTTAAGTCATACAAAGATTTCTTCGATTTGCAAACCAACTTACTTTTACCTTTCACCACGTAGTGCTCTGGATGTTTCATATAAATATCCTCCTTCCCTCCAAGTCACCATGAAGGAGATCATTTTTCACATCCATTTGCTCAACCTTTAAATCATAAGCAACAACAATAGCAATCAAAAATCTAATGGATGTCATTTTTTCAATAGGAGAGAATATCTCACCATAATCAACACCCTCAACTTGAGAGTAACCTTTCGCAACCAACCTTGCATTGTACTTCTCAATACCTCCATTTGAACCAATCTTTTTCTTGAACACCCATATGCAACCAACAGGTTTTCATCCTTTAGGAAATGGTACAAGATCCCATGTATCATTTGTTTTCAAAGATGCCATTTCTTCATCCATAGCAATCTTCCAAGATTTTGCATCATTTATACCTAATGCCTCTTCTACATATTTGGGTTCATCCATGTTAGTATTCAAAGCAAAAACATATCTCCAATCATCAAGCGTATACCTTTCAATTGGTTGGTTATGCCTTGTAGACCTACGAACAAGTTGAGTTGGAGTTTCTTCCTCCTCCTCTAAAGATTAAAATCTAGATGAGCTCTCCTCAACTTCTTATCTATCCATGGGCCTCGATTCAACTTTCTCAGGTGTAGAAGGAAATTGAATCACATCTTCCTGTTTACTTTGTTCTAGATGCAATGTAACAGAAGAAGGCTTAGTTTCTCTAAAAATAATACTTTTACTATATATAACCTTTTGCGCAACAAGATCCCAAAGCTTGTATCCTTTCACACCATACTATATCCCATGAAGATACATTTCACAACCTTGTTCTCCAACTTTGTTCACTTCTCCTTTGGTACATGTGCATATGCCTCACAACCAAAAACTCTAAGATGTCTTAATGAAGGCTTACGACCTGACCATGCCTCTATAGGAATCTTATCAACAAGAGCTAATGTAGGAGACCTGTTAATCGGATAAAAGGGAGTGGCAATAGCTTCAGCCCAAAACCTTTGTTCTAGGCTAGCACTGCTTAACATACTCCAAGCCTTCTCCATCAGTGTCTTGTTCATTCTTTCTACAACTCCATTTTATTGTGGAGAATACGGATACGGAATTGTCTTTTGTTTATGAATAACACAATCTTTACATAATCTATCAAAATCATTAGAGAAAAATTCACCTCCATTATTAGTCCTCAAACATTTTATTTTATTTCCAGTTTGTAACTCAACCATTGCTTTAAATTCTTTAAATCAACTGAAAAGTTCAAATTTATTCTTTAGAAAATATACGCATGTCCTTCTCCTATAATCATCAATAAATGAAACATGATATATGGATTTACCAATTGAAGGAATACCTACATGACTAAACACATCCTGGAATGAATAAGATCCAATGCACCACAAGATTTATGAGAACTCGAGTAAAACTAAATGCAATTTTATTTTCCATAAATGCAATGCTCACAAAAATCAAATTCAAGATTACAATCAGACAAACCTTCAAAAAGGTTTTTATTTTTCAAGGTCCTTAGACCCTTTTCTTCAATGTGGCCAAGTCTTTGGTGCCATAACATAGTTTTCTTTGCAAGTAACTTTGTCTCAGAAGAAAGAGCACCCTTGGGTACCCAAAATCCATGACCATCTATTGAAGGTGAAACCCTCACTTCTTTCATAGACTTTCTTTTCATAGAAGTACTATTAAACTCAACAGTGCATGCATCAAGCTTATATAATGTCCCATATCTTACACCTCTAGCAATCACCATAGCACTTTTAACCATCTTGCATCCTGCATCATAAAATACTACCTGCACACCTGCATCTATTAGTTTGCTTATAGATAACATATTTCATGCTAATACAGGGATATGCAACACACCATTAATCCTTTTTATTCTACCATTAGGAAATCTGATTTTAACTTTACCATGACCAACAATGTCTAAATGAGAATCATCACCCAAGCACACCTTACCTCCATCAAATTCTTCATATTCAAAAAAGTAATCTCTATTAAAGGTCATATGGAAATATGCACCTGAGTCAATTAACCATGCATCATTACCTACACGAGTTGTCAAAGATGCAATGAATGTGTCGCCATCTTCCTTCTCAAACTCAGAATTAGAATCAAATTTCTTCTTTTTCCTCTTCTTTTCTTCTTTGCATTCCTTACGAACATGTTCAGGCTTACCACACTTCCAATAAATAACTTTGGACTTTTTATGAGATTTAGATCTCCCCCTAGACTTAGATTTGTCATGCTTCTCATTTTTATTTCCTTTTTCCTTAGGTTTTCCATGAACATTTAGGGCCTCCTTGGTAGTGATGGATACCTTCCTCATCTCTTCAGAAAACAAACAACCCACCACATCTTTAGTCTTCAAAATTATAGAAGTACTCCCAATAGTCATAACAAGAGAATCCCATGAATCAAGCAAAGAACAAAGCTAGATCTAACATTTTTCCTCCTCATCCATTTTGACACCAATTGATGCCAACTGAGCCACCAACATATTGAATGCTTCCAAGTGGTCTATGATTCGTCCACCCTCTTCCATTCTCAAGGAATACAACTTCTTCCTCAAGAAAATATTGTTCCCTAAAGATTTGGCCTGATACATCTCACCAAGCTTCTTCCATAGTTTATGTGTAGAGGTCTCCTCATGGACATTAATTAAAACAGAATCTGCAAAATGCAATCTGATTAGACCCTTGGCTTTATGGTCCATAACATCATATTGAGCAACCTGAGTAGGATCTATAGGCCTTGAAACATTCTCATCAACAACATCCCATAGATCTTGATCTATCAATAGATCCTCCATCTTTAGCTTCCACATTTCAAAACTATTTCCAAAAAATTTATCCACCTCTATTCTCCCTGATGAAATTTCCATTAAAAATTCTTGCAACAAGATAACAAAGTATCTTTTGCACAAGCTCCCACTCAAATCTAGATTAGTTCAAAAAACCTAACAACCCACAACTAAAACCAAAGGTGATCAGGCTCTGATACCACTTGTAAGGAAGCTAAGGTAGTAGAACAACTTCCTACACTAATCTTGAGAGGAGAATAATGCAAGAATTTTATAGATCTTTACCAGTTACAGAAACTTAAACATAAATAAACATAAATATCATGCATACCACAACACAATGATATATGTGGGGAAAACCCTTTCGGGAGAAAAACCCCACACTTCAAAATCTGCCCAATATATTATTCAGTAAATCACAAAGATTAAAATATACTTGTAGAGCAAGCTTCTCATAGGAGTATCACCACCAAAGATCAAGAGACAACATGGCCGCTATCAAACTCTCAGAAAACATCACCGTTTCTCTACCATCGTAGTACAACACCCTCATAAAATAGAGTTACATTCTAGGGAAAGATAGGCCAACAAAATATCCACCATTAGATCTAAAACCTAATAATTAATGGTTTAGATTTACAATGTACCATTTATATAATGTATGTTGGCCATTTTAGGAGTTTCCTAAAAAAGTTAACAAAAAATTATTTACACGCATCCCACTCGTCCCCTTGTTGCCATTGTATATTACACCTATCAGTGTAACAAGGAAATATATATATATTCTCATATATATATCCTATCAACAATAACCTCTTTGTAATTGCAAGGTTGAGACACATTTTCCCAAGAGTGAGAAACATGTTATACCTCTAAAATGATAAAACCTTAAGAACTCAATGGTTTTGGTAATAGAACTCAATGATTTTGAAAATAGAACTCAATGAATTGGACAATAGAACTCAATGATTTTAGTAAAATGGAACTTGGACTCAATGTTTTGCAATACTTTCCTTGTCTCAATGTTTTGAACATACATCAATGTGGGGTGTTCATTTGATTTAATCTTTGCTTAAGTGAGATTGCTTCATTACCACATCAAGAAAGTCTTGATTATATTCAAACTAAAATGTCTATGTCAAAGCAACTTTCATTTCATAAAGTACATTATGTGAAAATCATGTAGCTAAGACCATAGTTCCCTATGTTATCTTTGGAAAGTGTGGATTTAGATATAAGTCCAAATATTTAGAAGCCTCTAAGGAAAAAATCCTTAGGGACGAGCAGTAATATTTAGGACTTTTCAAAAGGTATCCATACTTGATCCAAAGGGTTTGAAATTTGAAAAACTTGTTGATGTGTGTTTAAGATGTTTTGGAACCAAACAATGTGTCAAACTGACTCACAAGCAATAACATTCCTAGCTCAAGTGGGTACATTTTTCTTGGTGGGATTGCCTCATTTCCCTTTGTAGTAGAAGAGATGATTTTACATGCAATTAAGGAAAAAATGTAGAGGTATGTTAAGAATGAACTCTTAACCTCTATACTTCAACCAAAATTAGACATGGCAAGCAACTTCTTGGAAATAAATTCTAATGCACCACTTTAAAGAACTCTTTGGAAGGAAAAAGTTGGCCACTATTTAAACAAGGTTCTTAATGAAAACAAACCGAGAACACCATGACACATATTCATCTACTTGTTTACTTAAGGCTCTTCAACCATTCTCATTCCACTTAAGGCATGGGATTAGGTGCAGTATGTTATGGATGCCCCATATTGATGCCAATTTCTCACGATTTCACATCCTTTATTTAAAGTTTGTCGATAAATGTGCTTGCAAGAACTTTCCTATGATTTTTTTCATTGCAGGATGTATCTCATAATAAGTGCTCTCTTAAGGGTGACATAAAGCATGAAAGTATACTTGATTATTTCTCTTCACCCAAGATCACACGAAGTGCAAGGGGAGTGGGTACGTACTACAAGTGCATACAAGCAAAGAATGTATACTTAAGTGTTTCTCTTCACCCAAGATCGCATGAAGCGCAAGGGGAGTGGATACACACTACAATTGCACACAAGTAAAGCAAGCACTCATTCATTTTAACCCCCTAAAGCTAAATGACTTCATTTTAAACATCAATTGAAGTGTTTGCTTATTTTGTTCAATTTCAAGCCAATATCACAAAATGAGGATGTAGGGGTCCAATTTTAACCAACTTTAAAAGTAAATTTTAAACCCAATGGAAGATTAGTTGGTCCTAAAGCATAAAGAAAAGCAGCATATGATGGGTTATAATTGTCCCATAAGTGTAAAAACACTTTTTTACAATGTATGGACAAATGATAGTATGCTTCTTCATTTCAAACGCTTTCAAATCTGCAAAACCAATTAGCCTCAAAAATTAAAAAACCAGATGTCAGTAAGATATAGGAGAGCATATGAAATCAAAAATTTAAAGCACATACAAAAAATAGCTCTTTGTTTTGTTTATGAGTAAAAAGTGTCATTGTCCACAATGGTGTCGGTATAATTCACAAAGGCATTGCTCTGGTGAGAGTTAAAAAGCATTTCTCTACAAAAAAAATAGATGACAAAGGCATTGCTATATCAAAGGCATCGTTATTTTTAAATTTATGATAGTTATAAAAAGAAATAGTGTCACTAAAATAAATAGGTGTCATTGGATTTAATTAAGCATCATTGTAATTCCTACAAAGGCAGTGTTATATGGTGACGCCCTACAATGGCATCGTTGTAGCCTTTAAAAGCATCGTTGTTTCTACAAAATCAAGTATATGGGAATCTAAAGAGAAATTCATCAAATTTGATTGGTATAGCTCTCCTAGCACCAAAATGTGACCATAGTCATAGTATGAACTAAAATGCTAGATCCAAATGAATTTAAAGCCTATTTAATCCACTAAGCCATGATCGTAATGAGATATTCAAAATCATCAAAACTAGGAAGCCATTAAACTAACATGATACAAACACGAAAACTTAAAAAAACCCTATTCTAAGACCTCAAAGCTTATCCCATTGGGGGGGGGGGGTGGTGTCACATTGATGTGGAATGACAACCCTTTCCCAATCCCTTGGCTAATATGAGCTTGTTTCAATCAATTTTATTGAAGGAAACTGACGAAACTGATGAGACATGAATGAAATGTATGGTATAAAACTAGTTTAACAAGATAAATATGAGTTCTAAATGCTAAGATGCTTTGATGATAATGGATGCAAGCTACGATAAATAGAAACAAAGTTCAAAGATGCAAACCATGGATGCAAAATATGCTAAAATGAGTGTAAACTAAGCTAACATGGATGTCATTAATGGATGCTTAAACTAAAATAGATGAAGATTAATCTAAAATGCTTAATAATATGCTAAATATGGATGCAAGTGAGTATGAATTTCAACATCATAACTTTGCTATCAAAAGATGGATCCATTTCTCTCCAAATAGTGATGTATTTATAGGAAAGCAAATCAAAAATCAAGGACTCAAATAGATTTGATCTATCAATGGTCAATAATGAATGAAGGATGAAGCATGGATCAAGGATTCTTATCAATGAATGAGAATCAAAGATCACATGGATCAAGGAAAGATCAAGGGATAAGAATGATTCAAACAAACACACTTTGTAACAACTTTGAAAGTTTGTTACAATGTTTGTTTGAAAGAAATAATTCCCTTTTTGGAGCCAAGTAGGAGAATATCCCTTTGGAATATTCCCTATGCAAGTGGATGGGTGAGGAAATCATCAATTTAGTAATTAAAACTAAATTTTAATGTGTTAGATGAGGAATGTGAGGATATTCATTAAATTGTTGATTTATTTAATGAAAAGGGATGAGTGGCATTTAATTAAATGATTTAGATTTAATAATTAAATGAGAAGAGATAAGGGATGGGTTTAAATTAAATAATTTGTAAATTATTTAATCAAACTAGATGAAATCTTAGTGTGAGAGGGTAGGAATTAACCTAATTAGATTAATTAGATCAATAGATGAAAATGAGGCATTTAATTAAAAAACTAGGCTTATTTAATCAAACAGGTGAAAAGAGGGTGGATTTCAAGACGAAACGATGTTAGAATACCAAATTCAAGTGTGTAATATCATTCAAGACATTTTTAAGTGTCTATAGTAGCATTCTTCATCATAGTTCTCAAATATAAATACCTTGTGCATTTATATTTAATTTATAAACATAATATTTTAATTTATAATTTCCCATCTCCTTATTGTAATGGTGAAATTTATATATCTATTCCATTTTCCATTTATTTTTGTGTCCATTTTGAGGAAATGTCTCAATACATGTACATAAAGACGATTTGCATAATCTCATGCAAAATTGGGTTTATTCCTCTAATCTTGTCCATCCACACACACATATATATGCATGTATTTGCATCATATCTTTATACACACCTACATCTATACAATCATTCTATTCTAGCATTTATTATATCCAGCTGTATAGTTAGGTCCTACCCCATTCTTATGATTCACACATTCCTAACACCTACCCCTTATTTCACCCATATTTTGCACATCCTCGTATATTCCATTTATCCATGACTCAATTGTATTTACTCATGCAATTATTTTAATTTTCCAAATTTAAAACTTTGCCTCGTAGGGCCTCGATTAAGTACAATTTTGAGTGATTTATTACTATGCCCTTGTATATAAAGGCATTTAATGTGTCCATTTTAATCATCAAGGAACTAAATATTCACGAATCTTCTCATTCTAAGGAGCAAAAACAAGTCAATTAGTGTACTAAAAGAAATATATTTTTGCACTAGTATTCTAGAGGTATATTCATAAACATTTTTGTAGGTTTGATTTAGGAAAACATATCCTCTTGTGACATAATGACAACCCTACAAAAGTATTTATAAATACCCTCACTTCACAAATATCAAGAAACATAGAAGAAGCTAAGACATATTAGACAAAGTAAAGTACAAAAGTCTACAAATCCTACAATAAAAATTCAAAAATATAGAACAAATCTATGATTACATATTTGTCCTTATGTTATCAAAAATATATTTTTTAAATTAATATTTTTGAATTAAAAACCATTACTTTGAGATGTTATATTCTTAATCTCAAGACCTATCAAACTTAATGAATTCATCAATCATAAAATTAAATACACTTATTTTATTTATATTAAATTTCGATTATTAGAATATCAAATTCTACCTAATAATTAATTAATGTATTTTGTATACTATCAAATTCTACCTCATTATAAATTAATATATTATGGACGTGCACTTTATTAGATTAGTCTATACTAAACTTTTAAAAGTTTAGGAACAAAGTGTCATTTTGACTAGGTAAGCTTCCAAGAAATATCAAGAGGAAATAAAATATGTTTGAGGAACTCCCTCACATACAACCGTTCTGAAAAGCACGCTTTGAATACGTGTATGTCAAGTCAGCTCTGCGGCTCCCCACGTGACCGTGACTATTGCATGATTGGGAGTGCCTTTGAAAATGGTAGAAAAACACGTGCCAACATGTGCTTCGTCGAGGTTGGACAATTTGACCCACTTCTGAAATATGGGGCGTGCACATAATGCGTGCTACTAAAGTTAAGGACTTTTGACCATCTTTCTCCATATTATTTTAAAGGAGTTACCAAAGAACGTGGGGAATGTGACTAGGGTTAGACTAGGGTTAGGGCACCAAAACAAAGAAATTCAGAATAAGATTATAAAGTATTAGAGAAAATGTTTTCGAGGTGATTTTATTAATATGTTTAGGGGAGAGGGGCCTATAATGGAGCACCCTAACTTCACGTTTCTCAAAATTCTATGTGGAAATTTCAAATCACTCCAATTTTGTACAATAGTTTATTTGACAACTCATGTGCTTCTATATTTTGTTTTAGGGCCACATCATCAAATATGATGCCACATTAACATGCTTTTTGTTGAGGTATCCAAAAAGGCCCAAAAAAAAAGTGAGACCGATAGTGGTGCACTAAGTCATGTTTTATTGGTGCGCTGATATGGCATCACATGATTTGTCACTTTGCGTACTTTATGGATAAAAAGTGTTTTACAATTGGATATTAAAATGCTTCACTATGGGGCCCACTGAGGACTACTTCTATCCCCATTATAGGCCCCTGCTCCATTATAGGCCCCTCTCCCCTAGTAAGAGTGGAATTTAGTTTAGTGATTTGTTGTGTTGTTGAAATTAGTTTGAAGGGATTTTATATAAAAGGTTGGAAGAGTTGGTGGTCTAAAAAATAATGTTGAGGCTTTTGGATAGCAATTTTTAGTGGAGAATAAGTGATAGAAAATGGTAACTTATCATTTCTTTCATAAATAACAATTTGTCTAATAGATTTAGAAATGACATTGTCTTTATTGTCGAATCTTAATAAAGCATTCTTCCGTAACAGTTGACAACAAAATATGTTGATCAAAGTCTCTCTATGATCTCAAGCATGCCCCTCACCCATGGTAATAAAATATGGAATCTTTCCTTCTATTTTTTGGGTCCACTTAGTTCCATTCCAATCCAAATGTTTATATTATGTAGCAAGATGATAATATCAAACTTTCGATTCTCTATGTTGATGACTTGTTGATCATAAGGAGTCACTCATCCACCATTCGGATATTGAAAGTTTCCCTCCATGACCACTTTTTGATTTCATACTTGGGCCTAATCGTCTAATTCTTGGGGATTGAGATCACTCAATATTATTCTAATACATTCATTAGATATCCCAAGTATACATTTGATATGCTCTCCAAATTTAGCATGGTTTCTCTATTAGGCGTCAAACTTGATGTTCAACGTTCTTCACCTTAGGTTGATGGCACTTTATACCAACTCATTGGAAGTCTCATATATCATATCTCACATGAGATCTAAAATTTAATATGTTATGGGTATGATATATTCATTCATGCAAAATCCTCATAAATACACTAGAAAACAACTAATTAGATTCTCCACTATTTTTAGGGTACTCATAATTATGTGATTAGTATGAAGCTAGTGTGGATTATGACTTGATGGGACACAATTTAGATTATCCATGTGATTTTCAAGATTTTAAGTCTAATCTAGGGTATTTCTTCTTACTTGGTTTTAATCCACTTTACCAGTCAATCAATAAGAAATTTATAATTGTGTTTTCATCTATAGACATTGAGTATTGAGGAGTGGTTATTGCTACAACTAAGACCATTTAGCTACAAAATTTTCTCACTATTTTTAAAATTTTATTCTAAAATCCCATAGTCATATTTCAATCTATCCCATCACCAAAGGACTAAACACATCGAGATACACATGTATTACATCTAGAAGTTGATTCATGACCACGCCATTGATCTTTAGAATTGTTCAACATCAAAGTAGAGCATATACATCTTCACCAAAACCTTCACTAAAATATAGTTCCTTCATTTGTGAGCTTTTTTAGGGGTGTGATAGTTTTTCATTTTTTTTGGGGGGGGGCGGGGGAGAGGGGGCTTCTTAGTCCTTCGTTTTCTCTCTCTATTTTAGAGGGGATTTCTCTCTTTATTATGGGAGGGCATACTTCCTTTTGTGGGGAGGGATTCTTCTCTTTGAGGGTATTTCCTTGCACATGGGTACCTCATTAGGCTTCATTTTGTGAGACCCATATTTTCACCCACCCAAGCTACACTCAAGGGGGCGGGGGGGGGGGCAGCGGGGTGGTGTTAGTGTAGGTTT
The DNA here is from genome assembly GCA_007258455.2 of Sequoia sempervirens. Classification (NCBI taxonomy): domain Eukaryota; kingdom Viridiplantae; phylum Streptophyta; class Pinopsida; order Cupressales; family Cupressaceae; genus Sequoia; species Sequoia sempervirens. Next base: position 1,144,208,192 of record VDFB02271358.1, read on the forward strand.
CTATTTCCTTTTCTTAGGCTTTTCCTACATTTTTATTAAGCTTAATTTGGTTATTGAATTAAGTTTAATTAGTAAAATGGGTTGTTTAGGTGTCATCATCCTACAAGGGAGTTATATTTGTTATTTTTAGACCATTTGGTGGTCACTCCCTATTTGTTGGACTTACCACCTCCACCCTCTCCTTAAGTCTATAAAAACTCCCTACCTAGCTTATATTTTTAATATTTTCTCACTAATTCTCTTTGTTGGCTCTCTATGTAATTTTGTCATCTTGACATTTACAAATCTCTTAGTATCTCTAGTATGTATTTATGTTATTCATTCAGAGTTTCATAGCTTATTTCTCTCTTAAAAAATTCTTGGTTACACATCTATTTTATATTTCTAACATTAGAATCAAGACTCTCATTTGATTCTAGATGACACTTGAAAGCCTTACTAGGATCTTTTTATACACACAAGTTGAACCTTGAATATTTTGGGGTGGAATATGATAACAAGCATAAACTTCAAAGAATGGGATTCTTAAGGTTCATTGCTTATCAAATCAAATCCTTTGAAATAGAAAAAGTACCAAAGGATATTTTAGATGATGGTAATGTCATGGACATAGTGTGCAAAGAGATAAAAGATTAAAAGCCAAATCCAAAATTAACTTTTCCATAAATGGATACAAATAAAATGAAAATATAATTGCATGTATAATCAAGTGAAGCTTGAAATGATTATATTTAAAGATAAAAGGACCTAAAGAATCAAAAGTATAATTTTCTAATGGAATGAAATAACACCTCAAAAAAATAAATTTCCTTGTATGGTTACTAGTCAAGCAATTGAGGTACATGTGGATAAGGAAATTAATGTAAAATAATTGGAGTAGAGTCCCTAATGAAATAGAGAATTTGATTAGAAAAAATTAGACAAGTGTAAAATTATATTATATAAAAATTCCAAAAAAATAGTAATACTCAAAATATAGTCCAACAACTTCTATTCCTCCTTAAACTTATTCTATCCCTCATTCTCAAAAGGATACATCTAAAATTGGCATCCCTTCCTCCCCTTATTCTCAAAAGAAACCTCCTCCAATTCACAGGTTTCCATCTCTAGCAACTTATAGGTCACCTTGTCTTAAATTTCTCCCTCCTCTAGAGAGGTATTTGTAAAAGAGGAAAAATTGTTGTTTAGCTAAGATGTATTAGCCAAATGGTTTTTTTTTTACTTTTACATTAGGAATGAGACTCGCTTGCTATTGTTTTACTAAAAAATAAAATAATAATTGACATATTTTTATTAAAAAAATAGAAAGAGGGGAAAGAGAGGAACTTGGTGCCAAATGGAGAAGCTCACTATTTAGGATACCAACACATTGTGTGGACATCTACACATCACAATATCATATTATATAGATAAAATATTGAAAGTGTGGCTTTATCCAAAAACTATCACATGCACACAGAAATGGGAAATCAAGAATATGACAAAATTTACCAAAAATCATAATAAAATAGAAATATGGAATAGGCTAATCTATTGCAAGAAATTAATGGAATGATAAAAATAAAAAGAGGACGATATCACCATTTTTTCAAGTAGTTGGATATCTCCACCCAAAGAAATGTGTATGTGCAAAGCATAAGGAAAATTGTTGGGGTTGTTTGGGTGTTTTCCTTCAATTCAAACCCTAGGTTTGGTATTTCTACCTCTACAATAGCCAAGATAGATAAAAAAAATAGTGCACAATGGTCCTATGACAAGTGTGTTAGGGAATAGTCAAATATGTGAATGTGTAATAGTGCAAGGTAAAATGAAAGAAAAAGGATGTGAATATCCTAGGGTTCTCAAGGGAAGAACAATAAGAAATAGGGAAGAGATAGAAAATGTAATAGTAGTACACAAGAACAATATCACCTGTGAGGGCTTGAGGAAGACAAGGATACAAGAGAGCTAAAGGAAGATTTTGTAGGAGTATTGTAGAGAGTTGTAGAGCTTGAGAGATCAATGTGTGATGTTGAGAGTGTAAGAGAGAGCTAGAGAGCTAAAGATTGTAAAATGGAAATGTTATCTTCAAATATGGAAGAGAAAACAAGAGAAAGAGGTTGAGGAGCCGTTTGGAATTTTCCTAAACTATTTCCACTAACCTAGGAAAGTTACACATGGAAAAATTCTCATATTGGCCATCAAAGAAGAAATAATCATAGAATGCTAGCACATCATGTAAACATCTTCATGTTAGGCTAGTGTCTAGACAATTTCAATTTTGAAAGCAATGAAACACTAGCAAAGCACAAGGCTAACACAAAGGTGACATAAAAAATGACAAAAAGAGACCAAAAGAAACAAAAAGTGAGCACAATGGGAAGAAGGAAGGCTAATGAAAGGGATATACTAAGTCTAGAGAGATACCAATGGAATAGACACCTAATTGGACATAAATATAGCATAAAATTGTAAGGGTATGCAATTTTTAACATTGCAGTATCTTCTTGAAATTCCTCATCCTCTTGAAGTGTCTCCTTCTCCCAAGAGACCTCCACCACCACCTCCTAAAATATCACCTTCTCTACCTCCTTAGCAAACTTTGAAGACTCCACCTTGTTGCAATGTTTTGGTATTTAAAAACATTTAATGCAAAAATAATTCATAAATGACAAGGAGAAATAATTCTAGAAACATTTCAATTTAGATCTTAAAATGAACCCATCACATTGAAATATGTATAGAGGACATTTTCAATGCTTGTTCAAATATTGTATTAAAATATTCACCCTATTGAGAATAAGAGAAAAAATATAGTAGTTTACTTTAAATCTTATCAAACATATGATAAACTACATAATATTAATGAAACAATGGAGAAGTAAACATAAATATGCAAACCATATGAACATCAAGTTTACATGGAGAAACCCTTTAAGAAAAACTCCACCACTAAAGAGAAGCCAAGTTTGTAATATAATCTTAAGAACAATATTACACTAGTATAATTCACTTAATCATGTTTAGTCTAACAACATTCTAGCTACTTAACAATACTTCACCTACATAACACTATTTAACCCCTAACTCATACACTCAATATATAAAGAAAAGGAAATAATAAACCATTATGTATTTTGTAATGATGAATTGTGTCATAAAATCTTATATTATATAAAAAATGTAATACACTATGCATATAAAAATTAGGTGGAATGAAATCACACATGAAAGTCTAAGTTGGAAATAAAAACATAAAAATTTATCACATCACTTAGTCACTAAAGTTATATGAGTAAGAGAAAGGAGATCCTTATCAAGAGGATACCCCAACCATCGAGGAGATCTTGGACATCAAGAATGGGCTCCCAACCTATAGAAGTACCATATCTATTTTTTTTCTCTTCAGTAGGAGTTACACACACAAGAGAAATTGCAAGGTCCAAGTTTTTTTAAACTATTGGTCACTAGAACTGTTGTCCGCAAGCAAAATTTCATGCCCCATTATGTATTGGAACATGTGACTAAAATAGAAACCAACTAATGAGAGCATATTTAACCTCATATAACTCTTGGTAGGCACCACTCCCAAGAAAAGCACTCCATAATGAAGATGTGAACTATTATAGGTCCCACCAATTATGACAAGATGCTTCACTCTTCCCAATGTATTTCTTTTTATAAATATTTTATTATTACCTCCATCTTTAATGCCATTACAATATTTCAAGTCCACCTCTTAGCCTTTTATTTTTCTCAAGTATCACATTGTGAAATTTTGGAGCCCATTTTCTTAATTTTTTGAGGGTTTTAATGATGTCCAAACTTATCTTTAATCAATTTAATGCATTCAAGTCATTAAAATCTTCAATTCAAAAAAATATTGAAATTCAAACCTTGGATAAAAATTTACACCCTCTAGGAGTTGTTTGGAGAAAATGACATAAGACATATGATTGTAAGTGAATGTCATATTAATCTTCACATGCCCATGGTTGTACATTCATTCTAACAAGAGGTTGATTGAGGAGAACTTGACTCTTGCAGTTTGGTGGCTTCCCTAAAGGTATTTTTAAATACCATCATCCTTATAAATACTTAAATATTAAAAGCTACATAGTGAATCAAGTTACAAAAGGGTGTTGTTTGCTTGTGTCTCAAAGGATTTTGAGATTGAACCTTGCAAAGAATTTTAAGCCTCTTCTAACTTCAAGATAGTGAGCACATAAATTTATGGACATATGGTAGGGGATTTTTTGTGTCAATAGTAGCATTCTTCATTACAATTCTTGAAGATAAATACCTTTCCTATTTTTATTTAATTTGGAAAACAACATTTTAATTTATCAATTCTTGTAGCCTTAGTGTAATGGTGACATTTGCATAACTTTAACATTTTCCATGTAATTTTGCATCCATTTCAAGGAAATGCCTCAATAAGTGTACATAAAGACAAATGGCATAATCTAGTGTAAATTTGGGTTCATCCCCTTATATTTTTTATCCATCCAAACACACACACAACTATGCATCTATCCTTACCCCATCTTAATACAAACGCATACACACATACACCTATACAATCACTTTATCCTAGCATTTATTACATCCACCTATGCAATTTCTCCTACCCATTCTTATGATCTACACATTCTTATACACCTATCCTTTATTTTCACCCCTATGTGTGCACATCCCCATGCATTATCTTTATCCATGTCCTAGTTACATTTACCCATAAACTTATTTTAATTACCTTTGTCTCTAAGGGCTAACTAATTACAATTGGGTGTATGTCCTTGTATTTAAAGATATTTAATGTGTTCATTTTAATCATCAAATCATCAAGGAACTACTGAATATTTATGAATCTTATCTCATTCTAAAGAGCAAAAACACTCCAATTGGTACACTAAGAGAAATCTTGTTTTGTAAAACATTCCAGGAGTATATACACTTTTTTCGTGGATTGATCAAGGAGAATATGTTCCCTTATGACGTAGTGACAATCCTACAAAAAGTATTTATAAATACCTCTAATCTACAAATATCAAGAAGCATATAAGAAGTTAAAACATTTTAGACAAAATAAACTAAATTTTTTTACATATCATATAATACAAGTTCAGGAATATCAAAAGACCTAAGATCACAAACTCGTCTTTACATAATCAAAACAAATTATTTTAAATTAAAGACAATTGCTACTTTAAGATTTATATTCTTAATCCCAAAACATATCAAATTTAATATGTTCATCAATCATAAAATTAAATACCTTTATTTTTATTTTGCATTCTTTATATTTCAAATACTAATATTAAAATAACAAATTCCACCTCATAATTAATTATTATATTTTGTATACGAGTATTTTTCACTAAGGTTACAAGAAATATCTGGAGAGGAAATAAAATTTGTTCCCCCGGATTTCCTCGCCCACCACCGTTTAGAGAAGCACAATTTGAATACATGTATGGTGAAGTTAGCTCGGCGACTTCCAACGTGACCGTGACGGTTGCATGAATAAAGTGCCACGTGTTCTACATTGAGGTTAGACAATTTGATCGACTTCTATTCTTATGGGGCATGCAAAGAATGCCTATTACTAAAGTTAAAAGACTTTTGACTATCTTTGCCCATATTATTGTAGAGGTGTCAAACAACGTGGGAAATGTGACTAGGGTTAGGGCACCAAAGAAATTAATCTAGAATAAGATTATGAAGTATTTGAAGGGAAGGAAAAGAAACTCTCTAAATATTAGTGTGAAAGACATCTTTTTGCATTTTTTATTGGTAATGAAGGGTATTTTGGTTGATTTTGTTTTAAAAAGGTTTATGTGGTGGTTAGAGAAAATGTTTTTAAGGTTTAGTAAGGGTGGATTTTAGTTTAGTAATTTGATGTATTTGTTGTGCGTTGGTGAAATTGATTCGAAGAAATTTTATAAAAGATTGGAAAAGTTAGTTATCTAAAAAATAATGTTGAAGTAAAGTTTTTGTATTGCAATTCTTATTAGAGAATATAAGTGATTGAAGATGGTAAAACATCATTTCTTCCATAAATGATATATAACAATTTATCTAATAGATTCAAATTGGCATTATTATTGGTGTCATCTTAATAGAGCATTCTTTCAGAGAAGTTGACAACCAAAAATGTCAAGGAGATCTCTTATAATAGATTTCCATGAGTAGTAAGCAATATAACAAACGACAATCTTTGAATGTGTGACATGTTCAGGTTGGGAGCAAAGGGGCATGAGATAGGCTAGACTTGAACAAACAAAGTCTGTCACTAACAGATAGTTTGAAGTGAGAAGTTTCCATGCAATGTGTGGGAGTTGACATCCACTTTAGATTGCTAAAGGTGAGCACTAATCTAAGACTATGATGTATTTCTAAAAAGAAGATTATGTTTGATATTGAGGTAGGGGAAAAGGGGGAGTTTAGAAAAAAGCTAAAGCTAGATAATTTTGAGAGGAAACAAGGTGAAGAGTTAGGTAGAGAGCTAGTGTCAATCTTTGAGAAAGCTACAAAGGACTTGTGTTGAGGGTTTAATCCAAAGCTTAGGGGGAAAGAATAAGGTTAGTCACACTCTTGTCATGTAGAGAGAGGCCATGTACTATGTTTGGATGTGGTCTCATAAGCTCCAAAGCCAAAGACATATCAACACTAAAATTCCACATACTTTTATGAAAGAGATAATGAGCATTGGGAATGAAGAAGAGAGATAAAGGTTCACATTATCCTTTTAAATCAACTTGTTCCGCCAAATGGAGCTAGAGAAGTTGAGACCATGCCAAAGAGAAGTGACCCACCATTTCAATAATTTGGCAATAGATTGCTAAGATTTCCATATATTGGCAAGAAGTTGATACACTTAAGCTTGAAAAAAGGAGCCAAAAGATCTTTTCTTACATATTCATCAAGCTCCATTTCCCCTTAGCCTTAATAAAAGCTACTCTTATTAAAAATTCTTTTGTAAGGTTCATTCTATTGAATAGCTTTAATGATCCATTTAGAAATGAGGTAGGTGCCTTGAGTTTCAAGATCAATTATTCCAAACTCTCCTTTTATCTTGGGTTGAATAAAAATACCCTAGAGGTGGCTTTGAATCTTGGAGAACTATCCTAGTTGGAAAATGGAAATTGGTGTATCAACTTAGTGAGAGCTTCATATTAGTTGTTGGAAAGCATCCAAAAAGAAGACAAGTAAACATAGGTATTAGGAAAATTTTGTTAGCCACTAGAATTCTTCCAATAAAGGAAATAAACTTGTTTCCACAATGTTGAAGTTTAGAACCAAATCTTTTTAGGAACCATTTCCACATATCATAAAGAGAGACTCCCAAACCAAAATGGATGTTAATATATTTGGCGAGGATATGATGTTTAATGTTTTATTTGAGGAGGAGAAGCATTTGTCTTAAAAGAAAAACTTTTTACATTGAGAACTTAAATCTAGAGGTAAAGTAATAGAGGTTCAACACCTTAATTACATTAGACATGTCATTGGCATTGTTGTTTTGAAACAAGAGGTCATCATCAACAAAGTGGGAGCTAAGCACGAACAATTTTTTAGGTAGGGAATGCTAGAAATAAGGTTGAATCATCTAGCATGGAGGAAGAAATAATAAAAAATATTAGTAGTAAGGATATTTATTAATGAGGTAATCTAGGTGAATGGAAGAGAGGAAAATTAGTAGTGAGAGATTCATTGTCAACAAGCCAAGAATTATAATTAACTATACAAACAGTAAAGAAAAGAACAAAAGGATATATTTTGGTGAAAATTTTGATCATGATTCCAATGCATAAAATTCTAAATATACCAGTCATTTTTTTTATAGTCTCATTGGCACATGTCTAAACAACACCAATCATCTAAACCTTTGGTCAATCAAGAATTGAAGGATATAAAGGATACCCTTAAAAAAAATTAATTAGTTTCACCTTCCACTAAAGGATATAAGTTCAAATAATTATGTTCCTATCCCTTTGAAAGTTCAACTATATAAACATATTTTCCTCTACACTTTGAAATACCCAAATTCTACTAATACAAAGGAAAAGGTTATCCAAAGATTTATGTTCATGAGTTTTGTATTTCTTTCCATGAGAATTCCTACAATGATGATTATCTACGTCACATCTTCACTTGTACTAGGGAGACAATCTTTAGATTGGTTTACTCATCTCCCCAAAGGGACAACAAACACATTGCTAAAGCTTGCAAAATTCTTTGTAAATTTTTTTTAATACAATGTTGACCATGAATTGATAATTCTTGATCTTTGTAATGAAAAAAAAATGGTGAGAACTTCTTCACTTTCCTTCATTGATGATGAAGTCTAGCAAGTAGGTTTTTGTAGTCTATACCTGAGAAATAGCTTGTACATATTTTTATTACAAATATTAATGATAAAATGACCTTCCATTTACAAATACATTGCATATCCAGCTTTAATGAGATTATTGAAAAATGTTTTCAAATAAATAAGGCATTAATCACCAAAGGGAGTAGTTTTTTTACCAATGATCAAGACAACAACAATCACTGCAATTAAAAGCCCAAATTCTTTGCAAAAAACAAAAACATAGTCGATGACAACATCACTAATATGAAACATGTATAAATAGTTCAAAATACAAAAAACATGTATTGCCTAGACAAATCCACCTAAATGGGAGAACAAGAGATGTCAATACAAAAACTTACATGCACCTTTGGAAAATGTATTTAAATAACTCTTACTAGAAAAATTGTTCAACTTTCCACTTCCTAAGTTCCTTGATGATAACAAACCAAAACCTATGTGGTACAAGGATCATGAATACTATGAATACCACTTACTTAAAGGCCATACAATTAATAAATGCATGAAAATTAAAGATTACATTCAAGATTTGATAGACTGAGGTGACATCAAAATCGAACATGAACCATCATATTCACTTAACATAAACTTGGGTATATACCAAAACCCCTTTCTGAAGTACCATCAAGGTCAAGCCTCTTCCAAATAGAAATTAGGACAAGATAATTGAACACATAATCTCTAATCCCACAAATCCTCTCATGATTATGATTCCATTGTGACCCACATTGAAAAATCCACATAACACATAAACACTATCATCATCAAAACCCCCATTGTATTGTGACAACAGGATGATGTACAATCACCATCTTAGGATCCCCTCCATCTATTCCCATACACATATATATAATCTAACCAAACAACTCAAGAAGAATCCAACAAATATTTCCATCTTGGATCTTCTCAAATTATCACCTATTCACCAAAACATATTGGATAAAGCTTGAAAGATTTGAGGGTTTTGAACAACATTGACCCCATTTGTTTCCTACCACACATTGCACACCTTAAATTTTATCACCGTATCACCTTTAGTCTTGAAGACATGGTATCTCTTGATCCCTCCCATAATCATCCACTTCATATCAAATCCTTTTATCTTAAGCATAAAATCAAATGGGTACTTATAAATATTGGATTTGGTCTAACAATTTGTACTTGTAGCTTGTTAAACTCTTGGGATACATATAAATTATTTGGAACCCCATATGTAATCATAATCAAAGCTTATTATATTTCAAAATAAGTGACTACTATCATCATCAATCTTCCCCTCCAAGTTGGACATGTTATCCATAACACCTCTATCATGTCATTGATCTTGACCTTCCATACAATATCCTCCTTGGGCACCCATGAATACACACCAATCAGGTCATTACCTCCACATTCCACCAATGTCTCAAAATATTTCACAAAGGCATTGAAGTCGTCATCTCATCATATCAAAACCCCTTCCACTATTACACGATGTTGAAGGTTTTGTTGGTGCCCAATTTGACTATGCCCAATTTTTCTTAAGGCCTAGCTCCTTTGTGCACTTAAGCCTAATTTCTCCTATCAAATATAACTTAATATGAAAAATATTTGTATGGGTCTCCATGTTTCAATGTTTCCTAAGTTTTTTCCACTTCATCCTTCATGTGCCTACCAATTTGAACTAGAAGTTGCAAAGGTCTCAAAAATTCTAAGTGTGGAGGTTTTTTGTTCAAATTTCCAAGGACTATGCTTATGTCAGAGTTTTGGATTTTCCCTTCCTAGTATGGCTTTCCATCGTACTCCATCATCTCCTTTATTCCTATCAAGATATTAGACTTTCCCATCTAAGCATACCTTTTACCAATTCCTCATCTCCACCCCATTTCCTATCAAGATGTTGAAGTTCTCCTTCCTAGCATCCCTCTCCTTTGACCTCCACTTTCCCCTACTTATGTTGGGTCATTAGGATTTGTCTTACCATCATGCCTTTTATCAAGACCACAACCCTTCAATCCTTGCATTGAGTTTCCTTCAACATCATAGTTTCAACCCTTACTAGAGTACAATTTCCTTGGTACCCTTGAACTTTGATCCCTAATGCTTTTCACTACGCCATCTCATTACGATCGCAAGTTCAGGAATGTCCCTATTCAGGTATCTTAGAGAAAGAACTCTTGAATCCTCAATCCTTTTATACTAAATTACCTATTAGAGTCAAAGCTTCGACCATCCCTTTACCCAAGTATATTTTCCTTGTTATCTCCAATCCTTGAATTTTGGCATTCCTTGAACCATATGCTTTATTAGAGTTAGAGATGTGAGAATAACTCTAATTTAGTATGAGGTATGAGACATCCTTGACTTCTGATCCTTGACACTTTTCATTGTATTATCTTATCAAGATCACAAGTTAGAACTATTCTTATTTACATGCCTAAAGGAACAAATTTCTTGTTCCCCCCAATATCTAACTCCTTGACAAGTGGTATGGGTTATGAGGTATCTTCGACCTTTGAACTTTAAAACTTCCATATTTTTCACTATTAATTTCCACCTACATCCCATCATAACCAAAAAATACCATTAATGGCTTAATAAGGCCTTGCAGCTACCTAATTAGATTCTTCTACCCAAAAATTAGTGTTTATTCTAGGGGCACAAACTCAAAGGAAATTTTAACAATGAAAGATGAGGTTGGCCTATGCAGTGGTTGAAGTTTTATGCTTTGAGAGTCCTCATGCCATCTCTAAGCTACCATTTTAGTGGATTTCATAGGCTCTTATCTACCCTCATCAAAGGATGTCATTAATGCTTAGAATAATAAAGATCATGAGGATAAGGATTTCCTCACACCTCTAGGTACTTCGACACATCTCAAAGGTGTAATTTATACATGAGGGCATTGATGCTGATAACATCAAAGAATGAGCAACTTATGTGACAATAAATGGCCATGGATATTTTCCCTAGGCCACTTAATGCAGTAAATAATGTGTATTGCCATATTCTCATTTTGCAATGGATGGAATAGGAGTTGTAGAGAAAAAACAAAGAGAAGAAAATTCCAAGCTACTAGGGTTTATCACCAGTATAAGGTTTATCTTTACTTTATTATTGTGTTGATTTTTAATCTTTTCTTTATTGTTTCGAGTTAGTCCTTTACACATATGACACACCATCATCATCACGATCCCTTATATCATGATGCATAATGCCTATGCAAAATAAAAATTGTTGCTCAAACACATAAGAATCTCCTTGTAGATAATCAACACCTAGATCTAAGCTTGAATACTTTGGAAAGATGTCATAATCATCTATATCCATCTCCATCATCTTAAGCTCCAATCTAGTCAGCATAAATCACTTATTATCATATCCTCATATTCCATCCCTCCCCATTCTTATTGTGTCCCCATATCTACCATACTAATTCATTTTCATCATCATTACTATTCTCCTCTCATTCTTATCTCTACATCATTATTTCAAAGATAGGAAAAATGTAGACACTAAAATCATGAATACATAAATTTATGCATTTATCACCTCTTAGTTTATTAAAAGAACTAGAATAATATTATCCTAAGTCCATTATTTTATCATAATTAAATTAATTAATTAATATAAATATTGTTTAACTAGTTTAAAATGATTCATTTCACACATTATCTACTAATAAATTAATTCAAATCCTAAATTACACCTCATGAGTAAACTATCTAATCAAAATACTTAACTAAATGATCAATTTTTTTTTTGAACAAAGCAAATTAAATTACAAGAATGAAGCTACGAAAGGTAGCTGAAGTGAATAGTGATACAACCAGACACAAAAGGTCCCAGCCACAAGGCAACAATAAAGACAACATTACATAAGTTGAATAACAATTTTACTAAAACTGAATTTACTATTAATTTAGTTAACTTACTAATCAAATCCATTAACAAATAATCAATTTGATTAGCTCAAAATCACAAATTAAATAATTATCAACTTATCCATCAAGTGAATTGACTACTCAATCATTTGTAACTGATGATTGCCATATTTTCTCATTACATCTACCAATCATGGATCAAACTCATGATATAAGATTTAATCTCCACCATTCAATTTCCTCTCAAAAAAATTATAAATTGATGCTTAATCCTTCCTTCATCAAAGATTTCAAATTGATCAAACATATACAATCCAAACGAACAATGATCATTATAAAAACATATATTAAAAATTTACATGTATCATAATTAAATATTTAAAAAAATTATTATTTTATTCTAGTTTGCATGTTTACATTTACAAAGAGTATTCGAATGTGTAAAATCAACACATGAATCCAAAAACTAAGCCAATAGAACATTTCCAGTATATAGGGAGTGAATGTGGACACAAGCTTTATCAAATTCAAGCTTATAAAAGGAAAAATCTTGCGTAATTTGTTGTGCCCATTTTCTGAAGGATGAGATTTTCAAAAGATAAGGTCTGTCATGGGCGAAACCAATGTATCGAGATATTCAAGGATAAGTTTCTTTAAAGCCAACTTGTGGCCCCATATCAAGGATGATTTTTACCAAATGTACATTCAATCTATTCATAATGGTTCTCTTGGCCTTTTGATCAACATAGGACTTATTTAAAATATCCCCAATGGATGCTATAGTTGGCAGACACCCTATCACTCTTCTCAGCACCTCTTACAAGATCATACTTAAGGCAAACAAACTGAGCATGTTTTAGGATAATCAATAAAATATGATTTAGTGCATAAGTATTAGTCTAGTCTCATTTTTTTTTGGTCTTTTTAGACATCTTGATAAAAAGCATTATATGTGATGATGAGGTCCTCAAACTTCAATTATAAGCAAGGGACTTGCTAAGTAAGCTGCTGTAAAAAAATATGGGTGATTTGAAATTTCACATAAGATTTTGAGAAACACGAAGATAGAGTACTCAACTACTAGGTCCTCTCCCCTAAATGAGATATGAGCATTCTCACGATAAAAATGATTTCTTTCAGAATGAATGCATGTCAAGGAAAAGAAACTGATGCTACAGAAAATGTTAGAAGAGTAATGCTCCACATCCCTTAGAAGATATGCAATGGGGAGGAACCAACAAAACTCAAGCTTACAAAGGCAATTGCTGTTTTATAAATAGCTTGCTCAAAGAAAAGCACAGCTCAAAGCAGTGTTGATTATTGAGTTTAATATAATCAATGTAAGGAAGATTATAAAGAATGGAAAGCAAACGCCTGAGCAACTACCTAAATGACTGCAACCTCCGTGAGCTTGAGCTTTCAACTTCACTGCTTGGTACCAATAACATAGACATGTATAGCTTGTTGATTCCTTAAAACCCAAGAACTGATCATAAGAAATTACTAAAGCATACCTCTGTAACAAAGACAAAAACAGAGCTTGAAGGCATTGCCGAATAAAGATTATAATCAGTTGTAAGGAAGATTACAAGAGAAGACATACTGACTTAATTACCCACAACATCTGCACAACCAATGTAACATTAAGCACAACATCCTGGCACTTAAAACCCTTCAACATATACAGAGCACTTCACCTTCATTGCTTAGTGAGCTACAAATCTATAGCATATCGATTCCTTTTAACCAGATCATAAAAGATCATTAATATAAACCTCTTTCATAAAGAGAAAATAGAGTTCTAAGGCATTGCTGAATGCTGACTCTCTGTTATATAATCAATTGTAAGGTAGAACAAGGAATGGGAAAGAATTACCCCTGCAGATGGCTTCACCTACATAATTGGTGAAACTGACCTGAAAACTTATTGCTTGCTGATTCTCATAAACCCAAGCATGGATTCTAAGAAATCAAATCAATAAACAAATAATTTAAAACAAAACTATACAGAGTGCCCACGTCTGCTCTCGCTTGGTTTTGCGCGAGAATTACGTAGACTGGCAAGATGCCAAGAAGAACGAGACCTCCTGTTATTTGCAATATTATTTTCCATCTGTTTGAAATATAGGGTTTGATTAACTACCCATCCTCTCAAGTGTCTACCACTAACCCTCTTTACAGGCCAGATCAAGATCTGTTGCTCTGTGATTAAATTCATCTTCCAACACTTCAGACCTGGGATGAACCGTCGTGCTCAACATGGACACTACCGTCGGGACTCGGCGGAACCGACCGACTCAAAATCCTTTTCAAAGACCGAAGGCGGGTGGAGGGCGACTTGACAGACGACGGGCCACCGGGAGAATAGAACTGCTGATGATCCCGCGACTTGACAGACGACGGGCCACCGGGAGAATACAACTGCGGATGATCCCTCGGGGAGCGAAAGATATCGGGTCTTCTGGGCGGAATATCCACAGCGATTCTTCCCATAGATTTTCGGGAAGAAGTACCTTCATCCAAATTCCTCGAACTGACCCGACTCTGGGTGCCCCAAAACAGAACATTGGTGGGATAAGTCGGCGAGGGGAGGCCATCGTCGTGCCTGCACGAATTGCACAGATCGCTGTTGCGGTTTCCGTCCACAGTGATAAAAACACTAGAACTCTCCTGTTCGCCAGCGGTGCCCGACGTCTCACCGACTGCGGCAACCGCGCCGTCGGTAGGCAACACCGCCGGGTCGGGCTGGGCGCTCGTTCGACAGAGCGGGCAGGTCGAGTGCGAGTCGAACCACATGTCGATGCACTCTATGTGAAAACTGTGATTACATTTGGGCAACAATCTGACCTTTTCGTTCTCCTCGAATTCACAGAGGCAAACGGCACATTCAAGGGCGTCGTCTTTATAATTCTCCGCGCGGTACACAAACACCGGCAGGGTTTCAATCACCGACTTTTCAAGGCCAACTCTGTGAAGCCTCGCAGGGTCCTCGTCCCCCGAGAAAGCCAATCGGCGGCGTCGAGACGACCCGCCTCGCCGCCCGTTTGCTCCTAGCGCCCGCCGCCAAAAAAACCGGGCGTATATGTGCAGCACAAGGATGAAGAGCACCACTGTGAACAGAACCACAATGGCTGACAGCATGATTTTTCCGCTAATAGCATACGTCTTCGCAGTGAAATCGTCGTTTTGGTTGAAGTCATTATTAGGATCCATTGTCAAAGACCTGCAAATGTTCAACCCTGTTTGCCTTGTGAAATTGATCTCCGATTTAGGGTTCTCTCTGATTTAGGGTTCTGAAACGCATGGGAGAGTCTCGGCAATTTGAGGGCTCGATGAGATTGCAAGGAAATTGCGATTACCGATATTATATTGTATGTCGAATGGAAGGTGCAGTCCGATATATAAACTGGTATCTCTCACGGGGCGGCCGTCCTAGGTTTTTTATTATTTCTTTGGTCGTCGTGGACTTGTTTTGGTCTGACATAGCCGCCTGTAAAGTAAAATCCATTCTGCATTTTTTACAGTAGTTACAATAACTGATGGGACAATTTAAGGTATGGATTCTTTCCAGGGGGCTCGTAATTCATGTACACTGTTCAATACACCAGTAATTCGAAGCTATGTAGGAAATTTCGTAAAGAATTTTCCACACTTTTTGGCTCCTGACGTCAGATAGACAATTTTTGACTCGTCTGCCTCTTCAGCAGGAATCCCCCGCTATCAAAACCCTGCAGACCATCGCTGTCAATTCTCTCCGTTTGGTTGGAAATTTCTCCGTAGTAACAGGAATTTCATTGCTGAAAGTCATGATTTTAATGCAGACAAAGATGGATTATGAATGGTTGATTATACTGTCGATTCACACTTGTGATTTACTAAATATCTACGTTTGAAAATCTTCTAATTTTGACCGAACCTATGGATGGCTATAATGAGGATATTAGGATTCGATTTGGCATCCACCCAAAGGCTATAATCAATTATTTATTACATCTAAAACCATTTGCGTTTAAAAGACTTTCGACTAATGCATTTTTTATTTAGGAAATGTTTAAATATATGTATTATATAATAAATGACACAATTTTATGTGAAATTGAGTTCATTTGTCTTAGTTTATTTTTATATATCTAGTCATCTCAACTTAACACATATTTTTATATAATTGTCTTGTTGTCCACATTATTCCATCTACCTATGCACTTATATTTATACAACCATTAATCACTTGAATTTAATTATTTGCCTAGAGACATTTCCATGGTCAAAGGGGCAACCCATTACTTTCCAAAATTCAAATCTTAAATTTGGCTTACTAGTCCTCTCTATCTTCTTGCTTTAAGCTGACCAAACAAACATTTTAAGAATGTTGATGTTTTGTGCTAGTATTTAAAGACACTCAACACATTCATTTTGATCAAGGAATCAAGCATATGTCAAGAACACACATGTTCTATCTCATTCTAGAGCATTGAGCGAACAATTAATAACAACACATTTCAATTTAGTGCCTTAAAAAGAGTAATGAAATTGCATTCTAGAGCCCTTGCCTACTGTCTTTGATCTTTGTATACTTTCTAAGGGCTTATCTAGGAGAACATCTCTCATTGTGATAAATCAATAGCCCTGTAAGGTAATTTTACATATTGTTAGTCCTAGACTCCTAGAAGAAGTAGAGAAAACAAAAAATTATTAAGCAAGCAAAAAAATCTATATTGTGTGCATCGATAATTCAAATATTGAGCAGTAGCATATGATCATGAATTTGGCCTTTGATAGAGTACATGACAACCAAAAAAATTAATCCATTTATCTAATATAGACATTGCATTTTAAGGCTAGAAACAAAGAATATTTCATAAATATCTTTAATTGGCACACATTCTTAGATCATAGAGCTAAGTATCACCTTCTATTACATTTTCTTCAAGAAATAATTGTTGAGAGTTATTCTATTATTAATCCCAATTGTTAATCATTAATCTAGGATAATAAATGCTTATGAATATGCATAATATTGGATTGACATATTAATCTTAAGGGAAATGTATTTTCTTTTACATTATTGGGGAATATTCAATCCTACACAATCTAGTCTTCTTCCAAGTGTTTTTTATTTTCTTGTTAAATTAGGGTGAAAGTTCAAATATGTGTCACACTTTATGACACCTAAGGCATTGTGGTTGAAAGTGTTTTACTTGAAACATTGTGGTGCAAACACAGAGGCCAAAATCCCAACAAAAAAGTTTTGGTCAGAATGTTTTGGTGCATAAGTGGAAGCCAAAATTCTAGTTGAAGTGTTTCAATTGAAATATTTTAGGTCCAATCATATGTAGAGGCAACTTTTTAAAATCTCTCTGCATAAGAGTTCCAACTGTCATAGTTGTTTTGGTTGGGACTACATGACACCAATTTTTCTATATTTTAAAAAATATTTTGAAAATTCAATTTTTCCACCACATTTTCTTACATTACATATATTTTCCAAAAAATCTAAAAACACCATTTGGTAGATCCAAGAGTATAGTTTTTAAAAATATTTTTGATATATTATAATTAATATTTGTAATCTTTAAATATATATTCTTTACATGTATATCATATAATTAAACATAGTCTTGATTAGAAATTCAAAAAGTATACTAAAATTTATTTTAAAGTCTTAAGAAAAATATGAATGCATTAGAGGAGAGAAATCTTGTTGAGACACTTTACTTTTTTTCTATTTCTAATAAATAATGAGGATATAACATGGAGGCCCCTCAAAAGTGTTATTATTTTTATTGACGCAATCAAGATCAGAGGACCTTATCAGGTCATCACAAGCTCACAACCAACACAGAACACACACACACACAGGTCAAAACTCTCTTTTATTCATTTGGAATAGATTGCAGGATTACATTCAAAAATTACATCTATAGGGAAACCCCCCGTTCCACTTCACATCACACTCTATTCTCTGAAGCTCTCTTCTTCAAGCCCTCTTTTGTTAACCGCCAAGACAGTTCTTCACTTTTCCTGCTGTAATCGGGTCGGCTCTCCCTTCTTACCAACCTCTCCTACTACGAGCTACTCTGCCACCACCTCTCTACTCTTCTCTATCTCTCGCTATCTCTTTATATTGTGCTCCTTCTCCATGTCGTCACCAGTAAGCCTTCTCCTTCATGTCGACCTTGTCGTTATTCACTCATGTGTTGTAGTATCACCATGCAATACCTCGCTATCAATAGCTTCCAATCATCGGCCAATGAATATGTATTCCACAACAATGATGTGGAATACATCGAATCTCGCCTTGCCAAGTGTTGTGACTGCATTCGTCATCCACCATCGTTGGCCAACACACCAATCATACCGCTCACACTACCGATTCCACCATCGCCTTATCGATGAGACCACTAATCACCTCCCACCAATATGAAGGAGTCTTGTCGATAGATATGCATACTGCCAACTCAAAGAGGTATCGGTCTATCAGGGATACTCTAACTTGACTCTCGTCGATACACAAGCGCCTCGTCAATGATATCCACGTCACCATTCGTAATCCGTAACAAGAATGTGAATTATCGATCATCTTATCACCATTTTCCAACTATCCATACACATCATTGAATTCCACCCTGTCAGCCACCTCCCAATTGGTCCCACCATGGTCATCTTCCTTGTTCTCACTATATTGTTGGGACCTCAATGCATCTCCTACTAAAACACCCCAAGTCTCACCAATGAGACCAACACCCAATACATACATCATTCTGATGTGGGGTCAACCATTCTAGTTCACAACCACACAATTCACAACAAGGATGTGAATTGCACGATCATCTTATCGATAATCATCATTTGCTTGTACACATCACCATCTGTCCTTGTCAACCCATTGGGTCCCACATCCATCATCCATTCTCTCGTCACCTTATCGTTGGGACTAGCTCCATAGTCCTGGTTATATCACCTTCTCCACTCAATGAAGGATTATCATTGTTGTATCACTAAAAATCAAAACCTTTGAACCTCTAGTCGGAGGTTGTGGAGTTATGAAAACTCGCGACTCACTGACATCATTTTGTCGGGTTGTTGGTGAGACTCTAGGATGAGTCTCGCCAAAGCCAAATTCACTCTAATTGAAATGTCTTCACTTCACACCGATCACCCCATTGTTGGGACAAAGAATGATATCCCGCCAATACTACACACTCACATCGATGAACCTGTTACACTCTATCACCATCGGGTCATTGCTGGGACATGGAACATGGGTCCCACCAAAATCTTAGTCTCTTGTCGATGTAACTCCACCGTGACCTCTTCACTACCAACAACATCATTTTGTCGCTGGAACGGGTAGACACCTCCTGCCGATAAGCCAAAGTCTTTTCGATGAGGGAGCAACGCCGACCAAAGGGGAGGTGGAGCGTGATGCTCTTGCATCATTGATACACCTAACTTTCAACATTTTTTTAATAAAAAATAATAAAAAAGTTGCACACAATAAAGCTTCAAGTTAACAAAATGAAAAAAAAAGGAAAGAAATAAAATTTACTATTAAAAAAGAGGAGACCCTTAACTTCATTTTCTAAACTTCTTTTTAGCAATTAAATTATACTTTCAATTTTATAACAAAATTATATCCAAATAATTTTAAATTAAAAAAAATATAAACCTAAATTACACTAAATTTTTCATATTTCATTAATTTACATTATTTTAAAATTTAAAACATATATGTCACTTTCGAGTTCTTCAAGTTAAAAACTAGACTAACCAATGTGACATAGTAATTAACTTTCACCCATGTTAAGGTTTTTAGATATGTAATTTTTAGAGGTTACATCTTATTTTTGGTTTTGAGCATCCTTTACATACTTATGCCTCATTGATATATATTTTTTAGGGTTTGGTGCTTGTTTATACGTATTATCTATCACTTACACTATCCACCCTTATATTAACATTGAGCTTTTTATTTTTTACTTTCTTTCATATTTGATTTATTTATTTTTTTCTATAAATTTTTAGTTTGATATTTCTTTACCCTTGCCATATTATTGTTTATGTTGAGGCTCATGCTTATTTAAAGCCTAATATGCCTCCCTAATTTGATAATAAGGATATTGTTAATGGTGTTCATATTGAGAGAAACTTAGGTGACTAAGATGATTACGATCATGATGTACAAGTGGCCCAACAAGATATGAATTCAACTTACAAGAAAAGTCTTGATAGATGCATTGTACAAGGTTGAATCTCATCATCGATTGATACATATCTTTTATAACACACTAGTAAGATGTTCTCATGGTATTAAAGTATTAAAATACCATAGATCCTTAATGAATCTTTCTAATAGTTTATCCTCTTTCAATCCCACCCCTACTACCTCAATAACCACTACCACCATTAACCCTAGTGTTACCTCTAATGCCCCCATTACCCCTATTTCACTTTATTTTTTATTTAATCCCCAGTACATGGACTTCCCAAAGGTTAAATTCCACTTTAATTAAACTTCCAACCCTTCTAGTATTCCAGTCATTTCCACCCCTACTACAAGTTTCCATAGATTCTACTATTACACCCAAACAACCCATGTAGATCATACTATTTATACATCTCAAACCATAGCTAATACCTCTCATGTCATGTACAATTCATTCACCTTTATTTCCATTCCTCTCATATCCCAACCCATTTTTACCCATTCTTCCATTTCCCATACCCCTATATCACTATTATTCATAGGAAGGCCACCTTAGATACACATGGGCAAAATATAGTAAATCTAAAGAAATAAATAAAGGATAACAAGAAAGATACTATTGCATGTATAATCCTCCACATTGCATGAATTTATCTTTTGAGTTTTTTGCATGTATGTTTTATGTAGGATGTGTGGCTCCTCATTTAAGATGCATAATTTGGAAAAAAGGACCAAACATGTTCATTTACAACCATTCATAACAACATGCATTGATTTTGTATATGATGATGTGATATTAGCTATGTTATTTCCATAGACCCTATGGACTCTACTACTCAAAGTTTTTTATTCATTATCACCAGGTTCAATTAAGTGCTTTTGTTGGTGCATTATTTTATTTTACTACATTTAGTTTATTTACTATATTTCTTTATATGCACCTAGGATAAGATAAACTTGCTTAGGTAGGTTGTACTTGCATCATATGACTTGTACTTCCCTAGTTTGGTGGATATGTGCTACAAACATATGACTACATCCCATTTATCCCACATTGGTTGTACATTCACTTCTCTTGGTGGTGTATCTTACAAATCCACTTGTCACTCTCATTTGAGAAATTGAATCTCTCAATCTCATTGCAATCCATCTTTTGATTAAAATGTAGTGTTCAAAATACAACATATCATACTTAGCTATGGGAAAATTCACCACCAACAATTTACCATGGGAAAATTCACCGCCATGACAAATTCACCTTGAGGGAAATTCACCACCAGCAATTCACCACTGTGGAAAATTTATCTCATTAAAAGTTTGTGATTAATTTTTAGTGGCAGTGAATTGCTGGTGGTGAATTTTCCTTGAGGTGAATTTGTCATGATGGTGAATTTTCCCATGATGAATTGTTGGCGGTGAATTTTCCATCGGTGAATTGTTGGTGGTGAGTTTGTTGGATGCCATCATACTCATCATCTTTACACTTTTCCTTAGGAATTCTTTATCTCAATAGGTTATCTCCATACTTAAATCTTACTTGGTATTAGATTGAGAGAGTTTCGTTGACTAGTCATTTTAAGATCTAAAATTCTAGATCTTTTTCCTTTCTTGAAAACCTAGTTTTCTCCACTTGCATCAAATGATACTCTAGAGAATAAGCAAAATTTAATAGAAAGACCAAATTATTGTGGCTTTGTATTGCAATTGTATTTTCAAGCTCTTGATGGAGTACATATTAGCTCACCATTAATCTAGATTGTTTGAGAAAGTTGATTTTACCCATTTTTACATTAGAGTTAGACATGGGAGGCTAGATATACAAATGGTTACACTGGGAGGTTCTTTCTAGATCCAAGTAGCCGCCATTTTGGATTATTTTTGGTAAAATATAACCTTGCCATTACATCTAGAAGGCCCCAAAACCCATTCAGATGCTTGGTTATCAGGTCTCCTTCCTTCATTTTTAAGAACTATAATTTAATTTTCAAACACAAATTGTTTACTAGACTCTTAATTTGATATATTTCACCTATCCTCCTTCATAAGTTGTATACAATAGTCTCCTAAAAATATTTAGAGGGATAAAATTGAAGATATAGCCTTATTATTATTGGAGCCTTCTTGTTAAGATATTTTAGTGCTCATTTGATAAACCAACATGCATTCATTTTCTATCACATATCTCCATTTGTATATTTTCTCCAAGAAATCCTCCATTTTTAGTTTCCACAACTTGTACCTAGAGCCACTGAATTTTTGCTTGCCTTGATTCTCTAACCACACTTGGATATGTAAAACCCATAAAGCAAACTCACCCATACCAATAACAAAAAAATCAAAAAACTATAAGAAATGCTTCCATTGAACTAAAATCAAGTTGTAGCTTCGATACCACATGTTGAATATAGGGTAGATGATACAATGAGATTATTGGCAAGTAAGTGTTTCAATATAATTAAAATTATGATAAGCCATTTAATATTAATGAAACAATAAAGGGGAAAATATAAATCATATTAACACCAATTATACATGGATAAACCATTGTGGAAAAATTGCACCAACAAAGAGACCCAAGCTTGTAATAATCACAATAAAGTGTAAACCAATACACTCTACTTATTCCTCTAACTAATATCAATTTGATAGCATAAGAATACCTAGAAAATAACTGTATAAAATTCTATCTTGTGTCTTTATTATATACAAATATTGTAAATAAGAAACCATTGAGTGGTATCCCAAAACTATGAGTCAAAATAATGAGTCATAACATAAATCCAACGCCTCATAGTCATGGTGAAACAACATTAAAAACATGCAATTTCTCTTACATGTCTTTTACACCTCTCTGATGTATCATAAAATCCATCATAATAATCAAACTAACCAATTTCCCAAATGTAGGTGCTCTATAAAGGTATCCAATGCTTTTTTCATAACATCCAAATTGGGAAGATGCTCTATAACTTCCAATTTTAACCTTTTCAATGTAACTGCCCTATTCAATGTCTTCTTAAATAATATCCAGATTATTATAGATAATAATAAATAAATAAATCATGTCCCTGTCCTTGCATGGGCATCCCACTTTGTCAATTCCATGATGTTTGGAGATCATACATAATATTTATTGTCTATACAACTAAATATAATTAATCAAGACTTAGAATTTGCAAGGTGAATGACACGTCTAGTCTTAACACTTTCTTGTTGTGTTCAATCTTAGTACGTTTTAGCGGTTGATCTAAGAGAACTTAAGTATCCTTATGATGAAGAGACAATCCTTAAAAGTTTTTAAAAATATTTCCAATACCTACATTGTTGGGAACGTGAAGTAGATACAAATTCATTAAGTGAGAAGAAAAGGAGAACTTTATAATGTACACAAATGCATTTGGAAGTAGAGGAATAGTTCACTATCACAAACTCATCCCAAACTTGTAAACTTGTCCTTTGATATAGGACAAACATAGAATGTGAGACAATTATCTAAGAGAGACATCACATTTTAGGGAAAAAAACAAATAATATTCTAGAAGCATCTTCAACTAGCACACTTTCTTCAATTGTAGAGCTAAGTATCACCTTCTATTACATTCACTTTCTAAAAGAAGTTGTAAATTATAAGATTAGTAGTCCCAATTGTCAATCATTAGTTGGGGTTAATTTATTCATCTTGTTGGATTAGCTTAGAATAAGCTTAAGGAAAGTGTATTTTCCTTTACATATCTACTCATCAATATATATAACCATTATGTTTGTGTTGGAATCCCTAATAAATTTATCTGAAACATACCCATAACCAATTATTTACTAATATCCAATAATATTTATTCATTGTCATTGCTAATTATTGTTCATGTTGGTAACTCCTTGTGAGATTGATATCTATAACTATTCACATTGGTGAATCCTCAACAATATAGTCATAATGATTCATGTCAGTGACTCCCTAATAAGTTGATATACATAAGCATTCACGTTGGTGAATCCCTATCAGATGGCTAAGACCATTCATGTCGATGAATCCCTAGTAGATGGCTATAACCATTCACATTAGTGGATCCCCAATAAATTTAGCATCTAATACATGAGCATAGTCGTTCATTAACCAATATCCAATATGCATAACTATCCATTCTAGTGCCTTCCCATTAAATTTGTCACCCTAATGGATGATCATAACCATTCATTCACCAATAAGATATATAATACTTATTCTCTAATTGATAGAGGACTTGAATAATGAAAGAAGAGTTCAAACTATAGGGGACAAGACCCAATAGTTGAGCACCCTAACTTTGCGTTTCTCAAAATCCGTGAAAATTTTAAATCACTCCTAATTTTCTACAACAACTTACTTGGCAAGTCCCTTGCTTATAACTAAGGTTTCATGGCCACATCATCAAATATGATGCCACATCAACATGTTTTTTGTTGAGGTGTCCAAAAAGGCCCACAAAAAAGTTAGACCGATAGTTGTGCACTAAGTCATGTTTTATTGGTGCATTGATGTGGCATCACATGATTTGTTGCTTTTTAGATCTAAGAAATACATTTCATTCAATTATGGTTATTCATCATTAACACTAAAGTCACAACTATTGGTACAATATTATTAAAAATATTTTAAAATAACTCCTTGATTTTTATCAATCTCACCTCCTAAATCCTAAACTTTTATGTTAGTTTATTTATTTATTCTTAGCAAATCATAGTGAAAACCACACATCACACTTATTTTCATTACATACACATAAGAGTCAATGACGTTTCAATTATTCACATTAAAATAGTAATTTAAATAAAGATAAAATAGATCTTAGTAAGAAAAATTCAATCCAATTTTTTGTTAAATGATAATAGTTGTTATTTTTCAATTTTCTTTTGACTAAGATCCATTTAATCAACTTCATATAATCTACCATTCTACAATGTGAATAATTGTACTTCTTTGACTACACGTTCAAAATTGAAAAATATTTACTCTACCAACATAGTCTAAGACACTATTATGAAATGAAACCCTAAAAAATCAAATCTTTAATAAAATCAAATCTTCAATAAAATAAAATCAAAACGCTCAACCACCCATATTTGTGTCCCTTACGGCTCTGACTGTAAGTGTATTTTGTTGACTAGTGAAATCAGCTTTCAAATCGTTGAAAAACGTTGCCTATTAACTCGTTCAAAGAAGAATATAAATGAGGGTCACGGAATACACGCGTTAGACGCAGTCATGTGCTGGGAGTCTAAATTTGACGGTCTACCCTGTCCGTCAAAGCAAACTTACCCATTCAAAGACGCTTTTAATGTTAAGTTATATATTAAAGATATAATTATTAATTTTATTTAATATTTTAAACAGTTTATCTAAAATCTTTCTTTTCTTCATAGTCTTTAAATTTTTAATTGTGATATATCGGAAAAAAACATTTAAATATGGTCATGCAATCATCAAATTTAGAGTTCAAATTATTAAGAAATTACATCAAAATTGTGATAGCCAAGTGTTTGTCTTTCAACATCATTCTTTTCATTTAGGAGGGATTTTCGCCTCATCAAAGAAAGTGCAAGATTTTTCTACCACTCTTACGACGTCCAATCTTTTTATGTTAATTTTAAAAGTAAAATTTCTACACAATATCATTATTGAAGGAAAATATTTAAAAGTAATATTTAAAAGAGATAGAATTCCATACTTTTAAGTGTGATGTCAAAGTACCTATATTAAGTTGAGAAAAGTGTATTTTTTATATTTTATTTTTTGAAATTGTAAATGTATTGTTGTAGCTCTTAATTTATTTATTTTTCATGCTAGTTAATCTTAAGTTTGAACAATTTTTCTTAGCTATTAGAATCATCATTCTAGATTAAGATTGACTCATTTTCTATTGGTTTCTTTCTCTTTGTATTAGGTTGCACTCATAGTTCTATCCCTTTCATAGAACTATGCTCGTGATCTAGTTCAACACTTTTAAAATTTAGGTTTACTACTTCCAAAGCTAACAATCTTGAAATATGACTATAACTCATTAGCTTGCATGATAAAAGTCTCAAATTGTATGAATAGAACTTGCACTAAAAAAAATCATCTTATACCATTTTAGAAGATAGATTGATAACATCTTAATTTCATATTCATTCACTTTTAAATTGATTCCAAATTAATCTTAACTCGATCTTAATCTTGTTAAATCAATCCTTAAAATTAAATACCATCCACAAAATTGTAATGATTCATCCCTACCTTCACAAAATTTTATTTTAAAAAATCTACCTTGTATCCCAAGAATGTATGTTATAAAATATAGCTTTGAAAAATTGAAGTACCAATAATTTGTCTATTTTTAATCGAATGACTCATCAAGAGTATGCAACTAACAAATCTATATTGGTCCATAGAGGAGCAACATTCATTCAATCTTGTCAATTAACACTTGAAGAGAGTTATGTATTGCCTTCTATGTTGTGATCTTTATTGTTGAAACATCATAGTCCAATGGCTTGTGGAACCTTTTGGAAATAAGGTAAGGTGTCAAATAAAAGTTCTATGTTCTATGAATGGTGGGCCTCCAAAGTATATTTTGCCTTGTATTAAAGAAATATGTGAGTGGAGCTATCTACTAGACATACTTGGGACTTCGTAACAAATTGATGGCTCACAATGGTCATGGGGAACCATACTAAAAGTAGTTTGAAGCAACTCATAAACTATTGGATATCTCAAATCAACACTTTGTAAAACTATATATATATGGCCTATGGATATTTAAGAGGTGGCAAGCTTCAGATTCAATATAGTTAAGGTTAGAAAATTATTTTTGAATTCAAATTATAAGGGGCATATATAAGCATAAAAAATATGGTTAAGCATGTAATTCATTTTCTAATATAAAATTTTATTTCAAGTTGATTAATTTTAATGCAAGAGTTTATGATCAAATGTTTCTAGTTTATCATAAATATTCAAATTCTAGTTTGTCATGAATATTCAAATTTATATTAGCTTTGCATGATAATAAGCTTTGAATTGTCTAGATCTATTTTCATAGCTTTGTATTGTATAAATAAGAACTTGTTGCTAATTGTTTGGCTAGATTTAGTGTTGTCGATTCATGCTTTTCAGACACCTTGTTTATAAAATTTTTTATTTATTTTTGCTTGTTAAGTTTGAAAATTCCGTGGGTGGCCTACTCTTGATTCCTCCAAGTGGCTTCCACAGCTAGCTTTGGCAATCTCTCCAACACACATTGAAGATAAAGACAAGGATGTTGATAAAGATGAGGGTTGGGATGTTCTTGACATCACTTCGGACCTTGCTAATGTATGGGGTAAGTCAGGTGATCAAGATCCTCCGCCTACTTTGGTTGCTACTGCTCTAGTCTTTTAGCGGTTTTGTTTTGATGTTCTTATGATTTTCGAGCTTTTCCCCGTTTGACTTTTGGGGTGTGATCTTGTATCCACCCACCTTTATTTGAGAATATGTGTATTTTATTTTCTAATTAATGGAATGTTGACACACCTATTCCTCAAAAAAATTATTTGATTTATGTATTCAAAAAATCCATTGACCTTTTATGGCTATAGATGTGCATGTACCTAAAATTCTTAACATATGAAGTTGTGTTATTTTCTCTATCTGACTTCTATTATTATTTATGGATAATTAATTACCTTTTATATCATTGTGACTATGCTCAATTATCATTTTGTTGACTATTAGATCATCTCATTTCATTATTTTAGGGATAAGTAGAGAATGTTTATTCTAGAGCATTGCCTCTTTTCATTTTAGTAAATTATTTTCAATAATCTATCTACTTTTCACCCAATTGGGAATTAGACTAGCTAGAATATACTAGTGTTTGACCTTTTAATCCTGCAGGTTTTCTTGCAATAATGGACCACACTTTTGTGAGAGCTCTCATTGTTGAGGTTATTGTGAGGTGCTAGTGTTGAAAATATACATCTATAATATTTGAGTATCAACCATTTTTGGTATTGCCTAGTGGGACCAAAATCCCAATATAATTTAGATTCTAGTGAAGATCTCATTTCTTTTTCTTTTTGAAATATATGTTAATTCACTTGATGAATGTTCTAGACAAAGGAATTAACATTCTATGATATTAGGGTTAGTGACTAGATGCATTATAAGGAAAAATCAAGGTAAATTTAAGTCATAAACCCAACCTATCAATTAGCCTCTTCCAAATCCTCCACTTCCATATATCTTGTCATCACTCATCAACATCCTCCAAATACTTTATGACCTAGACTAGTAGAAGTCCTTTAGTATCTCCAATTCCTCTTTTATAGTGGGATCCTATTCTACCTACAATATTGAAATTATTATCCTACTTAATTAGGGACAATGCCATTACTCCAAGTGAGAACATTCAAGATATTGCTAACTTATGTGTTGTGCTTTACATTGAAGAATGTAAAAGTAGGTCTTACATTATTGAAATCATTATTTAAAGGAAAATTATTGGATTAGTATTGGATCTTACATCAATTCTAGATTGGGATGCATTGGGAGATGCTTTGTTCAACTATTTTAAAGAAAAACTTGGGATCATATATCCTTATTTGAACAAATCTCAACAATCAAAATGACACTCATGGATTTCATTCCATATTTTCTCTAAATTTAAAAATACATGGAAAATGATATCTACTAAATTTCATCCTTCTCTACCTGTATGACCTTCCTTTCCTTTTTGAAAATTTTTAACCTTGAGATTGTTGTCACGATTCAAACCAATATAAGGAATTTGATAATTGCTACTTATGAGATTGCTATCCAAGCTAAGAATAAAACTCATTCAAGAAAGGAAAATAGATCCTAGACCTCCCATGCCCTTATTTATAGAGATAAATACCTACTTAGCCTCATATTTAGTCACTTATCGCAATTATAAACCCTATTCTAATCCTACTCAAGAATACTACACCTAAATATTCATATACAACTTGTTACTCATCTAGAGGGCTAGATGAAATCAAAAGTATGCTAAAGCTAAAACACATATCTAATGAGTTAGTTGAAATAAAAAGGAAACAAGTTCAAATATCCCAGGTATATCTTTCAACCAAAGTAATTAGGGGTGTAGACCCCAATATTAGGCTAGTAGACATCCAAATCATACCCAAAATTTTTATCTTGTTCTTGTAGGTGTAATTTATAGTAGATCCCAAATAATCCTAACAAAGGCTTGCTTCCTAGTTAAAATAATATAGTACATGATCAAAATATGTGGTGTTATTCATGTGATGCACCTTATGGCCCAAGTTAGTGCCCAAGGGGAAATCATCCAAATACTATAATTGTACAAAAGGTAGATAGTATAGTTTATACATCTTAAATACATGATTTTGTTTTCAGTAAACTCAAATAATGTCATCAAAAGCTCTCATATGTTGGGAAGAAAATGATTTTGATGCTTTGGATGAAGCACCTTCAACTTTAGGAATATCCCAAGCATTGTTAAATTATCTAACTAGATATAAAAATATGGCCATAGAAGGGCAATAAAATGCAAATCAAACTGCACTTGTCACTCAAAGTGTTCTAGTAGAACAAAGGTAAGAGGAGATACCTCATAGAACAAGGAAACCTAAAATCCAATCACCTCTATTTGAGAGACCTAAACATTAGTGGACACCTCATGTAGCATATAATCCCCAACAAGATAAACCCTTTAGTGTAGTAAAAAAATTAAGAAAGCCACAATGAATGCTTCACTATGGGATACAATATCAATTCCTAAGAAAATGAACCTATTGAAGGAAGATTTGAAATAAAAAAGAAGTGTGAGATAAGAGTTCAATAGGTTATTTATCCTAAAAGAATAAAAAATGAGAAAACATCCAATGGTGCTACATAAAACTACTCCCAAAGTAAGTGATACAAAATTGTTAGAATTTTTAAAATAGATGATAACCCAATATATAATATGAGAAATAAAAACTATTAAATTGCAAATATATAGATGATTAAATAAATATAATTAGAATTATATAGTTATTCTCCAAGAGAGAAATACAAATGATCAAGATATATAATATCATTAGTAAATAATAACAATATGAAGCTACAAGATGAAAAAGTGATGCCAAAATAAGCTAAGAGAGTGAGTATATATAGACTAAGTGAGAGGAGGAGGTGGAAAATACAACCAACAGAGAGTATACACCAAAATTTTCCAAGAATAGTAAATGTAACTCCCATGAAAGATGTTGAAACCTCACACCACTCACACTAATACTCACTTTATTAACCTAAGAAATCTTAGTTAAAAAGTGTGGGAAAAACTTAGAAGAAAAATAAATACTCACTAGGAAAATAAAAATGTACACTAAAAACCTCCCTTAAGTGTACCTTAGGTGGGTAAAAAGGTATCTCTAAATAACTAATCTTAATGAGGTACCCATGAACATAAAGATCCATCCAAAGAGAAGAAGCCTCCCAAGGAAAGAGAGAATAGCCCCCAAATAGAGAGTAAATACCTTGTGAGTAATTACTTGGACTAGCTAGTTCCACTAAAAGGTGAAGACTCCCACACCCCTCAAAGCGCACAAATAAAGATAATTTTAGAAGTTAGGAAATAGTTGAGATTGATGACCTATGCATGAATGAGCTCTTGAATGTAACTTGCATGTGGATCTCAATATGTTTGGTCCTCTTATGATGGAGTAGTTTTTGTGATATTTTAATAACATTTTGATTTTCCTAAAATATGATTGATGGCTATTTGAATTGAATACCAAACCAATGAGAATATTTTGAATCCAAATATCCTTAGTAGCAACATTTACAACTCCATAATACTCAACCTTAGTAGAAGATAGAGAAATAGTAAACTACTTGTTCAACCAACAAATATGACCTAAACTAAGTGAGAAGATGTAACTTGAAGTATAATTACAATCCTTATAATTTCTTTCCCATTATAAATATGTGTACCACACCAACTAGATATCAATTCTTGTTGCATAGCAAATCCCAAAAGTGTGAGTACCTTGAATATAGTTGGGAATCCTCTTGGTTTCTTTCTACTATAGCTCATTAGGATCCTATATGAATCGAGAGACTATTCTCATAACATATAAAAT
The DNA here is from genome assembly GCA_007258455.2 of Sequoia sempervirens. Classification (NCBI taxonomy): domain Eukaryota; kingdom Viridiplantae; phylum Streptophyta; class Pinopsida; order Cupressales; family Cupressaceae; genus Sequoia; species Sequoia sempervirens. The sequence goes on from VDFB02271358.1 coordinate 1,144,239,741, forward strand.
ATTTGGTCTTATGTGTGTTAGGTAGATGAGAGTCCCAACGAGTTTCCAATATAAAGTTCCATTAATGAATGGTCAAGAACATTGTTCTTCAAGTTTGACTCTAGAAAGAAAGTGAGTTAACATAGGCTTGTAATTAGTCATGTGAAACCTTGAGAGAAAATCTAGACAATACAACTATGTGATGGTGATTTAGTGCTTGGCTTGGTCTCATTTAATTCGATCCCCTCATTATTTGTTAGACCATAACCTTAGACTATACTTAACGTTGTAGATAAATAACTGATATGATCTTAGGGTGTGAGCCTTTCTAGGTGCTTGTAATACTAGTTATTCATATTTATGTATGCTATTGGTAATAACTAGCCATCTTGTTTGCGGTCTATATGAGATTAATTTTAGTGTAAGTAGATCTATATTAGCTTTTAGGTAAACATGTCCTAGTCAACAACTATATAGTTAATTTTGAGTTAATTCAGGATTAGGGCCACACCTTGATGGCATGTATATCTCTCTCTCAATAGTGATTATAGAGGGAGAATTTACCTTAAGAGGCCCCCTTTGAAGGAATCTCATGTGGTGGCATCATATCCTTGGATACCTTCATCAATACTAAGTGTACAAGATACGACTTATGTCATCCACTTATTGTACCACCATATTGTCTCATAAGGCATACTTAGGTTGCATTGCAATTTTAATGTTATCAGGTGTGCATTGTTGTACTTGCATGGGTAATTATTTAGTAGCTATTTAAGTGAAATTTAAGTAATTCAAAAAAATATTTCGTATTTCATTCCTTGTGTAAAAGTGGGCATGATAGATCTCTTACACTAATTTTCTAACCATTATGCAACCACAAAATGTAGTAAGAGTTAGGATGTAATAATGATTTTAGGCCCCAATTCTCTACCATCTCAATGGACACTAAGTTTTTTGTGATTCCTCCATATATGATCATCTTACAACACTTACCACTTAACTCACATATTTTATCAAAGATTTTCTTAAAATATGGTTCTCTATTATCTTTACTTTAATTCAATAAGATATTATTCAACATCAAGTTCTCTCCTACTTTCTTTTAGACTCATCCTCTCCCTCATTTATCAACTCATTAATTCCTTGAGAAATATGCACTATCTTCTTAGTACATCCACCTTATTTCCATACTTCTAAATATTCAAATAATTGATAGATTACCTCCTTATATTTGAAGCAAGTGACATTTAATTTACTTCTATATCCCTATCTAATTCTACCTCCCCTTTAATTTTTTTCTTCTATGTATTCTTATGTGCTACTACTAGATGTTACTATCTACTTCTATGCATTACCTTGTAAATTTTATTATGTATTCCACCATTACCCTTTCCTTGCACCCTTTGATACTTCTTATATAACTTCTCTTATATCCTTGGTGTGATCTAGTAGGCACCTTCAATAGCCATTCAAATATTAAGCCACCTTCTCTATATTATCCTCCATGTGACCTACCTAGATGATAAGTTTGAAAAACTCCTCAGTGTACTCCTTTACAAACACACCAATTGTATTGCTCACGCTACCTTTTCAAAGATACATGAGATATGAGATATGAGATAATTTACAAATGAACAAGCATCTTGTTTATATAGGCAAGGTGAGAGGAGGTTGGATAACCACCTTGGATGCAAAAATTAAATTCCTAATGCATAATTTTAAATGCATGAGTGAAATATTAAATTCCTAGACAACTATAAGCTAATTAATGAGACATGACCCCATTAATACTAGTTTCTAGAATGCCACCTAGGAAACTAACTCGTCAGTAAACTTATTAATGATGTGAATAGGTCCTCACAAAGAACTAGTTAGGAAATAACCCCATCCACTCTAGTAGTTTCATCATAAGGCCACATGGCCCTTGAACCAAGTAGTTGTATACTTGACTCTTTTGAGGTTTTCAATAGATTTGAAATCAAAATAATTTTCCAATTAAAGGATCCAATCCATAAATTCCTTAGGGTCTAGTCCTCTTGAATAATAGGGAAAATCAAACCTTGGTTTGCTTCTTGTTCATAAAAATATAGAAAATTTATCTTTAGCACCCAACTTTTCTTTCTCTTGAATTGGAAGTTTCTTCATCATAAGGTTCTTGAAAAATTATTTCATTTCCATTAAATTCTTTTCTTAGGATCATTCTTCACATGTGCATTGTCTCAAGGGCTCCCAATCTTGCTTCAATGAATTTTATGATGCTAACTAATTCACCATCTTCTTGTTATCTTCCATCTTCCTCCTCCTTATGTTGTCCTCTATAATTATTATTGACTACTCTTCTTCTATTAATAAAAATTCCATATGGCTACCTATAGTGCATCCAAGGTACAAGGACCTATATTATGGGATTACCTCCAATCCTTCTAACAAACCTAGCTACAACTAGAATTTGATACAATTTATCATGTAGTCATGGATAAATAATCCATTTAAGGAATATCTATTTGTGTATTCTAGATAGAGACACTATAACATCATAAATTGTCACCCTTGATAATTTCACACTAGATTTAGCTCCCACTTATTTGCTTGGACTTAATTGTGCTTATAATTTTCTCGTTTTATGGCTCTTTTCAAAAAATCAAGATAAAAATGGGAATTAATATTAAATATTCATTTGATGACATCAAAAACCCCAAAATAGTTTGTTCTAGGGCACCCATACCCTTGGCTAGCTTATTTTGGCCCAAATTTAAATATTTTATTGTCAGTATCTTTATATTTATGGATTTAAATTTATTTGTCGACTCTTCATAATCAATTTTATGAGAAACAAATAAATACATATAAATACAAGTATTTTTCATCACTTAAAATCTAGCAATTGGAATTAAAAAATTGGAGCATCCTAAAAGTAGTAAAGAGAAAAATTAGTAGCATTTTTCATTAGTCAAGATTCATGATTAACAATGCATCAATTTTATGAGTAATCTATTATTCATGTTTTTATGTTCATTTATTTTGTGAGTACTAACACTTGCAAGACCTTGAATCAAACATCCAATTCTCCTTGTATGAGATGTGTCCATGAATTCAATCCATCAAGGAGCTTAGATTTGAAGTGGTAAGTTGTATTACTTGTCAATTTATCACTTGTTTTATCTGATTTTCCTTTGCCTGACCAAGGTTAAGAAATTTTTGCATCATCATAGCCATTGTGAAGATGGGGACACCAACACATGGTTTGACTTAGGCAATCACCTATATGACACAACCCTTTCTCTCCTTTTTTGTGTGCAAGTGACAAATTTGAAAAACAATTGGAAGGAGATTCAAGGCCTAATTGTAAGATCAAACATTAAAGCATCCTATTCTAAAAAATTAGGGCAAGGTGAATTATTCATTAATAGACAAAGTTCTAAAACTAAAATCTAGAAGGAAGGACCTACATATTGTAACCTACAAAGACCTGTTCAAAGATTTTAAAAAATAGATTTTTGGTCTAGGGCATCTGTGCCCCTAACCAAATAGATTCAAATCATATTTGAATGTTAGGTTCTTCTATCTCTGCACACTACTTCTCTATAATATGTTTATGCGGTTTAGTTCCACAATTTTTTGTAATTCCACCAGTTTGATGTAGGGGCATCATTAGCCTAGTTCACTATTACATCACACACATCACTTCTAAATTAGATCCAACCTTGCTACCACAAAAAGGGACCAAAACCATGATCAACCATTTTGGCTCTTCCATTGAGGATAATATCCAAGTGGTATTTTATGATCATTTTTGTGTCCCTAAATTTTATATGGGATAAGGTGTGATTTAGACATTAGATCCACTTTTGCCCCATCATATTTTGGTAAACCCAACACTTTTTACATTTGCAAAGCTTAAGAAATTATATTGTTTCCATTTGGAAATTTGAGTACAATCTTAGGTTGTCTTCATTGGTCAAAGTGCATGCACATTTTAGGAAAAAGCATTGAAAAAGTAAAAATTTGCATATTTTCTATCATTTCAAAAGTTCAAAAAGTGTTGATTTCCTACATTTTCAAGATAAATTCAGTTAGTTACCGTATCCTAAATTCTAGAAATTATCATTTGGATAAGTGCATTGAATCTAAAAACATAAAATTATATGTTTATGTGTGCTTCACATAAAGAAATTAGGTTTATGGGTGATTCTAGAATTCTATTTGATTTCAAACCTACACTTGTGCAACTTTAGATCCTTAGACGTGCTATAGTTAGTTTTTAGGCTTTTAAATTATCAACAATTTACACATCTAGTCTAGGGGGACCACACCCTTGTCCACCTAGTTTCTATCCAAATTTCAATCGTAGTTTTGACTCTGTATTCCCTATCCAGATCTGTGTTCTATTTTTGAAATTTGTTTAAGTTTCTATCATTGTCATATGCTTTTCTCTTTAATATATGAGTTTTCAAGCATTCTAAAACTTATAATCAGTTTATGAGTTTCACAACCTGTTGTCCCATACATAATACCCCTATGAGACGTAGTTATAGACTTATGACTTCTCATGTTGCAATCACATCCAATGTTGAGCCTGAGTCTTACAACTATTTCACTCAAGGAGTTACATCTACACAATCTATTTTTGGTTCTCTTCCTACTCCTACATTGCCTGCGTTTTCTTCATCCCCTAACATTTATGTGGACTTGAAAAGTTTTGTTGCCCATGTCCTTGAAGATAAAATTAAATAATTAGACAAAGAACTAGAAGGCTTTCAACAATACTTAAGCACTAAATCTTTGGTTGGAGAAATAATGTCATTAGTGGATAACCAAGTAGGAATCTCATCAATGATTCCCAAGGGATAAAAGTATCAAGTGTAGCCTAGCTCATATAGTAGATACAAACATCTCCATGGTAACTAATTGTTCTAAATAAATCACTAATTTTCAAAATCAAAAGGGAACACAAGTATCTTCTCCAACAACCATGACTTCCATTCCTACTTTCACCCCTCAAGTCATTGCATCAACTACACAATATAGCAATGGGATTAACTATACTTTAGGGGTTTCTTGTGATAATTCTTATAGTTTTATCCCTTCATCTGCTATACCTCCATTCACTTCACCACTCATCAAACTCCAAAACAAAACCCTCCAACTATTAATAATAGCCCTACATATTCCACACTTTCCCAAAACATGTAACAAAATGATCCCATAATAAATATTTTGTAAAACATGTCATCCTTACAACAACAAATTGTAAATATGAACCATAATTAAACAAATGAAAACCAACTCACATACCTCACACATAGTCTATTATCATTTTCCATCCTGAATACACCCATTCCACAAAACATAGAGATACCTCAATTTGAAAAGTATATTGGAAAAAGAAACCCTAACAACCATGAGTCAACATTGATTACCTTTTGTAGTGACTTCATTTTTGAATATGCGCTCCTTGTGATCTATGTCATAGATCATTGAAATATATGACCTTAGAATGGTTTTGTTCATTTACAAACAACTTAATTACCTTCTCTACACAACTTATTAATGAGTTCCTTCAAAATTTCTAGCAAAAATTGGATCTCAAGTTACATTGATTGATTTAGTCCATTGCAAAAATGGACCCAAGGAGAAAGTAACAAATTTTATAGGACAATATCAATCTCTTTATTCAAAAATCTCCTATAATCTTCCATATGTTGATATTCAAAGGGTGTTCATTGGAAACTTACAACCTAACATTAGAGATAAGATATTATTGTTGAAATATCCCTCCTTCACACATTTATGTAGGGATCGGTTAGCCAATATGAATGTACACCTTCATTAGCTCCAAATGGTCAATTTGAAGTTGTGCCTCAAAAAAATATCAGTCATTTAAGTAAACCATTTTTTATAAAGATAAATAATCCTTAAAACTCTAATAACATTAAAACACATGTTGCTACTACATCTACAAAACAATATCAATTTAGGCTAAGGGATAGACAATTATCACAATTGCATGATTCCCTCCATGCTATTACGTTGCATTTATTAAATAAGAACATGATTCAACTTCCTCCAATTAGGCATATCGATACCACTAAACCATTACCTCTAAATTTTAATGCAAAATCCTTTTGTCAATACCACTAAAATCCAAGGCATGATATAAAAAGGTGTATGCATCTTAAGCACCAACCTAATTGATTACAATGGCATCCAATTGGCTAGTGTAAGTGACAAAGGGAATAAATTAGTATCACCGCCTAACCAAAACTTACAAATATTTACAAATCCATTACCAAACCATTCAACCAATTTTGTTCAACAAAGTGATAATGAAGAGGAGGATAATGAAGTCTTCGACAATATAAACCTGATTGAGGATCATCCTTGAAAAAAAAATCCCTTACCCAATATCACTTTCACTCATAGTGATGCTTCCATGGATGTACCTGATGGTCCTCTTTACATAATTGGTAGAATTAATGACAAGCCCGTAAGGGGTATACTCATTGATCCAATATGTATGGTGAATGTGATCATTGAAGAATTTTTGTATGTGCATGAAATTTATAAGGATAATTATAATTACTCAGAAGTGTTATTAAAGGCTCACGATGGTTCTATTCATCCCACAATTGGTTCTATAACTTTACCAATCAAAGTAAGACCTAAAAAATTGGATATTACATTCAACATAATCTTGATGCCAAACCAATTTCATGTGTTTAGGTCATTTGTGGCTTAGCTCCATGAATGTGGTCCAATCGATTATTCACAAATGTTTAAACTTTCCATTTGAAGGACACACATATACCATGTACCATCATAGATTTAAGCCTTTAGCTAATCATAGAAAACTTTCCCTTGATTATGTTTGGCCTCAACCAACTCAAATCATTCAATTGTGTGAAGATTACCTTTTTTTTTAATATCAAAAGTTTAAATCTAACCAAATATCTCAATTATCCCTTAGTAGTATTCCAATTAAGGCTCCTCGATCTCCAATGGCTTCAATAATTGTTCCTCCTACTCCACAAGTAGCGAATGAACCTCAACCCAAGTTGGGTATTCTTCTTTAACCTTTTGTAATATATGTCATGGTTTCCCCTCCACCATCCTATCAAGGATCACAAGGAAATTAATTGGAAATACCTCCAAGGATAAATTTTATGACTTTAAATGAAAAAAATCCCTCATGCACAAACCTAAAGATCCAATGCTTTCCCAACCTTTGATATTTCTTTCAATTCCTCCTAAAAAGGAAGAAAATAAAATAATTTTTGGGAATGCCTTAATCCCCCCTTCATAAACTAAAGCTCCTATGAGATGAAATTGAAGTGCAAAAGAGCATAAAAGAAGACATTATGCCATGGCTCACCAACTTGCTGAAGCTAACAAACCTTTACCCAATAGCTCTCCATCAATACAAACTAAATCCAATGAGATGCCTCCATCCATCCATCCTCCTCATCGCCTAACTCCACTCCACCTCCCTCACCATACCATGAAGTCGAACCTTACCTATCTAGCCAAAACAAATAATAAAAGAGGCTCATACGAATGATAGTGCTCACAATCATGTCGATAGCACTAATATGCAGCCTATTATGATACATCCAGATAGTGAAGTAGAAGTTAATATGGAAGAACAAGAGCATAACATTTGAACTATCTCTCATATTTGAAAAATATATGAATCTAGATGGGGGAAACCATGAAGATCTTCCTTTGGTGAGTGACCCATCATGTGTTGAATTTGGTGCTTCTCCTTGTACTACACTTACTATAAATCCTTTAGCTTGTTGTCCACCTTCAATTTATGAATGAAAAAGATTGGGATGCATATGATTTTCTATAGATTGGATTGCATGTGTAGTATCTTGTGTGTCTTTGTGTGTTTTTCTTTCATGTAATATGATCTCCCTATAATATGCTACTCGATGTGTATTTGTGTTTGTAATTTTTATTTGTATGAACCATTTTGTTCTTGTTGACACAAGGATACAAAGAAAATGAATATGTTTTGACATACGTCTATTTGTATCTTCATTCTTCTTTATGTCATGCATGTCTTGTTTGTTATTTTGTTTCCTTTTGGGAATGATGTAAAGCGTCAAGACATTCAAGTCTCTTCCATGTTGAACCAAAATATTTTTGTTATCTTCATGTGTAATTCCTCCTTGGTGTTTGTATTTCCACAAGTATTTGGGTAATAATGTCAATTCTGAGCATGATCATATTATATTATCTCTCATCTATGCTAACCCCAGATCTATGGATCCCTCATGTGCTAGCTTTTTCTTGTCAATTATATGGCTTTGTTTTGGGGGAAACTCCTCATCATTACTCAGCTTTATTGGGAACATATCACTTGGCATATTGTTTCCCAACAAGCTCTCATGTCTTATCATGTATCATTTTATTCTACCTTAAAGACAATTGCTCCCGGTTGGCATTAGAAATTACTTTAAGGTGGGGGCATACATTGTACATTAGTGCTTCACTTTGTTTCACATAATTGGAAATTTGTGATGTGTTCATGGCATATTGAACATATTTTGTAGTGCATTATTAGAGCTTTTTTGAAAACAACGAGCTTTGCTTATAATTCTTGGTATGGTTAACATGAGAACTCACCTAGTGAATATTGAACTTCACTAGCCCTTGTGTGTTTTCATTTGTTGCCTTTGTTGAAACTCACCTAGTGAATATAATTCTTCACTAACCTATGTTGTTTCTTATTAAGATCGCTTAGTGAATACTGGACTTCACTAACTTGTGATGCCTTTCATGAGTCACCTAGAAAATATTGAACTTTTCTAGCCTATGGTTCATGAATGCCTTGGGTATGAATCCTTGTAATTAGTCTACGGATCTTGCTAGTCCATTATGTCATACCCCCTCTTTGTGTGTTTGTATTATGTTTTTCATTTGCATTATATGTCTTCATAGTGTATACTTCATGTTTTTCATGTTGTAGTATACCTCATGAGTGTGTGTTCCTTTATATTTATATTGTTGTTTCATAGAATCTTGAGCTTGGGGGATAGCACATCTACTAGATTTGGTGTTATCATATTGCTCTAATGTTTTGATAGATGAACCCTTCTTGGCTAATCCTTACTTGAATATGAGCATGAGTGTAAATTAAAACTCTCACTAAAGTGGGGGCTAAATGAGCATTGCAAATTGTCACCCTTGACAATTTCACATTAGGTTTAGCTACCCATTATATGCCTGGCCTACTTTTTCTTATAATTTTCTTGTTTTGTGTTTATTTTTAAAAAATCAGGATAAAAATGGGAATTAATATTAAATATTCATTTAATGAATCAAAAGCATCAAAATAGGTTTTTTCTAGGGTTCCCACACCTTGACCAACTTATTTTGGACCAAACATAAATATTTTACCATTAACATTTTAATATTTATAAATTTAAATTTATTTGTTGGCTCTTCATAGTCACTTTTGTAGGAAACAAAAAAATGCATATAAATACAATTCTTTTTCATCACTTAAACATCTAGAATTTGGAATTAAAATACTAGAGCATACTAAAAGCAGTTAAGAGAAAAATTAACAATATTTTTCATCAATAAAGATTCATGATTAGCAATGCATCAATTTTATGAGTAAGATTATTCATGTTTTATGTTTATTTGTTTTGTGAATGCTAATACTTGTAGGACCTTCAATCAAGCATCTAATTATCCTTGCATGAGATGTTCCCATGACCTCAATCCATCAAGGAGCTCAGATATGAAGTGGTAAGTTGCAACACTTGTCAATTTATCATTTGTTTTATCCATTTTTCCTTTTTCTTGAGCAAGGGTAAGCAATTTTTGCATCATCATAGAAGTTATGGAGGTGGGAACACCAAAACAAGGTTTTAATCAAGAAAGCCCCTATACAACACAACCATTTCTATCCTTTATTGTGAGCAGATGACATATCTAAAGCAAATTTGGAAGGATATTCAAGGCATAATTGTAGGATTGAACATTCAAGCATTATATTCTAACAAATTAGGACAAGGTGAATTATTTATTACTAGATGAAGTTTCAAAGTTGAAACTCAAAAGGAAGGACCTATAGATTGTAACCTATAAAGACCTATTCAAAGATCTAAAAAACCAATATTTCCAATCTGGGGCACCCACACCCCTGACCAACCAAATTTAGCTCAAATTTGAATGTTGGGTTCTTCCATCTCTTCACCCTGCTTCTCTATAATTTGTTTCTATGTTTTAGTTTCACATTTTTTTGTGATTCCATTAATTTGATGTAGGTGCATCATTAGACTAGTTCACTATTACATCACAAACATCACTTCTAAATTAGATCCAAACCCCCTACCACAAAAAGGGATTAAAAACCTGATCATTCATTCTAGCTCTTCCATTCAAGATAATAGCCAAGTGATATTTTATGATAACTTTTGTGTGCCTAAATGTTAGATTGGCTAAGGTGTGATTTAGACCCTAGATCCCCTTTTCCCCCATCATAGACATGTATAATACCAACAAGTACACAATAGAAAATAAGGACAAAGATATGTATGTGGCATTGTGAATCAAGCATTTTGATATGACAAGTTATTATAAAATCTAAATATGGAATATACATTCCATGACAAAGGCCTTGATCCATAGGTTTCATAAGTTTATGAAATAAATTATTCTTGTTATAATCACATATAACCATAGGAAACATTCTAATTATAATTATTAGAGAGCCCTAATATTGCTACCGAAATCCATTTCCTTTGTTCCTTACCTTATCCTTTTTATAAATCCATGTACAAATAAACTTGTCATGCCATGAATTTGCACCCTAGGTAAACTCCCCATTTATTTTACCTTTACTTTAGAAACAATAAGTCAGATGATGTAAACCCACTGTCGTTAACTTATTGCTTCTATGTGGCCTTGTCTTTTTGTGTTGGTGGAGGAATTCCTGTTGGGGACACACGTGCACCACATGGATGTCCATGCACCGTGCTTACGTCTTAACATAATTCTTGCCTCTAAAATCTATAGAACCATTACGTCTTCAGTTAGTTGCGAAGGTAACATATTTTTACCTCCCTTGACCAACGAAAATTGAATTATTACCTCCATTTTGGAAATTCAAACTCACTTCTCCACTTTCACATGCAATTCTCTCATTCTCTCATTCATTCTTACAACTTCTTAATCACCCTCTCACTCTCAAGCTCTCTTTCTCACGCTCACTCTTTCTCTCTTCTTGGTGAATCTTGATTTCTACTTGGCTTCTACAACATTCTTGTTGCAACTCCACCATCTTTGTAGGTTGGAAAAACTTCATTCTCTTAGTGTGGTTTCATCTTTTCCTCTTGGCCTTGAGTGCTAGCAGGAGGAAAGGTGATATTGTTGTTATTTTGTTTGCATCATTGTGTCTTGTAGAGTAACATCTAGGATATATTTGCAATCTATTTGATAGTGTACCTTCTATTCCATTCCTTATCGATTTCTCTATCTCGTTGCATATTTGGATTTCCATGGAGGTGGGAACACCAAAGTGTGGGTTTGACTGAGGTAGCCCTAAAAACGTAGCCCAATATTTTTACTGTTTCCATGTGTGTAGGTTCGCCCTTTTGAAGTTAAAGTTGAAGAATCAAAGTGTGGGTGGAGTGGTACCTTTTCCTTACCTTTCTTTGTCTTTTTTTATTAGAGTAGTTTCCATTGTTCTTCTTGTTGTACTTTCTATTTCTTGCATTCTCTTTGTAAAACTGTAAAAATCTGTTAGTTAGGTCGTTAGTAGGCCCTTTGTGCTTTATGTCTGTTTGCCAGACCCATGTTCGTATTGGATGCTAGAACATCTTTGAGATTCAAGCATGTCATGCTAGAGTTTGACTCCTACACTACCATCCTTAGACAGTGAGCTATTTGTTCTGCAATCTAAAACCTTTGAGGCCGGCTCACCCAATTCTAGATACACCTATTTTTAGCAGAAGGAAAGGAATGTGTTGTTTGTGCTTCCTTTTTAGCCTCTCTCTCAATCTGTCAAACAACCTAAGGTAGTTTAGGGAAATCTGTTCCTTGGGGCTCTCCTATGACCTGAAGCCTCAAGGGTGACAAATCCCCCTTCTTTACAAAACTAATAATTTTATGAGTCAAGAATTTTGATAAGGCATGTCACTTTAAAATCTCAATATTGAATATACATTCCATGATAAAGGCCTTGATCCATAGGTATCATAAATTTAAATATAAAACAATTACCATATGCAACATTCTAATTATGATGCTTAAAGATCCCTAATCTTGCTACCCAAATCTATTTCCTTTGTTCCCTGCCTATTTTGAAGAAATCATTATTTTATTTGCATTGATCCATAAAAGGACAAGGTATTGCACACCCAGGGATATTGATTAGGAGATAGAACTAATTCAAATTATGTAGTGTAATATTCAAAATTTAGCATAAAATCCTCAAAGTCCTTTAGCATGTTGTAGCTTAGTAATGAAGGGGATCCAAAGAGTGGATGTTGTGTGTAGTAAGATCTAGGTTGTATTATTGGTGTGATTCCATCGATAAACATCTATAAGATTGATTGAACTTGAAAATATCTTCAATGACTATTATAATACTAGAAATTCTACCATATCATGATATCTCAATCTCAAGCTTGAGATGGACTAGAATATTGAGTGGGTTAGAAATGCCTTTACAATGGGAATTATACTTTGTGGTGAGAATCTACAAAACTAGGAAATACATGGAAAATTAGCAAGACTTGCAAAAATAAAACAAAAAATGAATATTTTTTGGGTGATGTAAGATTACTCAACCCTCCCACATCAATATGGGATGGTATAATTCTTCCATGGATGGAGTGATGCCATTTGTGTGATAAAATGCCATAAATGAATAAAAAAAAGTGGATAACATTCCATAAGTGTATAATCATGTTAAGATTAGTGAAGTATGAGTAAAATCCTAAATATAGGACCATAGGATGCTCTAATGTCACAATAGAGCTCTATTGTCATGTAACCAATAGTTAACAATACCATCCAATGGAAGTGTAAACCCTCAATGAGTGTACATAAATGATATAAAAATGAGGTACAATATGTTATAGATCTAAATAATAGTCCTAAATTAAATCTGAAATGAAGTCTTAAATGATAGCCAAGGGTGGATGGGATGGAAAAATAGAATATCATAATAAAACACAAACTCTAGCAAAAAGTATGAATAAAAATGATCTTATAATTAAACCCTAGAAAATAAAAAATGATAACTTATAATCATAAAATAGATATATGAAATCCTAAAACAATGAAGATATAGATCCTAAAGCAAAACTTAAGGGTGGTTGTAAGATTAAAAGAGTAAACTAAAAATGAAAACAAAAAAAACCTTCCCAATGTTAATCTAGACTAATTAAATAAATACTCACAAATCAAACATAAACTAACCTATATTAATTATTGATAATTTGGAATGAATAACTGTAATAAATAAATACACTAAGAATAAATGAGGAGGATAAGGCACTTATCTATGAGAATTATGAAGATGAATAATAACATGATGTTATATAGAATTCCACCTATCATGAGATTAAAAATGGTTTCTTTTTGTTTACATTCTACCTTGAAATGAAAATATTAGCTTGACAACATTGATGTGGGTTGAATCTATAGATTTGAGTAAAATTTGTAGGTAGGATGATCTGGGATAGGGTGTATTCATATTTTCTAATTTGCCTAATTTGTTGCTTGTGTATAATTGTCAAGTACTAGTGGTGTTTAAAAACACCCAAGGAAGATCATTAGATCATAGCGTCATTAGATCACAAAAATAATTGAGGACAATAATGTTAAAACATGTGGATACTTTAGAATGATGTAACATTGAATTAAATTCTTCTTAGGTTTTTCAATTGAAACATTTCTAGGATACTCTTCTTCAAACACAAATAATTTTCAATAATTTTAAGATATAAAAAGACGATACATCAATGTCTAAAATGAATATAATTGAATACCTTTACATACAATTATATAACAATAAATCATACCAAATACATATCAAATCAGTCCAAAATTAAAACTATAATTTAAATTTGTATTTGCATTAGATCCATAAATATGAAATCAGCTTGTCATCAGCATTCTTATCAAGTTTAAGTTATTATGTGCTGTAGAAACTTGTGAATGTCATCAGTAGTGCTTATTTGTCATTCTATAACCAATTGTAATTGTATGCTTTGACTGTTAGTCTGGAATCTGCCGGTCGTTTTGTCAAGCAATAACCAGTTAGTTGTCTGTTGACTGTTAGTCCTTGAATGCTACCAGTAGTCTGTAATCTTATTAACAATTCAAAAGAACCTGTAAATGTCTAAGGAGACAAGGAACTATCAACCAAATTGAGGAAATTATATAATATGAAATAAGCATAGTAATCTTTGATATTCAGAAGCTTGACAGAGAGTCAAAACACTAAAAGAGACAAATTTGAACAACATAACATATATAATATAGAACATACATTATTTTCTTCAGGGACTTCTTGGTTTCCTACGTGAGGATGACTTAAAACACAGTTGTCTACTTTCATTTCATTTAAATAATATCAACAGTGTAGAATAGAAAATGATAACTATTTTCGTCTGATTCCATTTCATCTAAAAATTGGTGTATTGTGTAATATAATTTTATATATTTTTCAATAGAAGGGTATTGTATGTTATTAAAAAAAGACTGATTATTTTTAATTATATATATATTTAGATTAATTCAAATCTGATTAATAAAATGTAAATTGAAATGAGATTGATAATTGAAATAATTAATATTAAGTATATAAGAAGTAAATAAATTGAAAAGGATATTTAGCTTAATGATTAATTATGGAAAATGATGTGTTTTGTTATTAGAATTTTAGGATTTTTTATGACAAATATTTTAAATTTTGAAGATTGATTGTCTATTGCTCTAGATAAGATTTGTGACTATAGAATTGATCTCCCAAGTGAGGGATTAAATACATGGACTTGATCTAATCATGGATCTAAACATGATGACATTACCTTTCAGGATTCTCGTATCTCAATCTCTAATTTTTTGTTATTGTAAAGATGGATAGTGTTTACACAGAACTTTGAGGAATCTACTAGATTGTGAGGGTATGTTCTCCTTGGTCAAACCTTCAAAAAACTTTTTATGACTTTGAGCAAGATGAATGAATACGACATGCAAACACATAATGGTCTTACAATGGTGTCACAAGTAGAAAATGCAAAGTAGATTCTCCTTTTAGTTTGGATCTAGATGTCCTCACATTCTAGCCTAATTTCAAATGAGTGAATGAATTATAGGAAAATATATTAATTTAAATAGAAGAATATTTACATAGACAAATGGAGTCAATGCATTCAAATGGATAGAATATATAGAACATATGATTTAACATAGGAATGCCTTAAAAGAATTAAATCTACCAACAAAAACATCACCCTTCTTTGTATTCATAGTAAAAAAGCTTACAATACAAAATGTAATCCTCCCATGCTCTCAAAGAGATTTGTAACTCGCTTTCTAGAGTAATGCCACCAAAGTATGGCATCACACCCCAAAGTAACCCAAAACTTTATAAAACTATTTACATTTTATGTACATTGTACTATGCATTTCCTAAGCTTTTCCCACTTGTTGCAGGGGTCAAACATAGGCAAAAAACTAACTAGTAAGGAGAGACATACCCATAACAATCCTACATCACAAGAACTTCTATGTGCTTACAAGCTTCATCAAATAATCTACAACTTTATGTGAAGTATTTGAAATATTGATTACTACCCTCTTGTCCTCTACCTTGTCATGAACAAAATCATACTACACATTAATGCACTTTTTTGTGTATAAAAGGTTGGGTTCTTGGCCAAATTGATATCACAATCAATCCTCACTAACTCCTATCTTAGGAAAACATTTAAACACAATATTTGAAGCCATATTACCTCTTCACAATCATGAGTAGATTCCATGTGCTCAAATTTTATAATTCAAACAACAACCACATCTTTCCTCTTGCTCATCCAACTTATCACATAGCTAGATAGCTTAAACACATAACTACTACATGATACTCTATCATCAACATCACTCACTTAATTTACACCAACAAAGTCCTAAATTTAGAACAAATAAAAATATGTAATTAGTAGCTTCTATCACACATTACAAATTGCATTAAAAACTAACTATCCTTAAAATTAGTGAACATAAATAGAAAATGGTGAAAGGTTTTTCTTGTTATATAAATTGATACAAATCTTTGACTATGCATATAATGATGTGACTTTGTGTATATATCAATGAAAGAGGAATTTGACAATGTGTATGAAGTGGTAAGTGCTCCCTTGAACATGGGAATGAATGTGAACCTACTATTAAAAATATAATTCAGAATGTCAATGACATATATGCCCCCAAATCGGTTGCATGTGCAAAGGATGCAAGGAATTATTAAAGGAGATCACACATATGTGATAAATAATAGTAAGATATAAAAGCATATAATAAGCATGTAAAAATATAAAAATGAAATAAGCATCAAGGTACGTACAATAAAATTATCCCCAATATAGACAAATGATAGGAATATAATGAATATAGAGGTAAGATAAGGACATGTAAACAAATAATAATAGATATAAACATGAAAGTACATACAAATACGATTGCCCAAAGTATAGGAATATGATGAAATAAGGATGAGAATGAAGAAAAGATACATGGATTATGTAGATACCAACAAAATGCCAAGGGTCATAGTATGAAAATAGTCAAAACATGAAATCATAGGATATAAACATGATAAGAAGTAGAAATATAAATATAAGGGCATGGAAAGGTTCATGATGTGTAACCCAAAGCATGATAATGATCATAAACATTATATCATGAGCATGATAAGAATTTATAATATGCAGATATGATAAGGTATAGATTCATTAACATGATAAATAACATGAAAAACATAAAAAAAATCATGATTAAAGTAATCCTACCATGTAAACATCATAATCCATGTGAAAGATAAATAAATTGTGACATAGAAACATAAAAATAACATGAATTGTGTGACATGAGATAATAAAAGAATATAAATAAGGAACAAGTGAAACCATGTGGTAAACATATTTCATGAGAAAATAAAAGAGGTAAACAAATTATATAAGATATATTGGAAGCTAGAAAAAAATATAAGAAAACATGAGAGCATAGTTGATAAGGATACCATTTAATAAAGCATAGGAAAGATGCAGCCCAAGTGGGAATGGCAATGCATATATTTCATAATATATAAAGATGAAATTAGAATATGTGAAGCAATACAAAAAGACTAATATGATTCTACTCTAAGAGGTTATCCTCTTCCCAAAAATTAGCATCACAATATTCTCCCATTGCATGCTTTTCTTCAATTACATGTGCATTTCATCTTGCTAGGAATTTATACTCTTAATAAATACTCTATCAATAGGTGGAGTTGTCGGTTCTTTCTTCTTTATTATTTTCTATTTTTTCTTTGGAGGTGGTGTCACTGAAATATTTTACAAAACCTTATCTATATTAGGTGGGCAAAAAATATAGTATTCTTGGCTTGATCGTGTGCTAACTTATATTTATCTTTTTCTTTATTTTGTTCTTCTATTTTTATTTGATACACATAATAAACATATTTTCTCTTTTATATGGAAGTTAATTAGGAGTGAGAATGTAAACTTATCAAAATCAAATGGTTCAATTTCATGGTAGGATCATATTTATCTCATGCAAGTGTTTAAATTAACATGTAACAATCTTGTGATGTTTTCTAAAGTGTTGTTAAGTAGAATCATTTTTTTTCTATTCAAATGGATTTCTACTACCTTATTTTCCTCAAGATGCTCATTCTTGAATTGAAGAAAAAGAATTCTTAGATTTATTGGGAAAATGGGTGATATTCTCTTAATCTAAGAGCATACATAGGGTTATGATTAGTTAGCATGTGGATACTTGAACTTTTAATTAAGACATATTATCATTATTATATTGTTATTTTAGTTATTTAAGTCAATCTAGGGCTCATATGTGGTTATCTAAGTTGGCCTAGGTGATATGTTAGGAATAAGTAGGGTATATATATGAGACAGTGAGTCTTATTTTATCATCAAATTGTGAATTGTGTTCTTATTGCAGATATTTGTAGGTTTCCCCCTTGAAATTTGACTTATTATTCTTAGTTGTTATTAATTATTTTCATAATATTTCATCTTATATTCTGAAGTCTCTTGTGCAAGTTATTTCATTACAAGCGCTATTAGTGCATGATCTTGGTACCATGAAAGCAAGACATTTTTTACAATTTTGGAGGTCATTTCAAGAAGCATATATCTCTAATATTTTTGAAAAAAAAATATTTATTTATAGCGGTTTTCCCAAGTAAATATTGAAGCATGTACAATGAAAATTTCAAAGAAATTGGAGCATAATTAAGTAATTTATTGCTAAATTAGGGTTTCCATCAAATTTATTTGGGAAGTGCATTATCTCTCAAATTTTGGAAAAAAAATCTTTATTTTTGGAGGGTTATTCAAGAACAAATTAGAGCATCTATAGTCAAAAATTTAGATAACTTGGAGTAGAATTAAGTGATTTATTGTAGAATTAGGTTTTTCACCAAATTCACTCTCAAGACTAAAAATCAACATTTTTTTGGAGATTTTTATTGAAAAGTAAAATCTAGGACCTAATAAGTTACAATAAAATTTTCATATTTTATTTTATTTATTTGTGTTATTTATTACAAAATTATTTTCTTGCATAATGATGGGGTATGCAATAAGAGGTAAAAAGAATGTTGTCACACATGGAAAATATCTAAATAAGGACGACGCATAAATTGAGGATATCACTCCTAATGAGGAAGTCAACAAGGTTAAGGGGGAAATTTCATCAATATAGAAGGATATGACTGAATGAATTTTATTGCTGAGGAAGGAGATGATTGAGGTGAGGAAGGAGATGCAAAAGGAGATGAATGACTTGATGAAGTGGAAATTCTTATTTAGGGGATGAAGTATAAGGGAGTGCATTCACATAATAAGGTGGAAGACAATTATTTTATTAGACATTATTTTTTTGTACTTGAATCAAATTCTAAAAAGGATCAACTCTCAAATAATCCCATTCCTAGGAAATTCATACCCAAATTGGCTATGTGAAAGTTTGATGGCAAGGATCTAGCCAATTGGCTTTGCCAAATGGAGTATTTATTTGATCTTCACCATGTTCCAAGTCAATAGAAGGTGGCTATGGAATCATTATACTTGGAACTAGACCAATTCTTTTTGTATGGTTGGTTATGCAATGAAAGAGAAAGGAGGGTAGTGTGGCCACTTGGTTATTTTTTCAAAAGGAAATTACTACCTATTATGGAGATACTTTTATGGATAGCTACTTTTTCTAACTCACTAAATTAAAGAAAATAGGTATGGTCAAGGACTATACTCATAAATTTCAAACCCTTTTTCTAAGGGCGGAAAATGTTTTAAAAGAAAATTATAGGAAATTATTTATATGAGATTTAAAGGGCAACATAAAATATGAGGTACATTTGTTCCAACCACAAGCCTTGTCACAAGTGATAATTATGGCAAGAAAAGTTGACAGAATTTTTTTCCCAATAGGTGACAAGGGATCATAAACATAAGAGAAATGAGCTTTCTTACATTTTTTTGTCTCAACCTACCAAGTCGGCTCCAAAAAAAAAGAGGAGAAGAGAGAAAAATGGTTATGTTTCAATTCTGATAGAAAATAAAGGACATAAATTCAATGTAAACAAATTATTATATATTGAAGGTCTGAGCAAGGAAGAAGAGGAGGAACCAATATTAGAGGGTGATAAGGAGTTAGAGGATGAATTGTAAGATTACCAACCACTAATTTCTTTTCATGCACTCTTAGGTTTTAGCACCCCAAAAAATCTCAAGGTAGTGGGGTTCTTATAGAAAGAGAGAGTACTAGTGTTGATAGACTCAAGTAGTACTCAAAATTTCATCAACAAAAATTTGGATACTTGTCTAAATTGTTTTATATATCAAGCTCAAGAGGTTCAAGTCTTGATTTCAAATGATGGTACTGTTGCCCATTTTTCACCTATGGGCTCAATCAGGCTGGGCAACCCATGCTTTCAGAGGTTTGTGAAGACCAAATGGCAGAACACTTGCATCAGGACAACTTTTTTCTAAAATTGTTTGCTTCTTATGCAGATGCAAAGGAGAATGATGTTTTAAAAAATTCAGCACGTGGATTAAATGTGGCTCCCAGGAGGGTTGAGCCCAGCGTGTAGGTCTTCAGTTTTGGGTGGGTTCTCTTTTTTATGTTTTGCCTTGTCTTTCCCTCTTTTTTGTCTTGTTTTCTTCCTGCCCTTTTCCTATTTTCTATCGGAGGTGGAGCTGGGAAGGAACCCGAACTTGGAACTTTTTCAAAGTTCCAATTTCTATTTTCGTTCTGGTTCCACGCTTGTGTGCGTCTCATTTTCTTCTTTAAACCTTGCGTTTGATCGTGGCGTGGTTGTTTTCCTTTCTTTTCTTCCTTTCTTGTCCCTTTTTCCCCCCTTCCTTGGTTTTTGTCAAAGGCGGGTTCGGGTTGGGGTCTCAACTTGAAACTTGTTGAAAGTTTCAGTTTCAGGTTTGTTCTCGCCCCGCCCCGCTGTGTTTTACCCAGGATCGGTTTTAGTTCCGATCCCGCCTTACTTTCTTTTGCTTTGTGCATTTTCTTTCTTTTGACAGAACCAGGCTCAGGCCGAAACCTAAACTTGGAACTTTTCAAAAGTTCTAGTTCTGCCCCTGGTCCCACCAGTTCTTCTTTCTTTTCTTCGTGGCCTGTGATTGACGGATGTCTCCTCCTTGGTCTCCCCTTATGTTTTTCCTTTTCTTCCTTCTTCTTTTGTGTTTTGGAGGGGGCGAGATCAGAACGAAATCCGAACTTGAAACTTGAAGAAAGTTTCAGGTCCGGATTTGGTTCTGGTCTAGTTCCACTGACTCTTGTTCTTGCCCCTGTTCCAGATCCGGTCTCAGTTTCGCCTCTTTGTTTTGTCTTGTGCATCTTTGGGTTCTCGTTTTGCCCGATCCTATTTTTTCCAGTCTTTTTTCCTTTCTTCCTTATTCTTTTTGTCGGGGGTTGCTTTCTCCCGTTTGTCTTTCTTCCTTTCGTCCCTCCCTCCACCTTCTCTTGAGTTTTGTCGGGGGGGACCAGGTCAGAATCCGATCCTAAAACTTGAAGAAAGTTTCAGGGATGGATTTGGTCCCTATCTCGGTTCTGTCGGGATTCATCTGCTTTTGTTTCTGCCCCCTTTCTCACTCTAGTCCCTATTCGGTTCTCATCCCAATTCTGACTCTGCCGAACGGTCCAAGCTCGAGGAAGGTGGAAAAGTTTGTCATAAGGTCTCGCTGACCTGATGGGGTCTTGTCGATGGTTTTCTGCGAGATCGATATAGCTCAAGAGCTCGCCATGAGGTCTTGCCAACCACCGTGTATCTTGCCGAATGAATTTGGCATGCCAGTGTGACTCTAACCACTCGCAATGACTTCTCCCTGACATCCAGAGTCTCGCTGACATGCGATCCTTCTGAAGCAACCTTTGACCGTCGAGAATGCACAGCATGGGTCAGCTCGGGAAGTAATGACACTAAATCTAGTGGATAGATCTGATGCTGCTTCTCGAAGGGGAGGTAACAAGGAGTCACAATAGTAGTAGGGGATGTTGGCTAGAGAAGCGAGGCGACATTAATGCCCATGTCACAAAGTATTCAAGGCGACCCTGGTGAAATCCCGAGGGTGGACACGAAGGCTGCGAGTTAATGCGATCGTTGTAAAAATTGGAAGACCATGCCCAGGGACGAGCTTTCACTGACATGAGCAGAGGATGCGCATTGAATACCTCATTAACTTCATTCCAAGGGCTTCTAGGGTGGACATGTCTAGGCACCGACTCCTTCTTGAAAACCTAAGGCAGGGGCCGACACTCTTGGTTGTATATATGGCATTTTTGAATTTTTGTAAAGCAGTTCTTGGTTCGAAGATTGCTGGAAGAGCATTTTTCAGCCTTTGTAACTCATTTTTTATAATATTACAAACCTGTAATAGAGGGACTCCTCCTTTTTCTTAATAGAAATTCATTTCCTTCACATATTTTCCTTGTTGTTTTAGTATTGCTTGTGAGTTGCATGATAGAATCCTGTGTAATCCTTCATTTTATCAGATTCCTTCAATACTGGATGTAATGAATATTATGTTATGAAGCTAGTTTATGTTAGTGATCTCTTTCTTTTGCATTTATATATGTGAAGACATCTTGTTTTCCTTGTGTTAAGCATTAGAACAGTCAGAACCTTACATAGACTCATTTTTTATAAGCATAAATCTGTGTATTTTGAGATTGTTTAGCTCTATCAAGATTTTCAGTGAGTTATCTGTAGTATTGTCAGTTTTTGATCTTTGGTGTATCACCTGTTAATGATAGGGTTTAATTTCAAGTACATCATTCTTACTCTTTCCCTTGTCATTTCTTTAGCTTTTTCTTAAATTATCTTAAGGGGAACCAGCCCATAATCTGGAGGTTCACTTCATTCCCAGGTCACCCACAACCTCGAAGTGTCCCCATGTGTCAATAGGTTGCTATAGTTAGTAGCTTATGCAGGGGCACAACTTTATTTGACAACAATTTTTGGCACGCCCGGTGGGACTGAGAGCTATTTTTAGTCTCAACTCAAAATTATCATACTGTTGTTTGGTATGTGTAGTAGAAATTACATTCTTTAAGGGATGAATTTCAACATACTTGGCGACTCTGAGCTCAGGTTTAGCAGTTCTAGTGCATTGCTGCTCATGAGAAGAGTGCAGAAAAGAAGTAATTCATCCATATTTGAGTATTTGCAGTTGTCCCCGCCTAGAAGAGGGGGGAGAGAAATTCAAAAGGTTCAAAAGATAGTTGTTTATTTGAGAAGATCCAAGTCGAACCCTGTTGTGAGAGGCCATACTGTTGTTCCTATTGTTATTGCTAAGAATATCCCGGTAACAATGATTCCAGGAGGGAGAAATCAACCATTTGTGGCTTTTAACCAAGGCAGCCCACTGAATCTGACTCAGCATGATGAGATTCCTGTTGCTGCCTTAAGAATTCTACCATATTTTTATGGGGAGGATCATACCACCCCAACAGAGCATATAAAGGATGTTGCCAACTTGTGTGTTATTCACCATGTGACTGAAGAAAATGTTGCACTCAGGTTGTTGGCCGCGTCCTTCAAGGAAAAATCCTTACAATGGTTTAGAGGCCTACCTGTCAACTCTATAGCCACATGGGATGAGTTAGGCAGCCAATTGTGCAAGTTTTTTGAAGATAAATCAGACCACTTGTCATTGGTGGAGCAACTGTCTATGATCAAAAGAGCTCCACATGAAGATATGTCAAATTTCAATCACCATTTCCAAAGGACCTGGAACATAATCCCACAAACGGTAAGACTTATTGCTAATCATGCATTCTTATACTATTTAAGAGCTTTAAATAGTGATATTTATGTGATGATTCAATCAATGGGAGGTGATACACTTCCTACAACATATGGTATAGCTGTTAGAGCTGAAAACAACCTTATACAGGCTGGTAAAATTGCCCCAAGACCACCTATGCCAATATTTATTGCTCTTCAGCCTTCAACCCCTATGCAAGTTCCTCCTTTGGCTATTATTCCAAGTGCACCAACATTGCTAGCACCTGATACCCAGCCTAATGGTCTATCAAATGCATTTCCAGTTTAGTCTAACGAACTGCAAGAGATTAAAGGCCTTCTGACTACTTTTGGCAATGAGATAGTTAATTTAAGAAAGTAGCAAAATCAAGGTTTTGAACCTTATTAGCCCTCATTTTAGTCTAATTACCAGCAAAATCAGACCAATAGACCACCCTATCAGCCTTATAATCAGGGCCAAAAATCCATTTCTCACCCAAGGTCGTATCAAGCTTATGACTCGAATGTTGCAAGCACTTCCAAAGAGCTTGCACCTAACCAGAACAACTTAGTCTAGGATTATGAATGGTGCTTTCCATGTAATCAACCCCATAATCAGAGTACCTATGTAAATGGGATTCTTAACCAAGCCTTGATGGTTTAGAACAATAATGCGCCTATAACAACTGAAGCACAGTAGCAAGAGCAACAAACACAAGAGTCTACATTCCTAAACTGGCAAGGGGAAGAATTTTGTGCAGTGGTCCACGTTAATTCTTCAATTACAGACAATAAACGCAGTAAGAAGAGGGCAATAGATGAGGAACATCAACCTAATATAGTTCAGACCCAATCGAAACAAAGGCCAGACCAGAATCAAAGTGCTCCTAACCCGTCAAAAGCTGACCAGATCCGAGTGCTACCAAGGGGTTAGCCTTTGGTAATCAACCAGCAGTCTGATTTATCAGCCCAGGCTCATTCAGTTAAAGGTAATGTTATCCCCTGTAAAAGTCAGGTTAAACCTACTACATCTTTTAATATATTGGAGCATATGAAGAAAATTATTGTACCCATGTCAATATGGGATTCTCTGAGTATTCCAGGTCAAAAAGACCTACTTCAATCGGCCTTATCAGGTTTAAGTGTCTCAGATGAGCCTAGTGTAGAAAAAGAGAAGGTTGTGTTGGCTAATACTACTGTTGGTAATAACGAACAAGCAGCTGCTAAGGTAAGCCACCTGCCTTTTATTTGTCATTAATCATAGGAGATCATCTGGTTCACAATTGTATGATTGACTCAAGGGCTAGTAGTTCAATTATTCCCAAATAAATTGTTGATAAGTTGGGAATTGAATATGAGCCACTAGAAAAAGGGGTAGTGCAATTGGATGGTACTACTGTGAACACAGTAGGGGTCATTAAAAATTTGAGTTTAACTCTACATGCCTGTCCCAATTTTGCAATACCATAGGATGTATACATTATTGAGTTGCCCCCGTACTTTGCCCTTTGTTTATCTAGGGATTTTATAGCCAAGATAGGTGGTTACCTATCCTCTGATTGGTCTCACATTCTGTTCATAACTAGATATGGCACTAAAGCTACTATTAAATCAGAACCCATAGCCAAGATTCATGTCGAGCCTTACAATTCGTCTCCTATCAATGCCAACTTGTTTACAAGTGTACAAGTGGAGCAACCTGTTGTTCAAAAGGCTGAGATTCAAATAGAAAGAACATTAGACGTTCTTCCTAAAGAGTGGGCACCTCAAGCTCATGAAGTTGGTATAGGTGAGCAACTGGAGGAGGTTGACATGGGGGTCTATATGATGCATGAGACAAACTCTTTTATGCCTAATATTGAAAAGGACAAAGAACAACATAGTGAGCAACATGGAAATGATTTATGGGAGCTATATTTTGATGGCTCAAGGAGTAGAGTAGGTACTGGTGGTGGATGTATGTTGGTATCACCAGAAGGACAAAAGTACTACCAAGCTTTCAGATTCTGTTTTAGCGGTTCTAATAATTCTGCTGAGTATGAAGCTCTAGTCCAAGGTTTGGAGTGGGTGAGACAGAGAAGTATATGTTGTCTAAAAGTTTATGGTGATAGCGAGTTGGTCATCAATCAGGTGAGAAAGCTTAATGCTGTTAAAAATGATATGCTCGGGTCTTATAGGAATAGGGTATGGGACCTCTTAGAAGGATTTGAGGCATTCAATCTAATTTCCATTCCTAGAGCCCAAAATAAACATGTTGATAGATTAGCTATTATGGGAGTTGAACATGATATTCCGAAGGAGATTTGCAGTGATAAAGCTAATCAACATATCAATATTGTAGTTAGGCCTACTGTGCCTGATAATAATATACACTGGCAAGTCTTTGATAGCGATCAGTAGATCGTCAGTTTTTTAAGAGAAGAAGTTGAGTTCTCGCATACTAATCAGGAAAAGCTACACCACCAATATAGTGACCAGATCATCCAGTTAAAGAACAACAAGTTGCCCAAAGGCCTGGTAACTTTAGAGTCCATTTTTAATGCCGATGATGAAGCTAGAAAATATAAGGGGAGTATTCAGGTTCAACAAGATCACTACGAAGAGGTTGAAGTCTTCAAAGAAAAGCTTCTTAAGTTAGGCAAGGTGTGTATAACTGAAGAGAAGCATGTTTTTATTCAGCTTTGTCAAGAATTTAATGATATCTTTGCCTGGCAATATAGTGATTTAAAGGGATTTAATCCCCAGCTTGCTCAACATACCATTGAACTTGAGCCTAATGTTAAACCTGTTAGGCAAAAATAGAGGCCCCTAAATCCTAAGTTAGAACCTTCGATGAAAAAGGAGCTAGATAAGTTGATCGAAAGCAAGATTATTTTCCCCATCAAGCATACCTCATGGGTTTCAAACCTGGTACCAGTAAGAAAGAAAAAGGTGAAATAAGACTCTGTGTAGATTTTCGTGACTTGAACAGGGCCTCCTTAAAATACCATCATCATTTTCCTTCTATGGAGCAGATACTTCAGGTAGTTTCAGGCTCTGAAAGGTTTTCCTTATTAGATGGCTATTCTGGTTACAACCAGATATTGGTGAAGAGGGAAGATCAGTACAAAACAGCCTTCACCACAAAATGGGGAACCATGGCCTATCTGAAAATGCCCTTTGGTTTATCTAATGCTAGGGAAACCTTTCAAAAGGCCATGGATATGGCCTTTCAGGGTCTAATGTACAAGATAGTCTTGGTCTATCTTGATGATATCGCAGTTTTTTCTAAGGAGGCTAAGGATCATCTAAGTCATCTGAAGTAGATTTTTGAAAAGTGTAGGGAATTTGGGATATCACTTAATCCCAAAAAATGTGTGTTTGTTGTTCATGAAGGAAGATTGCTTGGTTATGTGGTATATAAACAAGGTATTACTATTGACCCCAAAAGAGTAAGTGTTATCTTAACTCTTCCTTTACCAATGTATAAAAAGGGTTTACAGAGTTTTATTGGTAGGATTAACTTTGTTAGGAGGTTTATCCCTGACATTGCTAATTTATTAAGTCCACTAACTCACATGCTGAGAAAGAATGTACCTTTCAGCTAGACTAAGGATGGGAAAAGAATTTTTGAGCTTATAAAAGAGGCATTGGCAACCGCACCTACACTTCTGAATCTTGACTTTTCTAAAGATTTTATTTTGTATGCCTATGGGAATATTGATTCACTTTCAGCCATACTTGTACAGCAAAATGATGAAGGATCTGAACAGCCCATGGCGTTCTTCAGTCAGGGACTCAAAGATTACGAGTTAAAGTACACTTTTGTAGAGAGACATGTTCTTGCTGTCATAAGAAGCTTAAAGAATTTTAGGCACATGCTCTCCAATAACAAGATTATACTAATGGTTGCTCATCCCAGTGTCAAAGAGTTCTTATCAAACAAAGATTTGAGTGATAGAAGAGTTGGTTGGATCACTAAGGTGATGGAGTATGACCTTGAAATAAAGGTTACCAAACTAGTAAGAGGGAGAGGTCTCTGCAAACAACTTACTGAGGACAGCAACAACAATGTAAAAGAGGAGGAAAATTCTATTTTAGCACTCCAAGATGGACAACAAACTGCTATACCTGCTCCTGCTGGTTGGATTACAAAGATGACACATTTTTTATTGACTGGTGAGTGCCCTCTCGATCTAACTAGATCTAGAAGGTGGTATTATCGACTCCAATCCATACCTTATGTTCTTTTAAATGGTTTTCTATTTAGAAGAGATTTTCATAGTGTCTAGTTAAGATGTATTGGAGCTAATCAGGTTGATAGAGTATTGCATGAATTCCATCAAGGATCAGCTGGTGGACACTTTTCTCTGAGAGTCACAACTCTTAAAATAATGAAAGGAGGCTATTGCTAGCCTACCTTATTCAAAGATGCTCACGCATGGGTAAGGAGATGCAAGGAGTGTGCTATTTTTTCTGGAAAAGAGAGTCTGGCAGCTCTCCCGCTGCAACCGGTTCAAGTTGATCAACCCTTCATGAAATGGGGTTTGGATTTCATTGGGGCTATTAACCCACCATCAAGTGTAGGCCACAAGTGGATACTCACAGCCACTGACTATTTTTCAAAATGGACTGAAGTTGTGGCACTCAAAGAAGCTAATGAATCTATTGTCCTGAATTTCTATGAAGAGCTAGTTACCAGATTCAATATCCAAGATTCTATTGTGTCAGAAAATGCCCTTGCTTTTGTGAGTGTTAAAATTTCTGACTAGGCTGTCAAAAATGGTATATATCTAAGTACATCCTCTAATTATTATTCGCAGGGCAATGAACAGGCTGAGTCCACTAACAAGAACCTCTTAAGGATCATTAAGAGAACTATGGAGGACAGTCAAAAGTCTTGGCACACCAAGCTAAAATCAACCTTGTGGGCCGATAGGATTACGTCAAAAAGGTCTACAGGGCTTTCTCCATACATGTTAGTGTATGGAAAAGAGGTAAGACTGCCCATTTCAGTTAAACTCCCAGCCCTCGATCTGGTAAACTAGCTTGATATGATTGAGGAGGAGCCTATGACAACAAGGTTGGCTCTGTTGATTGAGCTTGAAGAACTCAGAGCTGAATCAGTGAAAAGGATTGAGCAATATCAGGCTCAAGTGAAAAGGTCCTTCAATAAAAAGGCATCTCCCAAGGTGTTCCAAGAAGGTGACATAGTGCTAAAGTGGGATGAATTTAAAAGTAGGCCTGGAAGACACTCCAAATTTGATGCACTTTGGACTGGGCCATATATCATTAAATTGAGGAGAAACAACATAATGCTTTCTAGCTATCTAGGTTAGATGGTATAGTGGAACCAATTCCAGTGAATGGGATTCACTTCAAACATTGCTTCTGAGGTATGCACTTAAATTTGTACATAGCTGATAGAATTCTAGAATAGGTGTAGTTTCATTCTCTAAGCGCTGTCCCAACATGGTAAATAATTTCACTTCAGTTTTTCCCTTTTCATTAGTTCCCTGGTATCCTAGCCAGTTCTATAAGTCTCAAATGAGTTACAGCCATACACAGGGCTGCTTCAAGTCTGTTTCTGAATTTTTCCATGACTCCATGCCCAATGGATAGGCCTAGGCTACTGGCTTCCATGTTTAGCAGGCAAACATCCAACAAAGGTCACCAAGAATGTTCCCCATTTTTCACCTATGGGCTCAATCGGGCTAGGCAACCCATGCTTTCAGAGGTTTGCGAAGACCAAATGGCAAAACACTTGCATCAGGACCACTTTTTTCTAAAACTGTTTGCTTCTTATGCAGATGCAAAGGAGAATGATGTTTTAAAAAATTCGGCACGTGGATTAAATGTGGCTCCCAGGAGGGTTGAGCCCAGTGTGCAGGTCTTCAGTTTCGGGTGGGTTCTCTTTTTTATGTTTTTCCTTGTCTTTCCCTCTTTTCTGTCTTGTTTTCTTCCTACCTTTTTCCTTTTTTTGTCGGAGGCGGAGTCGAGACAGAACTCAAACTTGGAACTTTTTCAAAGTTCCAGTTTCTGTTTTCATTCCAGTTCCAGTTCTAGTTCCGCGCTTGTGTGTGTCTCGTTTTCTTCTTTAAACCTTGCATTTGATTGTGGGTGGTTTTTTTCCTTTCTTTTCTTCCTTTCTTGTCCCTTTTTCCTCCCTTCCTTGGTTTTTGTCGGAGGCGGGTTAGGATTGGGGTCCGAACTTGAAACTTGATGAAAGTTTCTATTTTCGGGTTTGTTACCACCCCGCCCCGCTGTGTTTTACCTGGGATCGGTTTTAGTTTCGATCCTGCCTTACTTTCTTTTGCTTTGTGCATTTTCTTTCTTTTGACGGAACTAGGCTCGGGCCAGAACCCAAACTTGGAACTTTTCAAAAGTTTTGGTTCTTGTTTCCATTCCGGTTATGCCCCTGGTCCCGTTCATTCTTCTTTCTTTTCTTCATGGCCTATGATTGAGGGATGTCTCCTCCTTGGTCTCCCCTTATGTTTTTCCTTTTCTTCCTTCTTCTTTTGTGTTTTGGTGGGGATGGGATCAGAACGAAATCTGAACTTGAAACTTGAAGAAAGTTTCAGGTCTGGATTTGGTTTCGATTCCGGTTCCACTAACTCTTGTTCTTGCCCCCGTTCCAGATCCGGTCTCGGTTTTTCCTCTTGGTTTTGTCTTGTGCGTCTTTGGGTTCTGGTTCTGCCCGATCCCGTTTCCACCGATCTTTTTTCCTTTCTTCCTTGTTCTTTTTGTCGGGGGTTGGTTTCTCCCATTTGTCTTACTTCCTTTCGTCCCTGCCTCTGCCTTATTTTGAGTTTTGTCGGGGGTGGGACCGGGTCAGAATCTGATCTTGAAAGTTGAAGAAAATTTTAGGGATGGATTTGGTCCCTATCCCGGTTCCGCCGGGATTCATCTGCTTTTGTTTCCACCCCCTTTCTCACTTTGGTCCCTGTTCGGTTCTCATCCCGACTCTGACTCTGCCAAAGGGCCCAAGCTCGAGGAAGGTGGAAGAGTTTTTCATAAGGTCTTGCTGACCCGATGGGGTCTTGCTAATGGTTTTCTGTGAGATCGATATAGCTCAAGAGCTCGCTATGAGGTCTTGTCGACCGCCGTGTATCTTGCCGAATGAATTTGGCATGTTAGTGTGACTCTAACCACTCGCTATGACTTCTCCCTGACATCCAGAGTCTTGCCAACATGCGATCCTTCTGAAGCAACCTTTGACCATTGAGAATGTGCAGCATGGGTCGGCTCGGGAAGTAATGACGCTGAATCTAGTGGATAGATCTAATGCTGCTTCTCGAAGGGGAGGTAACCACGAGTCACAATAGTAGCAGGGGATGTCGGCTAGAGAAGTGAAGCGACATTAATGATGTCGCAGAGCATTCAAGGCAACCCTGGCGAAATCTCGAGGGTGGACACGGAGGCTGCGAGTTAATGCGGTCATTGTGAAAATCAAAAGGCCATGCCCAGGGACGAGCTTTCACTGACATGAGCAGGGGATGCGCATTGAATACCTCATTAACTTCATTCAAAGTGCTTCTAGGGCGGACATGTCCAAGCACCAACTCCTTTTTGAAAACCCTAAGGTAGGGGCTGACACTCTTGGTTGTATATATGGCATTTTTTCCTTTTTGTAAAGCAGTTCTTGGTTCAGAGATTGCTGGAAAAGCATTTTTCAGCCTTTGCAACTCATTTTTGATAATATTACAAACCTATAACACAGGGACTCCTCCTTTTTCTTAATAGAAAGTCATTTCCTTCACAAAATTTCCTTGTTGTTTTAGTATTGCTTGTGAGTTGCATGATAAAATCCTGTGTAATCCTTCATTTTATCAGATTCCTTCAATACTGGATGCAATGAATATTATGTTATGAAGCTCGTTTATGTTAGTGATCTCTTTCTTTTGCATTTATATATGTGAAGACATCTTGTTTTCCTTGTGTTAAGCATTAGAATAATCAAAACCTTATATAGACTCATTTTTTATAAGCATAAATCTGTGTATTGTGAGATTGTTTAGCTCTATCAAGATTTTCAGTGAGTTATCTGCAGTATTGTTAGTTTTTGATCTTTGGTGTATCACTTGTTAATGATAGGGTTTAATTTCAAGTACATCCTTCTTACTCTTTCCCTCGTCATTTCTTTAGGTTTTTCTTAAATTATCTTAAGGGGAACCAACCCATAATCTGGAGGTTCACTTCATTCCCAGGTCACCCACAACCTCGAAGTGTCCCCATGTGTCAATAGGTTGCTATAGTTAATAGCTTATGCAGGGGCGCAACTTTATTTGATAACATGTACTAGTAACTATTGTTTTGAGAAATTCAAAATCATTAAATTATCTATGGGATATCATCATCTTGATTGTCCAATGTTTTCTATCTCCATTGGTGCAACAGATATTATTTTGGTCCGAGTATAGTGGCTTACTACTTTGGGAAAAATTGAGATAAACTTCTAGGAACTATTCTTGAGATTTCAATCAGAAGGAAAGGTAGTGGAGCTAAGAGGGTTATGTGCAAAGTCCCCGCAGATTTTAAGCTCTCATCAAATGTAAAAGTTTCTTAAAAAGGAGTTGATGGATTTGTGGCCCAATTATTTTTGTTAGAAGCCTATCAATCAAATGCTCATACTCATCCAAATTTACAAGCAATTATAAATCATCACTTAGTGGTTTTTGGAGATATTCCTAAAGGAATTCCTCTTAAGAGGTTCATGATCATACCACACAACTAGTGCCAAAGAGCTAGACACCCAATACCAAGCCTTACAGGTACATATATATACAAAAAGTGATATTGAAAAGATTATTTAGGAGATGCTAGATGTAGGCTTATCAGGAATAGCGAGAGTGATTACTTCTCTCTCATGGTGATGGTGCCTAAGAAGGATCAAACTTGGTGTATGTTCCCACACTAAAGAGTTGTCAACATATACACCATCAAAGATAAGTTTTTTATTCCAGTCATTGATGATTTACTAGATGAATTGACTGGAACTATGTTTTTCACAAAGTTGGATCTTAGATTAGGTTATCAACAAATTCAAATTAAGGAAGAAGATATTCCAAAGACAAAATTTAGGACTCATGAGGATCATTATGATTTTTTGATGATGTCATGTGGTCTTACTAATGCACCATCTATATTTTGAAGTTTGATGAACTCCATCTTTAAGATTTTTTTAAAAAATTTGTATTAATTTGTTTTGATATATTGATTTATATCAATAGATGGGAGGAACATTAAAACATGTAGATAAAGTATTAAAATTTCTTAAAGATTTCTGACTCTATGCTAAGCCTTCCATGTGTGCTTTTGGTCTCAAAGAGGTGGAGTACTTACACACGAATGAGTAAAGGTGGATCCTAAAAAAATTAAGGCTACCATGGAAGGGCCCATTCCTAAAACTACTAATAAATCAAGGGGTTCTTTGGGCTTGATTGGATACTATAGAATATTTGTAAAGAACTATGGCCATATAAAACTACTCATCATAGCTCTATTGAAGAAGGATTATTTTTAATGTTATGAGTTAGCTTGGTACATCAAGGGTTAGTGTTGTTGAGATTATTTGTTATATTTTCATTAATATTTGTTAATCTTTATGCTTAATATGAGTGTTGCATATAGATTATGAGTGGAATAGGTTATTGGAATTCCTCTAGCTTATAAATTGTTGGTCTCTTAAGAAGCTCTAAGCTTCGATTGTAGTGTAATTGTTGAACCAATACATTTAGAGCATGTTCAACAATTACACTACAATCGAAGCTTAGAGCTTCTTAAGAGACCAACAATTTATAAGCTAGAGGAATTCCAACGGCATAACAACACATAACATATGATACATGATCTCCATCTCAATCCCTCAATATATAAGTAAAGAAGAGCCCAAGAAAAGTCAAATTATTTCTCATTAACCATTAACTAAAACTATGGGTCCAAAATAGGTGTCCTAGTCTATGGTCAAATTTTAATACCCCACACTAGTAATAAGTTATCTCAACATAAAATGTAACTCCCCTTAATAGTTTAACCATTATGACCATGGGGTCCAAGTGTAACTCCAAGGAACTCCACCATAAGGAAATAGTCACAATTGCATACATCTTGCACATAAAGTTATAAATAGCTAGTAAAAAATGTTAGTCCAAGTCCACTAAGTAACTTACAAATCAACGACTCTAATAGACATCATAATACTAATAAAATGTGGTGGAGATCACTACCATGAAATTTACACCTGTGAATCCATCCAAGTGAAGAGATCTTTTCCATGTGGGCATAAACAATCTAACTAGACCTAAGACTTGCAAGGTGTACAATACGCCTAGTTCCCTAGTTCTAACATGGTTTTTGGGTGAGATGTTTAATATCTAGTATTTATCTCTATGTTTTTAATTTGCATTAGTACTAGAACTTTTGGAACACTAACTTATTGTTCAATGTGTTATCCACCTGAACTAATTCTTTGACTATTTAATACCACTACAACATGTTTGTTGAATTATAAATAATAGCACACCCCATGAAACTAGCCCAAATTTGTCTTGTTTATCATTCCATGAAACCTATGACCTATGTATACTCCATGAAAAGCATCACAACATCAAATGGAATAAAGATAAATCTCAATCAATAGCTAAAATTATAATCTTCGCTCTAGATTAATTCATCTAATTAATTTCATATTGCTTAAGTGAATTTATAATGTTTGGCACACATGTTCTAAGGTTCGATGTTCAATGTTTTCATTTTCTATAATTTAAAATTTATATGAACACATAAATCCACTCAAGTCCTAATTGAAATACTCACTAAAATCAATCAATAAAAATCTCAATTTCCTAGTAGATAAGTAAGATTTAATGATGTTAGACACAATTGGATACATACTCCATAATCAACTTAAACCAATTTGGAACTATTCATATCTAAAAGTAATCCTTAGCCTCATGTCCTAACCAAACTATTCTAGGAAAGGGTGGGGCCTTTTGGGCTATTTCACAAGTCAACCAATATTCTATTCAAAGCAAAATAAATTTTAAAAACATCTCTATTCTAGAATGATATCTCATATTTTAATCTTTTATTATAATGCATCAAACTACCAATATGCTGAAAATCAAATCAATATAAAATTATATAATCTTCTTATTCCATATCTAAGTTATTTCATTTCTTAATCTCAATTACTCAAATATCAACATTTATTTTAATCCAGACTCTTTATGTTCTAAGCTTAATGTAATTAACATTATACCTAAATATCACAATGGAAGAAGCATTATTTTTTCTCACACAAAGGTAAAGGTCTTGTTAACTTGAGCTATCAAAAGGAAGCCCATATATACCCTATGCAGGCAATGTCCGCAAAATGGAAGGCAATTGGTCTCTTACCAAATTAAACAAGTATTTATTAAAAAAAAATGTTAATTGTAATCTTGTAATAATATCGTGATTTTAAAAAGAAAATTAGTCTAATCATTGTCTCATAGTGATAATTTTTAAATTTAAATTGTTATGTTTACTATTATAAAAAATAAACTAAAAATGTCAATGGCCCTTGATCTATTGATAAAGTTGAATGATTTTCAAAGAACTCACTAGGAAGTCAAAATTGTACTTCTAATAAATTTAATAAAATAAATACCCTTCAAACAATAGAAACTACTTTATACATGCAATATCAATATCAATATCAAAAATACTAATAGTAGCACTTGTATCTAAAAGAGGTTCAATGATTACACCGATAGAAAATTATATGTTAATATGTTAGAGAGTAGCGTTTGTGCATGGGTGTGTATGGATGTCATGTGCTGTAAATTCTAATTGTATGTGGCTAGATTAAATAATTAATAATAAGTGCTAAATAATGGAATGAAATAAACTTGGACAATTTTTTTCCTTAAAGAAATTAAATATTATTTGATTTTGAAAATACTTGCATACAGATTTAAAACATAAAGCAATGCAAATGAAAAAAAAAAAAAAGTTACCATCAAATTCACAAAAAACATTGCAGATGGAAATAAAATGTTTCCATCTAGTTGGAAAATCAATATTTATCTAGTTTTTTACGTGAAGTGAGATTTTGAAAACTTTTATCTAATATTTTAGAGGCTTTTACCATTAAATGACAGCTGATTTACCACGACAGCTAAAACTTGTTTTCCATAACTCAATAATAGTTTGCAGGTGTAAGATTTATTTCAAGTTAAAATCTCACACTATATATAAGCTATCGAATCCTTCAATTTTCCTAATAATCATATTTAAGAAAACACAGAAACTCAAGATTGAATGTAAGTTGAAGGCGCCATGAATTTTATTTATTCTCGATTAATTATGGTATTTTTTAAAGTCAACCACAACAGTATCTAAAACAATGCTTTTGCCTAACAATTGTAGCGTGTCTAGTTTATTGTACAGAATTATGTGCATTTACATACTGAGCTGAAGCTACAGAGAGTCTATCATACATTACATCTTTGCCGGTGCGATTGGAGCCAAGTTTAATTCAGGTGAATTAGAGGTCCCCTACTTTTGTCTCTCTTACAAGCTACGTCTTTAATTCACTCATTGAATTCACAACAGATCTCCTGCCAAGTGTTCCACAGCTCCTCAAATGCACTCGTCCAGCATGCCTCAAATCTGATTCCGACCGTGCTTGACCTTAAAATGATAAGATAACAATGGCGACCTTTATTGAGTTCCCTCCTCTACATTACACAGTTTGGGTTTGTAAGAATTGAATAAGAATCTGACCAGACCTTGAATTTCCGCCATACTCAGACCTTGGCAGCACCGCCCTGCTCAATGTGAGCACTACCGTCGGGACTCTGCGGAACCGACATACCCAAAATCCTCCTTAACGATTGCAGGCGAGAAGTGGGGGACTTGAGAGACGACTCTGCGCCCGGAGAAACGAACTGATCATCTGCCATGAATGACCTCGGGGAACTAATGATATCAAATCTTCTAGGCTCTATGTCCACTACAATACTTCCCATTGATTTGGGAGAAGAAGATTCTTCGCCCAAATTCGAGTCCGACCTTAAAACAGATTGCCCATCGTTTTGGGAATCTGAAAGAACGGCCGGAACAGTAGTGGAAGAGGCAGTCACAGAGACACCCGTCACACTGTCATGCAGGGAGGCCGGCATCTGTTCCTCACCCGCCGTGCCGAACGCCTCACCGATCGAAACAGGGCCGGCCTCTGCTTCGACCCGGGACAGGGGTGGGTCGGGCCGGGCGTCGGATCGACAGAGCGGGCAGGTCGAATTGGACGCAAACCACATATCGATGCACTCGATATGAAAACTGTGATTGCATTTGGGCAACAATCTTCCCTTCTCATTGTCCCCGAATTCGCATAGGCAAACCGCGCATTCGAAAATCTCGTCCTTGTGATTCTCTGTTCGGTAGACAAACACAGGGAAGGCTTCAATCACGGAGATTTCAAGGCCGTCTCTTTGCTGCCTCAGCGGGTCATCATGCTCCGCAAAAGCCAGTCGGCGCCGGCGAGACGACACGCCCCGTCCCCGACCCGCTCGCGAATTCCGATGCCAAACGCACCGGGCATAGATATGCAGGCCCAGGATGAAGACTACCACCATGAACAGGACCACGATGGCCGCCAACATGATTTTTCCCCCAATGTTATATAGTTCCTCTGCCAAACTCTTCTCTGTGTTGGATCGGGAGTTGTCATCGGAATCCATGGCCTTGAAATGTATATCGATTGCCTTCTGTTTGCCTTGGCAAATCTATGCACCACACACCAGCTTTAATAATTTCGAGGACTCTTGACGAGGATTGCAAGGAACTGGCGATTATTGTAATGGAAAGTTTTTTGGAATCTGCGGTCTGGAAAAGAATCTCGCTTTGTTCCGAGGCGAGTACGACCGCCAAATTCTTGTGACCCTACAATGCTGCCCTATACAAGCCATGTGGGCAACATTATTCCGCTATTCCGCATGTTTAAAATAGAAACAAAGCTATTTGCCTGTTGATGACGTACAGACACCCTAATTTCGTGGTCCTTGACTACCGGCCATTCCACGGTTTTCCCGTGGGATTTTTGCCCCTGCCGCCCCGTAGTGTGATTTTATACTTTGAATCTTATATCTGGTTACGCTCTAAGGAATTTAGTATTGAGTACGGACAAATGCAGGAAAACAAAACTCTTCCCTGTTGATCCAAATGATGAATTTAAAATTGAAACATGTTCCTGAAACAGAGGACTCCTGGTTCTCTTCCAGGCTTACTTGTAATCTTGAAGCTTTGATGAACGTTCAGCTACCTCATTCTGTGTGTATTGACCGAGTAACAAACGCCAGGAAAGCGTGCAACTAAAAAGAAAAGGACTACTTACAATTATAAATTTCTTTTGCCTATAATGTAGGACCTGCAACAAGGAGATGGGGAGGTGAGGCTTTATTTTCTTTATCGATTGTGATTGTGATTGTGATTGTCCATGATGGATTATGGAGTACCATCTAAAATGTGTTCAAGTATTTGAAAAAGTATTACAAAGATCTATTTTTTAATGCTTTTCTTTATTTTTTCTAATTGATTGATATATTCTCATCTCATTTATAGATTAATATATCTTTAGTTGGATATTTTTTAATAAAAAAATATTGTAAAAGCAAGTGGGATTTCAACTTGACACATTTTATGATTATAAAATTTACAATTGTTTACATGCATGCAAATTTTGAGTTTGCATGCATGCATGTGCCTTGCACATGTTTAGTGGATGTCTTACATGTGTTTTTTACAGTTGGCGTGCAAGTGTAAGATTAGATAGGTGCCTTCCATGTTTATCTCTAGTTTTGTATGCATGCAGTGAAGAGGATGATGTCATGTGGCATTCTTAGGTGTACCATTTTGAAAGCATCATTGTAAACTCCTATATATTAAAGTGTTGTAATTTGGAGTTGTATTATGATTCATTCACATGTACCGTTATGCTCCCAAAATTATTCTAGAATTAACGTTTGTATTCTCCTATAATAAAATTGCTTTGCAAGTGTATATAATCAGATTGTTTACTTTAATACATTGGGCAGTGTTTTGGAGTGTAGGGTTTTTCTCACAAAAGAGTGTTCCCCATGTAAATCTTGTGTTATGATTTTGCAAGTACTCGTGGTGATGTTAATTTTGCATCATGATATGTGCATTTTCTTCACATGAATTGTTTAAGGTGTTGAAGTTAACAAAATCACACATTCTCTCCTTTTTAGATTGGTGTAGGAAGCATTTCCATGTACCTTGATTCCTTTCAGTTGGTATTAGAGCTTGGTCAACTTTGATTCTTGTTGTGGGTAAAGGGTTTTTTGTCTAATCTTTTTGAGTGGGATTTTGTTGTTAAAGATTTTTGTCCCTATTGCAAGAAGAAGATGGATAAAACATCTAAAGTAATTGAGAATGAATATTTTAATAGAGGGAACTTTGAGCTATGGGAGCTCAAGATGGAAGACATGGTGGTAGATTGAGACTTATGGTTAGTTGTATTTGGAAAGATGTCATTGAGCATGAAACAAGAAGATTGGGACTTGATCCAGATCAAAAGGTTAAGGCTCTAATAAGGCTATGTTTGGTTGACTCTATGCTTTTGAATATCCATAAAGATAATACTATATAATCTTTGTGGAAGAATTTTTCACAAATTTATCAAGCTAAATGATTGGTAAATATTTTTTTCCTACTAAATAAAATATATTTTTTGAGGATGAAAGAAAGAGGATCTATCATAGATCACCTAAATGTATTCAACATGCTTATTTCCCAATTGAACTTTGTTGGTGTGAAGAAGGAGGAGGAGGATTGTTGCATGACTTTAATGTGTTCTTTGTCAAACTCATGGGACCACCTTGTTATGGCATTGGGAGTACCATTTCCACCATCAAGATGGATGAAGTGGTTACGTATCATTACTTTATGAAGAGATGTGGATAAAATCTTCTGAAATAGCTATGGAGGCCCATTTTGCTTGAGGTAGAATGAAATAAAAAGGAAAGAAGAAGAAAATGAAGCAAGAAAAGTCATAATCCAAATCTTATGGGAAATCTAAGTCTCCTAGTAAGACCAAGGCGAAATGTTAGATTTTCAAAAAATCTAGTCATTTTCACAAAGTTTGTAAGGAGGAGAAGAAAAATAAAAATAAGAACTTATTTACTTCTAACTTCGATAAATCCTCTCAAGATGATGCAAATGTTTTTGTTGCTACCTTGGAAACACATGCATCCCAAGATGTGTGGCTTATTGACTCTGGCACTTCCTTCCACAAGACCTCACATCAGGGTAGGTTCTCAAAGTATGAAGAATATGATGGTAGGAAGGTGCACTTGGGTGATTACTCTAACTTAAAGATAGTTTTAGAAGAGTCAATATCTGATTCCTAGATGGTACAGTGAAGGGGGTCAATTTTTTCTTGCATATCCCATGGATAGTGAGGAAGTATTGAATTCCTAGATGTAGGGTGAACCAAGATTAACTTCCCAAAAGGTATAGGGTTTTGGAAGAGTATTTATGGTACACAAGCATCCCAAAAATATACCACAAAGTATTGTAAAATATGGCATACCATGAAGATAAAAAGAGGAAACACAAGATAGTCTTACTCTTGTTCCTAAAAGGAAGAAATGAATAAACCAAATTCACAATGGTATTTCACATATCAAGTTACCTCAGTTTTCAAGAGTTTGAGATTTAAATTGGTACTTGGAAGACATGGAGAAATCTTTTCCAAAGGACTTGCAAATTATGACACTACAAGACACATTAGTCTGTGATGCCCCATGCTATTAGAAAAACCATTACGATAATATTCCTACATGGAATGCCTTTAAAATCATAATCAAAATGAAATACATACAACAAAAAGCAAAGAATTAGATAATATCAAACCATCAACACCAAATCTATCAAACATTTTCTTTTCATGCTAAAGGTAAACATGTTGTAATAAGGCTAAATGAGTATTGATCCATGTTTGAACATCTATTTCCTCAAAAAAATACTAAGCTTAAAGACATTAAAAAGGGCATTGAAAACATGGATCAATACTATAGGTGCCCAAAAGTGAAGATTTAGTTAGAAAAAATTAGCTTAGTGTCCAGTTTGGCCAAAAATTGTAAACCAGTATTGTGGCATCACCCATACATGTACTATAACCTTACTCGCCAAAAAGGAGTAGTATAAAAAGCAACAGCTATATAGATGCATAAAGATGGGGAACGACTACAACATTAAATGTAGTCATAACTATTGAGGGTTATAAATTCACGAAAATACCTTCTCTATTCTCACTTTGCACTTTCTCTCCCCATGAAATCACAAGCTCAGCCTACAAAACCCTAGTGAAAAGTTATATCTCTATATTCACCACTAATCTAGAAAAATGGCCACACCTATACTCATAAGCATCTCATAGAAAGCCCACCCAAAATACAAGGAGTTCCCATTCAAAGCAATGGAGGTAGATCCAAACAAAGCTTTCTCTAAAGTTCCCGCCGATGTTATATATATAGAAGATGTCCATAAATATATGCATTCCCCACTCATAGAGATTAACCACACCATGTTTATATCCCTCTATAAAACCCTACTACAACAAAGTATAAAGAACTATCTTCCATAATATAGTTGCATACAAGTGAAGCATGTATTACATACTTTACACATGAGGAGGGGTGGGTTTAGATCATTTTTATTTGGATGCAAAAGATTAATCCTACCACATCAGAAAACAAGAAAATCAAGTGGTATCAAGGCTCTGCACACAAGGGGAAATTCCTCCAAAGAAGGAAATCAAGAATAATGAGGTCGCTAAGCTAATGGGAGAAACATATGATGGTTGGAGCTTGGATATGAAAAATTATAAATCCAATGGTATGATATGGAACCATTTGCATTACATACTAAATGTATTACACAAATTGGGAGGACTCTACTATGGCAACATCCACACATGCTACATATCATATGGTTATGGAAGGTAAAAATATTGAACTTTTTAAGGTATTGCGATAACAACTTCTTGAGAACATGCAGTGCACCCAGCAGTTTCACTACCAATTCAAGTATGGGACCCTAATTATATTCCTTACAAAATTTTAGGAGAGATCATGCATGTCATATGATGTGGTGTAAAGAAACATAAAGGACATTGTCTTATTTTGTGAAAAAAAAACTAAACTTTGATAGAGGCCATTCAACCTCACACATCTTGGATACTAAAAATTTCATACAAAGTTACCAATGTAGAGATAGATTCTTATGTAGAAATATTGCTTCAACTACTAAAAGATCCAAATGTAGATCTAAGTTCACAACTTATAAAGAATTTATGGACAATTTGGCCAAGAAAAATCATAAGAACATTTAGAAAAGAATAAGAAAATTTTGAAATTAAAATGGGGGCTACCAAAACAAGAGATGGAAGAACAAAGTACCTCTACTCCACAAAGGTTAGGAAGATTTTAGATAGGGGCATCACCTACAACATCTACAAAATTCTCAAAAATAAATGGAAAGGAAAAAATAAATTTACGTGCCACTATATCAAAGCAAAGCGAGCAATCATTCAAGGAGGCTATTGAAGCTCTCTTCAAAATGAGTGCAAAGAGAAGAAAGAATAGACAAAATAAGAAAGCACACCAAGAAACCTCCCTAGTAGAAGAGGAAGAGAAAGAGGAATACAAATCCTCTACAATGCCACCAAAGACTCTTCTAAATGAATATACTCTATATAGTGGCTCTATACAAAGAAATGAGGGCACCAAATAGAGCTATAATTGAGCCAACCATTATCTGGTACATGGTTTCCTCTATAAAAACACTAAAGGAATAATTGATCAGTTTCCATAATAATTGGCCACCACATTATGATAGAGAAGAGATTAGGCGACACAAGAAGAAGAAAAATTAAAAGAAACCTTAGGAAAAATAAATCCCTCAGCCACTTCTACATAAAAGAAGAAAATAGCACAAATATAGGCGAGGGAAATCTAGTCAAAACAAAGGGTAGATAAACTAATGATAAGGAAATTGGATCTTAAAAAATAGATCTAGGAAGAATGAAAGAATCCACTAAAAATACCTATGAAGCGGCAAAGGAGGAAGAAACACAATATCAAAATATCCCATTTTCCCCCTCCAAAGATACACATTAATTTGTTGATCAAAAGTACTATCTCAACCACCACCATCTTTGCAACAACCCTCCTCATCTAGAATAACATCACCAATGTAGGACCCATAAAGGAATTCTTGGCACAACAAAATAAAATCCAACTTATGGTCACTCTACAACTTCTACAACTTCCACTAGTCATTTCTTAGGTAGATGTTGATACTATCTCCCCCTTACAAAAGTTTTAACTTGGGGATATTTTCATCAAAAAAACAAAGGAATATTTACTAAAACAAAATGTGGACAACATAGAGCGATTATAGGGAGTCATAAGTGACATTCAAAATAATTTTCCACATGTCATGGGAGATTCGTCTTTGACATTAGGACTACAAATTAAAATTCTAGTAGACGGCTTGATTTAAGACATGCAACAAAAAATGACATCCACTAGAAAATCACCACTAAAATCACTAATGCAAAGATGGATGAGGAAAGGAAGAAGTTTTTAGAAATATGAAATAGATTGAATAACCCAAGGAAACTTTTAAGAGAAAATCAAAGTTACATAAACTAGAAAACTATAAAGAATGCAAACCAGAACTCCAAGAGATTATGCAATATCGATATGACAAAATTACATTAAGAGCTTAAAATATGAATTTATTCAAATAAAAGATAGGTAGTGAGTTTATATAGAACTAAGGAGAGGATGGAGGTGGATAATCCAACCAATAGGAATCAACCACAAAAAGTGGAGAATGCCACCAAAAGTGGAAATTGTTCCACCCTTTAAGAAAGGGGACACTACATCATTTATTTCCTAGTTATTAAATAATAAACTCACTTTAGGATCCTAAGAAAGCTTAATAAAAGTGTATGAAAAACCTAGGACTAAGGAAAAATAAATTAACCCACTAGGAAATAAAAACCTACACTAACACCCCCCCTTAAGCACGGCATAGGAGGATGTAAAAGATGATGGGTCTTGGAAAATGAGGTCAAGTTAGGTACTCATGTACATATCAAATTTCTCCCCAAAGAAGAGGAATCCCCCCCCCCCACAAATAGAGGGAGAGAACCCCCTCATAATAGAGAGAGAGAGAGAGAAGAGGACTAAGTAGCCCCTCCCAAAGAGGAGACCAACTATACCCCAAGAAAAGCTTGCAAATGAAGGAACTTTCTCTCAATGAAGGGTTTGGCGAAGATGTCTACACTCTGATTTGATGTCGAATAGTACTTGAGATCAATGATCTCACCATGAATCAACTCCCTAATGTAGTGCATGTGGATCTCAATGTGCTTGGTTCGTTGATGATGGATCGAATTGTAAGAGATATGAATCACACTATGGCATAATAGATGATTGTTGGCTTCAAGAAGGGAATGCTAAACTTGGTGACAATGTTCTAAATCCATATGGTCTTATTAGTGGCATTAATTGCTCATCGATACTTAGCCCCTATAGACGAAAGAGCAATAGTAGAATGTTTATTGCTTTCCCAACAAATTGGATCAAAACCAAGTGAGAAGAAATACACCAAAGTAGAATTGTGATCCTAAGAATTTTCCACCCAATCTAAATTTGTATATGCCACCAAGTCAAAATCCTTTCTTGTGTTATTCCCTTAATATTAGAGTACATCGAATTATGAATAGTCAGCATGTGGCTATCTTAACCCCTAATTAAGTCATATTATCATTATTATATTGTTATT
The DNA here is from genome assembly GCA_007258455.2 of Sequoia sempervirens. Taxonomy (NCBI): domain Eukaryota; kingdom Viridiplantae; phylum Streptophyta; class Pinopsida; order Cupressales; family Cupressaceae; genus Sequoia; species Sequoia sempervirens. The sequence goes on from VDFB02271358.1 coordinate 1,144,284,094, forward strand.
TAGTTGATTAGGTCAGCCTAGGGATTATATGGGGTTATCTCAGTTGGCCTGGGTGGTATCCTAAGCATAAATAGGTATATATAGGAGGTTGTGAGTCTTATTTCATCATCATATTGTGAAGTGTGTTCACATTGGAGATATTTGGAGGTTTTCCCATTGAAGTGGCTTGTTTTTTATTAGATTAGTAGGGGAATGGCCCTGATCCCAAGGTTATAGCCAAAACTCAAAAAAAGAAAATAGGGTGGGTAAAATAGCACCACCAACCATCATCAAAAAATAGCATGTCCAGGGTGGCATGCAAGTCAAATAACATAAAAGTAACCATAGAACCACTATTTAATAAAAAATAGAAGACTACTACTAAAGTAATTAAAACTACAAAGACCATTTATTAGGGCCACCATATATCAACAAGTCTGAAACCATAACAAAGCTATATGAAAATAGCAGTCTAGAATATTAAAACAAAACGACAAAAAAATCAGGGCAGCCATAAATAGAAACAAGAAAAAAGGACATTACTTGGCTTTTCCAAACATGTCCCAATAATCTCCTATTAGGGAGATATCTCTCTCTAATTTGGTCCCTTGGTCTCATCTAGGTCCTTCAAGTCGTTTGTTTTTCCCAACATTTTCAACTTCCTAGTGATCTTAGTTTGGCCAGACACTACACCTACCATTGCTTTGTGTATTAATCCATTTGTCACCTTCATTAGCATTTCCAAAGCTTTTCCATATCATCCATTTGAACCTGCGTATAGGTTAGTTTGATTTTCAAAAAATCAATGCTAGAATCTTCAACAGCAATTTCATTGCCAGTATTCCTAGTTTCAAGAGTAGTCAGGGTTTCATTCTTTAGGTCTTCTTCAATTTTAGTTTCCTCCTCGTTATCTTCATTCTCCTCCCCAGTTTCCTCTTCACCCATGTCATAGGTGGTACCTTCAAATTTCATCCCATCACTTTCTTCATCAACCTGGGATTCAAATTCTTCCACCTCCAACTCTTCATCCTCATAAAAGTTGGATTTTTGTTTCCCCTTCTTGTCTTGGGATGTAACCTTGGCCAGGTGTGCAAATCTACGACCTCCACCACCCTAACACTGATTCTTATTCTTCAAGTCCTCAATTTTCATACCCTCCTTTTCCTCACTAATGGTAATATTCTTAGTTAATTGAAGTGGCCTGCCATTCTCAGTTACGATTTAGTATTTGCAATATATTTTCTATCATATTCTTATACTGTGCAATTTATTTCATTACCAATGATGTTAGAACATGATCTTGGCACCATAGAGGTAAGGCGTCTTCTTAATATTGAAGGTCATTTTGGAAGGCACATATCTTTCAAATTTTGACAATTTTTTTTCTAATTTTTAAAGTGGTTTTGAAGACCATATTAAAGAAGCTATAGTCCATATTTCAAAGGAATTGGAGCAAATTTGAGTAAATTATTACTTAATTAGGGTTTCTAAACAATTTATTTGGAAGTTGAATATCTCTCACATCCTAACGAATTGGAGCCTATTTTTTATTGGGTTTTTGAATATATTATATAGGAGTCTATAGTCTAAAATTTGGAGAAATTGAAGCAAAAATAAGTGAGCTATTTTGAAATTAAGGTTTCCAAAAAATTCACTCTCAAGATTGCAAATCTAATAATTTCTTGGAGTTTTTTTGGGTAAGTGCTATCTTGGCCCTAGTAAGCTATAGTAAATTTTTTAGATAATTTAAGTTTTATTTATGTGAATTATTTCAAAATTATTTTCTACCATCATGATGAGGCCTACAACAAGAGGAAAAAAAATGCTACCACACTAGGGAAATCTTCAGAGAATGAGGGAGTAGAAAATGGGTAATTTAACCCTAAGGATGAAATAAACAAAGTCAAGGGTGATATTTCATCATTAGATAAGAAGATTATGGAAGAAATGGGTGAATTGAAATCATTTATTCAAGGTATGTGGTGTAAGGGTGAAGATTCACCTCATAAGGTGGAAGATAATGCTTTTGCTGGAAATGAATTTATTGGACTTGACTTGGGTTTAAAGAAGGATCCTTCATTTAATAATAATATGCCAATGTAATTCATACCTAAGTTGGACATGAGAAATTTTGACAACAAGGATCCAAGCAAATTGGCTATGCCAAATGAAGCAATTCTTTGATATTCATCATGTTCCTAGTCAACAAAAGGTGGCTATGGCATCATTATACCTAGAAACATATCAATTTATTTGGTATCATTGATTATGTGATGAGAAGAGAAAAAAGGGTTGTGTGGTCACATGGTCAATTTTTTCAAGAGGAACTTGCTACTCATTATGGATAACTACTTTTTCCAACTCACCCAATTAAAGAAAACATGCATGGTCAAGGATTATATTCAACAATTTCAAACCCTTTCTCTAAGAGTAGAGAATGTGGCAGAAGAAAATATGAAGGGACTATTTCTAGGCGGTTTAAAGGATCACATAAAATATGAAGTATGTTTGTTCCAGCCACAATCCTTATCACAAGCAATAGTAATTCCAAGACAAGTGGAGGAGAAGTTTATAGCTAGTAAGAGACGAGGGAATATAAATTTAAGCGAAAGGAGATCTCCTACACATTCACTACCACAAAAAATTGAGGAGAAAAGAGAAAAATGGTTATGTTTCAATAGTAACAACAAATATAGTTGAGGGCATAGATGTAGTGAAAATAAATTATTTTATATTGAAGGATTGAGTGAGGAAGAGGACGAGGAACCAATATTAGAAGGTGATAGGGATCTAGATGATGAATCACATGGTTCCCAACCAATCATTTCTTGTCATGCACTCTCTAGGTTTAGTGCCCTCAAACTCTCAAGGTAGTTGGATTCTTAAATAAGCAAAAGGTAATTGTGTTGATCGACTTAGGTAGTACTCATAATTTCATCAACAAAAAGTTGGAAACTCGTCTAAATTTTTTATATTTCCAGCTCTAGAATTTTAGGTCTTGATTGTAGATGGTGGTGCTATTAGTTGTTTTGGAAAGTTTCATAGCATTAAATTATCCATGGGAGATTATCATCATGATAACCCAATGTATGTTATCTAAATGGGTGCAGTAGATATTGTTTTGGGAGTACAATGGTTTACTACCTTGGGAATAATTGAGATGAACTTCCAAAAATTGTTTATGAGGTTCCAATCAAAAGGAAAGACAATAGAGCTAAGAGGGTTGAAGGAAAAATCCCCACAAATAGTTAGCTCTCATCAAATGCAAAAGTTTCTTAAGAAAGGATTTGACGGATTTGTGGCCCAGTTATGTTCATTAGAAGTCTCAATCTAATGCTCCTACCCACCGAGATTTACTAGCAATAATTGAGAATCACTTAGAGGTTTTTGGAGATATGCCTAAAGGACTTCCTCCTAAGAGGGATCATGATCATGCCATACAACTAGTTCTAGGGATCCAACCTCCAAACATCAAGCCTTATCAGTACCCACATATACAAAAAATTGAGATAGAAAAGATCATTGAGGACATGTTAGAGGCGGGAATTATCAGACATAGCCAAAGTTCTTACTCCTCATCGGTGGTGATGGTGTGGAAGAAGGATGATACTTTGTGCATGTGTCTAGACTATAGAGTGCTCAACATGTACACCATCAAAGATAGGTTTCCTATTCCAGTCATTGATGATTTTCTAGATGAATTGAGTGGATCTATGTATTTTACAAAGTTAGATCTTATATCTGATTATCCCCAAATTCAAATTAAGGAAGAAGATATTTGTAAGATGGAATTTAGGACTCATGAGGGTCATTATGAGTTTTTAGTTATTTCATTTAGTCTTACTAATTCTCCATCTACATTTCAAATTTTGATGAATTTCATCTTTAAAAAGTTCTTGAGGAAGTTTGTATTAGTGTTTTTTGATGATATATTGGTTTATAGAAAGACATGGGAAGAACACTTGCCACATGTAGATCAAGTATTACAAGTTCTTGAAGAGAAACAACTCTATGCTAAGCCATCCAAGTGCGCTTTTGGTCTTAATGAGGTGGAGTACTTGGGACACATAGTTTCAAATGAAGGAGTAAAGGTGGGTCCTAACAAAATTAAGGCTATGATGGAATGACCTATTCCCAAAACCATTAAGAAACTGAGGGGTTTCTTGGAATTGATTGGATACTATCATATATTTGTGAAGAATTATGGACATTTAGCAGCACCCCTCACAACTTTATTGAAGAAGGATTCTTTTTACTGGAATGAATCTGCTAATTCAACATTTGAGATGTTAAAGGATGCTATGTGTACAACTCCAGTATTTGGAACTCCTAATTTCACAAAGGGTTTTATTGTGGAATGTGATGCTTTTGGTAATGGTATAGGTTTAATTCTCATGCATGAGGGCTGGCCAATTTCTTTTGAGATCCATCAATTATAGGGGAAGAAACAACTCAAACCTGTTTATAATGAGAAGGAAATGCTAGCTATTATTCATGTAGTAAAATGATGGAAGTCTTATGTAATGGGTAGACACTTCAAGTTTAAGACAGATCATAAAAGCCTAAAATACTTTTTGGAACAAATGTTGCCTTCAAAAGAACAACAAAAATGGGTTACTAAGATGTTGGAATATGATTTTGAGATTGTATATAAGAAAGGGAAGGATAATGTTGTGGTGGATACACTATCGAGGATGGATGAGAAGGATGAAGCTTTATTGTGTGCCCTTTCAATATTACAAGAATATTGGGTAGAAGAATCCAAAGAAGAGTGGAAAAATGATGTGGCTACTAGTAATCTCATTCAACAATTATAGAGTGACCCTAGTAGTTTAGATAAATTTTGTTGGAAGGGAGATACTTTGTGGTATAAAGAGTGATTGTATCTTTGCAAGAATCCCTCTCTCAAACAAAAGACTCCCATAGAGCTACATGAGTCTCTAGTAGGTGGGCATTCCATATTTTTGAAGACATATAATTGGGTTAAGAAAGACTTCTTTTGGGAAGGGCTAAAAGAGGATGTTCAAAAATTCGTGGCAAAATGTTTGGTTTGTCAATGAATAAAGGGGAGATAATTAAGACACCTAGTCTCTTGCAACCCTTATTTATTTCTAGCTAGCATTGGGAAGAGGTCTCTATGGAATTCATCATAGGCTTCCAAGATCTAATGGTAAGAATGTAATCATGGTAGTTGTGGATCACCTCACTAAATATGCACATTTTATTGCATTATCACATCCTTTTACAACAAGTATAGTAGAAAAATATTTTTTGGAGAATATTCAAAAGCTACATGGTATACCTATGGTTATTATTAGTGATCGCTATCCTATCTTTATTAGTAAATTTTTGGAAAAATTTATTCAAGTGTTTGGGGACTCAATTGGTTCACAATTCTTTATACCATCCATAATATAATGGGAAAATAGAGGTGGTTAGTAAGCGTTTGGAAGGATGTCTTCATTGTTTCACTTCAAATAAACAGTCTCAATGTGTATATTGGCTACCACTAGCAGAATGGTGGTATAAGACTTCATTCCATAGTTCATAAAAAATGTCTCCATTTATGGAATTGTATGGATATCACCCCCCTTCCATCACATCATCATTGAAGGTGTCACCAAAATTTCATGCTATGTAGGACCATATGATTCATCAACAAGTACTTTTAGGACTAAAGATAATTTATCCATGGCACAAAACTGAATGAGACATCAGGTAGACCAACACCATAGTGAAAGAAGTTTTGAGGTTGGGGATTGTTTTTTCTTGAGATTGTGGCCTTACAAGCAAATGGAATTTAAGCAACAGTCAAAGAATAGTAAGTTGTCTCCAAAATATTATGGGTCATATCAAATCATGCAGAAGATATGTAGTGTTTCCTACAAGCTTGAATTGCCATCAACAACAAAGATACATCCATTTTTTCATTTTTCTTGTTTGAAGAAGGTAATTGAGAATAATATCCCTACTCAAAAAATAATACCAGAGCTTGATAAATAAGGAAGAATCATATTGGAACCAAAATGTATTCTTCATAAATGCACAAGGAAGCTAAGGACCAAAACACTCACTCAGTGTCTCATCCAATGGAATAATTTACCAATTGAAGATGCCACAAGGGAGGATGAGGATTTCATTCAAAAGCATCCAAAATTTCCTAGCATTGAGGAAAATTCTTATCTAAAGAGGGGAGGAATGCTACACCCTTAATATTAGAGTACGTTGGGTTATGAATAGTCAGCATGTGGCTATATTAACTCCTAATTAAGTCATATTATCATTATTGTATTGTTATTTAGTTGATTAGGTTGTCCTAGGGCTTGTATAGGGTTATCTAAGTCAATTTGGGTGGTATCCTAGGCATAAATAGGTATATATAGGAGGTTGTCTTATTTCATCATCATATTGTGAAGTGTGTTCTCATTGGAGATATTTGAAGGTTTGCACCCTTAGAGTGGCTTGTTATTCTTATTTATTATTCAATATTTGTAGCATATTTTCTATCATATTCTTCTATTGTGCAAGTGATTTCATTACAACCTACTACATAATGAATCCCATAATTGTGAGTACCCTTGATGTAGTGAAGAATTTGCTTAGTTGCTTTCCAATGCAACTCATGTGGCTCCTGCATGAATCAAGAGACCATGCCCAATGCATATGAAATGTGAAACCTTATATGATTTAGATATATGTGATACTACCAACAAGTTGTTGATACAAAGTGCCATCAACCAAGGGTGAAGAAAACCTAGCCTCAGGTTTGACCCCTGAAAAAAATGGAGTTAGTGCAGACTTATAATCAACCATATGAAACCTTTGTAGCATATCAAGTGTGTACTTAGACTATGCAAGAGTGATACCTAAAGAATACTAAGTGATATCAATCCCAAAGAATTAGTGCAACATGCCCAAGTTAGAAATCAAAAAATGATCATGAAGAGCAATTTTCACTACTTGAATGGTGGATAAGTGACTTCATGTGATCAACAAGTCATTGACATAAAGAGCCAAGAAGGTGTGTATATCATCCTGCTACAAAATATAAACATTGGGATCATAATGGAATTGAGTGAACCCAAATTTTAAAAGGAAGGATTCCATCTTGGCATACCAAGCCCGAGGGGTCTATTTGAGGCCATAGATAGACTTTTGATGACAACACACAAGTAAAGGATCCTGAATGAAACCATGTGGTTTCTCCATGTATATCTTCTCTTGAAGATCACTATGAAGAAAAATACTCTTCACATCTATATAATAAACATCCAATCTATGCATTGCAATGATAACAAGGACAAGTCAAATGGAATTCATTTTGACGACTAGTGCAAAAGTCTCAAAGTAGTCAATCCTTGAAACTTGGGAGAATCATTTGGAAATCAAGTGAGCCTTATGTTTGTCAACCAACCCATCTATTGATTTTGTTTTTCAATAGACCCATTTGCATCAAACAAGTTTCTTTCCCTTAGGAAGTAGGACAAGATCCCAAGTATGGTTCCTCTACAAGGAACTAGACTCTTCCTACACCATTGCATCCCACTTGAGGACACTAGAAGCTTCCCAAAAATATTTTGGATTAGAATTTGTGGCAAGGAAGAGATGTGGAGCCTCCTGAAACTGTGAGATCTTGTTCTTATATGGTCTAAGGGATGCCCTACCCAATCCCCAGTCGATTGCAATATTTGTCGAGCCTAAAGAGGCCCTTTGATTAGAGGAGAATGAGGAGGAGAATCATTACCCTCTAAAGATGAACTGTGTGTATCCTCATCATCACCATCATCATCTAAATTGGAGGAAGAAGACTCCCCATCAATATTTGAAGGATTATGATCCTCTGAAGAACTATCATCATGATGTAAGGACTCCAATATGATGGTGGTGGGAGAAGTATCGAGAGAAGAATTGGAAGGAATCTCCTCAAAATGAACACTCCTCTCAATGAAAAACTCCAGTGTGGTATGATGATGAAGCTTGTATCCTTTGACATCATCTAGTATCCAAAAAATATGCAAGGATTGCTATGTGGGTTCGTAACCTTGTGTTTCTTTGTTGGAATGTGGGCCCATGCACTAGAGCCAAACACTTAAAAGTGCTTAACCAAGGGTTTTCGACCAGTCCAAGCTTGAAGAGGAGTTACCCCCTTCATATATTTATGAGGACATAGTTCTAGATATAATACACACAATTAATGGATTTTGCCCAAAAATGTGGTGCCAAGGACTTGGAGTGAATCATATAATTGGTCATTTCTTTCAAGGATCAATTATTTCATTCTGCAATGTCATTATGTTGAGGACTATAGGGGACTGCATGTTGCAAATCAATGCCCTCTATTGCACAATATTGCACAAACATATGGTTTACATATTCCCCCCATCATCTGTATGCAAAACTTTGATGAATTTCTCATTTTATTTCTCTACAAAATCCTTAAACTATAAGAATGAATCAAAGACAAAATTATGTTCAAGAAAGTACACAAAGGTGTACCTATAAAAATCATCAATGAATGTAAAAACATATTGGGATATAATAAAAGATTATTATGGAAATGGCCTTGAAATTCGTGAGATGAGACCCATCAGGAATTTCATTCTAGTGAGAAATATGTGACAGATGAATCATTGGGGATTTCTAGTGAACAATAAATCTCCCAAGACACAAAGGTACAGATATTTTTGAGGGACAAGAAATTTGTGGGATTAACACCATCAAAAATTTCAATGAGATAAGAAATCTCTGAGATTCAATTAGTTGAGGCTTAAGGAACCTAAGGACCCAAGGTAATGATTCCAGACCAGTATTGATCATCAGTACTTATTGTAAACCAAGCTCATTTCCACCTTTTTAGATTAACTTCACAAGTCCTAGGAAAGTGATATCATCAAAATTTTGAGGGCCCATCCCTTAAGGGGAAAGGAAAGAAACTACCAAAAGTAGGACCAAAAAAGATGGGGGTTCCCTATTTGAGATGCAATGTGTGTGCAAAATGCTCAACAAACCCTCAATTTGTTAGGAAACTAATACTCTAACATTGAGGATTTAAAGAAGAAGAATTGTATTAAATTGGATGATAAACAATAGGATAATATTTAGTGCTTCATGGTGGAGGCCCATGAGATAAATGGAGATTATGTATACAAAGTGACACCAAGATTTGAATCCCTCCAAGCAAACCTAGTATTCTCTCATTCTTGAAGGAAAACACCTATAGGAGTGGCACTACTCTTTATGCTTCCCTCACTAAACTAATGGTGGAAAACAATTTCATTGTTAAATAAAGCCAACTCTAGATTATAAAAGATCAAGTTCAACAAGTGACAAGACTACCTGAGTGAGAATGGTATGATTGTAATAATAAAGACAATAATTCTATAAAAAAAAAGGAAAACATGTTGGAATTCTCTTCCACACTCAATCACAATCATTAGTATTTTTCTCAAATATTGAATGCACCTTTGAGATATTAATAGTTAACTCTCTCTTCAATTGATATCACAGTAATGCTCTAAGGTTGTGGGTTGTTGTCATGTTCCTTTTTTCTTGGAAAGTCAATTATGGAGCAAAATTTGAGAATCGTACCACATTTCTTCATTGAAAATTCTCCCAACTTGTAGTTTGGAACATAGCATTTGAAATAGTGGTCACACATCATATCCAAATATCAAGGAAAAAGGAGCATATACCAAAAAGATATCATTGTCATAAGATCAGTAGTGAATAGGCTCACTATATCGAGGCAGGATCAATTTCAAGAATCCCTCAACATTCCTCTATAGGAGCATAGTTTGGCTTGTCGTTTGGAATACAACATACATGATGACACCTACACAACATACCCAAATATTGTGAGGAATGGACTAGGTACCAGAAATATATTTCTATCAGAAGATGACTGCACTAGGCAACTAGCATCTACTTCAACTGGCTTAAAAGATAAGATACCCTTGGATCAACGCGGCAACAATTGTGAAGTTTCAAGAAGGTAGAAAGAGCTAGGGAAGTGTGTGGATTGTTCTATAGGGTGGTGTTCCCATTCCAAAATAATCTACTTTGGCCTTAAGACCAACCTAGTGTAGCATACAAAAACTCAAATTTTAGGCTTGGCGCCATTTTGGCTCAAGGTCAACCTAGTCCTTAGAGGAAATTGTTATCATATAGCTATAGGGAGTTAATTCATGTAATAGGAATCAAATTATTATGTCATTTAGCTATATTTTAGAAAAATTGTGTACAGAATTCTCTTATGGACAAAAACCCATAGGAGTTGGTGGTCATTGGACGAAACCCAACAATCACTAGGATCAGAGGACAAAAGCCCTTTGGTTCCTAAGGGCATTCTCATTCAAGGATTGCATTTAAGATTCAAGGATTCTATAAGGAGTTAATAATACTGTCGTTGATCTATGGTAATCTTGTATATCATTCCAGATCATTATTGTGAGTTGTAATTGATATATCATATATATGAAATTATGAAGTTTATCATTATATCAAAGAGATCAATGTGTTCATACATTGTTTTTCATTGAATTCAATTTGAAAATTAGTCTTTATGTCAAAATTATATGTTAGGGACATTATAGTGGTATCAAAACATGATTCTGCCAACCTATAGGGTTTTCCTAATGATTGATGTTGAGCAAAAGAGACATTAGATACCAAAGGAGAGAATTGAAGAAATTGGATTGAACAACGAAGAAGTGACCTGTGAACACTAGTGCCTTCAATTTGAAAACTATTCATAGATGGCATGGTGAGTACCAATCCTTATTGGAAGAAATCAAATCAAAGATGTCCTATGTAGACTACATATAATTTTCTAGGAATATTGAGCCATAGAAGAAAGTGTTATAAAAAAGAAAGGATTTGAAGCATAAGTTGTGAAAACTTGTCACAACATGTTTTGATGGGAGTAATAAGATATTAGCTAGAGCATGGTTAGAAAAGATGGACTTATTTCTTTCTCAATCCTATGAAAAAGAAAGACATGATTTAGTTTGCCTCTTTGCATCTCAAAGGGGAAGCCTATGAATGGTGGTTTCATGGATGTACTACCCAAGGCCATGATCAAATAAACAAATTTGGTGAATTCAAAATGAGAATTCTTGATAGATTTAAGTTGAAGGATTAAGAAGAATATTTCAACAAGCTAGCCATGATCAAACAACATCACTCAGTAGATGATTATATAATGGATTTTTAGAAAGTGGTGGTGATGGCGTCCAAACTATCAGAAAAGAGGATTGTGCATCTCTTTATCACCAGGCTCACTGAACCTCTTAAGGGATTTGTGAAATTATTTGCACCAATCTCTTTATAAGATGCCATCAAAACGGCTCTAACCCTTGAGCCATCCATTTCGAAGAACTTTCTCTCTCACCCACCTAAACCTAGTACATGGCACCCTAAAGGTGGTTTCCAGAAAAAAACCACTACATGCTCTAGTATCAACACCCAAGTATGCAACTCCTAATGCAGTGAAGAAGGTATATGAAGAGATTAGAAATAATCTCTAAAGGAAGAAACTTTGTTTCTCCTATAGAGAGCCATGGGTTTTGGGATGTAGATGTCTTGGTAAGGGGATAGTTCACTATATAGAAATCTTTCTGATAAATAATTAGATTCCAATAGGTCCAAGGAGTTTCATGACCCAGAAGATATCCTTTTTAGAGAGGAAGATAAGGAGAAGGGAAATGATGGTATTTTAGAATATCTATCCAATGCACATAGATACCATTCTTTCAAGGTTTGAGGTTTCCTTTCTGGAAAAAGAATGACTATCCTGATTGATGGAGGAGCCACCCACAACTTCATTGATGAGTGACTTGTGAGGAGAAGTGGTGCAAAGCACCATAGGCCTCTTGATGCATGAATGTGTCTAATGTTGTGTTTTGAGTTTTGAGCCATTTTTTTTATTGAATAAGGTCTATTTAGACCATGATTCATGTCTTTGTCATTTTTTTGAGTCATTTTGTAATAGGTTGTGCAAAGTTGTAAAAAGTTGCTAAGCAACTTTGCATTTTGAGTCTAATTGAGAAGTTGAATAGTTAGGAGTTAAAGAGGTAGTTGAAGTCGATTGGTTTTGGTTGGAAAATCATAAATACATCATGTAATGGTCAAACCAAAGTTTCTAGGGGTGATTTTTGAAAATTTGAACATCAATAAAGCTTGTTTTCTACATTTTTCCTATTGTAATTTTCTACTACAAGAGATTGTGGGTAAACCCAAAAAAGTGGTTTACAATTTGAATGAGGAAGGAAAACTTGTAAAAATTTGACCCCATGCCGAAAATTTTCATTCTAGGGGTTTGAATGAACTCATTGGTTCAAATGAACCAAAAAAGGGTTTGAGCGAACCATTAAATGCATGCACAGAAAAAAAAAATGAAAACCCCTTTTGGGAAGGGGGTTCGAATGAACCCTGGTTTGCTTGAACCCCTGGGGGTTTGCTAGAACCCCCCTTTTCCCTTATTTTTGACCTTGTTCACAAAAAAAAACCTAAATTTTTACTCTTTGAAGCTCGGGTTGAGGATGAAAATGGAGGAATCTTCACAAACCCAAATGGAATTAGGTAGTCCTTGGAACAAGCTATCCAAAAAATATAATTTTAATATGTTTTAGTTTTATTGTGTATTTGTTTTTTTAGTTTTATTAAACATAGGTCTTTCATTAAAAATGAAGGTCTTTGTTCTGTACATGTGGAAAAATAGCAAATTATCAAAAAAAAAATTGAAAAATATGAGTGCACCAAATATTGAAGTCCTTAATCCAACAAAAAAAAAATGAATTTTGATATATACAAAAAAAATTACGCATTATACGGTCACACTATGTTTGAATTGTAATTGGTTTGACTTTGAAACTTGATTAAAGAAAAAATATTCAATAAAAAAATATCTAACCAAGTGGAAACACTAGATATTGGAGTTACAAATATAAATTTGAAAGAATTATAATTTTATCCTTCATGGAAAAAAAATTATGCATTATACGATGTGCATCACTTTTTAAAAATGTTTTCTGAAAAAAAAAACTTGTTTTCGTGAGAGATAGAAAAAGAAGTGCAATCTAATTCCAAAAAATTCAAAAAAATATTTTTAGAATCTACAAACAAAATGTGATGAGACTTTATTTTGTATCATCTTCAAATTCCTCACGATTTAGCCGCTATATGTGCCCAAATGTGAAGAATTAGTTAAAAATAATAATTTCAATGTCCAGTTTGGCCAAAAATTGTAAACCACTATTGTGGGATCACCCTTGTATGGCCTTATATGACCTGTAAGTGGTCTCTAATTGGTTGGAGGTGATGTCGAATTGAATCTAGTTTCTTAAAAACTTGGTCTCATTGAATTTCATTTAGTTTTGAGCATTTTAGAAGCAATTTACTCCAAACCTCTTTGAAAAGCTAGATTTGGTGCTTTGAGTGAATAAAATGGGTTTTTGAGCCATTCTACCGGTGAAATGGCCTAAAAACTAGTGGAATGGAAGTAATTAGGGTAGGACTTTTGTTTTTTAAGTTTGCAAGAGCAAGGGTTGAATATTTGTTCAAGTGGGCTGATGCCCTAGTTGGTTTAACTCTTGTTTTTAGCCAAAAATGATGCATAAATGATACTTGGTTTGATAGAAATCTCTTGGAAAGTGTCTTGAAAGGGTTGGAATTGATTTTATAGACCATATTTGACATGTCTAGGCTTGTGGTATGATATTTTGAGGGAAGGGTTGTAAAAATCACATGGTAACTTATCAAAACAAGCCTAATTGGCCTTTGTTCAAGCGTAGTAGTAGATTTTGAGGGGTTTGTTCCAAAACAATCATACCTGCACTCTTGATATGTTTTGAAACTCCAAAAATTGTATCTAGATTAGTCTTCAAAATGTGGATTTGAGTTGTTTATTGCAAGATATTCTAGAAAAGAGGTGTTTGCTGCCCTATTCGAGAAATAGTGAATTTGTGAAGGAAATCATTGGGTTTGAGGAGTTGAGGCTTTGGTAAAGGATTGATTGAGTTATATTGTGTTTTGATACCATGCTCTGCATCAAGAAGATTTGATGTGTATAATTTTGAATGCTTCACTATCACTATTGTGGATTGTTATAACTTACCTTGCAAGGAGAAAATTTGGAATTTGAACATAAATTGTGGAGATCATAAGGTTTGTGATGAATTCTATATTATTGGTTTGGGTGTGCAATGGTTACATTCATTGGGTGAGTACACTAAAAACTACCAAATTATGGAACTCAATTTCAAATCCAATGTGAAGGATGTGGTTTTAAAGGGAATGGCTAATGGAGGTTTGTAAGTAGTATTGGCCAGAAGAATGGAGAGGATATTTCAGAAGAACCAAGTTGCTTGGAGTGCTATTTGTTTGGTGATTTCCAAAGACTCTTCTGAAGGTAAGAATGTTCAAGTTCATATTTATATACAAAAGATCTTGGATAGGCATAGTTTGGTTCTCAATGATATGCCTCCTAGATTATCATCAAATAGAGGTTTACATCATATCATAGAACTTGAACTAGGATCAAATCCATTTATGACCACTCCTTACCACCATCCTCAAATGTATAAGGATGAGATACATAAATCAATAAAGGAGTTGTTGGATATGGGCTACATCAGACCAAGCTCTAGGCCTTTCAAATCTTCTATGGTGCTGGTAAAGAAGAAGGATGGCACTTTGTGGATGTGCATAGACTACTAGGAATTGAAAAAGAAGACCATTAAGAACCGGTACCCCATATCATGGATAAATGAGTTGATTTATGAGATACATGGTGTTGTGTACTTCTCAAAGATTAATTTGAGGTTCGGATACCACCAGATCCACATGAGGGAAGATGTGTAGAAGACTAATTTTCAGTGTCACTATGGGAATTTTGAGTTCTTGGTTCTGCCTTTTGGTCTCACTAATGCTTTGGAAGCTTTCTAATCATGCATGAATCATTTTTTTGGTAAGTACTTAAAGAATTTTATGTTGGTTTTCTCTTATGATGTTTTGATCTATAGCAAAACATGGGAAGAACATTTGAAGCATTTGGATACAGTCTTGGGGATTCTAGAACAATAGTCTCTCTTTGCAAAGATGTCCAAATGTGATTTTGGATCAATAGAGATACTATATTTGGGACATGTCATAAGTGCAAAAGGAGTTCATTTGATCAACAAAAAATACAAGCCATCCTAGACTAGCCACCTCCTACAAACTTGTCTTAGTTAAGAGGTTTCTTTGGAATGTGTAGCTAATACCAAAGGATTTTGAAAGGATTTTCTTAGTCTGCGGCACCCCTCACCAATATGACTAAAGAAGGAGCATTTGAATGGATTGAGGAAGCACAAATGACTTTTGAGAAGATGAAGGAGGTAATGAGTTCTTGTCTTGTTCTTGTGATTCTTGATTTCTCATTTTCATTTGTTGTAGAATGTGATGCTTTCAGTGAAGGAATTGGAGCTATTCTTTCTTAGGAGGGACACCCATTATAATTTGAAATTAGGAAGTTGAGATTCAATGAAAGAGGATATTCCATATATGACAAAGAGATGCTAGTTATAATGCATTCATTTGAGAAATTTCAGCAATACCTGGTGTGTGAAAGATTCATGGCCAAATCAAATTACAACATCTCGAAGTTCTTCCTAAGTAAAAAAAAATTGAATGATAGGTAGCAGAAATGGGTAAGTAAACTTCAAGCATATGATTTTGCTATTGAATATGTCAAATGGAAAAATAATATTGTGGTGGATGTGCTCTCTAGGAGACCTACTTTGTGTCATGTTTCCATCACATAAATGGATTGGAAGGAGTCAATCATGGAGGAATATGCCAAGGATCCTTTCACTATTAGAATTCTGGAAGGTGTAGAAAAGGATGACTAGTATGTGGTGTTGAAAGGTCTGATTCTATTCAAGAATAGAGTATTCCTAGTTTCCAAATCCAAGGTGAAAGAGAATATACTAGAAGCCTATCATAATGCACCAATGACAGGGCATCCCAAGTTCTACAAAACTTATCAATAGATCAAAGAAATATTATATTGGAAGGGACTTAAGGAGGATGTTCTCACACATATCAATGAATACATTGCATGTCAACAAAACAAAGGGGAACAAGATTTTTCAAGAAGGCTATTGCAACTTCTTCCCATTTTGGAGCACAAATGGGAGAGTATCTCCATGGATTTCATCACTGATTACCCAAAGTGCAAGGAAAATATTGCATCTATGTTGTATTGGATAGAATGACTAAGTATTCTCATTTCTTTTCCATATCTATTGACTATAAAGCTCTACAAGTTGCAAAACTATTCTTTAAGGGTGTTTTCCAGCTGCATGGGCTACCCAAGAACATTGTAAGTGATAGAGATAGTTGGTTTCTCAGTACCTTTTGGAGAGAATTGTTTCTTTTAACTAGCACTAAGCTCACTCCTAGCACCAGCTACTATCCACAAACTGATGGGTAGGCTGAAATTGTGAACAAATGGGTGGAATTTTTCCTATGAAACTATAGCACTAGCTAGTAGTCAACATGTATCAAGTGGCTTCATTTGGGAGAGTATTGCTACAGCACCACTCACCACATGTCAATTGGCATGACTCCTGATGAATAGGAAAAAAAGGATACCTTTTGGGGATATCACACTTTTCTCACTCAACTATTCACTAATGTCCTAAGAATCCTAATTAGATTGACTAAAAACCTCACGAGGTGAGCCATTTCTCAATTAGGAGCATCCTAGGAAGGTGTTCTTTAAGTTCTAAGGGGTTCACCACCAAGAAAATGCTTGGAAAAGAAATTTTTTGAAAACATGTGATATGCAAAATGACCTATAACTAAAAATGCAAGCTGAATGAGAGATGAAAATGATGAAATTATACAATAGGGAGGTAGTATGTGTGCACTTGGGAAATTTGGAGATGTTATGAGGATTATAGAAATGCAAAGAAGTTTCCAAAATATGTTGTGGATGACTAAGATGCCAAAGATGGCATATTAGCCCTGCTGCTATATTTTGGGGAAAATACGAAGTTTTTGGATCTCAGAACTGGATCTCAAAAAATATCTGAAAAAATGAGCCTGGGAGGACTAAGACGCCCAAGATGGTGTATAAGTCTCATTCTGAATTTTTGGAAACTCTAAAAGTGATCCTGAGTTCTAAGGTCTACACTAGCTTCCCTTCTAATCTCAGGTTCTGAAACTTCTGAATATGGCCTGTAGGTGAGTTTCCATGAAGATGACAACTTTATAATGCAACTTTGCACTCCAAGTGATCTTCAAGTCTTCAACCTAGATCTGTAAGATCACAAATATGCAAAATGGGAAAAACTTGTTGATTGTTAGTGAATGGGGGTTTTCCTTGGTAAAACCCCTTGTTGGTAATGAAACCTTGAAATGAAATGGAAATAATGAATGAAATGATGAATGAACAACATGCAATGCTACATCTTGCCAAACCCTTGTAAAGTCTACGAACTTATGTGATGGTTGCAATGGATATGGATCTTGAATGCTTGAAACATCTTGCTTGAATCGCTTGCTTGAATCAATACCCTACATCACAAATGTTAGCACAACAACACACATGATGCAAGAAAACTCTTTGATATGATGCTTGAATCTTAAAATGGCTCCAAATGCTTGATGAATCTTCTATTGAATGCTCTTGTGAACTCAATTATGCTATGATAAGAGATCTCACAAAAGACTTAGGTTGAAATAAATGAATGAACCTTGTATTTATACTTATCTATGCTTAATATCTCAAAATTATATCACACCAAGCCGAAATATGAATTCATTAAATAAAGGAGGCTAAATCCCACCAAAATTTGAAATTAAATCTCAAAAATGACTCAAGGAGGACTACGGTGCCCTAGGTGGCATATTAGTCCCAAGTCCTAAAAACTTGGGGCACAGACACCAAAAAGGGGCCCAATATAGAGATGCGAAAATCAGGGTCTTGGGAGCCTTGGGGGACTAAGATGCCCTAGGTGGCATTTTAGTCACGACCCAAAAATCAGGGACACACTGATAGAGTCATTAAATTATCATTTATGCATTGGAGAATATCGAGATTAACCAAAAAAATGTCATTCATAGGGCTTGTGGACACAAAATAGGACCAATTAAGCCATAAAGAAGCATAAATAAAGCAAGGCAGACCCAAACAAGTGTGAAAATGCAAGGGTATGCATTTTACTACACTACATTTAGCCCCCACTTTAGTGAGAGGATGAACTTGCTTCAAACTCACACTAAAGTAGCCAACCATGCAATCAAGAGGGGTTCAAATGTACAAATGTTAGAAAGATAAGATGACAATAATCAAGAGGGTGCCAAGCCCCCCAAGATCAATATCCTATGGAAAAACCAAATAAGCACAAAGGAACATGATTTCAGATGATATATGAAGCCATAACCAGATCACAAACATACACCATCAAAGACAAGAAAAAGGAAAACAAGAAAGGAAAAAGGAAAAATACAACGGATCAAGCTTCGACTATTCGTCCAATGCAATGGAACGGGTCTAGGGTCTTTTTCCAAAAATAAGTTTACAAGTCCAACATGCTGTCCACTATGCAAAAAAAACACGCGCTCATAAGGGCTAGTGGGAGCTAATTGTCCACTAGGTGAGCCCCAAGGGACCATATTAAAGCCACACCTCCATGACTTTAATAAGGCACAAAAATGTATGCTCACATGGGCTAGTGAAGCTAGGTGTTCACTAGGTGAGCCCAAGGGGACCATATTAAAGCCACACTTCCATGACTTTAATAAGGTACAAAAATGCAACAAGAAAGAGGGATGCTTAAAGGTATTTTTCTTATTTCATGCGAGGTATTACTCTTAGGGGACATCATGCTTAACATCTCCAACAGAGGAAAAATACAAGATCTCATCCTGAGGAACATCATACCCAATGTTTCCAAAAGAGGACAAGCGCAAAAGGTCTCATCTTGTTTCCAAGAGAGGATAGGTGCAAGGTCTCATCTTGGTGAACATTATATCTAATGTTTCCAAGAGAGGACAAGGAAATATCACACTCTTGGAGGAAGTCAAACCCAAAGACACCGCCAAGAGGAAAAACACATCACATAAAGAAAGAGAATCACATCAAGGAACATGAAAAGAAAAAAAAATGCTAATGAAATCAGTCCAAAATAATGCCAATGTATGCCCTCACTTTAAAGAAATTTCTAACACCATGTTGTGACCAATTACTTTAAAGTAGAAAAATGAAAATGAAATCAAGAAGGCTGACATGAGAGCCAACTTGGAAATCCCTATGCCAAGTCATATGTTTCCAAGTAAAGCTATGTCATGCAAGAGAAAAGGAAAAGAAAGGGGTTTCCCCCAAAATGAAAACACCAAACACATAAGGGATCTATGGATTTTGGGTCAATATCTTCTTTTCTAAAATTATATTAAAGAGCTTGGAACTATCATCATTCCTCAAATACACAAAACTAGAAGAATGACACAAAGAGAGCAAAAAAAAAGAAAAGAAAGAGCCTTTTGGGTCAACATGGAAGAGACATAGGGCGTATCGACGCCTAGTGTCATCCCCAAAAGGAAAACACAAGACAAATGAAAAGGAAAATGAAAGGAAAACAAAAGATAATGAAAAATATTTTGGGTCAACTTGAAGGAGACATGAATGTCTCGATGCCTTGCATCATCCCCAAAAGGAAAACACAAGAAACAAAAATGAAAGGCAAAGAAAAAAAATTAATCAAAAGGAAAACGTATACGACATATAGAAGAATGAAGGTACAAATAGAAGAATGCACATAGAGAGAAACATCAAACAAAACATCACAGGGGATCACGTTACGCACATTCAAGAAAACAAAAAGAAAATGAAAAGGACTAGTAAGGCATAGGTGAGTCAACCTAAAGCAAGTTGTCTGCCTCCCCAATATCAGTCTGTATAAGGAGAAGGTAGATAACAAACCAAAGGGACAACAAAAAATGCCTTACTAGGACAAGGAAAATGAATTATTTTCCCCACTAAGTGCAAGACAAGAATGGGTTGAGGTAGGTGATGGGAAGGGTCATGTAATAGTGAGAATAGAGTATTCTACAACTATTACATGACAAAAGGGGCAAAGAATATGCTATGTGATCATTGGATAGAAACTATTGCAATCAAAGTATACTTTCTCAATATTTCTCTTAATGCAAAATACTCATTAGTACTATGTCCAAGTATTCAATGATATGCACAATATGGAAATTTTGCATCTTTAAGGTATTGTTGGAAATATGATGCCATTTAATTGCAAATCCTAAACATTAATTATTTCATGTATCTCCTAGATTCTTGGAATGTGTTCAACAACACTAAGATTAGGATGAGATTAATATTTGGATGAAATAAATCATGAAATTGACATTTGTATTTATTCCTAAATAATAGGAGCATGTGGGTGCACACATGGTAAGGTGAAACTCACCTTGTGTCCAGTTAACTATACGGAGTAACGATTAACACTTCAATGCATGTAAAGATCCTAGGAGTTAGGATTTGATGTTTACATGCTTGAGTTCATTAAGTTCTAGTTTAGTTCAATTTAGTTTAGTTGAGTTTAGTTTAGTTTAGATTCCTTGGAATCGAGTTTAGTTTAGTTTAGTTTAGTTGATTCGATTCGGTTCGATTCAGGTTAGATTGTCTTCATTGCATGCAAGTGCATGTTGCATGCATGTTGGTTATTTTGAGTTGCATGTAGTTAGCTTCAGTTAACTTGTAATGCATGGCTAATAACATTGAATTGTATGACGGATAACAGGGACTACCTCGGTTAACAAGGGATGACCATTCTTTAGGAATGGTGTTGAGTAAATGTTTCAGTTAACTATAAAGCACTTGAAGCCAACTTGGGTGCCCAAGATGCTTTATTGGAATTAACTCCAATGCATGATAAGATATTTCTGAAGGCTCAGTTAAGTAGCTTTAATTGTGGGTGCCATCTTTGAGGAATAGCTTTGGAATTATCACCGAAGTGAAGGAGAAGTTGTAGCTTCAGTTTGGGACACCCAAATGCATGATGCACATGTTGTAAGCTTTAGTCTTCAAGAAACTCTACTTGAAGGAATATGGTATACCTTTTCAAGGGCTTGAGCTTATGCATTGTAATTATCACCATTTGATTATTACAAGGTTGCATATTGTCTCTATATCTCATTCAAGTTGAAGAGAGTTTTCATAATTGTTATTGCAGGTGTGAAGAAGATTGGTAAAGATAGAAGAATCATTCTCAAGCAAGAATTGGAGCTATTGTAATTCAGAGTTTGAATAATAGAATAATTCTTGGTGGAGTTTATTCCCGAAAGGGTTTCTCCATGGTATATCTTGTGTGATCCTTCTATTATCCTGTCTAGTTCTTCTAAATAATTCTCTCTACATTCTACAATAGTAAAATGGATTAATCAAGATAATCATCCACAAAGAATTTATGTAACAAAGAAAAGACTTACTTAGAACATCAATATTAAAGTTTTACAGAGTATTAAGCTAAGAAAACGCCTCATTTTTCAACATTTGGTATCAGAGCTGAGGTTGGGTAGAGTATTGGGATGCCTTTCTCTTAAAAGATTGGAGGATTTTTTGGCTTAGTGGGAGCTCTTATTATTTTTGTTATTTGGTGATTTTGGAATTAAGTTTTGTTATAATGAATTCAAGGTTAGAGATTGAAAGGTTCAATGGTTCTAACTATGAAATGTGGAAATTAAAAATGGAAGATCTTCTTGAAGAAAGAGATCAGTGGTTAGCGGTTAATAATGAGACAAAGACACCTACAACTATTTCAGATGAAGATTGGGCTAAGTTAGATAAAAAGGCAAGAGGAACAATAAGGTTATGTCTTGCTGATGCTGTTCTTTTAATGTTTCAATGGAAACTAGTGCATATAAATTATGGAAAAGAATAGGGGATATTTATCAAACTAAGAGTCTCACCAATAAGTTGTATCTGAAAAGGCAATTATATTCATTGAAAATGAAAGATGGTGATTCAGTTGCACAACATTTGAATTCTTTCAATTTAATTCTCAGTCAGTTAGCATCTGTAGATGTAAAGCTAGAGGATGAGGATAAGTGCATTTTATTACTTTGTTCGTTACCAAATTCTTGGGAAAATATAATTGTTGCAATTAGTGGTAATGGTGCAGATCCAAAGATGGACAACATTATTCCTACTCTCCTGTCAGAGGAGATGAGGAGGAAGTCTAAGGAGGAAATCCAAGATGCCTTGTTTGTAAAAGGTAGGTCTAAGAAAAAGGAGCCTAAGGGAAACAAGGAAGGGAAGGGTAAGTCAAAAGGATGAAGTAAGGTAAAATGTTGGAACTGTGGGAAACCAGGACATGTGAAGAAGGATTGTAAGAACAAGAAAGAGAGTTATGATTCTTCTACAGAGGAGTCCTCGGATAATAGTAATGATGCATTGGTTATTTCAGCTAATATTGTTTGTGATAACTCTTTGCTTCATGTTTCAGAGTAATCTTCGTAGAGAGGATGGTAGTGACGATGCCATGTGTGACTCGGTATCACGGTTCAGTGGGAGTTGTTGGCAGTGACTTGGATGCATCATTGGTAAGGTTATCTCCATGTGGTTGGAGATATGGTTTCTTGGTTTAGAGTATATTTGTTATGGATGTCATGGTTTACTCTTGATACTAGTTTAGAGTTTAGCATATTTACATGGTTCTCTTGAGACTAAGATGTATAAGTATGTTATGATGCATGTGATCTCCTAAGAGGAGATGGTTAGATCATGGATGCCATGTTTATGTTCTTGATTCATGATTGGAGTTTTGACAATGATCTTGTGTAGTTCTCTTAAGTTTTGGGTACATTAATCATTTGCTTGTCTACTTCATGAAAGTGTTGTGTTGCATTTGGAGTTTGGCATGGATTGGTTGGTTACAGGTCCTCATGGATACTTGGAGAAATAGGTGAGGCTGGAATTCTCTTGTGGTAAGACACATTTGTTGGAATGGTTGTGAGAAAAGTTTTTCAACAGAAAAGACCGAGGAGTCTACACCTTGGTTGAATGTGAATTCAACACACTCGGTGGTTTAGCATGCCTCTAAAGAGGTGGTTTGGTTATAGAGGCTTGGGAAAGGTAATGGTTTGGTTGATAATGGGAAAGTATTAATTGAGAAAGTTAACACTTTAATTAATGTTCCAGATTATCTTATGAAACCATACATATAAGTTCTCTTGGTTTTAATCATTTGCTTGGAAGCTTCATGATTATGCAGGTTGCATTTGAAGTTAGCATGGATTGATTAGTTAGTGCAAGAAGGCCATTGGCTTTGAGACTTGTACTTGTTTTATTATTCCTTGTTTAGAATAATTGCAATGTATAATGTCAAGTGGGAGAATGTTGGAAATAGGATGCCATTTAATTGCAAATCCTAAACATTAATTATTTCATGTATCTCCTAGATTTTTGGAATGTGTTCAACAACACTAAGATTAGGATGAGATTAATATTTGGATGAAATAAATCATGAAATTGACATTTGTATTTATTCCTAAATAATAGGAGCATGTGGGTGCACACATGGTAGGTGAAACTCACCTTGTGTCTTAACTATAAGATATGTTATACGAATGCATGTAAAGATCCTAGGAGTTAGGATTTGATGTTTGCATGCTTGAAGTTTAGTTAAGTTAAGTTCGATTCCAGGTTGATTCGATTCGGTTAGATTCGGTTTATTTTCGATTCGAGAATCGTTTAGTTGATTCGATTCGGTTTAGTTATTCGATTAAGTTATCTTGATTTGCATGCAAGTGCATGTTGCATGCATGTTGGTTATTTTGAGTTGCATGTAGTTAGATTCAGTTAACTTGTAATGCATGGCTAATAACATTGAGTTGTATGATAGATAGAGGACTACCTCCAGTTAACAAGGGATGACCATTCTTTAGGAATGGTGTTGAGTAAATGTTTCAGTTAACAATAAAGCACTTGAAGCTAACTTGGGCACCCAAGATGCTTTATTGGAATTAACTCCAATGCATGATAAGATATTTCTGATGGCTCAGTTAAGTAGCTTTAATTGTGGGTGCCATCTTTGAGGAATAGCTTTGGAATTATCACCGAAGTGAAGGAGAAGTTGTAGCTTTAGTTTGGGACACCCAAATGCATGATGCACATGTTGTAAGCTTTAGTCTTCACTGAAGAACTCTACTTGAAGGAATATGGCGTACCTTTTCAAGGGCTTGAGCTTATGCATTGTAATTATCACCATTTGATTATTACAAGGTTGCATATTGTCTCTATATCTCATTCAAGTTGAATAGAGTTTTCATAATTGTTATTGCAGGTGTGAAGAAGATTGGTAAAGACAGAAGAAGCATTCTCAAGCAAGAATTGGAGCTATTGTAATTCAGAGTTTGAATAATAGAATAATTCTTGGTGGATTTTTTCCCGAAAGGGTTTCTCCATGGTATATCTTGTGTGATCCTTCTATTATCCTGTCTAGTTCTTCTAAATAATTCTCTCTACATTCTACAATAGTAAAATGGATTAATCAAGATAATCATCCACAAAGAATTTATGTAACAAAGAAAAGACTTACTTAGAACATCAATATTAAAGTTTTACAGAGTATTAAGCTAAGAAAACGCCTCATTTTTCAACATTTGGTATCAGAGCTGAGGTTGGGTAGAGTATTGGGATGCCTTTCTCTTAAAAGATTGGGAGGATTTTTTGGCTTAGTGGGAGCTCTTATTATTTTGTTATTTGGTGATTTTGGAATTAAGTTTTGTTATAATGAATTCAAGGTTAGAGATTGAAAGGTTCAATGGTTCTAACTATGAAATGTGGAAATTAAAAATGGAAGATCTTCTTGAAGAAAGAGATCAGTGGTTAGCGGTTAATAATGAGACAAAGACACCTACAACTATTTCAGATGAAGATTGGGCTAAGTTAGATAAAAGGCAAGAGGAACAATAAGGTTATGTCTTGCTGATGCTGTTCTTTTGAATGTTTCAATGGAAACTAGTGCATATAAATTATGGAAAAGAATAGGGGATATTTATCAAACTAAGAGTCTCACCAATAAGTTGTATCTGAAAAGGCAATTATATTCATTGAAAATGAAAGATGGTGATTCAGTTGCACAACATTTGAATGCTTTCAATTTAATTCTCAGTCAGTTAGCATCTGTAGATGTAAAGCTAGAGGATGAGGATAAGTGCATTTTATTACTTTGTTTGTTACCAAATTCTTGGGAAAATCTAATTGTTGCAATTAGTGGTAATGGTGTAGATCCAAAGATGGACAACATTATTCCTACTCTCCTGTCAGAGGAGATGAGGAGGAAGTCTAAGGAGGAAATCCAAGATGCCTTGTTTGTAAAAGGTAGGTCTAAGAAAAAGGAGCCTAAGGGAAACAAGGAAGGGAAGGGTGAGTCAGAAGGACGAAGTAAGGTAAAGTGTTGGAATTGTGGGAAACCAGGACATGTGAAGAAGGATTGTAAGAACAAGAAAGAGAGTTCTGATTCTTCTACAGAGGAGTCCCCAGATAATAGTAATGATGCATTGGTTATTTATGGCAACCCAATTCATCCCTTCGGTCCACAGATCATAATTTTCTCATTCCGGCAGGAAATGTAGAGAATAGTGTTCTACTAGCAGAAAGCAGAAAGAACAGGGTATTTTGTTAGTTAGTCAATCGGTATGCTTCATTGGATCATCATTTTGTGTTGTGGATCCCCAAGATAAGTTTTTAAGCATATATTTTATCTCATTGTCAATATTTGTGATGTTTCATTAATTGGTGTACGAGCTTGGAGATCCGATAGGATGATTTTATGTTTATTTTCTCATTGTGGCCGACCTAGTGAATGTCACATGTCATTGATGTATAAGGAGTAATTGTTTAATTGTTTCTTGTGTTGGTTATTTTTTTTTGGGTCCTAGCTATCTCTTAGCTGACTTTAATGGGTATGCATTAAATTTAATTTGTGATTTGAGCCGACCATTGAAGGATATTTCATGTTTTGTTAAAGTCGACTTGAAGCAATGAAATCTTTGTTAGTGGGTATATATATGAGATAGGTAATTCATTTTGAAGGGTGTGAGTGTGTGTGTGTGTGAAAATAGCAGAAAAGATACATGTGTGAATATCAAAAGATCAGTTGAGCAAATCTTGCGTGTACAGAAGAATATTTTTGTGAAGGAAAATAGAGCAGAGCAGAGAAAAAATATAGAATCAGTCATAAGGGCTGAAGATCATCTACTAAGCTTCATTGGAACTGAATCCAAGAATTTGGAGATGCTATCCTCTCAATTCAACCTTTTGTTGTAACTCAAAAATTTTGAAAGCCAGTGAGCCTTCCTATAAGTAGTGAGCTCTAGGAAGTGTGCTTGAATGCATGTGCATTCCCTTTAATTCATTCTTTTAACAGAGTATAATTATGGACTAATCTCCACTGTGGTTTTTCCCCTAACAAGGTTTCCACATAAAAAGATTGGCATTATGGTGTTATGTTTATCTTCTTCTTGTGCTTGCAACTTCTCTTTTGTTGAAATGTTGTTAATGGTTTAAGATCTAGATTTAAAGTTTAAATTTGTTGAACACTGATTCACCCCCTCTCTCAGTGTTCCTTGAGTCCAACAATTGGTATCATAGCATAGTTCCTCTACTGAACTTTAACCACTTGAGGTGGATCTTGGATTGCAATGGAATCTAGTGGTCTTTAACAGTAGCTTATGGTGGAACTTGATGATCTTGATCATTCTAAAGTAGAAGTCATGGAATTAAAAGAAAATCTTGTGGATGCTAAGAAATTCATTCAATCATTGAAGGATAAAATCAATGAGTCAAGAGAAAAGAGGAAGGAACTTTGTGATTGGCTGAAGTAGAAAGAAAATAAAAGCTTGGAAGATGTTCACCTGAATCAGATCCTAAAAGAAATAACTAAAGAATGTGGAAAACTTGCTAGGAATAATGCTACTCTAAAGCTTGAGATGGAATATGTGGCAATGAAGCTAACTAAGGAGATTGAAGTAAGGAAGAAGAATGACGAGAATCTGGCCCAATATTTACAAGAAAATTTTGAAGAATGCAGTAGAGTAAATAGTGGATTCATTCAGCTAGAGAATGAACTACAACAATCTAGAAATAATGAACAAGACTTTGAAAGACATATAGTTATTCTCAAAGATGAAATCACTACTGCAAATGAGTACAAGGAGAAGTTTAGGATTGGTTATGCTAAGCTTGATGAGCTGACTAAAGGACAGAAGGATGCAAATGATAAACGAGGTCTTGGATATGAGAAGGAAGAAAGCTCTGGATCTGAACATAAGGATTCCAAACAAAGAAATTAGATGAAAAAAGGTAGAAGGTATCTGGTAAGACAACCCAATGCTCAGAATTTTAATGGTTACTGCTTTGCTTGCAATAAATTTGGTCATATGGCTTCTTAATGTAGAAGTAAAATAAATTCAAGCAGTCCATCATTTCCCGGTCAGTGTTTTAGTTGTAATAAGTTTGTTCATAAGTCAATTGAATGCAAAAATATGTCTGTTAGTGTAAGGAATGTTAAATGCTATACCTGTGGAAAATTTGGGCATATTGCTAATTAGTGTAAATCAAATGGAAATCAATGGAATGAATGGTCTATGCAAAGAAATCCGATATGTTACAATTGCAAGAGATTTGGTCACATTGCAAGATTTTGCAAGAACATAAATATGGATAGAAGAGGTCTAGTATACAAGGGAAAAATCTCACAGAAAGATGAAAAATGAAAAGGGAAAGTGACTGTGGAAGAGATTAGATATTAGATGAAGGAAACATGGGTAAGGAACAATAACTCTTATGAAGGGAATAAGTCTGCACCAAAATCTTCTTCTAGTAATTCCTCCAGAAATTGATCTCAGGCCATTGGCCTAAGGGGAGTCTTTTAAGAAAAATCCTTTGTCCCCCTATTGGTAGCTAGCACCAGAATGTAAGAAATTGTTAGTAGCTATGATAAAAATTTGCAAATGCATCAATGATCGCTTATGCAGAAACATGAGAAGTAGAAGGTCCACAAACAAATAATTCTTTTGTTGTCTAAGAAAATAGAGTACCTGAAACTCCTAGGGAAAAATATTTAATGCAAAAAAAAGGTTAGGTGCATGAAGTTATAAAAGGTTATTTGGAACCCTCATTTGTCACCTTGCATTGAAGAAGAACATAAGAAGAGCTTTTGTAGTGAAATTTCAAAGGAGTAGAGAAAATTCAACAAAAAATTCATTAGGTATTTCAATTGCTTGTAGAACTTTAAATTTTGTGCTTGGTAGAAAAACTCATTTCATACTGAAAGAAAAATGAAGCTAAACAAACGAATGGTCAATTTGGATGAGTATAGTAGTGGAAAGATTGGGGTTGTGATAAATTTTTTGTAGCTGGTGAATTGAAGTGGCTTGAAGGTGTGAAACATAAAAGATTGGACATTTGTAATGAGTTTCCTTATTTCGTCAACGCGGAAGTGGTCAGGTTTATCCTGAATAGATTGAATGAGGACATTCTAACCTTGGATAAACCCTATCTTATTTCAAAGGATGTGATTATAAATTTAACTGGTTTATGCAATGTTGGGGTTATTTTGAAAAAGAAGTTGATTCAAAACAAGGATGTCGAAACCCTAACTAGAGTGACAGGAGATTAGAGGGCTCTAGTAATTTCAACGATCAAATATCTAATAACAAGGTACATTGCACATGGGATTTCATACAAAATTTTCTTCAAAAACAAGGAATGCACAACTTCGGTAGGTGCAGTTTATATCGCTCACAAAATGATAATGGAAGATGAAGACTTTGATCTATGTGGATTGCTAAAGGATCGGTTGATGGAAAATGTGAAATTGATGAAAGAAGTAGATTACCCCTTCAGGTTTGGTACTTTGATCATATGTATCATGATGTATTTTTTGAATTGCTTGCCTCAAAATGACAATGTGGTATGGAAGGAAAGTGAACCAATTTGTAAGCAAATTTTTGAGCATTCTAATGCTTTGGGAAATTATGAGCAAGTATATGCAAATTTCTTTAAGGAATTGCTAGGGAAGTTTGGAGAAGTTAACATTCCCCTTCCGGTAAAGATGCTTGAATTTGGATCTTCTTCTAGTGAAGTGTTGGGGAAGAAGAAGAGAGTAGAAGAAATTTCTATGTACACCCCTTTGACACATAAGTCCCCAAGAACTGAAGAAAATGGAAAAGAACAGTTAATTGTAGATATACCAAATGAGGAATCTGATGAGTACACTCCTAGGGATGAACCAAAATTAGTTGAATCGGATGTGTTGATGGCAGAAGGAAGTGAAGAAGATGATGCCTTATTCAAAGCTAAGATATTGTAGCTTGTTCAAGAAAAAGATGGGATGAAGAAAATTGTTGACTTATGGTTGGAGAGACCCTCATATGAGCAGGACCTAATTAAGAACACATTGACTTCTTACTTTGTGCATAATAACATTGTATTGGAGAGTTTGCACAATGTTTTTCTAGAAGAATTAATTGAATGCATCAAGGAAGCTATGGTAACTGAGTCTCTAGACAGGAAAGAGGAAGAAGTAATTTTACATCTGAAGGAGCAGTTTAGGCCATCCCTTACCAAACTGAAAAAGAAAATGAATGAGTTGATTCAATGCATTAATTCAGCTAATAGCATCTAAAACTATTGTCTTCAGTGGCCTCATGTTGTTGGGACATATAAGGAAAAGTTGGAGTAGATTGAAGTTGAGTTGATCAAAATTGATTAAGATTATAGTATGTTTCAGGACTAGGATGGAGCAGTCAAGAAAAAGATTCAAGAATTGCAGTATGAGCATGCAAAATTCCACTTTTCCGGAAACAATCTTGTGGACACCTTTTGGAAAGTCAAGGATTTGACTGAATGTAGGTTGGAGCAGTTGATTAAGGTTTTGAGGAAAGGAGAAAAATTAGAAGAAGCAATTACAATCCCAGAATCCCTCATTCAAATTATTAACAAGAAATTTGAGAATAATAGCATGATCTTAATCATTGGGATTTTTATAGAAGCATGGAAGAAATCTCTTCTTGGGTATGAAAGATAAGTACAAGTTAATTTTCTAACTTAAGTAGCAGTTGTACTTCAAATTTTGAATTTTTGAAAAGGGAAGAGAGTTTAGTGAAGAATATATTTCTCATTGATTTCAAAGGGGGAGGAGAGTAGTGAAAAATTCTTTATCATTCTAAGGGGGAGTTTGAGTTTTGAAATTTTGAATTCTGACACTTAGTCATTTTTCACTAAGTGTTTCCATCAATGCCAAGGGGGGAGATTGTTGTCATATGGCTTGTTTGATGGCATGTGGCTTCTAGATTTGTCATTGATTGCAACCTAAGTCATCCCTCCAGTCCACAAATCAGAATTTTCTCATATCGTTGGGAAATGTAGAGAATAGTGTTCTACCAGCAAAAAGCAGAAAGAATAGGGTATCCGATCAATTAGTCGATCGGTATGCTTCACCGGATCATCATTTTGTGTTTTGGATCCCCAGGATAGGTTTTTAAGAATATATGTTATCTCATTGTCAAGATTTGTGATGTTACATTAATCGGTGTATGAGCTTGGAGATCCGGCAAGATGTTTTTCTATTTATTTGCTCATTGTGGCAAACCAGGTGAATTTCGCATGTCGTGGGTGTATAAGGAGTAATTGTTTAATTTTTTCTTGTGTCAACTAGTTATTTTGTTTTGGGTCCTAGTTATCTCTTAGGTGACTTTGATGGGTGCACATTAAATTTAATTTGTGATTTGAGCCGACCATTGAAGGATATTTCATGTTTTGTTAAAGTCGACTTGAAGTGATGAAATCTTTGTTAGCAGGTATATATATGAGATCGGTAATTCATTTTGAAGGGTTTGATTGTGTGTGTGTGCAAAATGAGAAAAGAAGATGCATGTGTGAATATCAGAAGATCAATTGAGTGAATCTTTCTTATACAGAAGAGGATTTTTGTGAAGGAAAATTAGGGGAAAAAAAAGAGAGCAGAGTAGAGCAGAAATATGTAATCAATCAAAAGGGTTGAAGATCGTCTACTGAGTTTCACCATAACTGAATCTAGGAATTTGGAGATGCTATCCTTTCAATTCAACATTTTTTTGTAACTCAAACATTTTGTAAGGAAGTGAGCCTTCCTATAAGCAGTGTGCTTCTTGAGTAGTGAGCTCTAGGCAGTGTGCCTGAATGCATGTGCATTCCTTTTTGTTCATACTTTAACAAAGTATAATTGTGGACTAATCTCCACTATAGTTTTTCCCCTAACAGGGTTTCCACATAAAAATATTGGTGTTATGGTGTTATGTTTATCTTCTTCTTGTGCTTGCAACTTCTCTTTTGTTGAAATGTTGTTAATGGTTTAAGATTTGGATTTAAAGTTTAAATTTGTTGAACATTGATTCACCCCCCCTCTCAGTGTTCGTTGAGTCCAACAAGACCACTGTACCATCACTTCAGAGCCTTAGATATTCTCTAGGAGGATTTTCATTATAAGAGGGATCTTGGTACCCTAATCTTTTTGTGTTTTCATCGATTGGTTTTTGCTCTAAGAGTTGATGAATTTCATGTTCACTTCTTGTGTCACATCCTTGTTTGCTCAAGATGGTGAAGCCTTTTCCATATGTTTCTTCTAGATTGATTAGAGTGTTTGTTAATTTGTTATCATAAAAGGGTTGAGTGTTTGCTTGTTTAGAGGAACTAGGTTCACATGTTGTAGGGAACTTAGGTTCAACTTTCACTTTGGTTTCAATATGTAAGTAACCAAACATCTCAAGGAGTGGTATTGTGGGAGGAACTGGTTGTTTCATGGAGGGATAGAAGGATGCATTAACTTCAAGGTTATCAAGACAATCATTTAGGAACTTATTCATGTCGTCATCATCTTCTCCAATGATGTCAACATCACAAGGAGGACATACATTAGGAGTTGAATGAGCATGAGTAAGTTTAATTTCATTAGGGTCATTACCAAAGGCACAATTTGACAAATCTACCAAAGATTTCAAGGACATCCACAATTTTCCAAAGAACAAATCCATGATGCAAGATTAAACAAATGCAATTGAAATGAAATAGAAAAAAGTCTAGGAACTAAAACAAAAAATTGAAGGCACCCAATAAAAACATAGAAAAGCAATTTTAGATCCTAAAAAATTGGAGAATCAAAGTCAACAGGGACTAAGATGTTGGGAAGGGAATCTTGGTCCTCCTGGTGAGATTCTGAAGTTCTAGAGGCTGAAATAGACAGCACACAACAGAGAGAGACTTTTGAAGAAAAAATCCTAAAAGGGACTAAGATGCCAAGAAGGGAATTTTAGTCCTAGCAAAGATTTTTTTTAGAAAAATAGTGAATTCTAGAATGTCAACAAAATTTACAGATTGCCTATGTAATATACAAATGCTTAGAAATAGAAAAATGTGAAAATAAGTGCAAGAAAAAGTAGCTAGAAATAAGCAGTTGAATGTAATTTTTCAATTTTGAATGCAATAAGTATGTAATGAAGATGAAGAACGATGCACTTTTCAATTTTTCAATGAAATGAAATGATGCAATAAAGTAAATATGCAACCTATATGCACTTTCACTAATGCAAATATAGGAAACCTTAAATGCAATTTCAATAATGCAAAATGCAAGATATCTTAGATGTAATTTCACTAATGTAAGATGAAATACAAGAATGAATGGTATCTAGATCTAAGGACTTAATAAACTTTGATGAGCCTAGTTTTTGTTCAAATTTTGGGTAGAATTTATAGTCCATGTGGTGGCAGTGTCATGAACTTTAGTAGTCATGTGTTAATATTTGCATAATGTTTCCCTCAAACCATCAACATTGGGTTTAACCTTATCTCTATGAAGTTTTAATGACATTGGCATATTATGTGGATTATCTATATTAATTTTGTGTATGGTTAATGAATGTTTTATAAGGTGATTATAGATGTGCAATTATTATGCGTACTGACATTGCTATGCAGACATAATTTATGGATGCTAAGTTGAGAAAGGAAACCGTTAGATGGTCATGCAGGGGAATCATTCAAAGGAGTCAACTGAAGGATGACGACAACAGATTCCCCACAACAATCAATTGGAACCACCTTATATTTATGGAATTGAGAAATTGCGGGCATTATTGTAGCGTTGATTCTACATTTAGGCATGCATGTCTAACTAGATTCCCTGCATACATAACCGCTCTACCACCCTTTTCCTCATTTTCCCTAAGTGGCGTCCTCTCAATTAGTGGTAGTCATCTGCCCTGTTTAGTTGGTAGTTTAAATAAGGAATTGAATCTTCTTCTTGGGGGTTCTTATTTCTTGATTGTTGTTGTTACATGATATCAATTATGTATTAAGCATTCTCAATTTTTAATACAGCCATGCAGCTACTCTATTTACATATTTTTCAATGAATGAGATGATAAACTAAATTTAAGCATTTGAGTTTGTATTAATCTTAGTGGATACTCAGCCAAGGGGGCCCACTTGGTGAGTAATCATTTATTTAGATTAATTAGTTTAGTTATTATTTCCTGTTAAGTACTTAGTTCAAAATCTAGCATCGACTATTCCTGCAACCACTAGAAGTCCATTTTATGTTTGTTCCTGCAGCCAAAGTAGACATAGTAGTTTCCTATCTATTCACCTAGATATTTATTCTTGTTCTTCATTTCAAGTTGTTGGTTGATGATCATCATTTTCTTTATTTCCTTTCAAGCAATTTACTTTCAGTATTGTGTTTCTTAGTTGTAGAATGAAATGATTACTTGAGCCCCTGGTGTGCATACAATGCTGGCCCATTCAAGTTTACGTCCCTGGGTTGGAAAGTTAAATGCACTTTCATGATGAATTAGATAGTTTTTCAAGTTAGATGTCCAATCTCTGAATCATGGTTGTAAAGGCTTAGTTATTGAATCATTGTGGAGGCTGACATTTTTGGCACCATTGTCGAGGATGGTGTCAAGCTAGGAAGTTCCTTGGATTCATTGGTAGTTTCTCTGCTTTAGCACTTCTCTTGAGTTTTTCTTAGTATACCCCTTGCTTAGACGAGTAATGATCTACTATTCTTTTTCTCATTCTTTGTGTGAGCTAGCTGATGTTGAATTGATATTGCAACTAGTTGAGATTCCAAATCTACCTAGAAACGAAGAAGAAGAAGAACCATTTTCCTTTTTACTAATGCATATCTTGATCTGACTAGTTCTAAAGCCTCCACTAAAGATCAAAATGAGATTTACAACCCTTTTTCCTTTGGAATTCATCAAGAAAACATGGGTGATACCTTCTTGTTTGAGTTTGACATGTTCCATGAAAGTTATGACTATACCACCAATGATCGTAGGTTTGAGCTATATCCTACCACTTTAAAAGAAGCTACACTAGGATGGTCTATGAGTCTAGGTAGAGATGTCATGGAAACTTGGGAGGACATAAAGAAAAAGTTCCTTGTGAAATACAAGGAATATTACAAGGGAAATGATATGAGAGGAAGTGATGTCTTTAGGATGCAACAGAAGGAAGATGAGAGCTTGGGAGATTACATTTCAAGGTTTTTGTTTTTCATGCAGGAATATCCACACCAGACACTCAATGAAGAATCAAAGAAGCTTCTTTCTTGAAGGGAATGAACAAGAGTTACCCTGATGTTTTGGGCCTAATGGCAGGAATAGTTATCACTCAAGTTCCTTGGGAAGATATCAAGAAAATATGTCAAAACTATCCCAAATCAACTTCAAGGAAAGGGAGAGCTTACCAACCCTCTGTGGGTAAGTCATCTACTAGTTAAGTTTTAAGGATGGATATTACTAATTTATTGGAAGATTTCAAGAAAGATGTTACAAACAATCTAGCTACTCAGCTAGGTACACTTAAGGCCAAAGACAAATATGAGGAGGTAGAGGAAACGTTGGTAGAATATTGCCCTCATTACAGACATAAGAAGAAGGACTACAAATGCAAGATGGTAGCTAACATTGACAACAAGATTCCACCTAAAACTGAGGAAGAACAAGTCCACTTTGATGCACAAAGGAAGCATTGGGATCAAAGACAAGGTATGTCACCAGATCCACTATCTCTTTCTGGGCCAAAACAGATAGCCAGTTGCATGCAACCATCTTTTCAACCCCAGCAGTTTGCTATAAGGCCTCCACCTGCTAATTCAAGCTCCAATGCACCCAAACCTGTTCAGCTACTAGCTTAGCCCACACCAAACTCAAATAACAAACCACAACAACAACTAGTATATTTTTTTGATCCAAATCAATTTCCAGCATGTGTTGTGAGTATGAGTAACATCCATCTACATTCAGGAACTATTGTACCAAATCCTTCCACACCCATCATCATTAAGCCACCTATGGAATAGGAAGAGGAATCTTTGAATGATCTCATTTAGCCAGTCGTACCTAAAAATCCTGAACTAGTTCCAACCAGGAAGACTACACAAGGGCCACCATTTCCTCATAAATTGGAAGTCGCCAAGCATAAGGAAGAAAAGGAAAATACAACTTTTGACATCTTGGAGCAGTTGAAACACATATGTGTCTAGATACCCCTATTTCAGGCCATAAAAAATGTTCCTATATATGGCAATGCAATCAAGGAAGCATGCCTCAAGAAGCTCGAATGAAAGAAGAAGGACTTGACTACAGTCCATGTGATGAGACAACTTGCTGACATCATGATTGGAAAAGTGACCATTCCCAAGTACAATGATCTAGATAATCTTGTAGTAGCAGTTGTTATCCATGGGATTCAAGTAAAGAGTTCCCTAATTGATTTAGGGGAGGCAATCAATGTGATGACTAAGGACATCTTGCAACAACCAAATGTTGTGAGCATAAGACCTACTCCTATTGTCTTGCAACTTGTTGATAGTTCTACTATGAAGCTTGATGATATAGTAGAAGACCTTGTGGTAATTCTAGACTCTTGGGAGCATCCAGTAGACTTCATGATTTTCTCTCTATGGCCACATGTTGGTGAGGAAGCCGAGGAAGTTAACTCAGTGGCACAACTCATGATGCTAGGTAGAAGTCCTTTCTTGCAACTTCAAGAAAAAGATGATGTTTTATCTATTATAATTCAAAACCATTGTGAAGTTGGGGAAGCATCATCTGGTTCTACTAATCCTATGAAAACACTTTTGCCTATTCAGCCATTTCTTCCTACAACCACCCTGTCTGTAGACAGACTTCCTACAGCCACTCTTCCTACAACCACTCTATTTGCAAATAAACTTCCTACAACAACAAGCATATTCCATACCATGCTTCCATATGAATTCAAGGTACCATGTGTTAGTGAAACAACTATGATAGAATTGACTATTCAAATACATGTGTCTAAAGGAATACATTTGAATATTAATATTAAGTTAAGTGAAGAACACCAATTGCAATTGGAAGACTTAATGAGGTCTCATCAACATGCATTTTCATAGGACTATCATGATATGAAGGGACTGGATCCTAAGCTCTGCACTCATAGGATCTATATTAGGGATGATTTTCAACTAGTAGGGAAGCCTCAACAAAGAATCAACCTTGCAATGAGAAAATTGTTAAAACAGAGCTGCAGAAATTGTTAGTTGTTGGATTTATCTATCCTATTGCAAATCGCCAATGGATGTCTTTATTAGTGATCATGCCAAAGAAGGGAGGGAAGTGGAAAGTTTGTGTTGATTATAGAGAACTTAACATTTCCACTAAGAAAGATCATTTCCCCTTGCCATTGTACACTCACCTAACAAAAGATGTTGAATTCCAATGGATAGAATACCATCACAAAGCATTTTCTAATTTAAAGGCAGCCTTGACCCATGCTCCTATTTTGAAGGGACCTAATTGGGAGACCTCTTTCCACATTTATACAAATGCCTTAGATTATGCCATAGGAACCGTCTTAGGATAGAAAGAGGGAGTCATGCAACTAAATGCTTTGGATGAGATGAGAAAGGTAGCTTTGCACCACACTGAAGTACTAAAAAATTAGAGGATGAGATGGCATGATAAGGAGAGAAATTTTTAGCTAGGTGACTAGGCATTGTTATATGACTCAAAGCAACAGGACAATGTAGGAAAATTGCAGACTAGGTGGCTCAGACTTTATGCCATTTCTGAGGTCTTTTCTAATGGAGTTGTTAAGCTCATCACCATTGACCCTGTCTAGTTTGAGTTACTTGTCAATGGTCATAATCTCATATTCTATCATAAGCTAGCCTCCAAGGAAGATTTCATGTAGTAATTCACCTAGCGTTCAACACAAGAGCTCCCTGCAGCCGAAAGTGGTGGACCCCATGTCCCACCTTTTGGTTAAATTAAGGCACATAGATTTCCACCCTAATGGAGATCCATTTCTTCACCCATCTTCCCATCCATCCATCTGTATCACCTTTTCTCTCTCTTCCATCATTTTAGTCCGCCTCACTTCATTTCACTTCACTTTCATTCATTGCTCAATTATTTCTAAAAAAAGGTGAAACAATACTTTCTCTCCACGATCTTTGTACCGCATCCTTCACATGCTCAGGTATGTATGCAGTAATTCTCATCTCTTAATTACCTTCTAAGTGCATTTATTTAATCATGGCATATTACTATAGGTGATTACATAATATTCCAGTACTTCAACTTGTCAATTCACCACTCCTTCTCACATGTGTGGACACGTCCAAATTTAGGTTGGGGGGAATAAAAAAATGCAAATATACTACCCATGTGTCAAATCATAATTTGGCTACGTCAAAAAATTTAAATAAGATGATTTGAAAATTTGGTTCGCATGTGTGGAGTGATGTTAACTGAACCACCAATTTTTCTCTCATTTATCACCTCTTTTTCACCATAATTCCTTAATTTCCCTATCATAGTCTTGAGTTA
Source organism: Sequoia sempervirens (assembly GCA_007258455.2). Classification (NCBI taxonomy): domain Eukaryota; kingdom Viridiplantae; phylum Streptophyta; class Pinopsida; order Cupressales; family Cupressaceae; genus Sequoia; species Sequoia sempervirens. The sequence goes on from VDFB02271358.1 coordinate 1,144,322,002, forward strand.
TAAGCAGTAAATGGTAAAAATTAGAGACAAAGAAGGAAATTTAGTTGACACTAGCAATGAAAATTTAGTAGAAAGGTATTGGCTTTTAGACAAGAATTGCATGAGGAAAGCAATTTTGTAGAGTGATAATGATTACAGACAATGGGAGGTGGCTTAATTTGGAATGAGCCTTCAGTTCATGGTGTTTTGTTGCAAGATGTGCAATGCTTGGAAGAATTTCAATGTTGTGGATGGTTTGATTATTTCATGAAGTTGGATGGATTTGACAAAGGCATTGCACTCTAATTCGGTCAAACATTCTCTAAAGGCAAGGCCACAGTAAAAGGGTTAGAAGTTGTGGCAACCGAGGAGAGAATTGTGGAAGTTTTAGGGTTACTTGTTGATGGAGAGAATTACCCTACCTCTAGGGATGCCAAGTCATCTAGAGCATAATTTATAGTACATGGTGACCCGCCAATTAGCATAGACAAGTAGGGTGAAAAAATAATCTCTTTGCTTGAACCATGGAAGCAGGCAGTCGTCTACATTATAAGGTATCTCACCTATGAGGAACATTTTTCAAACCTTCATTCAATACATTTCAAGCTCTTGAGCCACATGAGGCATAGAAGGAGGATGAACATGCCCAATGTCCTATACAATCTTCTCTCCATCATGGTAGCTGAAACACAGAAAGGTAGGGATAATTATGTTTCCCACTATTGCTTAATTAAATTTCTAGTTAAGAAATATTTGCATGATGCTTCTGGAATGACTTGGAAAGAATTTTTAAAGTTAATCAAAATTACCATCAAGAAGAGTTTTTCAATGTCGAGAATTTTCCACCTAGGGCTATACCTCAATCTCATAGGTCTAGCAAAAAATTAAGCATAGCCGAAGGCTCCCCTGGTGCTTCAACTTTTGGTGCTAGTTCTAGTATGAATCCCCCTGCAGCTACAAAAGGATCCATAAACATTAGTTCCTCTGAAACATAGCATCCAAAAAAAGAAATCTCTTCATCTGATTCTGATGATGATGTCCCCCTACAAACCCTAATAATAACTAGGGCATGGAAGAAAGAGGTTGAAACAAGAAAAGAAAAAGAAAAATCCCAAACACAACCTATAGAGAAAGAGGTGTTGGGTGCTAGGAAGAGATAGGTTGACCCTATTCATCCTACAACCAAGGGAAAACATAAAAGCACCTCTAGGAAGTCAAAATAGTTGGGCCAGCTTTGTGTATGCCTTCACGGGAAAGCCCTAGGAATGATGAGGCATCACATGGAGACATTGAAGCTCCAATGGAACAAGAGCATGTTGAAGAAAAAAAAGAGGATATATTTGAGAGAGCAGCAAAAGTAACACTAGAAGATCTTGCTAATATCGTAGAGGAATTTGAGGATGATCAGGGGTTCCTATTGAACAACAAAGAATAGGAGCAAGACTTCCTGTAGCCACAACAGGAAGCACATCAAGAACCAGAGCAAAGTTAGGAACATAAACAAGAGGTCCTGCAGCAAAAAGGGGGGTGAAGAAATAGTACCCCCATAGCCATAGACAATTGGACAACCCGAGTTCATTTAGATAGTACCGTATGGGGAGCAGCCCTTGAAAAAAATATTGGTAGGAATTCATAACCCTCCTGATTTTACAATGCATGCAACAATTTTAAATTTATGGAAAGAAATAGAAAGGAGGGAGGAGGAATGGAAATAGGAAAAGAAAAAACAAAAAAAGGAAATCCAAGAGAAGGATGAGGTTATTGAGGAGAAAAATGAGGAGATTGCTACTTTGAAGAAGAAAGTAGATGACATTGCAACCCTAGTTCCACAAATTCTAGAATGTAGAGCTCCTCCAAGGGTTTATACCTTGCACTTGAAAGAGAAATATCTCTCTTTCAAGTTGTCAAAAATTGTTTTAGACTTAAACCCCTCCATTGAAACTCCTATCGAATTCTTCAATGCCTACAGGATTGCTTCCCCTGAGATGAAAAAATTGCTATTCGAATTCTATTTGCACAATTATGTTGTCATGCAGGATCATGATTGGAACTTGTTGCTATATGTTGGGAATATTCAGCTAAGAGTGTTTATGTCTTGGGTACAAAACGAGACTAGTTGGGGTGAGCAGAACAATGCTTATAAGAAAATGGAATCTAACATTCCCTTAGCCATCAGGGCTAAGTCAAGCCACCCAAGGGATATTCATAGAGAATGGCTTAGGATGCTTCTCAAACCAAACTATGCTAATAGATCATGCCCTAGATTGAAGTCGTCTACACTGAGTATGAGGTCAAAGCAACAACAAAAGAGGAGCTCATAAGAGGATACCTATCCCAATGATGGAATAGTTTAAAAAATGAGCTTAAGCAAGTCGAGCCCCATTCTATTCACAATTATGCTACAACATTGAAGTGAATTGACATCTATATCTAGACTAGTAGAATAGAGGGAAGATTTTGGCTTCCCCTAACTTTCCAACCACCCATTCTCATGTGGCTAGTACCAAATTAAATATATTCTACCAATATTATATTGTTGGAGAAAGGAAAAGATGGAACATATTTGACAGATTCAGAGGATTTTATTGGGATCCGGACTCACGTACTGTAGCCACTAATGTTGGAAAGCTTGTAGTTGTGAACTTGAGAGCTTTGACCAAACAAAAGAATATCCCTTCCAATACTGGAGGACCAACAAGACGTTAGATTGGGGGGGAAATGATGAGCCTAGTTTTTTGTCAAATTTTGGGTAGAATTTATAGTCCATTTTCTAGCAGTTTCATGAACTTTAGTAGTCACGTGTGAATATTTTCATAATGTTTCCCTCAAACCATCGATATTGGGTTTAACCTTAACTTTGTGAAGTTTTAATGACATTGGCATATTATGTGGATATCTATATTAATTTTGTGTATGGTTGATGAATGTTCTTTAAGGTGATTATAGATGTGCAAATATTATGTGTACTGACATTGTTATGAAGGACATAATTTATGGATGCTAAGTTGAGAAAGGAAACTAGTAGATGGTCATGTAGGGGAATCATTCAAAGGAGTCAACTAAAGGACAACAACAGAAGATTCCCCACGAAAGTCAATTGTAGCTTCCTTGTATTTATGGCATTGAGAAATTGTGGGCATTACTACAATATTGAGTCCATGTTTAGGCATGGATGTTTGACTGGATTCCTTTGCAGACATAACCACTCTACCACCCTTTTCTTCATTTTCCCTAAGTGGCGTCCTCTTAGTTAGTGGGAGTCGACCGCCCTATTTAGCTGGTAGTTTAAATAAGGATTTGAATCTTCTTCTTGGGGGTTCTTATTTCATGATTGTTGTTGTTACATGATATCAATGATGTATTAAGCATTCTTCATTTTCAATATATCCATGTTGCTACTCTATTTACATATTTTTCAATGAATGAGATGATAGTATGAATGTAAGAATTTGAGTTTGTATTAGTCTTATTGGATACTCATCCAAGGGGGCCCACTTGGTGAGTTATCATTTCTTTAGAGTAATTAGTTTAGTTATTATTTCTTGTTTTGTACTTAGTTCAAAATCTGGCATCAACTATTCCTATAGCCACTAGAATTCCATTATGTGTATGTTCCTGGAACCAAAGGAGATAGAGTAGTTTCTTGTTTGTTCACCCAGAACTTTATTCTTGTTCTACATTTCAAGTTGTTAGTTGATGATCAGCATTTTCTTTATTTCCTTTCAAGCAATTTACTTTTAGTAATTTGTTTCTTAGCTATAGAATGCAATGACTACTTGAGCCCCTAGTGTACATATAGTGCTGGCCCATTTCAAGTTCGCGTCCCTGGGTTGACAAGTTAAATGCACCTTCATGATGAATGAGATAGTTGTTCAGGTTAGATTTCCAATGTTTGAATAATGGTCATAAGGGCTTAGTTATTGAATCATTGTGGAGGCCAAAAAACTCCAAATCAGGAAAAACAAAAAAAGTGTCAAGTTCACCAAAATGATGAATAAGAAAAATGGATACCTCTTAGGGATATCCCACTTTTCTCACTCAACCATTCACTAATGTCCTAAGAGTCCTAATTGGATTGACTAACAACCTCACGAGGTGAGCCAATTCTCAATTAGGAGGGTCCTAGGAAGGGGTTCTTTAAGTTCTAAGGGGTTAACCACCAAGCAAATCCTTGGAAAAGAAAATGTTTGAAAACACGTTGTGATATGTAAAATGACCTATAACTAAAAATGCAAGCTAAATGAGAGATGTAAATGATGAAATTATGCAACAGGGAGGTAGTATGTGGACACTTGAGAAATCTGAACATGTTGTGAGGATTTTGGAAATGCAAAGAAGCTTCCAAAATATGTTGTGGAGGACTAAGATGTCCAAGATGGCGTATTAGTCCCAATGCTATTTTTTGGGGAAAATACAGAGTCTTCATATCTCGGAACCGAATCTCAGAAAATATTTGAAAAATGAGGCTGGGAGGACTAAGATGCCCAAGATGGCATATTAGTCCCATTCTGAATTCTTGAAAACTCTAAAAGTGATCCTAAGCTCTAAGGTCTGCACTAACTTCCCTTCTGGTCTCAAGTGTAACAACCTAAGAAAACTATAGTTTAAAAATATCAACTAAAAACTAACTTCAACTGAACTGCAAGTAACTTGTTTTCGAAACTATGGTTTCCAAATTGTTCCAACTAATTCAAACATGCAACTATCTTTTGAATTTTCAGTTTCAACTGACATGTAACATCCAACAGTTTTCCACCAATTGCTCACGACAGATCAATAACTAAATAACCGCCAAACTAGGGCTTCATTTGCAATTAGATGAGAAAGAGAAATTCAATTATAATGTCGTTACATCATACATTTCATCAACTAACTTTTAATTTCATTTTCAACTAAAAAGAAAGCTATTAATTGTAAACATATAACAGAAAATTGTAGAAGGATAATAATTAATTTTCTTCGCTTCCAGAAGTTAACGAGCAATTACTATAGCTATGAAACAAATATAACAGCTGAATGAAACAAATAACTACCTCACTAATTAATTGCAAGATCTTGCAATGTACATTAACTTAAAAGAATAACATTCATAGCATAAATGAAAATAAACTTAAATTAGCATTGCATGTACCTGGATTACGAGTGAGGAAGAAATACCTTCGACATCATCTTCATGCTATTATACATGGAAATATTTGTCAACGAGGAAAGAGAATTATCATCAGGGGCTTTACCGCCCATCCAAGACCTACTAGTTTCCCGATTTTCTTCAACTGAAGAACCCGCCCTTCATGAGGGTAATCAACATGGATCAATTTATCATCATGCCTCTGAGCCTGGTGTCATGGACCTATAATGTTGGTCGATCCCTCCTCTGTAGGTTCCTTCTATCCAGAGGGATCATTCTGACCAGAAGTATATCTGGTACATGATAGCTAGCCAATGCCTAACTGGCATCATACCTTGGCCAAGGATTTTTTTAATGTTATTGGCACTCCTGTGCCGAAATCTCTAGCACTCCTGTGCCATCAGCATTCTCACCCTTGCTCGACACGACAACTCTTTGATCAAGTTATAATTTTATAATAGCAATTTAATTACCATTTCTTCTTAGTCTGAGGTTATAAGTTAACCATCAAGTTTCATACATAAATAAGGAGATTCATTGACATAAAGTATTTTCAAGTCTCATATTTATCCCATTAAGGACTCGATGAGAAATAATGTACCCTAAACCAACTTCTAATTAGAGAGGAGAGGATTCGATTTAACCAGATAGATCAAGTTCCTTAGATAATTTTTCAAATGGTTCAACTGAACCCAAATTCAGAATCTTTCTCTTAGATCGAAGTCAAACCTTGACCTTAGGAAAATATTTATTCAAAGTCATGTCTTCAATTCTTCCTTCATGATTCAAGGTTCAACAATTTACAATAGATTAAATTATGATATTGCCATATCAGTGTTGGTTGTCATTCTTCATAGTTCAGGTGAAACTTAACCCAAGGAGTATGTATATTTTCAATTCCCAATTAATGTCCCATGTGACTTTCAGTTAGGCTTCAATTCAAACATAAACTTCCTCATTTGTAGATATTTGATTGAACTCATCTATAGAGAAAGATATATATATATATAGAGAGAGAGAGAAGAATAGGATAGTGCGTTATAAGGTTTCCCCAGTCTTAACATTAGAAGGTTAGATAAAGATCTCGACGTGGCAGGGAATTCATTCTTAATCAAACAACAGTATAAGGGTGAAGACTTGATCACGATAGAGAGGTTAAATGCACCCTAGATTCAAGATGATTAGAACTACTTTAGTTTCAGATGACTAGCATTTCAGACTCTAATGCAAGGGCTTCTCAGAAGAAACAACAGATTCAACTATCAAACACACTCTAAATGACAAGAGAAAAACCGGCTCCATAAATTTTCTTGAGACAAGAAATGTAAGATATATCAATAAATAGATATACTCCCAAGGCATAGGTGGGAGAGTATGGTGAAATTCATTCACTGAAGAGCATCTATAGATGATACTCATTTCCCTGAAAAACTTGGGGATTAGAATAGGGATTGAGAAACAGAGAAAAGGAAACTCGGCTCAATTCCAAGAGACAAAATTATTTGCAATGGTTCAAGTAGCAACCAGGCTGCCTTAGTATAAAATAAAGGTGTTGGAGCATAACTCAGATGAATTCAAGATTAGGTTCGAGGAAAAGAAAAGAGTCCCGCCCCAACTCACAAAAGAAATAGGACTTGCCTACATCAAGATGGCAGTTAAAAGCTTCCAGATTTTCTAAACAATAAAACAAGTGCCTCAAAGCATAATGAATTTAAATGTTCCCATCTAATCAAGTTATTCCAATATTGAGATTTATCTAATTTCAATTGATGAGAAATTCAAACGAAATTCCAAGATAAATTTATGGTTCGACTTCAATCTAACAAACAAGAATGTCACACTGATATAGTTTATACATGCCTGAAAGATGATTCAAATTTTGATGAATGTTCTGTTCAGAGTTCTCCTGACGAATGGCACCCGAGACTTAGTCTTCTTCACAATTTCCACCTATGTCCATCATAGAGAAACTAGGTAGTCGCTTTTGAGCTCATTTTCAGGAAGAAAGACCATAGAAGTATTAAAATGGAGAAACCCGACATAGATCGAGATACAAATATGAAACCAACTACCAAAATTAGACTGGTGTCATGGAGACGGGATTTCAAGTATTTGGAATTCACCACCTCACACGAAAAGAAAACAAATTTTTATCTGACTTAACCTTTCATAGCTTCCGACAATTATAGCAAAATGACGACCAAAACAAAATAGAAGAGAATGGACCAAGACGGAGATCATGGAGTGAGTTCTATATGGGAGAATGCCATTGCTATGTAAGTTTTCCCCCAGACCAGTTCAAGAAACCTTTCCTCTGCCCATTCTTGGGCGTTTCTCCAATGCAATGGTGAGCTGCTTGGAATCCCGACAAAAAGCCTGACGCCAACACTACCAAATAATTTTAATGATTTTAAATTTCAAATTGATAGCCTTAGTTAATATCGCTCCATTATTAATTAAATGATCAATTTTCACTCGCGAGATTAGCATATATATATATAACAAGAATCGTTTCACTCCATTTTAAAAGGATAAAATAAATTTTCAATTATATATATATTATTTATTTAATACTTGATTAATCATTTGAAATTTCCTTCAAAGTTGATTAAAGATTTATACATTTTTAAATTAGCTTACAAAGTATATAAATATCATAAATTATTTATGGCCAAGTTACGATGACAATTCGCTGACTTATACTGACTCGAGGTTGATGATAAAATTTGATCCATTGTTAACCACGTCCTCTCCCTGATGATATTTCCCTTTTCCTTGCAACGTCAGCAATCTTGCATCCACTGACAAAGATTATGGATTAGATCGTTCTTAACGGCTTAATAATATGCATTTAAATTTGATCTTATGATCTCATTCAACTTCTTAGGAACAATAATTCACTGGCAAAATTAAAAGTTCATTAGCATCATAATTACGATAAAAGATCAACTATTCGTTCCCAATGTCATAATCACATGAAAGCAGTTATTTGCAACTAACATTGCATTTGAAATACATAACCAAACATAGTATTAATGTAAGGGATGTGACATCAAGTTCTGAAACTTCTGAATATGGCCTATAGGTGAGTTTTTGTGAAGATGACAACTTTATAATCAAGTCTTGAAACTAGATCTACAATCACAAATATGAAAAATGGGAAAAACTTGTTGATTGTTAGTGAATGGGGGTTTTCCTTGGTCAAACCCCTTGTTGGTAATTAAACCTTGAAATGAAATGGAAATAATGAAGGAAATGATGAGTGAACAACATGCAATGCTACAACTCACCAAACCCTTGTAAATTCTACAAACTTGTGTGTAATGGATGCAATGGATATGGATCTTGAATTCTTGAAAGATCTTGCTTGAATCAATACCCTACATCACAAATGTTAGCACACCAACACACATGATGCAAGAAAACTCTTTGATATGATGCTTGAATCTAAAAATGGCTCCAAAATCTTGATGAATCTTCTCTTGAATTCTCTTGTGAACTCAATTATGCTATGATAAGAGATCTCACAAAAGACTAGGTTGAAATGAATGAATGAATTGTGTATTTATACTTATCTATGCTTAATATCCCAAAATTATATCACACCAAGCCGACATATGAATTCATTAAATAAAGGAGGCTAAATCCCTCCAAATTTTGAAATTAAATATCGAAAATGACTCAAGAGGACTAAGACACTAGGTGGCATCTTAGTCCCAAGTCCTAAAAACTTGGTGCATAAACACCAAAAAGGGGCCCAATCTAGAGATGCCAAAATCAGGGTCTCAAGAGCCTTGGGGGACTAAGACATCCTAGGTGGTATTTTAGTCCCAACCCAAAAATTAGGGACACACCAATGAAGTCATTAAATTATCATTTACACATTGGAGAATGTTGGGATTAACCAAAAAAATATGACATTCATAGGGCTTGTGGACACAAAATAGGACCAATTAATCCACAAAGAAGCATAAATAAAGTAAGGTGGGCCCAAATAAGTGTGAAAATGCAAGGGTATACATTTTACTACACTACAAATCCTTTCAAAGCGCTCTATGGATATGATGCATTAATCTTTGTAGAGTTAGTCCTCATAAACAGTAGAGTTTCAATAGCAAGCAATTTAGTAAATTAAATCCAAGATATTTTGAGAACTCTCAAGGATCATCTCCAAGTTTCCTAGAATCAATAAAAGATGTATGTATATGGGAAGCACATAAGAAGATCATTTGAGGTGGGATATATGGTATTCATAAGGTTATATCCCTATAGATAGTCTTCTGTCAAGAAAGGAGGGGAAAAAAAACTTGAACCTAAGTCCTATGGGCCATACAAGATAATCTGGAAAGTTGGGGAAGTTGCTTATGAAGTGGAACTTTCAGTAAGCAGCAAAATCCACAATGTGTTCCATGTTTCATGTCTAAAGAAGGTTTTGGGATTGAATATTTCTCCTACAATTGAGTTACCACCACTTGATGATGAAGGGAAACTCATCCTTGTTTTGGAAGTTATAATTAACACTAGAATAAAAACTCTAAGGAACCAAAATATAACTAAGTATCTTGTTCATTGGAGGAATTTTCCCATTGGAGATGCTACCTAGCAAGGATCTAAAATTCTAGAGCATCCCAATTTGCATTGCTCAAGGACAATAAATTTTTATAAAGGAATATTTTTCATGTCCCTTTTTTCAAAAAGCCAGTTGTGGAGTGGAATATAGGAATCCTATCACATTTCTTCACTGGAAATTCTCTTGGTTTTCTATTTGGAACATAGCATCTACAATATTCATTGCACATCATATCTAAAGCTCAAGGAAAAAGGATCATATACCGAAAATATATCACTATCAAAATATTACCAATTCAAACTCACTATACCAGGGTAGGATCAATTTTGGGAATCCCCCCGCACTGCACCACAAGAGTACAGTTTGGCTTGCGGTTTGGAATATAGGATCTATGATGGAATGCACACAACATACCCAAATATTGAGAGGAATGGACCAAGTGCCAAAAAGATATTGCTATCAAAAGATGACTACACTAGGCAACTAGCATCTACTTTAGCAAGCTTAAAAGATAAGACACCCTCCGAACATGTTGCAACAATTACAAAGTCTCAAGAAGATAGAAGGGATCAGGGAAGTGTTTGGATTGGTTCATAGTTTTGTGTGCCCATTCGAGATGAATCTGCTTGTCCTTAAGGCCAACCTAGTGTAGTCTATGAAAACTCAAATTTTGGGCTTGGTGCCATTTTGGCTCAACACTGACCTAGGGTGATCCCACAATAATGGTTTACACTTTTTGGGACATTCTATTTTTTGTTGAAATCACATATTTTTATAAAATATAATGATTTTAGCCTTGAAAATTTTCATTTAAAGGATTCCAATTGAAGAGGGTTTGATCAAACCACCTTAGATCAAACCCCCTTGGATAGAACCCCACTAGTTTTAAACCTATCAAAATGTTGATAAAAAATCAGTTTTGATTTACCTTTTTGGGGATCAAATGAATTTATTTTTATTTTTATTTTTTTGTAAGTATATATTCCTTATTATAAGCTTCCCAAAAAGTATAATTTTAAATATATTTATTTTGATTATTATATTTATTTTTTATTTCTTGTGAATGTAGGTTTTCATTGAAAATCAAGCTCTCTATTTTGCATATGTGGAAAAATAGCATATTATCAACAAACAAACAAACAAACAAAAAATCAATGCACTAGATATTGATATCCCTAATCCAACAAAAAAAAAAGAATTTTGATACATACAAAAAAGGTTATGTTTTAGCCAATATATCATGTCTGAATTGTAACTGGTTTGACTTTGAAACTTAATTAAGAAAAAAATATTCAATGAAATGCTATGAAACCAATTCCATGCACTAGATATCATAGTTACAAAGCTAAATTTGAAAAAAATAGAATTTTATCCTTCATAGAAAAAAGGTTATGTGTTAGCCAGTAACGTCACTCTTTAAAAAGTGTTTTCTATTAAAAACTAGTTTTCAAAGGAGATGGAAAAAGAAGTGCAATATAATTCCAAAATTTTTGAAAAATATATATTTAAAATCTAGGGACAAAATGTCACAAATCACTATTTTGCATCATCTTAAAATTCCTCATGGTTTAGCCGATATAGGTTCCCGAAAATGAAGATTTAGTTAAAAAAAAAATAGTTCAATGTCTAGTTTGGCCAAAAATTGTAAACCAGTATTATGGGATCACCCCCTATTCCTTAAGGGGAATTGTTAGCATATAAATGTAGGCAGTTAATTCATATAATATGTATTGAATTATTATGTCATTTATATGTATTTTAGAACACTCATGTTCAAAATCCTTCTATGGATGAAAACCCATAGGAGTTGGTGGTCATTGGAAAAAACCCAACAATCACTAGGATTAGAGGAAAAAAACCCTTTTGTTCTTGATGGAATTCTCATTCAAGGATTACATATGAGCTTCAAGGATTATGTAAGGAGTTGATAATATTGTTGTTGATCTATGGTAATCTTGTATATCATTCTTGATCATTGTTGTGAGTTGTAGTTGATACATCATATATATGAAATTTTAAATTTTATCATTATATCAAAGAGATCAATGTTTCCATATGTTGTTGTTCCTTGAATTCAATCTACAAATCATTCTTTATGTTAAAATTATATGTTAGGTATATTATAGTTGCCTACAAACTGGAGTGAATTTCCAAAAATGGATGGTTTTGCTAGTGTTTCACCTAAACTAATATATCCTTTTATTGTTTTATGAGGAAAAGGATAAAAAAAAATATAAGAACTCTAAATCTTAATGAGAGGTTATTCACCAAATATTTTATGATTTATACTTATTCAAAAAATACACAATCTAACCAATAACTTGACTAAAACATACATAACTTAAGTTGTGATATGTGTTTCCATTAGTATTTCATACAAAAATTATCTTAAAAAGCCAAAAACATTATTTATGAGTTGGAAATGTTCTCACAACTAATTTGTTTTCTTAAATTTTCAAACACAAGTTATGACCTACAATAGTACAAATTTTTTTCATAAAGGTAAAAAAATGGAACTATAATCTAGGAAAAAATGGCATTACCACAAGATTACATCAACTATTTCTAAGAATTTGCATGGTTAAAATCTCTTGAGAAAGTAAAATAACTTTATTTTGTTAATAAAAAGATATTAAAAAATACTTACAAATCTGAGTGCTTTTTGTATTTCTTCAAAATACTTTACAATCTAATCTTGTTTCTAACTGAGTTACAATACTTGGCTTTTATCAAACTAGAAAGAACTCCCTAAGACTATCCCTAGGAATCCTTTTCTCAATACAACATTGGAGAGAATATGGGACATGCTCTAAATACCATTAAATGGCTTCCCTTGTTTGACTCCATTGAAAACTCCCAAAAAGGTTCCAATTGGGAAATGAGTGGAAGGAGTGTTGACTTCTTCAACTATTTTCTCCTATATCTTCCTTTTGATCCACCTATATTATTGCAATTGTTATCTTCACTCTCCTAGATAGGTGGATGGTTAGTTAAAATGCTCCCCATATGCTTGTAACTTGTTCAAAAATGCTCCATCTCATCCCAACTACCATAACCTTATTTGTAAGATGATAGGACATGTGTGCAAGGAGTTTTAAGTAGTTGGAATTGCTTTGGAGGGAAAAGGAGAATGATTAGGTCCTAAAACTATCACATGTCTTACTAATTTATGACCTCTTTCACTCTTATCCTTCTTTTGCACCCTTTTACTCATGTTGTGACTTATCTTACTAAGGTTGAATTCACAATCATTGGAAATTTAGGTTCAAGTTTGGCTTGAATACTATGTTGATTTTTTTGTCGTTCGTGGAACTTTGTACTAGCACCTTCTTCATGTCACTATAATCTTGAACACCTTGCATCTAGAATATTGTCCTTCTCTTTGTAGTAGACCTCTTCTCTTTTTACTTCTCTACCCTTGTGTTTCTTAACTAGATCATTGTGTTGACTATGATCCACTAGCAACCCCTTTAGCACTGCATTGACACTATCATACTATTTGTATTAATCCAAAATTATTGGAGCATGATTTCAACACTAGGACAAGTTTTAGATGCCTTCATAAACTCAATTTATGGCTCCTTCAACTATTCCATTTAATTTTTCCTTCAATTATTATATCAAACCTATCATCAAGCACTACCCTTACAATCTTATCAAATGTTTAGTAGATAGTAATATTTAATAAATTTCTTCTTTGTTTTATCCTCTATCGCATAAACTTGTAATATATCTCCATACTAGGTTTAGGTTTCTCATATCCTGTGACCTCTACTATTGAATTCTCATGATGAATACTTCTATGTACTTCTGCACATACTTTTCATGCAATCCATATGATTGTGCAAACTCTTCATATGGAGTTTTCATGAGTACACTATTTGGAAAATCATCTTGATGACTATTTATCATGTATCATCCTTGTATAGCTCTTACTACTTTGTGGGTGCATATACTAACCATCAAACATTTCCCTTCTCAAAATTCCACAACCCATTTCCTCCACAAAAAATATTATTTGACCCCTCTTAGTATAGATTTGTGTTGTTTAAATATCTTATGACATGTCATATTAGAATAGGGTTTCATGGATTTGTGCCTTTAAGAACTATTTCTCTCAAGCTACAAACCTACTAATACTTCACACATGGATCCTTGAATTGTTCCATTTAACATATTAATAGAAACATAAGCTTGTCAAAGAGATTGATAAAATAAGCCACCCTGATCTGGTGGAAGAGGTAGAATATAGTGAAAGAGTGGCCATAGTTGTCTATACAAAAACCAAGTTAATTTTTTCTTGAAATTTGAGGAGGAATAAATGTCGGTACACACTTACAATTCTCTAGCAATAGATGAGAAACTTTAACATTCTCACTTGGATCAGGTTTCTCCTTGATTCAACCAATGTAGAAAACCTCCACATCCTCTACAAACTCATCTTTAAGCCACCAAATCAATGAATCATCATACTCTTTCATATGCCAAATCATATAGCATGCTTCAATATCTTAAATCCTAGAACCCTATTCTATATTCCTTGAATTTTGTGGGCCTCAATATCTAGCATTAAGCCACCTTGATGTATTCAATTATGTGATAAATAAAGCTTGAAATAAGTCATCTATTATGAATTTAAGATCATTAAACATCCAAACCTAAGCCTTCATTTTGTATATTAGATTTCTTTAAGGTTTTTCCTTGTTATTGTATCAAACATATTTAAGGTACTATTAGGTTAGGCTTATTTTCATAGGGTATATAGGCCTATTGATTGTCCAAAAAATATATGTGATTCTCAACACCTCTTCATACAATTTACTAACTCTTACACCAGACTCTTTTGATAGGGTTTAAAAAACATTATGGTTTGACAAGGCTTTAGGATTTTTCACTATCTATAACTTTGTAACCACAAGGGAATAACCAATTATGGGATACAATGAAAATCATGTCTAGAATGAAACCAAACCCCAAATTTTCCAATAATAGTATCCCTCATTTTTTAATAGAATTAAAATACAAACAAAGGTTCATACAAGGTTTTATAGAAATCAAAAGTTTTGATAGAGGGTTTCACTATTTGATAGGGATTTAAAATTTTCCTAAATTTATTTCCCTTCTTCAACAGTCATAAGAATGTGATATGCTTCTTCACTATGATTATTGGACTTGCATGATTAATGTCTTAGACTTGAAGGTAGTCTTTCATATCTAGGGCCTTTATAAGAGACCATTATTTTCTATCTATGACCATAGTTGCTCCATTGACATTTGATTACATTGTTGTTTCATGGTGAGTCTACAAAACTCTATATTTCCTTTCAACAATCAAATGATTGTTGTACACCGTACTTGTATGGACTTTACTATCCATTGTCATTTAAAGTCCCCTATCATTGTAACTTGAAAACCAGCATCACACATTTGAGAATATTGTCACTATGGTTTGGTCATTGCTAGGACTTGAAAGGGTTGTAAGAAAATCATTTAAGCTTCTTTGTATGATTTTAGAGGCCCAATTCAAACTTTTTGAAATCCTTCAAAACATATAAATCTACAACAATACATGCATGCTTGGTAACTTGTGACAACAAACACACAAGTTTGTGACCTGGATCAAGCTTTAAATGAACCCTTGGAACTTTGTTTGATCCAGAAAGGTGGTGTTTTACAATGTGCTCAATCTTCTTCTAAACCTCTACAACATGCTAAGTTAGAGTAGTAGATGCTATTTATATGCCAAAAATGGAGGATCCCTTGATGGAAATAAACAAAAAACCCTAATATTCTCATGCAATGTGAGTAGGGTTACCTAAAACTTTGAAAGGCGGATAGAGTTATAGTTTCCTTCCTCTCCCACAATGTGAGTGCACTTTAAACTAGTTGCAAATTGTGGCTTGGTTGCAGGCAATAGTGAAAAATAAATTTTTTATTGTGTTTTTTGTTCATGATCATTAGCAAAAAATAACATGCTTGTGTTATGGTCTCTAGGGGCCAAAAAATGGGGTGGCCACTTTTTTGGTCCCCCATCTTTGTGTACTTAGCCACTTGTGCTAATGAGTTGGGTGACACAACTTTATACTTTTACCCCACTATCATATTAATTCCCAATAGGATTTACTTAGGGAAATTTTTTCTTTGTAGGCATAGTGAGAATCTAGATCTTTAGGAAAAAAACCACAAAGAGACAAAAATATTAGATCTAATAATTACACTTCATCATGATAAAATATGGATCATGACTACACAAAGACACATAAAACATGATACATGGAACACAAGACATAACACAAATACAAACACAAAATAAACCATATATACAAGGTAGAACAAGTACTTACAAAAGCATAGTTAATCCAAATTATCATGGATCAATGATCTCACCATTATTTGACCAAGCTCTTGAGGTGGTATGCACTATCACCACACTCCTCAAAAAGTTTATATGACCATGCCATTGTCCATAGTCTTCTCCATTTTAAGACTTTGAGCACAATCTCACCATGGTACTAAAAGGAAATATGTATCAAACCAAGATAATTTATGCATAACCCAAATAGAGAAATCTATGCAAACAAGTATTCAGAATCCATATGCAAAAGAATAGAAAACATACCATCAAATATGACATAAGATATATCCTGTCAAGAGGGAAAAACCCAACCTCCAAAAGCATCCATCACTCATATATTATTCAATAATAAACATTACAATACATCTTTAGAGTTCTCCATGAACACCTTTGAAACATCAAGCCCTCTACAAGCACTCCATGTGAACAAGAATGTAACCACACATCCAATCCCATGATTCAGCCCTCACAAATGCTAACAAGAGATGCTCTAAAACCCTTAGCTAAATAGCCAAGCCAACAATTCAGCCATCCAACCTTAGACAACTACCCATGTGTTTTCTTTTATAGAAAAAAGCTCACACAAAACCACCAAGTGGTATTACATAAAACCATGTGACCAATACCATGAGCTTATAAACCATTAATCCCCACATTTAATTCTTGGCACTAATTTTTTACAACATTAAATATTTTCCTCATGTGCAATGCCACATTAAATATTTAATCCAATATTACATACAACACATAAAGTGGGCCCAAAATGCTAGCCCATGTGATGCACACATCCCTAGATTCCCTAGGAGCACCCCGCAATAAATAAATAAATAATACATTATAACATTATGCAAGGTGGAAAACACACCTTTTCGTAATATTCTCTCACTTGTTGTATACATTACATAAGGGGAACAAGTAAAATCAAACATGAATAAGAGAACAATCCCCATAGCCATTTATGCCATCAAGGAATCAAAGTGCTCTATGTGCTCCATCAAGATACATGAAACTAGAATCAAGGTGGCCACCATCTCAATCATCCTCCACCATACCAACACACAAAGATAAGAAACCATCCAAAGATATGGCACACTACCTATCACAAAGAAGCATAATTCTTGCCTCCAATTGATATCCCAATACACAAACACTCAATACAAAGGTAACAAGTATGTATTAGTAGTTTCCAAGATATAATCACCATACCTTAAAATAACACCCACAACAAATGCTAACACGTCCAACTATCCATACCTCAAAGGTATACAAATCATAACAAGTGAACACATGCCATCAACATATACAACATATAACATGCAATCACAAGCTCCAAGTGCCACATATAATGAACATAGACAACTAGGAACTCCCAATTCATAGGTAATATCAAATCTAAAAATGATAAAGGCATCCAAAAATTCACCAATAGCATCACATAGAAGTGTAACCAATGTCATGTAGTACTAAGGAACATCCACAAAGATATTCAAATCATGCAAACCAATATGTTGTAATACATCTCTCACCTCAAGTCTCCACAGCTCTCCCAAGTTCTTCACACTCAAAAAAGGAAAGAGATAAAGGAATATCCATGTTGTCACCAAAGAATAATGAAAAAAAAAAGACCAAAAACATAGTGATCATTGTACCTCCACACAAGATCTCAAATCCAATGTCATGTGAATACAAACATCCAAGAAATAGAGCAAGACCAAAGAGATAATGTAAAAATCAAAACCTATAGAATGTCCTTCTATACACACCTCTAAATGCTAAGTTGAGATAAGTATGATATCCTCCATAAAACCCCAAAGATAATAGAACTATCCACATCTAACCATAACCAAGATGTATGCATCTCAAACTAAAGGAAGATCAAACCATATCCATTCCCAAATCAAGGGAATAAGCCCAATAACATCTCTTGTTTATTCAATATCAATGAATTATATCACAATGCATAAGGAGATAAAAATGCCAACATCCCTCAAATGAACCCTCCAAAACTAGAAAAACATATCTCAAGATCCATATGCATGAGAATATAAAGCACAAAATATAATTCATCTAAAAATAGCAATGGGAAATACCTCTCAGATGATAAACCACCAAGTAGACCAAGAGTGGGGAATGAGAATGTTCCTCCAAGATATCCAAGTCATCATGGCTCATCTAAGAAAAATATCCTCTTAGGTTCATGTCAAACTCATGTACAACTAATTTTTATTCTCCTAAAACTTCTAGTTTAAACCTCATCAATGAGTAATTGTCTCAACACATGTCTCTAATCTCAAGAGATCTCCTAGCCTCGCCTATGTCTCCAAGTATCCATGAGTAACTATAATCAATCAATCCATACCAAACTTCAAATGCAACATAGCACCATCATGAATCTCCTAAGAAAATGATCAATGTATTTAATACCAAGAGAACCAACCAAGATCAAAGTCAAATCTGCAATCATGAATCAGGAACTCAATCATGACATCATGAACCCACATCTCCTCAAATGTTCATATGCTCCAATAAACATATCATGTACCTATATCATGCCAAAAATCTAATGTGCACAAACAATAGTATATCATGACATGATAACATAACCATCCTATCAAACAAGGATCACATTTCAAAAGAAAAAGCATGACCCCTCAACCAAAGATTAAAAAATCCTTCCATGGAAAACCAAGATGTCAACATCTCCCTATCACATGAAGATAACCATCTCTTGCAAAGAAGATCATCCATCATCAAGTGGTGAATCAACATCATCACCACAAACTCTTGCTGAACCATGATACCAATCTCTCCATGGCATCATGACAACTATCCTCTAAATGAAGATCCTTTGTGGCCCTAACACAATCAAAGAACTCAACATCGAGCTCCCAAAGGGAAGATTACAAACAACAATCTACAAAACAAGAAGATATAACACTACCAAACCATCAGTTTCACAAGCTCCCACTAAAAAATGTAATCAAGTTATTCATGAAATCGTGATAACAATCCTCTCAATCAAGATCAACCAAAGGCCTTCACACAATCAAATAACTCAACTGCAACTTGAGCTCTCAAAAGGAAAAGTAAAACCATGATCCTTAAGCCAAGAAGATTCACCACCACAAACTAGATAGGAATTAATCCAAGACCACCAATAAAACACCTACATAAAAATTCATGTCATGCCAAAGTCCCTAAACCACAAGGAGCATCCATGGCACCATGATCACCACCAAATATACCACCAATAAACTTCAATAATGTCACACATGTCTGCATCATATCGTCAACTACATAGGTCCCACATCATAACTATACTTGGTAATACCATCTCTTCATCTCAACATGACAACCAAACCAACAAAACAAGTGACTAACCCAAGCCACAAATCTGAATTTGTAATTACATTGAAGCATATATGGTCATAGAAAACCCACATCCAAGTCATAAATGCAACTTGTAAGCATAAACAACCTACAACACTACACAACTCATAGATCCAACAATACAACATACTTTAATTCAACAATATACTAATAACCATGTCAAATGATAGTAATCAAAGATGTATATGTGAGTATGCAATGACTCAAATGCCAAATCACCAAGATCTGAATATCCATAAGCTCATAAAATCATCACAACCAATAGGAACCCAGAAACAACTCATATAGAAATAACATAAAATAAATCATGTCAAAACATCTCCAAACTTGATCCACTGTGTAGTTCTCTAAACAAGATTTATGTCAACTAAAAGAAGTTCAAAATCCAACTCCATATACACAAGTTATGACCTCTCTAAGCTCGAAAGGAACATACAACTTCCAATAAACATTTCATTATCAAAACAAAAAAAAATGGGAAAACTACTAATACCATAGCATGGTGCATGGAACCACCTTTCCAACAAGTATAAGAAGTCAAAAAACTAACACCTAAGGCAAAGATATGTCCCCTAGAAAAAAATTTCATAATTAGGCTATATAAGCCAAGAAGAGGTGGCCCCTAGGCAGCACACTAGCAACACACTAGTGGTGGACCCCTCAATATATAAATTTTGGTTAAATTAAAAAATGGCATATAAAGATTTATAAAATTTAAGCCCTAAAGGGAATGGAGGTAGATCGTGCCAGTTGCCAGCCGAATAGGGGCTAAACCTCGTTGACAATGGCACCACTAGTCGGTGAGCTAATAGTCAGCACTAACAGACTACTAGTGTTGGCATACAAGTGCTAGTAAGTGCTAGTATAGGGGGTTTGTAGACCCCCCCCCCCAAATATTTTCTAAAATTTTTAATTAAAATTGTTATTCAATGCATAGGAAAGATTTTTTAAGCCAAAAATTATTATTATATTATTATTTAATTATTTTTCCTTTGCAACAAATTGTATGATCGTACAACAAGGGTAGGAGGGAAAAAAATTGCATTTTTTCAATAACCATAATAGGTCAAATTTTATGTCAATATTCATCTCTTGGGGCTCCTAGATCCAATGGTGAGGTCTATTTTTTCCCAAGGGGTCATCTACAACACTTCCCCTACAAAACCCTCATGATGAGCATCCATAAAAAATCCTTTTTCCAACAAGAATTCATAAACCCAGATCCACAAAAATAACCACAAATTTGTAACCTCAAATTCTCAAATCTACAAAAATAAACTACACAAAACCCTCATATCTTGCAACATTTTCATTCTTTGCATGCAAGCCCTAGATTCAACTATGCACCAAATCTGCTCCAACAAGGGTTATACAAACCACAACCATGGCTCTAATACCAAATGAAAGGAATATGCATCCACCCAAGATAATTTCCACATAACCCAAATAGAGAAATTTATGCAAACAAGTATTCATAATCCATATGCAAAAGAATAGACAACATACCATCAAAGTTGACACAAGATATACCCTAGGAAAACCCTCAAGAGGGAAAAACCCAACCTCCAAAAGTATCCATCACTCATATATTATTCAATAATAAAAATTGCAATACATCTTCATAGTTCTCCATGGACACCTTTGAAACATCAAACCCTCTACAACCACTACATGTGAACAAGAATGTAACCACACATCTCATGCCATGCTTCAACCCTCACAAATTCTAACAAGAGATGCTCTCGACCCCTTAACCAAATAGCCAAGCCAACAAGCCAACCAACCAACCTTAAACAACTACCCATGTGTTTGCTTTTATAAAAACAAGTTCACACAAAACCACCAAGTGGTATTACATAAAACCATGTGACTAATACCATGAGCTTACAAAACCATTAACCCCCACATTTAATTCTTGGTACTAAGTTTTCCCAACATTAAATATTGTTCCCATGTGCAACCCCACATTAAATATTTAATCCAATATTACATACAACACATAAAGTGGCCCCAAGAATGATAGCCCATGTGATGCACGCATCCCTAAATTCCCTAGGTGCACCACATAATAAATAAATAAATAACAAATTATAACATTATGCAAGGTGGACAACACATATTTTCCTACAGATCCTTCCATAATAAATTAGTATGCATTATCACATACTAATGGAGCTACAATTTAGATGTTCCTTATTGTAAGGAAGCCAACGTAGTGGAACAACTTATTACACTAATATTGAGAGGAGGATAATGCAAAACTTTACAGATCTTTACAACAATTATAGAAACTTAAACAAAAATAAACATAAATATCATGCATACCACAACACAATAATTTACATGGAGAAAACCCTTTCAGGAGAGAAATCCCACACTCCAAAGGTTTCCCAATATATTATTCATAAATCATGAAGATTATAATATACTTGTAGAGAAAGCTTCTCCTAAGAGGATCACCAATAAGAGATCCAAAGGCAACACGACCACTATTAGACTCTTAGAATACATCACAATGCACTTGACCATAATAAAATTCCCTCATAAAAGTGGGTTTCCTTGTAGGGAAAGACAAGACAACAAAATATCTATTGCCAAATTTAAGACCTAATGATGAACAATTTAGATTTATAATAATAAAATAGACATAATTGTTTTTTTGGGGGGTGCTTCCCCCAAACCCTTGCCAAGGTGTGTGACCCCCAGACCTCGACCAGGGGGATGAGCCCCTAGACCCTACAGGGGTATCCCCCCTACACCCTCTCGCACTCACCTATCAATAGAAAACCTTTTGTAATTGCAAGGTTGAGACAAATTTTCCCAACACTTATTGATCATCATTCTTTCCAAGGGTACAACTCATGTTTTCTAGGAAAAATATGTCATCTTTGTACCCTAGATCATCCTTAATGTGACTTAAGGTAAATGCACATATGTAACTTATCACATTGACCTTTATTACATCTAGATCTACACTTTTCCATTTAGGTACTTTAGCATCATGCAATAGAATATGCACTAGAGGTGTCAAGTTGATTGGCATGTAAGCTTATTCCTAAGAAACTAGGTCAAATGAGCTCCTACAAACAACTTCCTTAGATGTTATGTGATCATTCCTAATGTAGGAGCATCCAGGGTGTAAGGAAATCTTACATCACCAAAAAATTTATTATTTTAATTTGGATTATTTTCAATAAGGGATTAGGGGTTAGAAGAATAAATATTTTAATTTGCAATATTATAATTTTCCCTTGTGGTGAATTGAAGAGGTAATTTTGAGGAATTATGCTTTGGTAAATGTTTCTAAAGCATATCCAAAGGGAATATGATTCTTGGGAATTCATTTATAAGAGGGGACCACTTTTCTTACATGTTCTTGCATTATCATTTGCATTCCTTGCATGTATTTGCATGTTGGCCACAAGCTTTGTATGTTGTTGCAAATATGGGGTCGTATTTGTGAGACCTAGTCTCAGTAAAACAACCATAACTTTCTCATACAATAATGAAATTAAGAATTTCAAAATGATTCAGAAAGGTGAAAACAAGGTGCACCAAACCCATAACCATTTTAGAAATTTTTGACAAATGATAGAGAATTGATAGGTAGAAAGTGACGGGTTTTCTTGGTGGTTTTAGCGGAGGTTGTTTTGAGAAACCAATAGTGGTTTCATCTCACACAATTTCTATATATTGATGTTGCTCATTTGGTGAAGGGGGAGCTTTTGAGAGTTGGTAGTTTCATATCTAGATGTTTCTGGAATGATGTTGGAATGTGGAGTTGCATATTTTTTTATGTGTGAAGCCCATGTTGTATGTCAGCATTTGAGCTCCATGATTATGTAATTCATTTCCAGATTTGAATGTAATATATGTTGCATATTTCTCTTCCATTTCTATGTGTTTAAGTTAATTTATTGTCTTCTTTCATAGATTTGTATGCATTTTTGTGATTAGATTTGAAAGGGAGAGTCTCCCTTTACATCAGTGGTATCAGAGCAGGAGTTTTGAGTGTGCAAGAAGAGTGTCGAATGTGAGGCAGTCTACACTAGGATTTGGGGGTGGAGTGTGTGTGGTGTGTAGACCAATCGCTAAATAAGAGGAAGTCTATACTTGAGATTTTGAATTTTGAGTGTGTGGCAAGTTGGGTTGCAGCAACAACAAAAGAGTTTTAGTGAAATGGAGGACATTGAAGAAAGGGAAAACCAAATTGCAACAGTTGAGGATGTTGTAGTTAAAACAAAGTATGCAGTGATGTATGGGGATCCAATGTTCAATGAGGAACCTAATGAAGACCAAGATTTTCTTGAGGAAGAGATTGTAGAGATAGAGAAGTTGGTCAATGCAACAACAAAGATAGTAGCATTCAGTAGTGAAGAAGAAGATGTTGTGACAGAAGAAGTCATCAAGGTAAAATCTATTTTTTATGAGTTTTATGATGTTGAATTTGTAAGGGATTTTCATTGTGAAATGAGAAAAGAGTTATAAAAGAGAAGGGATTGTGAGGATCCAGAGTGGTATAAAGATGTATACTTGAAAGTAGAGGCTATGGAGGAAGCTACAAGAGAGATTTGGTGGAGGTGGTCAATTTGTGGTGGGTCAAAACCCACAAAAGAGAAGAGTAAAGAGATTATTTGGAGGAGTACGGTATATAGTGGATACAATTCCATGAGGGGAGAAAAAAATGGAGTGCAAAGTTGTCAAAGAAGGAGGTTTCTTATTCCAACTAAGTGTTGGAAGAGGAGAAAGAAGAATAAATCAGAAATAATAGTTTCAATGATGGAGTTTACTAAGGATTGCTTGCAATTCAAAAGGGTGGTACTACCACTCAAATCCATTTGGTGAATCCATATTCACAAAAAAACTTCCTACCTCGGTGTCTGATGTAGGAGCATCTAGGGTGCAAGGCAATCTTTCATCACAAAAAAGAAATGTTATTTTACTTTGGTTTATTTTCAATAAGGGCTTACGGGTTAGGAGAATAAATATTTTAATTTGCAACATTATAATTTTCCCTTGTGATGATTTGAAGAGGTAATTTTGAGAAATTATGCTTTGGTAAATGTTTCTAAAGCATCTCCAAAGGGAATATGATTCTTGGGCATTCATTTACAAGAGGGTACCACTTTTCTTACATGTTCTTGAATTATCATTTGCATGCCTTGCATGTATTTGCATGTTGGCCACAAGCTTTGCATGTTTAGGGTTGTATCTATGAGATCTAGTTTGATTTAAATGGCCATAACTTTCTCATATCAAGTAATGAAATTTCAAATTTTCAAAATGATTCAAAAAGCTGGAAACAATGTGCACCAAACCTAGAAACAGTTTTAGGAAATTCTGACAAATGACAGAGCATTGATAAGAAGAAAGTGACAGGTTTTCTTGGTGATTTTAGTGGAGGTTGTTTTGAGAAACCAATAGTGGTTTCTTCTCACACAATTTTTATATATTGATGTTGCTCATTTGGTAAGGGGGGGCTTTGGAGAGTTGGTAGTTTCATATCCAAATGCTGCTAGAATGATGTTGGAATGTTGAGTTGCAAATTTTTGTATGTGTGAAGCCCATGTTGTATGTGAGCATTTGAGCTCCATGATTATGTAATTCATTTTTAGATTTAAACTTACTATATGTTTCAGATTTCTCTTCCCTTTCTATGTGTTTAAGTTAATTTGTTGCCTTCTTGCATATATTTGTATGTGTGTTTGTGATTAGATTTGAAAGGGAGAGTCTCCCTTTACATCTATTCCATGGTGCAAACATCCACTTGTCATCATGTGAGGCCTTGTTGACAGATGTAATAGGCTACAACACCCATCTTTGTTCTCTTGAAGCACAACAATAGAAAAAATATGTATTGAAGTAAAGGGAAAGAGTTGAGAAGACTCATAATATCCTAGACTTGCCAAGGCTAACACATTCTAAAGGTATTGCCTGAGTTGCACATATGTGTCAATGGGCACCTCACTCTTTATGACTAATTTTTCATTTACATCTTTAATAGAGGTAGGAAAAAATAGAGGATCAATAGTTTCATTATCTTCACTAGATCATCATATCCTTTGAGAAGGTTAGGACCAATATCAAAATATGGCCCCTCATTGGTAGTTTCATAGTTGCTCCTTATCTCATTTTTTACCTTTTTCTTCTCCTTGTTGTATAGGTCGTTTCCATTTGATCTAGTAGTAGCATCATCATATTGTGCAAGTACTTATCTTTCTCTTTGTTGCTATCCATGTTGGACCTACATTACTATTGTATCTATATGGGAAATGAGATTTTCATTTGATGGATTGGACTATTGGGATAGCTACACGAGTTCCCTTGGATGTTCAATATTGTGTGCAAGATGAAAAACCTCTTCTTCATATTCAACTTATCTATATGAAATTTTGGGAGGAGAAGGATACTAGCTAGCAACATGTGTTCCACATTTTGATGTCTCATGCCAAAATTTTATACATTATAGGATCTATCTCCTTTCATCCTACCAAGAAGCATAGCCTTCTTTTCAATTTAGCCCCATATGGTTTATTTTTTGCTAAATGTTAGAACTATTGAGAAATGTGACTCAAATTACTAGCTTGATCGACTTCCTATAGCAATTGTGTTCTCCTCCATTTTCTTGAGTTAAGTCACTAGTTTTCAAGTTTATCAAACTGAAGTCGTGGGGTTCTAAAGTTTCAAAACCTCCCGACTTAGTGACTATGGAGGGAAGGCTACTTCCTTTGTTGTCAATGTGTCGTGGGTTTCGGGAACTTCATAACCTTCATCATGAGGTTTGCAAGTTTGGGTTTTGAGCAATATGGCGATCCCTTAATTGGCGAGTCGCGGGTTCTAGGAACTTCACAACCTCCATCAAGAGGTTTTGAAGTTTTTTTCTCCAAAGATATAGCAACTTGGATGTCAATGGTTGTGGGGACCACTTGGGACCCGATAAGGTTGGTGGATTGTGATGAAGGCTAACAGGTGGCAATGACATGGAGAACAGATGGTATATGGGCCTATGTGCTTAGTGAGACAGTAATGAATGTCTCTTCGACTAAGAAACTAACCCTAAGTTTGATGATGGAGATTTGTTTGACTATTTATCTGACGACCAAGTTTGAATATTGGATTATGGTGTGTGGCTTGAGGTAAAACCATAAAGGGGTGTGGTAGTTGAATAGTCTATTAGCATGAGAGAGAAAAGAAAATCTCTCTCTGTGTGGTGATTACTATGTGAACAAGCCGAAAGGCTAGATGCGGCGAAGGTTAGGAGATGATTCTCTCAAAGCTGAGTGGTGGCAATAGAGGGCATGGGATGGCTAAGAACCTCCTCGTGCAAGTCGAGAGGCTAGGTGTCGAATAGACCGTGGGGCTAGGCGTTGAACAAGTAGAGAGGCCAAGATGTTGTGAGGAAAGCTGAGAGGCTGAATGCAAGTAGAGAGGCTGCAAGACTAGGCATAGATTAGTTGAGAACCTGGGTGCATGTCACGAGGTTGGGTGTAGGCCATGAGGTTGGATGCAAACCAAGAGGCTAAGTGCAGGCTGAGTGTTGTCAAATTGGCCACAAGGTTGGGAAGCATGAGAGAGATGGATCTCATAGAAGGTGAAGCCCGAGCAGTTGTGTGACAGAGAGGACAAGAGGCCGGTGGTTGAGCCATGTGGTTGTGTAGCCGAGTGAGATGTCTCTCATTGAGAGAGGTATTTGTGTGGGGCTATGCTACCAGATTTTCTTCATAATGGAAAAAGATGTAAATCTCCTATAAAGGTCGGGAACTTGATATTGTATTGTAACTTTTTTGTTGCTGAATAATACAATGGCTATTTGGGCTTTTGGAATGTGTGGTTTTTTACCCGAAAGGGTTTTCCCCATGTATATCTATGTGTTCATGTCTTGTGTTTCATCTTTCATGGTTGTTGATTCTGTTTGTTGAATCTATTAATGGTGTTGTTGAAGCTAGTTGATTAGCATGAGTTTCTCTCAAAAGGATTAATGTGGGAAAAGAACTATGCCTGTTTCTGCTTTATGGCATAGTAGTATGTGTCTTTTATCAAAGTCACTACTGATCTCGGTTGTTTCTTTCTGAGATGACCAACCTACTCTTCCTAACAAGTGGTATTAGAGCCTTCTTCTAGGATGTTTCTCTTCCTAGTGTGTTGTTGGTTTTGGGTATTCCTTTCATGAAGATTTCTTAGTCTTGGGCTTGAGGAAATCTGGAGGAATTGACTGATGTTTTTTATCCTTTGGCTAGTGGATATTCTTGCTCTTCTATTCAAGTTTCTAATACAACACACAACATGGAAGATGGTGAAGATGGAGAAACAAGAACTGGTCATGTGTACTAGAATGTTGTGACCTAAAGCTTGTGAGTTTGCAGTGGTATAACCTTGATGCATGGGGTGGAATATTTTGCTTCATGGTTGTGGTGCAGCAGGAGCTTTCATATTGGGTGTTTGTGTGAGTGGATCCCTGGTGATATGGAGAAGCTTGGGTTGTTGTTTAGTCATGGAGTAATGTGCTTATGTTGGGTGTTTGTTCCTGGTATTGGAAGGCACAGTTTCTTTGGTACCCTAGTTGCATGAAGGCTATGGAGTTGGTCATTGGATGATCTGGAAGCTTTTGAAATAGCCTGTCTCTCTCGAATGCATGTACATGTTGGTGGTTTTGGAGTTGGATTGAAATGGACCTAGAGTTCCTAAATTGTTGTTTCCTTTTAAGGATTGTTTGTACTTGCATGGCTCTGTGGTTTTCCATATTTTACATGGTCAAGCAAAACTTGTGGTTATGTGGAGTTTTTAATTATGTTTTCTAGACCCTAGCTTTTGGGGTGTGACTAGATGAGATAGTTGCAATTCAGCATGGTTTGAGGAGGTGTGATGTCTTCTCTGCATGGGAGTGTTGGTACGTGACTTGTCACTCAACATTCTTGTGGTGGTGCTTGTGGGTTCCCTAACTATGGTGCTCATTGTGGATGTGATTGGTGAATCAGATCTAAGCTTGATCTGGCGTTTGAGTCATGTTGTCTACATTTTTTATTCTCTTTGAGATCTCAATTTTGTGTTTCCAGTGCAATGATGGGTTTGCATGTTTTTTTTGAATGGATCTATGGGTTGTGCAATGTTGTGAGTTGTCTTTACTTACATGTTTGTTGTGGGACAACTCAGAAGTGGATTATCTATATCCACAAGGATGATTTTGTGTTGGTGTAGACTTGTTAGTTGGCCTTTTTTGTGATCACTTGTGCATTGGTGTGGTGCTGAGTGCTTGAATAGTCAATTATGGGGACCTGTAGCATGTTTATCACGATATCATGGATAGCTTGGATACACTGCTTTGTGTGAGCTTTTGACAGTGATGGTTTTGTCTATTTGGTTTGGAGATCTTGGTGTTGCTTGGCATTGTTGTCAGATGGACATGTTGTTGTGTGAACCTGAATGATTTTTTAGTTTATTATATGTTTGGTCATGATGCTTAAAAAGCTCAGTATCATGGTTCAGTGAGAGCTTTAGTAGTGATTGTAGATTCATCACATGGTGGTGAATGATCTTCTTTAATGTTGCAGATGTTACTAGGAGGGTTCTTTCACATTTGCATGGACACTATTTGAAGATGTGCAACATCTAAAAGCCATGGAGGACTCTTGGAGTCTTTGGTTGAGGTGTTAGTAGTGCTTGATAGGTGATGTTGGTTTAGAGTTTGATTTTTTTCATGTCATGGTATACTCTCAATTGTGCATTAGAGTTTTGGCATGATGCATTGCTCTTGAGACCATGGTATGTTCACCTGGAGCATGGGATATCCTAAGGGGGATGTGTAGATCATGATGTCATGATAAGTTCCTTGTTTAGATGATTGGAGCTTTGACAATGGTTTGGTAATTCTTTTTGTATTGGGTGCATTGGTGATATGCTTGAGAACTTCATGATGGTGTAGTGTTGCATTTGGAGTTTAGCATGAGATGATCGATTACAAGAACTCATGGATACATGGAGAATAAGGTGACATAGTTGGCATTTAGAGGTGTATGTAGGAGGATTTTCTATAAGTACGTGATGTGCATATCATTGTGGATGGCTCCTTGAAACTACATGTTCACACTCTCTATGTGATGCTATTGGTAGACTCGGCATGCCTTGATCTTTTCAGATTTGGCATTACACATGCAGTGGGAGTTCTTGGATGTGTTTGGTCTTCTTCGTTTGGTTGGAACTTGAAGCTTGTCTTTTTGTTGATGGATTGGCTATGTAAGTGGCATGAGTTTGTTGATGTCGATACCTTGGAGGTATGTGTGATTGGATGGATTAGCATGTGTTGTGGGTGCTATTTTCAGTCATGTGGGTTAATTAGTTGAATGGGAGCAGTTAGTTTTCTAGTTTTTTTTCTAGCTAATGTTCTATCTTATTTCTAGAGGATGGCTTCACGGTTGTGTTCATGTTGAGGGCTTTGAAGTTGTTGCTTTTGTATAGCTTGTGAGCACAGTGGAGTGGTGGCAGTGTTGGTGCCCTTGTTGTCTATAGGAACTAATGCTTGTGTTCTTGAGACTAGTGCATATATGCCTTGGCTCATTCCTTTTCCTGTGGTGGATGGTTGGAACTATTGCTTGAGTTGGTGGATATCTTCTAGATGTTGTTGTAGGTGTCTTGGTTGGAGCACAGAATCATTGTTTAAGATTCTTGAGTTTGCTTTGGAAGGAGTCAGTAAGTTCTTCATCAAGTGGGAGAATGTTGAGAAATATGACTCAAATTATTGGCTTGATCGACTTCCTGTAGTAGTTTTGTTCTCCTCCTTCATTCGCCTGAGTTAAGTCATTGGTTTTCAAGTTTATCAAACTCAAGTCGTGGGATTCTAAAGTTTTAGAACCTCCCGACTTAGTGACTATGGAGGGAAGGAAACTTCCTTTGTTGTCGGTGTGTCACGGGTTTCAGGAACTCCATAATCTCTGTCATGAGGTTCACAAGTTCAGATTTTGAGCAACAAGGCGATCCCTTTATTGGTGAGTCACAAGTTCTAGGAACTTCACAACCTTCGTCAAGAGGTTTTGAAGTTCGGTTCTCCAACGATATAGCGACTTGGATGTTGATGGTTGTGGGGACCACTTGGGACTCGATAAGGTTGGTGGATTGTGACAAAGGCCGATAGGTGGTGATGACGTGAAGGACAAATGGCATGTGGGCCCATGTGCTCACGGTAATGAATGTCTCTTCGATTGAGTGGCTAACCCTAAGTTTGACGATGGAGATTTGTTTGATTTCTTATCTGAAGGCCAGGTTTGAATGTTGGATGATGGCATGTAGCTCGAGGTGAAACCCTAAAGGGGCACGGTAGTTGAACAGTTTGTTAGCATGAGAGAGAAAATAAAATCTCTCTCTGCACAGCGATTACCGAGCAAACAAGCTGAGTTGTAGGCCGAGAGGTTGGATGTGGTGAGGGTTGGGAGATGATTCTCTCAAAGTTGAGTGGCAGCAATAGAGGGCACAAACTAGCTAAGAATCTCATCGTGCAGGTGGAGAGGCTAGGCATCGAACAGACTGTGGGGCTGGGCGTCGAAGAAGCAGAGAGGCCAAGATGTGTGCTGGGTGAGAGGCTAGATGCAAGCAAAGAGGTCACGAAGTTGGGCGCAAACTGGTCGAGAACCTAGGTGCATGTCATGAGGCTAGGTGTAGGTCGTGAGGTCGAATGCAAGTCGAGAGGCTAAGTGTAGGCTTGGTGTTGCCAAACTAGTCGTGAGGTTGGGAAGCATGAGAGAAATGAATCTCACAGAAAGTGAAGCCCGAGTGGTTGTGCAAAAGAGAGGCCGAGAGATCGGTGGTCGATCCATGTGGCTATGTAGCCAAGTGATATGTCTCTCGTTGAGAGAGGTAGCCGTGTGGGGTTATATTACCAGATTTTCTTCAGAATGGAACAAGATGTAAATCTTTTGTAAAGGTCATGAGCCTGATATTATATTGCAACTATTTTGTTGTTGAATAATACAATGGTGATTTGGGCTTTTAGAGTGTGGGGTTTTTTACTTGAAAGGGTTTTCCCCACATATATGTGTGTTCATGTCTTTTATTTCATCTTCCATGGTTGTTGATTCTATTTGTTGAATCTATTAATGGTGTTGTTGAAGCTAGTTGATTAGCATGAGTTTCTCTCAAAAGGATTAATGTGGGAAAAGAACTATGTTTATTTCTACTTTATTGCATAGTAGTATGTGTCTTCTACCAAAGGCACTAGTAATCTCGGTTGTTTCTTTCTGAGATGCCCAACCCATTTTTCCTGACAAGAATGAGATGAGAATAATTTTTATTAATTATTTAATAGGACTAGTATAGAAAACTCATTAGCCTCATGTACAACCACCATAACTTAACATAAAAATTGTAGCATTAATTTTTTAATGCGTCTAGAGCATGATGTCTAGCATGGGGTCATGTATTTATTTAAAAATAGATTTGATAATCAAAAGATGTTAAAAAAAAAGTAGATGTGGTAGGATTATATCTACCTTTCCAAGTTTTTGAGATATTATGTATGAAATATAATAAGTAATATAAAAATCAAGCTTAAATTAATTTAAATGATATTTTAAAAGTAGGTATCCTCATCTATAAATCCTTTCAATTTAAAAAATAAATAGAAATATAAATCCATTAGTCATATCGACCAAAGTGGAGATTATTAATATAAACCCTCAAAGACTGAAAATCCATTCCCATGGATAGCTAGTAAAGCTCGAATATCTATTCCATCAAATATTCAATGGTACAAAATGTCTAGTAAGGGTTGGACATTTGTTCATCAAATACTCAATGTTACCAAAAGTCTAGTAAGGCTTGGGCATTTAAGCTTGACTAGATATCCATTATACGTTGAATGGATATCTAGTTCCATTGAATTTTATTGAAAAAATCAGCTTCCTCACTTTTGACTTCCAAACTATTGTACCAAATATTAGAAACAAAAATAAAACGCATCATTATTTTAATCACCAAAAAACATTGCATAAATCAATCACCACCATCACCGCATGTGCATCATTATATCATAATAAAAGATATTTCCCTACTAAAACACATTTGTTTCTCTTGTAATTGACCCTCTACCCTTTGAGCTTATCCATATTTCATTCCCCTCTTTATTACATACCCTCCATTATATTTCAAATATTTTTTCATAAATTATGTCTATTATATTACTTTTATGATTTCTTTCAATACTCATTTAATCTTTATCATTAGATTTTTCTTCTCCTTAAACTCTTTAATATCTTATGATGAATCACAAATTGCAAAAACTCACATACAATCAAATCTAAAAACAACAGAGTGGGGGGCCTAGCTCGATTGGTGGTTGCAAACAAGAGGTCGCGAGGTATAGTCTCCCCCTTGGTCTCCCCCCATCCCGACGGTATCGCACCAACATCATCGATCACATGAAAAAAGTTTTAAAATTTTACCAGACGCACTGAGGACTACATAATTCCTGCAGTCTAAAAAAAATCTAAAAACAGCAACAATCACAAATACGCAAGATATTTTTCTTCGTAGGTTCTATAAACTCATACTCTCACAGGTTCGTACTTTCTTTACTAGTATGACAGTTGCATAAAGAATTGAAAAAAGCTGTTAATTTTATAACTGAACAATAAATTTAATAAGTCATACACAGCAATTTCATCGTTGCGACTGAAGGGGGATCTCGTCTCGCCTGCCAAAGCTTCTTTCCAAGTTATCCCACGCCTTACACGAAACATTTGAAATTGCACCCTGAATGACAGGGCAAGTAATGCGAGGGCTTCAAAATAAAATCTTTTTCAATTTACTGTAATCTATTAGAAACAAAATTAACCTATAATTTCTTCCCCAAATCATCTGTGGGCAACCTATGGCTTTTCAACTGTATCAGAAGCTACTTGATCTCCTGCAGTTCCAGAGGTCTCGCCGACCAAAGTAATGACGACGTGGTCGACTGCCGACGCCGGGTCGACCTGAGCACTACTTCGGCAAACAGGGCAGGTCGAATTCGGCGGGTCGGCCTGAGCAACAGTTCGGCAGAGAGGACAGGTCGAATGAGAATCAAACCACATGTCGATGCAGTCGACATGGAATCTGTGCTTACACAGAGGCAGCATCCGCCCTTTCTCCTCCTCTTCAAATTCACATAAACAGACTGCGCATTCCAGCCCTTTCTCCTTTTCATTCTCAGACTGATACACAAACACAGGAAAACTTTCCACGACTGTTTTTTCCAAGCGGGAGTCTTGGTCGTCAACTACCAGTTGGGCCGACGAGGCGGGTTGAGGAGACGGGTGACGTCGACGCTTTACGCAGGTTGCTCTGCCGGTGAAACAAGCAATGAGAAGCACCAGCGAGAAGAGCACGACGGAGACGCCAAGCAATATTATACCGAATTCTGGCAAAGCCTTGGGATCGTAATTGTCCTCTCCGTTGAAAGCCATGCCCAAATGCATTGCTCAGTCCCCTGCAATTTGGTAAAATTGTTTGATTATACGTAGGGATGAACTTTGGCTTTGTCGACTACGAAACCGACTGACACGTCGTTGACGATAGCAACTGGAGCACCGCCTGCCATTAAGCGTTCACATGTTACGTTTAATGGTGTCCCATCATCATTGAAGTTTTAGTATTCTCGTGCCCATAGTTTTTAACTAAAGTGCCTCAAGTTGCCCATACTCGACTTCACGTGTGCACAGATCAGAGCAGATCACACGGACATTTTGGTGTTGTCATTTTCACAATCCAATGCCATATCAAATTCTCGCACTATCCGAGATTTGATCGGATTTAAAGTAGAAATAAAATAAGATTGGATATGTTTCTTAATGTTGATTAAGCGGAGATAGATTTGGAATGTGAGATGATTGTGAAATCTAGTGTTAGATTTGAGATAAACATATTGTGATAACTGTACTATGTGAAATCTAAAGTTTTAGATGAACTTGTTTTAAGCTTTAAGCTTCCAACAGCTGATACCCACATTTGTAAATTTGGCATTTTTCTCTGTAATTGAAGTGTTTTTTTCAGATTTGATCCTCCTATTTTTAGATGTTATGTATCTACAAAACAAGTTTTTTTTGTATACATGTAACCTACAAGAAAAGACAGACTTGGTGGTGTTGAAGAAAATTATAGGATTTTGCTATGTAATGATTTCCACCTTAGACAAACTCTATTGATTGGTTCAATAGTTTTAAATAATGCAAATGTAATGATCATGATGATGATAACTTAAATCTTGAACAAAATGTGGAAAGGATAATATAACAAGTTAGAGCAAGAACTAGGGTTTTACAACTCTTTGACAACGAAATGATCCAAATCAATATAATTGATGTAGGGTGGTGTTATGACAAGGAAAAGATTGATTATGAGTGGCATGATGCTAGTAATGAGTAATTATGAATGAGAAATGGTGGTTTTGGACACACAATGATAATTAATTGATAAAAATGACCTAGGAGTGATGTCATTTTAGACATGTCCTAGAAGCACATTTTATAAATTTTTGGCAATAATTGACACAAAGTTGGAAATGGATTTAGCTTGGGCCCAAGGTTAAATATAAATTTTGAAAACCTGGGTCAATCTCACAAGTATAAAAGTTATCTAGGTCAAATTTGCACCTATGGTTTTGAACCTAGTAGGGGAACTATAAATTATGGATCTAGGAATTGTTTGAGTTAAAGTTAGATTTTGGTTTTTATAGTCAAACTAAATATGGGCTCAATACGAGTGTCAAGCTAGTCAAAATCATGTCCGTTGATAGTGTTATTGGGACACCCATGCAAAGTGGTATAAAATAAAGGGTAAAAGTGTAAGATATGAACTTTCACCTTATATTTTGCCTCCACTTGGGTGGGCATGTGAATCTACATGCAAAATAATATCAACATAAAACGAAAAAGACAAACATAAATGGAGTTATGATCTAAAGTCCACATATAAGATGCATAAACTTGAAAGTGTAATTAGTAAATGATATGTACCCCTTGATTTTTTTATGCCACAAAGCCATACATACAAATCAAGGATAACTTAAGAAAGATTGGATAAACATAAGGCATAATAATACCCTAATGTGTATATAGAAATTGATCATAAGCATGATAAAGTGAGTATGTATCATAAGCATGATAAATTTGATCCTTAAAAATATGAAATAAAATTAATGAAAAATTAGTGTTAAGGATGGAGGACACCTTTATTTTTTGGTCGAGAATTAGGACAATCATGAGTACATATAACTTGTAAAAAGTGAACAACTTGTCTTAAGCCCTAAGTGGCAAGAGCGAGTGAAAAGCATGGAGGAAATAGTACATGTGAATAAATAAAATATAATTTAGATCAAATAGAACCACAAGATACATTGTCTTTATTGTTTGCCTCCAATAAGACCCTTTTCTTTGATATTATGATACATATAAGTGAGGTATGATCCACTATGTATCTTTGTAAACAATTTCATGAATAGTGATGGTGCTTGTAATGTAATATTTGGAGAACTTGCATTTTCTTACTCTTGAGATGCACTCTCTATAAAAATTACCTCACTTTGGTTCCCATTATGTATCTTTATAAGCTTGTATATCATTATAAAGTGTTCCATTGACATGTAGTTGTATGTAGACATTGGGTGAGTTAAAGCTAACAAATTCTCAAAACAACACTAAAGTGGGAGATTTTTGCCTACGAAATAGAGTTCGTTATACTTGAGATAATATTTGAAACACTTGTAGAAAACAAATGAGCATGGTGTAAAAGTATTTAAAATGTAACATTGTCTTTTTATTTTGAAATGTGTAATTTATTAAAGTATCCAAATGATGGAAGTTGGTTAAGTAAAGGATGTACAAAGGTGAAAAAAATCACTTTGATGAATGTAAAAAGATATGTGTGTAGAAATGCCTTATGGATTTAGTCAATATAAATATTTTTTTGAAATAGTTTTGGAAACAAATACAACTAATGTTAAGATACAATATGGATATTTTTAATATTTTTTAAACAAATATATTTTTGGTGAATGCAAGATCATTATGCGTCATCAAGATAGGATATTTGGTCCATCAATACTTGATATATGGTCCATCAAGCCTAGATATATGGCTCATAAGACCAAATATCTAATTTGTGGGGTTAAAAGTGACCACATTATTTTCTAAAATTAATTAAACCTAAAATTGCATGCATAATTTGAGATGCTTACACTCAAATTTTGAAGTGGTGAAAAATAATAATTGTAGTACTATGTGTCAGTTAAACACACAATAGTGTGTTCACTGTATGTGCCAACACTTTTTTGAAAGAGTTGGGTGGTCAAACTACCCAACCACCTTTGAACAAAGTTTTTCCTTCGAACAAAGGTGCCTTCATTTGAAGGCGACACACTCAAGATCTTCGAACAAAGGGTAACTTCGAATGAAGGGTAACCTTCAAACAAAGGTTATCGTTCATTTGAAGGTCCACAATAATTGCTCAAAAAACTACCTTTGTTTGAAGGTACCTTCAAACAAAGGCCTTAGAATGACTTCTTCCTTTTCATGTCTGAGATTTTGTTCATAATTTTCATCTTCTAACCTCAAGTTGAATCTTCAAAATGGAATCAACCAAACAGGCTATTTGGCAAGTTCATAGCACTTGAATTAAGTTTTCCCACAAGTATAATATTGAATATATTTAATTTGATTATTATATTTATTTTCTATTTTCTAGTGATGATAGGTTTTTTAGCAATTGTGAAGGTTTTTGTTAAATGCACATATAGAAAAAATTGTAAAATAAATATAAAAATAAAATAAAATGTATATGTGCACTAGGTATTGATGTTCATATTCCAATAAAAAAGAAAAATGTAATTTTGATGAATACATAAAGAGTTATGTATTAATAAATAAACCTATATTTAAATTATAATTAATCTCACTTTGAAAAGATATTAAAAAAAATTATGCAACAAAAACTTATAAAAATATCCATGTACTAGATATTAGTATTACGAATCTATATTTAAAATTTTATAATTTTATCCTTTATACAAGTAAATTTATACTTTACCAAATAAACATCACTTTTTAATAATATTGTTAACTGTAGAAAATAAGTTATTAAAAGTTACATTAAAAACTCATAAATTAATTCTTAAATTTTTTTAAAATATATATTTATAATCTATAAACAAAATCTCAAAAATCACTAGTTGGTGTCATCTTTAAATTCATAATGGTTTGGTTGCTATAGATGTCCAAAAGTGAATTTTTGGTAAATAAAATTGATTTCAATGTCGTACTTTTTCCAAAAAAGTGGACACACTATTGTGGGTTGAGCATGTCTAATTTTTTATACTAATGAGACATTAAAAATGGCTAAGATTAAGAGGGTGAAATGTTGAGTGCACATGAAAGTGTATATATTTTTCACTGAAATATAACATACCATTTAGAGTGCACCCCCTATTTTTTATTGTGTCAATTATATTTCAAAACCAATTTAAGGGAAGATAGCTAAGAGCTAGTAGTACAAGTTGTATTTTTTTTTTATGGTAATTTTTTTAAGTGGGTGCATTTTAAAAACTATATCAGCGTGTGTGTGCATCACATAACTTCTACCAAAATAATTGAAAAAGAAAAAAAAATGTATGTATATAGAAGAAACTGTAGAACAATCATATACTTTTTTGGATAAATGTATCAAAAATTATGAAGAAAATTTAATAGATATATATTGATATTGGTTGATGTGGAAAAATGGTTGAAGTAAAACAACATATGATAATTTAAAATGGGTATCTCAAACAATATTCATCCTCCTAGATTGAGAGAAAATAGAATGCACTCTAGTTCTATTTGATTTGCTCTAGATAATGATAAGATCTAGATTGCTCTATAAACCAACATAACCTTGGTATGATTACAATAATGAGATGACAAAATAGTAGCGTAAGGTTAACATAATAGATTTTCTTCTTTATGATGAAGGATGAGGGCCTCTAGTTAAAGAATTCTCAAGAGGCAAAATCAAGGGCTATGATACTTTGATGATGGATGGCTAAGATTGAATGAAGATTAGGATTAGGCTCAAGGATGTAGTCATGTGACAAGTGTCACATGAGGGATAATATCTATGTTTAGGATTAGGATTAGGGAAACATCTTTATGTGAATGGATAGGATTAAGAGGTGTGATATGAAATGAATGGATAAGATGGAAAGATAGTTTGACTTTTGGGAAAGTGTCTGGGTTCGATGAATTTGGACAAGGAGTTAGTTAGACATGTGTTCAAGGGACACTTGTCACATGATGGTGATTTTAATTGTGATCCATGTGAACAAGTTTGAGGGGTAGGATTAAATGAACAAGGATAAAGGTAAATGTGAAATTAATTCAATAAATAATAAATATTTATTTAATTAATAGGATCAAGTGAAGGGAAAAAATAATTAAATAAATAATAAATATCTATTTATTTAAAGGTTGGGATAAGATGGGGGAAAGGATGGAATTAATTAAATAAATAAATATTTAATTAATTAATGACTTATGATAAGGTAAAATTAGGTGTGGCTAGGTAAGGTCAAAATTTAGGCATTTATAGAGATATATGAAGATGTTAGTAAAAGTAAATCAAAATAAACATCTTTAATTTATTTAAAATAAAAAATATATATTGTTAGAAAGCTAAGAATAGACCAACATTTTAGTGGTGCTTTTGAGGTGAATTTTGTTGTAAATGAGTAAAGTCGATGAAGATAAAAATTAAAAAAATGTTATATAATGTGAAAAACATGGTTTTTAGAGCATAAAAGTGGGGTCAAACCAAATCAAGCTTACATAACCAAAGCCTAATTGATGGGAGTGGAAAATTTTAAATATAAAATGAGAACATTATAATGCACACACATTATGACACTAAGTAAAATTCAAAAAAAAAAAAAAGATAGAGACAATGCCAAGTTTTGGTCCCACTTTATAGTTTTGCATATGTTTTATGTGCTTTAATATGAAACTCTCTAACACTTTTTTGTTCAATGTGCCTACAAATGATAATTTTGTAGGGTAAAACTATGCTTTTTAATAAATACATTAATTTTTGTTTGATTAAATATTTTATCTATCAATTTTGTTTGATATTAATAGAGAATTGTCAAATTGTTATTTATGTGACTAGTACTCATTTTTTAAGATTTTAAAAATATATTTATGATCATTTATTCTTTTCAAATGATTTTCATTTTTTTTTTTTGTAATTAACAATTTTAATTAAAATAGAATTGATAGTTTTATATATTGAAATAGAATTAGCAATTACCATTGAAAAAACCAAGTAAAGAACACCTAAGAAAATCTAAGTGAAAAAAGAAAAACTAATAGTGTAATAAAATGATTCCACTCTTGAGTGCAGATGACTAACTGAGATCTACTCAATTGCCTTAATATTTTGTGGCATTCGTGGCCTGAATATTGAGTGCAATTTTGAAGATGTTCGCCAGTCTAATATTCTGAAGATATTACTTCTTTTTTCTCATCCGATTCTCCATTCATTTTCCTATTTCCTTTCATTCCTTCCCTGCTGCATATACTTCTTTTAGATCTGCATATTTTATCTTTTAAATCTTCCTATTCTATCTCTGTTGTATTCCTTGATTGATTTATATCTTCCCTATTTATATTATCCAAGAGATGTGCCTTTTGGGAGATGTGATTAGAACCATCGCTGCCTTTTTTGGTAATTACTATTTTTGTTAACTAATCAAATGAGGTAAGTTGGAGATGAAAGTACACCATTTTTGCTAATTGATTGAATATAGAAACAACTCCTAAATCACCTATTGAAATAAAATTAATTAATTTATTATTGATGATAAAACACGAACACTTGACAATATTTAAATTTTATGTATAAAAATAACACCAAATGATCAATTTTATAATAAATGAATATATATACCTTATTATGAAATTCAAAAACATATACCGATTGAAGAAAACATTCAAATGAATAAAATATACCAAATATACCAAGCCAATAACACATGTCAATTAAAACACCACCTAGACTTATTCATGGAAAACTAAAACATTTAGTTGAAATTAATCAAAATATATCAAAACCAATACCTAATAAAATTGTAGAACGCACTTCTAATATAAATTCTTATAAAGTATGCAAAAATATTCTTTGAAAAAATAAATGAAATAGAAAGATGTCAATTATTTGTTGAAATGGTAAAAAATATTAATTTTAGAAACATTATGAAGGGCATACGGAAAATTCACCGCTAGCAATTCACCGACGGGAATTCACCGCTAACAATTCACTACGAGAAAATTCACTACCATGACAATTCACTGTGCGAAAAATTAATTGCATGAATTTTTGGTAGTTAATTTTCCATGACTGTGAATTGCTGGTGGCGGTGAATTTTCCTGCGGTGAATTGCTGGTAGCGGTGAATTTTTCTGTGGTGAATTTTTCTAGAGCCATTATGAAGATACTTGATCTAAAAACAACTAATACCAATGATAAAAACAACTATTGTATGAAGTCTAACTTTTGGAAGTTGGAATTATGTCATTGATGATGCAGTTTGGCAACATGAGCATGAAGTGTATATATATTACTTGATCTAGTGTTGTCATTGATGTCAACATTGTTATGATCATCTTAGCCTAGTTTGGAAGTATTTTTGGTGACATATGTACGGTGCAAGTTGGTCTAAAAAGTATGGATTATCAGGAAATTGGCTATGTATTAGAATGTTCTATGTTAGTGCAAGAAAAAAATAGTAACTTTTTTCAAATAATAATTCAAATTCCTCAAAATAATGAAAACAATGATTTACAATCCAATTCAAAGAATAAATATGCAATTGGAATATTCTGTGTCAATGTAAGACAAAAAAGCATTTTTTCAAACACTAAGATTCTTCAAAATAATGAATATAATTGTCTGTCATAGAATATGTGGAGCACATGGAAAAGATGGCATACACATAAATCTTGATGGTTGGACTTGCAATTCAAGTTATTCAAGGACACGTTTATTCTTCATACCATCATTTCAATTGTAGATTTCATTAAAAAAAATATAATACAACGACATAATTAAGTCTAATCACAGTACTAAAAATCCACTCAAGTTGTCATATTTGTGTATATAGTATTCATTCATATACCTAATAACAAAGAGAGACAAAAATATCTTGGAGTATCATTTTTATAATATTAATGCTCATACACATTTTACAATGTATGTTTTTGTTCTTCATGTGCATATCTTTCTTGGAGTGAGTCAAAAGAGTGTGTAATTTTTATTTTCCTATATAATTTTTCCCTACACTTTATTTAAGATTGTTTAGGCTAATAAGAGTGGTTGGTTAATGTGAGTGAAGTGAGGTGTTAGCATCTTTCATTGATTTACTCAAGTAAAATTACAAAGTTGTGTCACACTTTCAGCCAACTTATTAGCACAAGTGAATTTAAGTATTTCTAACTAGAAATCAATTTTGGTCAAACATATGATCTAGTAAGATTCATTTTAACTAAGTTAGATATTTCAATTTTTTTTGGTAAATTTTTTGATATTTCAACACCTACTCATGTAGATAATATTTTTTTTAAATATTAAAATACCCTTTTGTAGATCCATAAGTATAGTTCTCAAAAATATATATATTTTAATAGTTTTATTTTATTTTTTTTAACAAAAGTGGCAACCCATTGTAATATACTAATAATATATAAATAGCTATACAAGTCCTGGTTCAGGGGGCATACCGACAGGAAAGAACTAGGGAGAAAACCTCTTATTATAGCCCAAAAAGATACAGAATGTGATTCGAATCGTTTACAAAAATTACTAAAATGTCCTGCAAGTGGGGACTATAACAGATTTTCAAAAAGCTAGCTGCAGTACCACCACCCTAAATTACCCAGCTGATAATCCCCATACAAAAGTGATACAAAATTGAAGACTGAAATATACATTCGAAGCATCCTCAGAAAAATAATAGTTGCACCAAAAAATTTACTTTGAAGCCATTAATAGTTTCTATTCTTCCATACGTTCTGCACAGGTTGAATTTTGATCCTACACCTCAACTTGAAGGTCCTTTGGCTCAGCGTGACTGGAAAGAGGAAAATCACGAGCAAAGAAATCATAGCCTACAAATGGGATTTATGCCTCTTCTGTTTAAACCACAGCTTGAATTCTGGCCCTTGCCACTAAACCCTTGCTCGATGCATTGGAGCATTTTGCTAGAGGAGATTCATGAAATTCATTTGGCATCTGTTTATTTGCTTTCATATGCATTTTCTCTTTCTTGCCAGAGGAATAATTGAAAAATTGATGTTGCACATGATCTCGAAGAAAATTAATAGAATAAAAATTTTCTTTAATTTCAAATTCCATTGATGCACAAATGTTTTTGCATGTTTCTTTAGAGTTGATATAAGGACATAATTGTTTCTAAATTGGAGACCCAGTCTGAAAACTTCAAAAATTTCTTCAAACTTTGTTTGAACCTTGTCAAATTCATGAGGGAATAAACCATCAATATAACCCTCCCCAGAAAGAAAATTATATTTTTGCACAGCAGAAAGCAAAATTTCCTTATCAATGAACTAAGGGTTAACAAATTTAACCACATTAATAGTTTTATTATTATTTATATTTTATTCTATTTTTACTAAAAGTGGGTTATCAACACAAAAATATTAGGTTGATTACCATGTTAAGAAAAATACTAAAACTTTTTTAAAAAAATGAAACAAATATAATATACTAGATAAAAGGATGGGCTACTTCACATTTTAAAATATTTGCTCTTGAATTTATTAGTTGCATCAATGGAGGCCAATAGTCCTCTAAAAGCGTTAGTGGAAGGTAGGGTTTCTTCAGCTCCAACTTTGGGAAGGTCGTCTCAAGAAAGATGCAGTAGTTTATAGGTTAATGGTGGGAGTGTTGGAAAAATCGGCAAGGGAAACGGGCCAAAGACTTCCACGTTTTCTTTTAACCTAAACAATGAGGGTTGAAGGTTGCAGAGCGGCATTTAGGCGACGAAAGAAGACTTGAGGAATGGGAATGTCACTGCACTAGTGGTAGGGGGTGGGGGTTTTATTAAAGAATCGAAAGCTCAAGGTATTGGAGAGAAACAAACTGGGCCTTCCCAGAAGTTAAAGCAATCTTACAAAGCAGCGATAGGCAAGGTAGGAGAAGATGCACACTCCTCTTCCAAATCACTCACAATGGATCTAGAAGATGAACTGGATCAAGAAATGTCTTACAATGCAAAAGTCTTTTCTGGGCTAGGTTTGATCAGCAGATTCAGGGGTTTTTGGCCTAGCCTGACTAATCTACATCAGTGGATCTCCAACCATTGGAATCTTGTTCTAGAAGGGTATGTTCAAATTTATGCCATGGTAAAAGGTTTCATTATTGTTGTTTTTGAAAAGGAGCAAGATAGGAATAGAATCCTATGTGAATAGCATTGGGATTGGGAAGAAAAGCATGCATTAATGTTAAAGCCATGGCACCCAGCTTTCAATCTAGCTACTGAAGTGTTTGAGAGGGCTCCTCTATGGGTGAGGCTTCCTAACTTTCCTCTACATCTTTGGTTTGATTCTTGTTTGGAAGCTATAGGAAACTCTCTAGGCAACTTTTTAATGCTGGATGAGGGCTCTTCAAATCTTATGCACTCGACTTATGCATGTATCTTAGTCGAGATGGATGTAACTAAGGTACCTTCGGAGGAGATTCAGATAAATACTTCGATGGGATGTTGGGTGCAACCCCTAGTTTATGAAGGGGTACCCTTTAGATGCGGAACTTGCTATAGAATTGGGCACCTGGCTACTCAATGTGTCAAAAAAAGAACAGACAAATATGCTTCCTAGTGGAAGGATGTGACTCCCTATCACTATACAATGGAGAAACAAGTGGAGAAGCAAGTCAGCCCGCAACCGAAAGACAGAGATGAGGAAGGACGAGTTTTTGAGGTATTGAATCAAGTTGGGTAGTTACCATTGAATCAAGTTGGAAGGGTGGAACAACAATAGCCAAATGATACCACAACACAGGAAGGGAGCCTAGTTAGGGACATTGAGAATACTATTTTGAATGGAGGTGAAAATGAGTAGAGCTCCAAAAATGGGACCGCAACACCAAAGTGTCACGAGAAGAAAGGTGTGGTGAGATCTCAGGAGAAGGATGTTGGGAAGCTGAAAGCAGAAGACCAGAGCTAGAAAGCAGTTAGCAAGGAGATTGGAACTTGGAATAGTCAGAGTGATAATTCTTTAATTTGGCAGAAGGAGGCTACAAGGGTGGAGGATGGTTGGAAAACAGTCAAGGGGAAGAAATCTAAGAAGGATAAGAAGAAATCCTTTGAAATGGTCCTTCGATCGCAGACTAAAGGAAGACCAAACAAAGATTCAAACGGTTAACCTATTAATAGGTTATGTAGGGTTTGTTGGCTCAAAGCCTATTTGTCTGATGTTGGGAAGTTTCATTGGTAATCTTGAATTTGCTTG
Organism: Sequoia sempervirens; assembly: GCA_007258455.2. NCBI lineage: Eukaryota > Viridiplantae > Streptophyta > Pinopsida > Cupressales > Cupressaceae > Sequoia > Sequoia sempervirens. Next base: position 1,144,366,937 of record VDFB02271358.1, read on the forward strand.
TTGCAAAAATTGGGGGTAGAATTAGAGGTGTTTTTTTAGGAAATGTTGGGGTTTGGAAGGGTTTTTTAAATTGCGTTGTCAAGAAAATAGCCTTGTAATATTTTTTTCCTTTTATCAATAAAATCAACTCTATTACTGACCAAAAAAAATATATACTAGATAAAAGAATTTATATCAAGATAGTATTTTCTTCTATTTTAGATAAATAGCTAATATGAAAGTTGGCGTCAAATGGAAACAATTGAGTTTTAATACACACATATTTTAATATTTATTTAAATATATATATTTATCAAAATTGGAAAAAAATATCCATGCACTGAAGCTTCAAGTTATAAATACACACAAAAAAATTGAAGGAAAAAATAAAATTTACTATATAAAGATCAATGTCTCATGTAACTTCATTTTTTAGCATTTTATCAACAACTAAATTATAGTGTCAATTTATAAAAAAAAACTATATTCAAATAAATTTTTAATTTTTTCAAAAAATATAAACATAAAATATACCAAAAAGTACATATTTTATTAGCTTACATCATTTTAAAGTTCAAAAGATATATGCCACTTTTTAGTGATTCAAGTGTAAAATTGGGATCAATGTTGGTTGTTTCCTTTATAAAAGTGTGACATAGCTTTGTACTTTACCCACTCCTTCCTCTTTTGAGATGTTTTGGAGTTGCATTTTAAATTGTTTATGCATGTCATGTTCTCCCTCACATATTACCTATAAATACGCATTCACCTAGCTTGTATTGTAATGGAATTTCTCGGTTGGCATCTTTTTTATGTTGCATCCTTCCATAGAATAGAATTATTCATTTATATTGATCTTCTCTTTGTGCTTTCTTGATCTTACGTGGTTGTCTCCATATAAAATTATAACATGGTATCAAAATGGGTGAATGGCTAAGGCTAGTAATTTAGAAGATCAAGGATTAGAGATTAGGGTTGTTCTTGAAAAGTTGAGTATGTTATTTTCTTACATTGAATGATGATTTGGAGAATCAAAACAACTTGATAGAAATACTAGATTCAAGGAGTTTTTTATTTATGGTTTTATTTTGCAAATAGCTTCAAGTGATTTTTGGATCAAATTTGAGCTCACCATTGAGTTCATAGTAAATGAGAAAGTCATTTTTAAAAAAAATTATTTCAACCAAATCAAGCGTCAAAGGGTTGATCTAAAATGGTTTGAAGTTGGGAGGTGCATGCTAGATTTGGCTAGTACCTAATCTTTTGGAGCATTTTAGGTCAAATCTAACTCTTCTATCATATCCATAAGGCTAAAGAACCTAAAGATGACTATTAAATTACAAAAATCATAGCAATTTACCTAAGGCTTCAAAAAAAATCTCCACCTTGTCATTAGATTGTAAGGTCAAAATATTTTTAAAAATATATATAGCATTGTGGTGCAATGTACACTACAGTAGTAATGTTATAGTGACACCACTAATAGTACAAGTTACATAACCACCACTAACTATGACCACCATATCACCACCAATAGGTGGCTCTATTAGCTCCACTACCTCCTCAGACCACACCACTAAGCAAAACTACCAAATTTGTGCCAATCAACCACTTAGGAATATTCCTAAGAATATTTTCTCAAAACCATAGTTTTCTAGATAGTATTTTTGCACCAATATTATGGGAGTTTCATTTTAAAATAGGTAGTTTTGGAATATGGAAGGTGATTTTCTATATTCTAATAGAATTTTGTCATATTTTGGCTTGTCTAGGAATATTTTACGAGATTTGAATTCTTTTTCAAGTGATATTATTAATTATGTCATTATGACATTAATCATTGTTCTCCCCTCTCCAAGTTGATTGACAATTTTATTTTGGTGCCTATTTTTAGAGATGCCACTATTTGTCATATTGGCTCCATTTTTTTAAAACAAAAGTTATTTGGGATATTTTTTAGAGAGATTTGAAGTGGTGCAGATAGTTTTTAATTTTGGTATCTAGAATTTCCAAAGATTATTGATTCTCATAGGTGATACTAAGCACTTCTCATTTTGGGAACTTTTGAGGCTCCATATGAGCTCATATAATAATATTTTTTAGTGCAGTTTTTTGAAAGTATAATTTATCCTTTTATATCATAAAATATATTTTTAGCTTTGTTGCTTATTTTGGCATTTACAATACACTATATCAAGACCACTTCATTATTTTGGTAAGTGAAAATTGTATTCGCACTAATTATTATCATCATCATAACTTGTTGTGGGGTCTAATGATTGTGTAAATTTGGGGGGTGATATTGTGATTCTACATTTTCTTTTCTTGGTTTCTTGATTGAAATATCTTGGGTGAGTTGATCGGTCTCCCACTCTCTCTTCTTTCCATTTGAGTATTATCTGAAATCCTCCAAAATCAAGGAAGGTAAAATGTGGTTACTATGGGAATAAAAATCATATTGAAGATGAATGTCTACTAAAGGAACTTGATGAATTGATGTGACTTATTTAGGATAATCAAATTAGTTTGTTATAATTCTCTAATCCAATATCATCAAACATATCAATGTTCACACTCAGACATCTTGTGTGGAAACATCATCTAGGGATGATTAATGTAGTCAAATGGCATGCATTGATATCTCATCTCCATAACTCATTTCTCTAAGTTTGGAGTTAATTATTTCATAGCTTCTAGTGATTTAGTGTGGTCGGATCATATCCATCATCTTCCAATGATAGCTACCATGGTTTTTCCCCTCACAGGGTTTCCATGTAAAAAATCTTGGTGTTCTATGTGCTTTTGATGTGTTGATTGTTCATGGTTTACTGTTCATTCATTAGATCTAAGATTAAGTTAAGTAAAGTTTGAAAAGTTTAAATATTCGATGACAACTTATTCACCCCCCTTCTCAGTTGTTTGTCCTTGTTTTTCCAACACCATCATCTTCTAATGATAGCTACTCAGGATGAGTATTTGACAAATGTATCATATTTGTTTTGTGAGTCTCATCTTATGAATTTGGAGGAAACCATTGAGTTCTTGTATCTCCTCTTGTTTGATATCTCCTTTGGAGTTGCATCTTTCTCTTTAGATATCATGAGGGAACATTCAATCCCTTGTTTTCTTTATCTACATATATCTACTTCTATAGTGACATATTCTGTAGGTACTCATGAGTTTGCATATCTTACTCAATCATCACTCATGTTGACACATTTTATAGAAGTATAAAATTCTCATCAATCCAATGTCTTGCATATGGTGAGCATCATACATCCATGTTACTATATATAAATATTTTATGGTGCTTGATTCATCTTAGCAATATTTTCCATAGTTTGGCAATAGATTGGAGACCTTTTAATAGCATCCAAAGGACTCATATTCATCTTTGGATCTTTTTCTAAATCTAATTCCATAAGTTTCTAAATTTTCACCTTTATTAGTTGGTCCTAGAAATCTTATTTTGATTGTGGCACCTTTTAGCACCAACATGGTGACACCTAAGCAGCTTCTAGAGACATCATTCATCTTGATATTTCATCCCTCATATTCCTATCTAGAATGGGAAGACATATTGTATTCATAATTGGACTTGTTTCTTCCCAAGAAGAGGAATATTGTTCATCAATCATGGACCATCTTCTATATCCAATTTTGAGTGTCTTCCATTAGTACAAGAAACTACTTGAGGGGGTTCAAATGGTCTCTCTTCTTATCTTTATTCTGGGAGGATTTTGTCCTCACATGGGGTTTTATCTTTCTCACTTTTTCAAGGGGTGGTCACTTCGAGCTCCTCTCTTCATCCTCTCTTGGAAGAGTTATGTCCTATGGGTTTTCTCCTTCTCACCTTTTGAGGGACATCATATTTGTGCATAGGTACCTAACATGTCTTATTTTTTGGGATTGATATTTTCACCCACCTAAGCTACACTTAACATGGGTTGTTAGTGTAGGTTTTTATTTTCCTATATAGGTTTTTCCTACACTATTTAAATGGTGAGATAGTTGAAAAGTTTCTAATCTCTAGAAAATCTATAAAAACTGAAGAGGATTAAAAGTAAATCAAATTCGAGAAACTTGGGAGATCTCAATTTTAGAGAAAAGTACATACATCCAAATAGTAAAGACTTCCCAAAAGATTTAAAAGCAAACTAAATTTATTTTTTCTTAGGAAAATTAGATGATAAAAAGAATAAAATGTTTAGACGAAAAATCCTAAGAAATGAAATTAGTGATATATTAAAAATAAATCATGTGTAGCCTAAATTCCAAAATCTAAACTTAGAAGGGAAACACAAATCAAGAACAAGACTAGAGAAAACCAAAGCAAACCTAGGGAAAGACTAATATGATAAACAAAACCAAGAAAATGGAAGGTAAATCAAATGGAACCAAGGGAAAACTAGAGGAATGAAAAGTAGGATTTATAAAATAGATGCAAACATTAAACAAAATACACTCGCATAGACTAAGAGCTCAAATATAAATCTTAAGTAAAACATTATGAATTATTACTCATGGAATTATAAAGTAGATTGTTATTGAAAGGGGGTCCCTTGTTCAAAAATAATTGGGGTGTGTTATGGTCACAATAGGTCTAAATGTCAATTTCACTAAAATATAGGGAAGTACAACAATCCATACATAAATATAGGGTCAATAAATGTAGTAAGAACTAATAATCAATTTTCCCTAGATAAAAAAAAATTGGGATAAAAATTGTATATCTAATAAAATTTAAAATAGGAATAAAATAATAAGAATGAATAGGTATCTTAATATTGATGAAAAGGATGTGGTTTTGGTTATAATAGATTACTGGTACCTAAAATTTGATACTAGATCTAAGATGAACAAAGTATGAAACTATGATGGTTGTGCTTTGTGAAACTAGAAACTATGATGAACATGGTTTAGTCCTAAAGCTACAAAATTAATTCATGCATCTATAAATTTGACCTTTTTTGTATAAATGAATTGTTTCTATGGATCTAACCCTTTTGTTTATAGGCCTTTTATACCTATAAAACAAGTTTTCTTGAGTTGTAACTTGCAATGAGAAGACTTGGTTGATGTTGAGGACAATTGTAGGGCTTTTTTATGTAGGGATCTTCACCTTAGAAAAATTTAATTGATTCAATCATTTTGATATTGAAGACCGCAAGTAATAATGAAAATTCTATTATGGTGATGGAAATTACTTGAAACTTGAATAATAATGATGCAACAACCTATTGTAAGAACTATAATTTTAGAGCTTCTTGGTAAAGAGGAGGTGAAATTCAAAATAATTGATGTAAATTAGTATTATTTCATGGGCAAGATGATTTGAGTGGCACAATGTTGGCAATGAGTGGTCTTAGATAATTTTAGACCTATAGTGAATTGATTAATAGAAATGGCCTAGGAGTGGTGTCCCTTTATACATGTCCTAGGCACTCATTTTGATTTTTTTGCCATAGGAGTCAACACATAATGACTAGTTGGAAAGGGATCACCTTGGTCCTAGGGTTGAATTTAGGTTTTGAAAACTTGGTTCAATCCCATTGGTGCAAAAATTACCTTGGTCAAATCAACACCTATGATTTTGAACCTAACAAAGGAGTTGTAAAATTTATATTTAGGAATTGTCAAAGTAGGAGTTAATTTTTGTTTTTAAGATTCAAACAAAATCTGAGATCAATGGGAGCACCAACTAAGTCAAAATCATGTGGTTGGATAGTGTAATAAGGACCCACACAATGTGGAATAAAATAAAAGGTGAAATTACTAGGTATGCACTTTTCACCCTTACAAGGAATGATTTTGCATATGTATAATACTTATTTCCATCAAAAATCATGAAAACGAACACTCTTCATTTATAAATGACTATGTAGCATATTCATTTATTGATGTTGTGATTACATATTTTGCTTTGGAATTATTTCATTTTTAATGAGATTTTATTTAAGAAGTTATACATACAATTTTAATGGAATTTTTTATTAAAAAAAAAAAAGTAAAAATGCAAAGAATTGGAATCTTAAACTCAAAAAAGGTAAAATTTTGAACATTAATATTTGAAGGTAGGTGATTAGAACCTCATAGCTATGGGTGTCTTAGGCACAAAATAAATGCTACCAAGATAATAATATTTTCCTTCAAAGAACATGAATGTCACTTTTTAAAAAAGATTTATAATGTGTTTATCATAGTATTCTCAATATTCCCCCTATATTTAAATTTACCATAAAATACTTTATTCTTGATGGATGTATTGTTATGAATATTATAAATAAAATTTTCCCTTACATAATCTCACATGATATGTACCCATTTTCCAAGGTGACCCACTCTATTTCCAAATTGGCTTAAAGAAGAAAAATACAAATATTCATCCTTCAAAATCATCTCCACTTCAAATCTAAAACTCCCTCCATTGTAGAGAAATGCAATCTTATTGTGTACATCTATTATTTTGATAAATTGAGTGATCTAGGGATTCTATCTAGCAATCCATGAAATTTTGAGTTATATGATGTCCTACAATGTAGACTTCAAATCATATTCTATAAGGGCATTGTTTTATCATGGCTGTATTTGTCAATGTAGGATTTTTTAGGTTACGCCTTTAGGATTATCTTTATTTCCTTCACCTTATCTTATACTACTTAGATTGAGTTTTTAATAATATATTATAGACAACTAGAGGCACTTTTTACAATGTCAAGTTAAGATTCTACTATATAATATACTTATAGTTACTAATTTTTTTAACGCATTTATTGTCTATTTGAGTTATTGATAATGTGTTTAATAAAATAGAGGTAATATATTAGTAGCAAAATTTTATTTTTATTTTCTATAAAAGGGTAAACTTTTATTGAATCATAACAGCATTACAAAGTCAAAAGAAGGAAGCCACAAGGGGCCAAAACAACAAGAATTAATTCACACCCAAGAAGCACCTCATATCCTCAGCAACCCACTCCTCAAGAACAGGGGCCATATCAACAGGGAGATTGCTCCAATCATCCACAGACCAAGAATCAGTCTTTTCCGATGCCCATCTAGCCAGCCCATCAGCCACCCTATTCCACTCTCGTGGAATATGACGGAAAACAATGGACTCCAAGGTAGAGCACAGAGAAATAATCTGTTTGACAACCACAGCTAGCTGCCAATTCACATCCTCCAAATTTTGATTATTCAACATATCAATAACCACCTGAGAATCAGCTTCACAAACAATCCGCCGCCATCCAAGGAAAACCGCACGCTCAACCGCCAAGAGAATAGCGCTAGCCTCCATAAGATTATTAGTTTGCAAACCACGATACATAGAAAAGAAGAAAACCACCACTCCAAGGCTATCTCTACCAATACCACCAACCCCGGCATGCCCAGGGTTACCTCTAGAAGACCCATCAGTATTAATTTTCAACTCCCCTAGAGCAGGTGGGCACCAAAAGCCCTCACGAGCAACCCTCTCACGCCCACGCCTACGATGCACTTTACTCATAATACACTTCCCCCCAGTGGCAAGACCCAGGGAATTTACAACACCCAAGTCCCCAGGAGAAATCGGCACAGACAAGTCACACTTTGCAGTCAAAGTCTCCAGCAAAGCCCCAAGAATTCACCTCCAAAGTTGCCCCACGAGCAATTTTTTATCCAAGAATATTCTTCTGTTACGTTCCAACCAGATTTGCCAAACAATCAAACTAGGACCAATGCTCCAAGCAATTTTAAGAAAAGAGGTTGTAGCAGGAGAAGAACCCTGTCTCTTCCAAAAATCCTCCAAAGAAGAGACATGGCAACATGGTAAGCTCCAAAGATTCCACCAGTGATGCCAGATAGTCTTAACAAAAGAGCACTGAAAAAACAGATGCGATAAGCATTCATCATGCTGACCACATAGAATGCACATGGAGGGGCCCTGGAACCCACGTTTGCAAAGATTATCCCAAGTAAGACACTTACCTTGAACCACAAGCCAAGAGAAAAAATTACACTTAGGCCAAGCAAATTTATTCCAAGCATGCTTCCACCAAGAAACCTGGGAGCTTCCAAAGACCTGTTTATCCAAAACCTGATAACCAGAGGCAACCGAAAATTTTCCTTTCAAGTCAGGTCCCCAAGCAAGCACATCAGCCCCCTGGAGAGAATTGCAGACACGACTCGATAAAATCTTAGCAAGCTCTTGACGATCCTCCACTGCACCACCAGGAGGCCAATCCAAGGGGCTCTTCCACCTAGACACAGAAATTTGACCCAAAGATTGTTGAGATTTAAAATCAGCCACATGACTCCAACCCGCCTCCACAAAAATCTGGCACAAATCTTGGAGATGGGGATGAGATGACACAATGGGTGGGTATCCATCCCAAGAATCATACCAGAAAAGAGCATCTCGCCCCCCATTACAAATCCAAAAAAGTCCCTGTTTAACCAACTTGGCACCACGTTTAAGGGTACTCCAGATCACAGAGCCTTTCCCCTCCATACTAAACCTTGATACCTCCCTACTTTCTACTGCCCCCAAATATTTGAAGGTCAGAATTTTAGCCCAGCACATATGTTGTTGAGAGCACCAGCGCCAATACAACTTAGCAGCCAAGGCCTGCCCATTCAAATCAGCCCGCCGTAAACCAAGACCCCCCTCTTGCTTTGGCCTACAAACAACATCCCACTTCACAAGACGCCATTTTCTATGAAGAAGATTACCAGCCCACAGAAACTGACGAGACAATTTCTCGAAATCTCTAATAAAACTTGAAGGAGCAGAAAGAACAAAGCATTTATAAATAGGAAGAGCCTCGACCACCGACTTTAAAAGAGTCACTCTACCTGCTGAAGAAAGCCACCTGCAAGTCCAATGACTGACCAATCCTCGAAACTTATCAAGAGTCTCTTTCCAAAACCTTTTGGGGAGAGAGCGAATGGCAAGAGGGATTCCAAGATAGGAAAAAGGAAGCGAACCAATCTGAAACTGAAGGATACCAGCAATTCTCCTTTGAATACCTTTAGGAGTGTGGAAGAAATATATGAAGGACTTCCCCTCATTTATGC